>SEMN01000026.1:1217535-1817535 GCA_005408345.1 Macquaria australasica
CAACAAGGACAAAATGCTCCGTATTTCACACACAACCTCCAAAATCATTGGCCTCTTTACCTCCAACCTCTCAGATCTCAACAGCAGAGCCATCGCACACATAGCACTCACCACAGCACACAACCCTCAACCCATTTCTCACATTACTCCCATGAAGAAGTACATTTTGGTAAGAGTCGCGTCCCTTCTGCTGTAGCAGCTTTAAACACAATACCACGTTGATTACAGAGGTGCACTCACCTCAGTGTGCTCATGTATGTTACGTGCATTTATGTGTAGATAGATGTTTGTAGGTGTATACTTTATGGATGTATCTACACTATGTTAAGTAAGTTTCATAGTTGGTATAATCAACTTCATGCTGTGTCTTATTGCACTCACCTTGTGCTGCGAGGGTGCATTCAGTTCCACATCAGCACGTCATCTTTCCTTGATGTCTATTCTTCAGTGAGCCCCCTGGTGATGAACTTGACATAAAAGTAGTGAGCCCTTTCTTGTCCTCATCAGGGAAACCAGGGCAACGGATCAACTAAAGATGAAATCAACCAGCCCGCACAGCCAATAAAAGGAAGAATCTTTCAGTTTGAGCGGGTGAAAGCATGCATTCCTGAAAGTGAACACACAAAAAAGTGCTTTAAATGGACTGATGGTATAGTTTGCAATGGAGGAACAGCAAGGTAACAGTATCTAGCTACAGCTAATTACTTGCTATGACCACAGTGGGAGTTGGTGCACCCTTTGCTATGGCTGCGGGTCGGACAGAGAAACACCACTTGTTACTAAATCTTTGGCTGTAGCTCTGCCTATAGAATATGACTGGCTGGCTACTCTATACAATAACTAAGACAACAGTGGTCAGGAAGAATCAGTCAACGCAACCATTACAATTAAGTGCACCTGCACAACCCCTGCATGTACTAATGTTACATACATTAAAAATAATAATAATAATAATAATAATAATAAACCTAAAATACATTTAGGTTGACATAACTGCTTAACGGTTACAAAGCTCTTCAGTGATACTTGCAAACTGATATGAACTCAGCTAATCAGTTGCCAGCCCACAACCAGGCCTCAAGCCTCAACAAAGTGTGTGCCTGCTCATGCTGTGGTCACAGCTAGTGGCTGTAGCTACTGTTGGAACTTGGCCCTACTCCAACGACGTCGGTAAAACATTAGAAAGCATAAGAAAACAACACAAACATCTTTGTTTTGAGTACAACCCATCCGCAGTGCAGCATTCAAACATTTTAACTTTGAATGTTGTGTGTTTAAACATCAAGTTGTAGCCAGGCCTCCTTGCTATTGCTCACCTGAAGCATTCGGTCAGTGTGACAGCACAGCGATGACATGTTGGGCTATACTTGAGGATAAGCGAGGAGGCACAGGCAGGGATTATTTTGTTTCTTGTGGAGAGATTTATTGTATTAGGATGTGCAGCCAAACAACAGAAAAGTAGAGCAGCAAACCCTAGAACCTGCACAACCACCCCTTATATACCCTGCCAGCACCTAAATGGGACTGGACCAAACCACCAGTGGAGGTGCTCACTAAACATATACACATCAACAGACACTTTAGCCAAACAGATTTACAATTTATACAATTGTGTTCAAATATCGCAAAGCAATTACAACAAACATCTGTATAACTGCTAGCTTCAGGAAAAACAGACATATGTTGCCCCCGCTCCTCAAACATGGTAGAACCAGGAAGTACAAATAGACGTGATCCTTTGCAGACCCTTTTGCATGAAGACCAGAAAGCAAGTGAGTAACAAGATACGACAATAATTTGATATTTCAACAATGTTAGCAGTGCTTATATCAAACTACCATCAAACTATATTCAGCCTGCATGCCTGCTTGTGATTATTGGCCCAACTGCTCACATATGTTTCATACCTTGTGTAGGACTGACTTCCATGACTAAGAGCTGCAACGACGAATCTTCCTATGTTCAAGCACAAACATAAATACACACATGGTTTGAAACGCAAGTGTAGCATTTGTCATGCGCAAGCACTTTATACCCTTCAGGAAGTGGAAGAAACAAGGAAGCACATTTCTGCCCATGCCTGAGATAAAATGGAACATTGCTCCATTTTGGTATGCTATGTAGCTTATCAGGGATAAGGGTATGTCATGTGGATTCCACAAGAACTGTAATTGGTGAAGTTAAACTGTTAACATGTTTCTAGTAATCAGGTTTCGCTGTAGGCCACGTCCTAGACCAGGGGTTACCTATCTTTTTTTAGGGGTTCTGGAGGAAGTGAATCACAACAGGAAGTGGCAGCAAGATGCAGATGGTGTCTACAATAGAAGAAATGGGTACATTAACAAATCTTGAAAAATAAATCTGTCTTGGTCAGTACAGCTATGTACTATAAATCTTTATCAGTGTTGAACACTAGGGTTTTCATTAAAAGAAATCTGTATACTGTTTGTGTATGTGCTTTTGTGTGACTGGCTGTATTGTGTCATTTCGCCCTGTAACAATTTCTTCTGTTGTACACATGGGCTGTCTTGCAAAAGAGATGTTGATCTCAATGAGATTACCTGATTAAATAAAGGCTCTCTCTCTCTATCTATCTATCTATCTATCTATATATATATATATATATATATAGATATATATATATATCTATATATATATCTCTCTATATATATATATCTATATCTATATCTATATATCTATATATATATATATATAGATGCAAGCAGGACCATGTATTTGTTTCTAGACCAAAAAAGAATGAGGTCTTTGACTACCCATGATTGATGGGCATCTGCACATATTTCCTACACCAAGCTGCGCACAGGTGAATACAAAACAGTCAGGTCACGTTTTGTTGGCTCCAAGTGATTCACATCAAAATTTCATTAGAACACAAATGAATGAGCAAACACCACAGCCCTGCCAACCAATGAGGCTTCAGCAGAGAAGAGAAGGGGCCCTAAAACACAAAGCTGACAGTCAGCCTTCGAGTGCCATTTGGCCGTCGTTGAGTCTCTGTGGTCGACCACTGGCCAGTGTTTCTGTGGTGTTTCTGTTGGCACTAGTCGGCCCTTACAATGACTGAGCATGTTCAACCAGTCGGTGAGAGTGAGATGTCTGACTGGCTGTTCAGCCATTTAGTGTGGGTTCTGCTTATGTTTTTTCCTCCAGCTTTTCATTTCTTCCACAACCAAAACTGTAGGCTGCCAACACCAGGGCAAAACTTTACAGCAGCAGTTGTAACTTTTAGTGTGGCTCTAGGGATGGCAATGTTAATCAGTCAGTCTGTCAGTCAGTCTGTCCACCACTTTGGTCCAGACAAAAATATCTCAACACATTTTTATGGATTGCCATCAAATGTGGTACAGATATCCATGGTGCCCAGATGATTTATCTTAATGCCTTTGCTGATCCTCTGACTTTTTCTTTAGCGCCACCATGAGGTTGACATTTGTGGTTTTAAGTGAAATGTTTGACAACTATTGGATGGATTTCCTCAAAACACATTTACAAAAGTTACAGTCTGTTTAGTACCAAACATTTGTGTATTATACAATAATGCTCGCTTTCAAGGGACATATAAGCATGTGAGTACTGTTTTAAGACAGAACCTGTCCTTTAACTTCAGATTACTGTTGTCTGTCAATAGAGGCACATGAGTTATTTGAACTATATCAACGACCGCTAATGCACACCAGCTAGACAATTGGGTTTACATTAGTAGAACCAACAAAAAAATTGAAAATAACTTTCCACACATACAAAGAAAATGCAGAAGTACTGTTAAAGATGCATTAGAAGATTGTTTTAGAGGCATTGTACACCAGAGCTTGTACAGTTGACACATGGAGCATTTTTGTTTCTCCTTTTTGAAATTAAACCTGTTCAGATTACTTCTGTTCAGATTACTTACAAAAATTGGGGAAGAAAGTCCCTTTACTTACTAAAACAGTGCAGGCGAGATGGTGGTCATGATCTAGTATATTTTCCAAAGGTGCTGGTTTCTCTGTGATTCTTGAAAGCCAGTTGCAGTACTTTTTGGTGGTCTGCCAGCAGTGTTAAACTTCTCCCTTTGAACCACATCAGTTGTTTTTTGAGGGGAGATTTCCATGTTCTTCCACAGGAAATCATAAAAATTCTTACCTGTAGATGTCTTGTTGTCCTTTGGGTAGTTTTTTTTCATCTGCAGTGAATTAATTAGAAATTGATGTCCTAGCAGCTTTTTCTTGAATTAAATAGCAAAAGTATGTTGTTTAACTGCCATTAAAGCAAAACAAATTAGTACTTATTGAAGCTGAATGTTCTTTTCTCTGTTTCCATCGTTTAGTCCATTTTTACTCCCATGTTTTCACCAAATAATGGGCTTTTTGTGATCTGCTCTAGCTTTTATGAGCACCCTCAGGCCAGAGCTGTGCTCACTACTCACTAATGAATCCCACTGTTTAAGTTATATTTGTAATTTTATGTGTTAAACCTACAAATTTAAACATCAACATACTTACTGGCATTTTACAATGTTTACTGCATTAGATGTGGGGCTTGAATGGAGAATGCGTGATTGTATTTTGTGTGCAAACCTAATAAATGTAATGCTTGCTTTGTATTTAACAGATCAAAGACAGCATTGTCCATTTCAGTGACAATGTTAACACTGTTTTGTCTAAATATCTGCAAAAAGCATGACAACTACTGCATTACATTCATTTGGCAGACACTTTTGTCCAAAGTGACTTACATTTTTACCATACACATAGTATGTACAGTATATGCTAAAAAGTGGCTTGTGCAATGACCCTTCAATATGGGGGCAGAGGAAGCAATTTGAATTTAACCACCAACTCAAACTAAAAGTCCTTTTTATTTTTTTATTTTTTATTTTTTTTTTAACCGCTCCACATAATACTACTAATATTAGTAGTAGCTACAACAACTACTACTGCTATTACTATGACTAATCAGTGGTGGAAGAAGTACTCATATCTTTTACTTACCACAGTGTAGAAATACTCTGTAGTATAAGTAAAAGTCCTGCATTCAAAATTTTACCTAAGTAAAAGAAGCATCAAAATACAACACAAATTACAAATGATAGTATAGGTACTCATTATGCAGAATGGCCAGTTTCTCAATAATGTATATTACTATGATTATTGATGCATTCATATTTACATTACTTTAATGTTGCAGCTTGTCAAGGTGGAGTTTAATTTCCACTTCTATACTTCTGGGTAGCTTAACTACAGTACTACAGTACCTGAGTAAATGTGCTTAGTTATTTTCCACCACTGCTACTGTGTGTGTACTGGAACACGTACAGCTTAGTTTAAACTTAGCGGTCCCCATCAGGCACAGACCGGATCCCCGTGAAGGCCCGGCGGCGCCCACGATCCCTGCTGGTCTTTTCAGCGGACACTCCCCCATCTCGGCTCACACACCCTCCGTGTACAGACGGGAGTACTGCAGTCCTGCCACAGGCCGTCGAAACCGGACGAGTCCACTGCCACGGTAAATACACCGCTGTGTTTCATTCGCCTTTCGGCCACATTTGTTTCGGCCACGCTTGTTTGTACGAAGTTAGCGACGACTGCTGTTTGTTGTCGTGACGAGCTCCGGGCTGCGTTAGTGTTAGCAGGACCAGCTGGTGGCTAGCTAGTGGTGCGACAGAGCTAACGCTGGTGCATGAAGTGGGTTAAGAAGTTACTTATGAAACAGTTAGTTGCAAATAGCGGCGTGATGAAGCGTCCCTGTGAGGCAACAGGTGCCGCGGGGCGACTGCTGATTTCACTCACCGTCGTTATGAAACGTGAGTTGCAGAGTGAAGTTGTTAAGTTTGCTAATTTAGGTTAGCAGGGGGAACTTCAGCTCAGCCTGGCCACCGAGAAAGTTTTAAATATGGCGTTTGAATGAATTTCACAGGTGACACATGAAGATTACTGTAAGTTAAGTACTATGTGTAGCGGTGAAGAGCTCCTTTGAAGTAGTTAGCGTTAGTATGTGGCAGTCTCGGCTAATGCATGTTGTTTGAATGTTTGAACTAAGTTGTTACTCAAACAGGTACACGTGTCTTAAAATAAGGCATTGTAATGCAGCACCACTGCAATTAATCTTAACTAAGGTAGGCCTAATCATGCTCAGTTCTGTTGCAACAGGTTTTGAGAGGATTAAACGTTAAGGTCATTTCGATGCAGCTATTTGTGTTGCTGTTAAACACATTGCATGTTGTCGGTCATTGTTGCTTTATTTATTTATTTATTTATTTATATATATATATATATATATATACACACCTATTTTTTCATCTAATTGCATGTACATAATAATTCTGTGTTCACTTTTTACCTGTCTTTGCTCAGCTTTGTTGTACTTGTGTTTAGCTCTACCTTCCTGCAGACTGTTCTTGGAGCTGTGTGTAAGTACACTGAGAGCAATTTTTAAATCGGATTTAAATTCCTTGTGTGTGGACACATACCTGGTCAATAAAGCCGATTCTGAAAGTTGAATCAACACCTCTCTAAAACAGTTCAATCAAAAAACGGAACATTGTAATGTTCATGAAGGCAGGATTTATTGCAAGAGTGTTGTACTACACTGCATCTGTTGTTGCTCCATGTATGTAATACATTGCCAACTGAGTGTATATTCAAGCTAATCACTGTTGTCAACAGGTGGAGAGGTTATCTGTGAGAGAAAATCAGAGGAGGGTCACAGTAACAGAACATCCTACACTCCCTCATAGTCAACATGGGGGCTGTTATCTCACGGTGGAAGGTTTGTTTTCAAGCCTTTACTGATTATGTCTTTCCACTTTATGCTCCTGTAATACAAATTATGTTATGCACATTAGTTAAGCTTTCAGTTTGGAAGCACGTGTAGGACTTTTACACGATATTTTAGGCACAAATAGTGGTCACAAGCATGGATAGATCTATATAAATGATCACAATTCAGATGTTTATGCTAATACCTCTCCTGGCATCGCCATTCCTTGGCATATTGGCATGCACAAACTAACTGAATTATATCACCAACAACGGAAGAACACACACATGATTCATACACCAAATGTGCAGAAGTGTGAAGATGAAACAGGAAGTTTCCAGATCCTTTCAAGAAGTTGCTTGGACAAAGAGCACTGTTGTAATAGCAAATGTCATCATTTATTCTCTGACTGGGATTTCAAAATGTTTGCCTTACAGGCTAAACCATCCACTGTGGAGATTTTGGAAGGAATCGACAAGGTATGCTTAAAAAAACATAGAAAACATGCCAGAAGTGCTCTAAAATACTTTATTTTAAATGTACAGTTTAATTTAAGAAGGTTTTCCTTTTTATATTTACATGGGGTGTGAGATAACATGCAGTACATTTATAGATGATACAGTACAACTTTTTACCATTGTGGTCCTTAGTGAAGATAAAAAAAGAGGGAGAAAGTGCCTGCTGAGAAATTCAACAATGTTCTCTTTATTCTCTTGTGTCCTGTTTACATTTAAACAGAAGTTGAGTATTTTACAATGAATCCCTTGAGGTTCGGTGCGTCCAAGCATGCAGAAGGCGCCCGCTGTCAGTCAAATGAGTGAAACACAAATGAAGCATTATCAGTAAAACTGACCAAAGGCATCTGTCAGTGTAATTATGCCCAATGATGTTTATAAAGCCCACACAATCCAGAAACACCCGCATTTTCTGTATGGACTCACTCCACACAGACTTGATAAGATTGGGGATTTCCACTATTATTCGCACTGTGGCACCACAGTCAGTGGGACATATCAAGGGAAGGCTACCAGTAACAAGCTTATTTGCATATACAGTACTTAAAGGTAAACTAAGGCTCATTACAACTTGGGTTTTAGTTTTATACCTCTGGCCGTCACTTATATTGGTTATAATAACATTGTACTCACCAAGTAATTGCAGACATCTGTGAACATGGTGACATTGCTAAAAACAATAGGCCCATAGGGACAATGAAAATAAGCAATCTGAAAATCATGCAGGTTGTAAACAAGCCAAAAGTTTACCCAGATTATGTAAACCACTTCATTTGGAGGTAAAACTGAAAATGAGCACACCAGTAATGTCGGTAATAATCCCTCATTGCAGTGGAAAACCACAACTGCACAACTACAGCAAATTGGTTGGTCTGAAAACTTTGATGGTTCACAAATTAGGTTATAATTTTAATGTTCACCTTCGCTTCCTCTTCCAAATAAGTTTCGTCTACTTGGAGTTTTGATTACAACCTGTCTGATCGTTTGAGCGCTCGTCTTTGTCGCACCGTCTTAGCCCTTTTTAGCTTCGTCGCACGTGGCAAAATAAAGAATAAGCTATGGATGATAATCGATATCATGTATTTATTTCACTGGTGCTTCGTGACCACTTAAGCCAGTTTTTCTTATAGAAGCAATGCTGTGGAGGACATGTTGTGTAAGCATGCATCTTTTGACCATAAGTAAACGTGTTAATGGATGCCAAATCAGCTCCTCATTTGCTGATTGATAGGGCTTTAGTGCTCTTCTACAGTTAAGCTAGTGTTAGGCTATTTTCAGCGCTTGTCCTTGGAGCAAGAGACACTACACATATACTGAAGAGGTCAGGTGGCATTGAAGTTGAGTGTCATCTATTATGAAATAACACAACATTCTTTCATTTCATTTTTCACGTGCATGGTTACTCCGCACATATACAAACATGTGCATGATATAGTGTAAGGCTGAATGTGAGGTCAGTTTATCTGTTGCTTAGAGTGACAGACACACATGTTACAGTTGAACCATAGCGACCAGAGTGGGTCCCATTCTGTCCACCAGCTATTTTTGGATGGGGGTAAACAGCACTTAAATGCAGTGGTGTAATGTTTCCATGTTTTAAAAAAACAAAAGATTAATGAGCCATTTGTTAATTGCAAAATGATAATGAATTACATAAATAGTTGGCTTTTAGATCATGATCCAACCAAAACGTTTGCTTGGTGCTCCCACTAGTTAAAGTTCAACAGCTAATCCTGTAAGAATTTGCTTCCATTTGCATCTATGTAAAGACAAGGCGCCCACCCACACTGTTGACAGACGTGGCATTAAGGCAGTGGTGAAAACGCTGGATTTGCAGTATGAAATACTGAGCTGCAAGTTTGCACTTAAGGGAAATAAAACTGTTAAAATATTCACAATTCAGTTTCAGACTGTACAAATATCCTAAAGCAGCTACAAATTTTTATTTTCCCTAGAGGCTTGTTCTACATCTAAATATTGAAATATTTAAGGGAAAATTAAATGGGATGATGGCCCTGAATACTGGAAAAGCCTGTTGTGAAAGTTAACTTTAACATTAATGATCCAGACCTGAGAGCAGCAACAGGAAAATATAAAATATAGGGATAAAAGTGCAAGACGGAACTTTGCTGATCATTTTCTTAGTCTCACTTGTTGACCTATGGAAAATCCCGAGTATTTATCATTCTGTCATGTTTGCCTACACAGTGGAAAATGATCCATTTGTTCTCAATAAAGTAGAGTAAGTTCTGGTTGGGTGATAAAATATAAATTTTCTGAAGTGTATATTTATATGTATCATAATATGGCAAATGTATGCAAAATAACATCTAATGTTCAAAGCAATGAACTTTGTTTCACTGTTCTGCATTACATGAGCTCTAAATATGTGTAAAACAATAATGGTTATGGCACTTGGATTGATTGCTGTTTGAATTTAAAAAAGTTTTATGTAACCACAGTGTCACACTAATAGGATTACATTTGTATACTAATATATAACACTCATTTCGTTCTTCCCCACAGGATATACAGACTCTTGAAGAATACAGTGAGAAGTATCAGAGGCAGTTGAAGATATGGGTCGGGCGACTGCTTCTGTACTCGTCTCTTCTCTACCTGATCACATGTATAGTTGTGTATTTCTGGTACCTGCCTGAACAGTTGATGGGGCGGCTCATATTGTCTCTTCCCTTCCTAATATTTCCATTATTGTAAGTGTACAAGATGGTCGATCACATTTTCTCTAAACCATAACTACAATTTAACCAATCAACCTTTTTTTGTTTCTTTTTTTCTTTAGAGTTTGGTTACTTCGAAAAATGCTAATAATCATTTTTTCACGAAGAACTGAAAAAAATAGTAAGATCCTTTTTGCTATTTATATATAACTTACTGCTAATCGTATTTTTTAAGTTATTTTTTTATGTTCAAACTGGTGTTGAATTAACAAATTTTTGATTTTCAGACGACAAATTAGAGGATCTTAAAGCACAAAAAAGGAAAATAGTAAGTGACGTTTTTATATTTGTCCAGTTTCACACATTTTGTTGATTGACTTATCATATTTGGTCTATTGTTCTCCTTTGCTTTTTACTTGAAAGACCTAAATAACGTTGATACCTGTGCCACTTAAGTTTAAAACAACCTAGTGTCCTTGCTGGTTGTTTTATGTTTTATTATTTAGACTCATCATGTCAGTCAGTATAGCAGTAGTTGTTGTAAAGCCATTACAAAAATTGCATTGTCTTTTAAGTACACCCAACAGATTTTCTCTCTGTTGTCCCTGAAAATGAGCTTGAGAGATCTGTGACATTTCAAAAAACAATTGTCATGCATCTCTGGCTTGCACCGTGGTCATATAAGTATATTGTTATATAACTCATAATCTCTGTAGAACACATTGTAATTTTGATGTCTAGTCGTCTCCAGTGAAGGGAAGACTTGCACTTGTTTCTGCAAGTTATGTGGGAAGCCTTGGAGTATTGCTCTTATTGATCCTCTCAGCATTTTGCAGCAAGATGCTTGCAAATCTAGGTATTGAACAGACAGCGTTTGATGTGTACAGTGACTTAAACCAGTAAACTACTCTGCTAATGTCAGTTTAATTAATAGCATTTAGTGCAGGAAAGAAATAAATCTGAGAAATTGCTTGTCATCCTCTGTCAAGTCTAATAACTTTCAATAATTAGCGCTGATGGATTTTCACACTCTCCATCATCGAAGTAGTGAATGTAATTATTCTTCATATTATATGTAAACATTTAGAAATCTTTGGTAGTTATTTTAAATGAAGATGTACAATTTAGTGAAGTAACTTCCTGGTGCCCTTTCTCAGTCATGTTTACTTGTAATGTAATTCCAAGATATTAATGTGTGTTTCTAAAACACCTCTTAATTACATCAGATGATCATCAAATAATTACTTGTCAATAGGGCTATTACTATAGGAATCATTTCTTTCTGCAATGTATTGAAAGAATGATGTAAGCATTTATCTTAATACCTTTTAATGTCATTTTTTCCAGCTTGAAGAAGTTATGGAAACTGAGACGTATAAAAATGCTAAAATGATTCTGGAGAGATTTGATCCTGATTCCAAGAAGAAAATTGTGAGTTATTTTGTTTTTACCTCGTAACATGAATCACTATCTAATTGTGTTCCATATTAAATCATTTTCGTGCACTCTCTTGTTATCTGTATAAAGGAGCTTGAGGGCACTCCAGTTGGACCTCAGATGACTCCAAAACCAGGACAAGGTAGCAATGAGTTCTGAAGAAGATGGCACTATTTCCCTACTCTTCCTCTGGCATTCTTACTATTGTTAAGCAACCTGCAATGTTTTCTGTGTTAGAGCTCCGCCAGCGCAATGTCATCCCAAAGACCCCCTCAGTGGTGGTGAATCCTGCAAGCGGAGCTGCTGCCCGCCCTCCTCTTGCCTCTGGGCCCACCTATCCTGGACGATCTTCCCACTCTGCTCCAGGTGGACCCCCAGAGAGGAGCCTGTCGGCTATAGCTGCTCAGCAGAGCTTGATGAGGAAGCCTGTGACCCCTGGAACACCTGTTCCAGGAGTCGGTGAGTTACCTGCACACAGGGGGACCACATCATAATGTGGTCGATTAAGGTGTGATTTACTCTTCCCTGGCTCTGTGTCCCCCAGTTGCTCAAGGCTCTGTGGTGTGTGTTGTCAGCAAGGGTGGTATATGTTATACACTAGTTGGTAATTATGTGAATGTAGTGTTCAAATATCTTACTAAAAAGTCCAACCTTTTTCAAACAAGTGTATGATTGTGAACTAATATTAGAAATAGGTGATAACTTTGGATACAGTCAGAATATTTACCTGGAGAATATGATTCTGGTGCCTTACATCTTTTGTTGCTTTAAAACATTTCAAAAGCCAGCCAGCCAACATGATGAAAAACTTTCCGTCGAACAGTTGTGTATGGAAGCATCTGTGGAGTGTAGAGGTGTTGAATATTCAATATAAATTATTTCTGGACTATGAACACTCAATAGAAGATGCAAATAAGTGCAAACAGTAAAGGAAATGTGTTCCTAGAGGAAGCTGCATGCTGTAATTGCCATGTGGAATGCCAACTGTGAGGTATGCACGAATCAGGATTACATTAACTGATTAATTAGCCAGACCTGCGTTTGTTCTCTGGGCAATGGTGGTGGAATCTCACTAAATGTCTTTTAATGCTTGGTGAAATTGCCTTTGGCATTGGGAACACCTCATAAATGGTTTACATGACTTGATGTTATCACCTGCTTCTGTGGAAAATTGAAAGTGAAAAGCAATTTGATACAAAGAGTCACCACAGAGTTTCCATATGTTGGTAAATTAATAACCAGCAGGATACTGAGGCTCTGCCAAGTCTCACAGAAATGACCAGTCATCTTCCTATGATTGCTCTTGATGTTAGATTATATTAATTACTACTCGCCAACACAGCAGGGATTCTGGACGTGCTTTGCAAGTGAGATCCAGTGTTGAGTCATTAAGAGAAAGGGGAGGTTTTAGTCAAATTCATCAGGGTTTGTGCAGTAAACTGTGAATCTCAGCCTCGCTATTTCACTTAGTTTTTACTGTAAGCAGCCCCTGCTTATAGCAGTTTGTATTCAAGACTGCAGACTGTCTAACAGGCATTGATGTTGTGCTTTAACAGGGATGCACCCCCCAGGCCCGCCCCTAGCCAGACCTGTGCTCCCAAGGGAAAGAGGCGCTATGGACAGAGTAATTGAGTATCTTGTTGGAGATGGCCCTCAGAACAGGTACACAACCTCTGCTTTTGGAGACAATCTGTTTTCAGTAATACACTTATTGTATATACAGTTTCTCATCTTGGAATATTTTTTTTGGACAGGTGTAGTTAATGTATTAAGCAGGTTCTAATCCAACTTAACCTAACCTAAAATTACATTGTCAGATCATTTAGATATGCCATATGTATCTGCCAGATCTCACCCTCTTGCTATGGAAATCAATGTTAAAATGCTGATAATATCCCAAGATTACCAGTGAATTTCTAAAACTTGTGCTCCCCTTGAGCTGCGAACAATGTCATTGTATCTATCAATAAAATGACCTTTTATGTAATCTAATGCCGGTCCATGTACTGTATGCTGTCTAAACTGGATTGTCTTTCCTTCCTCACAGATACGCTCTCATATGTCAGCAGTGTCTGTCCCATAACGGCATGGCATTAAAGGAGGAATTTGAATACGTTGGTAAGACTTGGAGAAATACAACACTCTTTTGTCAGTCTCCATCAAACATTGTGCCTTCATTTGCCCTCTAGCATTTGGCAGCGTAGTATATCATATGGCTCTTAAATGCCTCTGCCACTACCGACCCCTGTAAGCAAAAACGCACCAAGATTGAATATGCAAACAAGTGCTACACATCAATCTGAAGTGTTTATGCATCTCAGGCATTTTTTGTCATTGGTTCATATTCATGTATATTAATCTATGTCTGTTTGAGAATGTATTAGTGAGGTGCCATAAACTATATGTATGTTTTATTTGTGTTGTTTCAGCCTTCCGATGTGCGTATTGTTTTTTCTTGAACCCTGCAAGAAGGATCAGGCCTCAGGCACCCCGACTCCCCGAAGTCACTGGCGAACTGAATACGTCATCTGAGGCACCCTTACCGGCGTCTGGTGCTGACGCAGATGATGACCAGTCTGTTTTAGGTGATAATGACACTCAGTGTAACGGTCATGCAAGTAATCAAATGTTACCAATATTAGTACATTTTGAAATTTAAATTCTATTGTACACATATACAGTAGTGCCCATTTTTCTTCTTTTCCTCCTTTCTTTTTTGAGTCTTTTATACTGTGTGCAAATCTAAACTGAAAAATGATCTCTAATTACCAGACAAAACCAAGCTCGCTGATGTATCTGCTGAAACAGACACCCAAGAGCCAGGCACACCAACAACCACAGAGCCCAGTCCTGCGTCAGACAGCCCAAGCACCCCAGAGTCACAAGATCTGCCCTCTGAGAAATCTGACGGAGAGCAAGATCTGTCTGCCATGGAAGTGGAATAAAACAGTGGAGAAGTGATTTCAGCACAAGTCAGGCTGGAACTTTATCTTTTCTTTGAAGAAATGTGATAACAGTTAACTTATAAGTAAATGCCGCGAGTTGGAATAACACAGTGACTCCGCAGTTGACGTGATTTTCAACTTACAGTACAGAATGTACCTTCTTTTGAGAATGGCTTTTTATAGTTCTAGCAATAGTAATGAATTAAATATTAAATTGCATAGCACTAGTATTTGGTAGCAACCGCCAAACAAGCCACCTTTTCAGTATAATTACATATCCAGCCATTTTCATAACATCATTAAGAGCAATAAGGATTATGCTGAATTAATTTGGTTGTATTTTTAGTCTTTTTTTGATGTTTTATTTGTTTTTGACTGAATTTCTAACATTATTCTATCTGGATTTATTGAAAACTGCGCAAACAAAACAAATATTTTGTAGGAAAATAAATTTTTATTTATGGGAAATTATTTATAAATATTTTTCTATAATGCCGTGCCTTTCATGGCAGTGTTGACTAGGGTACTCTGCAGCACGGTGGTTCTAACATGTTTACACAACCATGGCACCATAATAGGAATCCACATACATACAGTATGTATTTATTGCTAAAGAGGAGGAAAGGATATTTATGTCAGTACTGTGCACCTGCCCTAAGTGCCTCTTATATTTTACGTCTCTGCTTCAGAGTATTGTCGATGAAACCTATTTACATATAGACAATAAAGCTGTTTGACTGTTTTCAGACCGTATGTGTTTGCTGAATGTCTGAATCCCTGTTCTGTATAAATGATACTAAATAAACTTTGGAGGTACATGCTGGAGAATTATTTGACTGATGTTGCTATGAAAGCACAATTGATTATTGCTGGATTTTAAGTGATTCTGCATTAACGTCAAAATATCAATAGGAAAGGTCAAACCTAACGTAAATAAATAGCCATGATAACAGCTCCCATGTAGTCCTGCTACCTGCATTGTGTCGTATTTTAAATCACTACCCCATTTCTTCTCTGGTCAGCTTCTCGCCAAGGAGCATGTTTAAACAGTCCGTTTTCATTAGCAGGCCAATTTTAGCTTGTGATCATTTTATTTTAGCTCATTGATCATTTCAGACAGCGTAAGATAATGGTGCTGACACCGAGCCCGACCAGTCTTGATTGCTTGACCCTCTTCATTTGCAACAAGAAAGTCATTGCGCCTACAAAGTTGTTCTGTGCCATCACATGACCCTTTTCCCCTGAAGATAGACCTAAAACTAGATAGACCATAAACTGTTGGTGAGGTCAACACCCCACATCTTCTATGGGTTTTGATAATGTATGTTTACAGAGACGTGACCTCATGGGCCTTGTAATGCATCAATGTGACATCGACAGTAACGCCTGATTCCACCGCATGCTGTTTGAGGTTGACCTCTGACAAGAGCCAAATGGGGAAAAAAATGGGACATCAATAGGACAATGTTTGGATGTTTTCACACCATTGGGAGGTTGTCCAGTATACAAAGCCTGCGCATACGTGCGTCATCATAAGTAATATATCACAAAAGATATCTGTGCTATGTCGTTTGAAAATGGTATGTTTGAGTAATATTTTTGATTCCACAGCACTAAATCATTTCTTGACAGTTTGCACTTCATAGTCAGTAGAATTATTATTTGTGTTTCAACTCGGTGTAACAACATTCACTTTTTTTTGTTTGGCTTTTTTATCTATATAATGCATGAAGAAATTCAGAGAGATGAGAGATCACAGAGAGCTCTGGAGGTTAAACAAACAGTTGCAAAAGTAAAATCCTTTTAAAGTATTACAGTTACTCTGGTAGCATTTGTGTGGTGAGATGATTTTTATCAGGTGACAAACAGAAGGCCTATTTGGGCACAATCAATATTTGGGATGGCCCTTCAAATCTCCTTTCAGGATGTTTATACTGTAGTCATCATAGTCTGCACATAATTGACCGTCATCTCAACCTACTACATGAACAATTCAAAGAAATACTGTTTACATAATGTGAAAACAAAAGATACACTCAGGTTTTTTGTGTCCAATTGTCCAAACACTCAAAGGATTACATCTGGATTGCTATCATGGAAACACTAATTGATTTTCAAGGATGACAAATGACATACAAAGTCCCAGTGCCAAGGTAATTTTGAGCAAGCGATGAAAATGTACAGTGGGGCTGTCCCAAGGTTCATAGTTCTTTTCATACTCATCTCTCACATGTGCATTTGAGGCCACTTGACATAAATTTATACTGATCTTTTATTTATACCCAGAAAAAATGGCAGATAAGAAACATAAGTGTTCTTGATATTGTGTTTTGTCATATCTTGCAGCCAAAGATTGAAATCCTGCGAAACAATTTTCTGAAGAAATGAAAGAGCGTGCCCTTCTGAACCCTGGAGGAAAATAACCCCACGGTGCGAGGCAGAATATGAAACAGAGGCACAGAATAAGTAAAATAGACAAGTGCACCAGGCTTGTCACTTTTCCATTTGCTCCCCCCGAGTGTGAGCGCTTCAAAATTCTCCTCATCTCAGTGAAGGCCTTCATCGTTTTGCTCTATCTACTGTACTGAATACAAAAAAAGTACCATATCAGACAAAGGTAATAAGGAAGGGAGTTTTAAAGATTTACCATGTTTCTGTCGATCATGAAGTGGGATGCAACAAGAACAACAAAGTCATAAATATACAGCACAAGCCATTGTGCATTGGAGACGATGTGGAAAATGCTGAGATGAGTGTCACAGAAGCAATTAACATGGCTGTGATATCAGACATCACCATTGGCTCTTGACAACAGCATCATTACACAGTAATAAGAGCACAATCTCCTTCAGAGAAGCATTAAAATCAAATTAGATTATACAAGAGCTTGGCTTGATGAGCTGCAAGGGGTGATGGTTCCCGAGCAGTGGATCCCTGGTTATTGCTGAAGCTCTTTAGCTCCTTGGGCTTGAATTGCCACTTGACAAAGTTGAGTAGCTTCTCACAAAAGGTCATCAGCTTCCAAGAAATTAGTTTTTAAAATTCAAGTCATTTGAAACCTACACACCCAGATGGATGGGTTTCCATTTTTTTCCCACCCCATGTTCTATCTGTCAAATCACGAATGCACGCCGCTGAATACATGATGCCGGAAATAAACGACCGTGCTGTAGTTTATACCAGAGTGACATTCAGGGATCAGAGAGCATTGTCATTCTCTGTCCTATCTTGAACTCATTACACCACTGAGCGATGACATCTGTTTGAGCACTCATACAGTTTGACAATTATTACTGCAAACAATCCACTGTTGTACCTTAATTAAATACTAAACTAGAAGAGGATACACATTTAGAAAGACAACATATGCATGAAAATATCTTTTTCATCATAGTATTAAAAAACTGCCTAGATTGAGGTGCTAGCATATACTGATTTACCTTCCAACACAGCAATATAATCTGTTTTGGCTGTTTGTACTTTTAATGTTCCAGTGCATTCATAATTTTTAAGCTTGACAATTGATATTTTGATTAATTTTATGTAGTGTTAGGATGCAACATGCCCTCGGAATCAATAACATAAAAACAAGGTTAACCTAAATTTTCAAGTCCTGTCATATGCAGGACAATAATTCAATTATAGAGCAGAGCCAAAGCACAAAAATGACTTTATTCTCTTTGTTTTCTTGCTGTTTTGCTAACATATTACATATTTCTGTGAGGGGAATGCTCAAGAAACCACCAAAAACAGAATAGGGAGAAGAAATGGAAGGCCATGACAACACACCCCTGCCACTACCTCATGTGGAAATCATACAAAGCATCCTGCAGGCAGCAGGTTCATTTTATAGCTTCATCTATTACCACACTGTCATTGTTAATTGTCTTCTTTTTACCTCTGCAGGATTCTCCAAATTGGTCCTATCGAATGTGACAGGAGGAAGAGCATTAAGCATCTGACAAGATGATATCTAAGTTCAATTTCCTACTCCTCACCTGATTTATACCTGCAGAAGATCATTTTCTTTTCTGTCATAAAGACCTCTATAAATCAGTGGTGCTTATGGAAGCACTACAGAACAGGGTCTCTGGATTTGTATCCCCTGTGTTTGCTATTAGGAAGCCATTACAGCCACATTTTCCTCCTTCAAACAAAAATGATCAAATCTAATACTGGCAAGATTAGAGAGATAAAGAGAGAAAGCGCTGGCAGAGCTGTTCAACACAGTCCCCTATCTAAACAATATGCTCTAAACTCAATAAAAACAGGGCTTTTTGCTGGTGACACCATTATCCATCTGTTTGGACAAAATTGCTGTATCATGGTATAAATCTGCGATACAAGTGACATATCCTCTAAAATAAAAGGGAACATTAACTGCTCTATCTTCTAGAGGCCATGGGACTAGCTGGCTATAAGCTCAGTCAAGTGTGATGGCAGTTATACTGTGTTTTACTAGACTGCAGACAATTATACTTTGCTCCTCTCCCCTAAGAAGACAAACTGCCATGGCTTCAGCTGAAATGATTTCAAATAGATTTTCCAAAATGTCTGTCGCCAGATTGCTTCCATACATTATTTCACTTAAATGGATAGAAAAAAAGAGGGAGCAAATCCACAAATCAATCACAACAGCCCATTTTACCAGATGGAAAGACGAGAGCTTTCAGTCCGTGTGTGTGTGTGTTGAAGACCTGCAGAGAAGGACAGTTACAGGATGTGCACAGCCCTGTCTCTGCTATGTGTCTCACTCATCTTGAAGGATGACATAGAGTATCTACATTCAGTGGTGAGCTGACAGTGCTGTAAAAGTGACATAATGTATAATGAACTGACCCGCTGACTTCTGGCTACTTCAACAACAAGTTCATTCAAACCAATCATGTGTAATCCATTAAGAGGAAAGGGAAATACAGTTATTTCACATATGACAGGCAACACACACTGCTCTGATAAAATGTAGTCTGTAAAAATACTCAATCTGTAACCAGAGTTGAATACTATTGCTGAAAATGTTGCATACTAATATTGTTTTGTAACACAGAAATATGCACAAGATAAGATAAAATAAGACTTGAAATAAATCTTTTTGTTTCCCCCGACAAATTCAAGCATGGCAGGTGGAAATACGACCGGGCTAAAATGCTTTAAAATATGCTATAATGCTTGATAGGCTTTACATGAAGCTGTTGCACATTCCCTGACCAATGTATAGCAACATCTAACTCAACATCTAGTTAAACTGGCGTATCTGACATGTGTTTATCTATTTGTCTAACAGTACATCAGCATCAAGCGTAGACGGACGCTGCACATTTACAATCAGCCAATAGGAACGCTGGATTTAAGCCAGCTGTACATCCAATCAGAGCACGACTTTCTCCGCAAACGTCAGATAGTGCTGACGCTACATGTCATATAATTATCTCAATAACAGTTAGCTAATTGGTCTTTAATCTCGCTAACAGCCACAGTGGAAGTAAAAACAACGACAGCTAAGTTTGTAATGGATGAGGAGAGAATGAGATTTCATTTGGAGGGAAGCGGCGGCGTTTTTAAATGAGCTCGCCAGACATTGCTAACGCTTGTACCTACCTAGCTAGCTCAACAGGTGACGCAGCTGCAGAGATGCTGCGGCGCATTTCACCTGGAAACAACTTAAATGGTAACTTAAGTGGATTTAAGTGAAGTTAACTTAAGTTGTACTTACTGTGGGTGAATTTGTCCTTTACATTTTACCCTTTCTAAGTATAGGAGCAGCGGGTAACCACAGCACTGTGCCAGAGGACCAACTCCATCCCTGAGGCCAGTACCTTCCTCTAGGGCAATGGCAGAAGTAAGTGAACACATTTTTCTCAAAGCAGTGTGTTTGTTGCCAAAGTTATCACCATGGGTTTATGCTATATATGCAGAAGTTTCCTAGCTTGTGTTAGGCAACACATGTAGCCTGTGGTACTGTTAAACAATCTACATGCAGAGCTTGTGAGGCAGTACAGGCACCAGACTAAGACTGTCCAAACTAGACTGTATATATGGTTCAGACAGATATTAGCACTTTGTGGAAAAATGCACTGGAGATGTGCCAAGGCAACACAAGTCATTGTCATCCAGCAAGGTGCTGCGTTGGCCAGTCAAATGCATGCAAGGCACAATCCCAAAATATTATTATGTAAAGTGGACAGTGTATTTTTTTCAGTTTATCATGAGAATCGTTGAGATCAAGAATAAAAAGGATGCCTCTATGATGACTTTCCAGAGTTTTAATCCTACTTTATAGTATTATTAAATATATAAACTGTGTAGTGTTTTGGTGTCTGATTAACCTTCAATCTCAATTACTCCAATGGGATTTCCTGACATCGGTCTGAATGCTTGCTAAAATTGCCTGGCCTGAAGAGAAGAAGAAGTGCCTGATGGGTTAAGTTAAATAAGAGTAGCCTACCTACACATTTGGCCCAGCACCCAACTGTTCCCAGAGTACGTATGGATCGAGTCCCCTCAATACCAAACATGCTTGGTATTTGCGTCACTGATTGTGTCACACTATACAACACAATTTTAGCAGTGTACAGCAGATTAACTCTAATCCTGCCTGCTAACATGAGTGTTGCTGCTAGTTTTATCTGTGTTAGCAAATAACAAGAACAAAATGAGGACCAAATAAAGTTAAGTCATTTTTAGTTTGTTCTGCTGTTTTGCTTGTGCACTCACTCTTGTGCATTTTATTCAGTTCCCAATTCAATTCAATTCAATTCAAATACTTTGTCAGTCCCCCGGGTGGCAATTTGAGGCAAGCTGGTTTGCAAACATAAAAACAAGACCAAACAATTAATTCACACACAAAATATATTCATGCAACGATAAAAGTATAATAAAGGCAAAGTTAAAAGACAAAAGATTCAAAACCGGTGGCCAACCCACAGCTGACAAACAGACACATGTCAAAGTGCATTAATCAATACAGTAAACTGAACCTCTCTTTTACCTTGGCTGTTCACAAGTCTTATGGCATCTGGAATAAAACCAAACTTCTATTTGTTTTACATACAGGCAATATAAGACGCATTCTTCATTTTTCATTTTGAGACATCATGCTTGAGCCAAAACATACATGATTCTTTTGACCAGTTATTTTGTAAACAAACTGCATCTTGTAATGGACTAGCAGGGTGTGTTCACTCTGGTCTTACTGGAATCTCCCATTGGCGCTTAAAGCTGGGGTAGGCAGTTTTCTTTTGGCATCACTGGGCAAAAATGCCATATTAACCGTGCAGTATATTGTAATTCAAGTGGTCTGAGAGCAGACCTCCATTTCAGTCCCCCCTCTTGCCTCTGCTTTCAGGCTTCAGAAAATCTATCCCGTGACGATAGACTTTAGCCAATCACAGGTTATTTCAGAGACGGCGTGTTCGTATTGGCTAAGCTACAAGAGCAGATGTGTGTACACGTCCCTTCAGACGGTGAAAACCTGATTCAGTGGAGGAAAATCCTGAAACTTGTGATAAATTTCCAACACCTCCTTTGCGTACAGTGGCGTATAGTACAAAACAACACGTCCTGGCTCCACATGGAGCTTGAGGCTCATTACGTTCAATGCCATGGCGCTCATAACGACGAGTGGCAAAGAGGCACGATGACAAACAGTGGGGAATAACTTTTGACGGGGGACAGTGGTGTGTGTACGCGGTGTACTAGCCTCTCTTCCCGCTGCTGGATGGCGTTGCAGCTGCCTCTGAAGCCTGGGGCGCTCTGCGGCCGCGAACCGCTGGAGGGGCGTCTATGAGAAAACAAGTCACGCCGGGAGGAACCGCGGTCTTGGTGAGACTCACGCTGTGGAGAGCGATCCCTACGAGGGATACAGTGGTGTGTGTGTGCGGTGTACTAGCCTCTCTTCCCGATGCTGGACAGAGTTGCAGCTGCCTCTGAAGCCTGGGGCGCTCTGCTCTGCGACCGCGAAGCGCTGGAGGGGCGTCTTTGAGAAAACAAGTCACCGCGGCAGGGTGAGGCTCACGCCGTGGAGAGCGAGCCCTATGAGGGATACAGTTTCACTGGGGAAACGACTCCTTCTGCTGCCGGTCGAAGTTGTGGGTTTGGTGGGAGAGGCTTAGCGGAGTGATACGAGGCAGCAGAGAGAGAGAGGCGGAAGGTTTTGCCTAGGTTGCACAGATTCTGCCTTCCCCAGCTTTAATTGTTCACACAGCCGCACTCAGTGTGGAAATCCTGATGTGGGTGTGTTTATGAATATTTGGCCTCCTCTTCTCTGTTATCTGCAGAGCCTCTGGATAGCTTGCACAGACTGACAGTCCCTTATTAATATCCCCTCTTAAAATTATACTGATATCATATGAAACAAGTTATTGTAGAGTAGCTACAACAGAATGTATAGTTACTATATGAAGTCATACCGCGTGCTAAAGTAATTTGTGGTTCCACAATGCAGTGCATGACAGAAACTCCTCACAGTAGGGAAATTAGGTAAAACAAGTAGATGTGACAACATTATAGTTCTGGAGACAGTTCACAAAATGAAGAAATAAAATAATTTTATTTTACTGGATTAATGAGATGATTTTTATTCAAGTCAGTTTTATTGACATCCATGCACACATTATTTCATGTTAGTACAAAGCATGTGTAAAGAAACTGAATGAAACAATGACAAATATTCCCAAATGACATGTTGCCAATTCAGTTTGTGTGTGTTGCTGTTCTATACAAACCTGAAAGAGTAATTATAGGTTTTGAATAAAGCAATGTTCCCACATAACGGAGGCATGCCTAAAATGCACACACTAAATTGTCTCAAGTCTGAATAGAAACTGGTCAAACAGTCATATGTCTCAATCTCAATGACGTGCCATATAACACATGGGCACGTGCCATGTTTTCTCAACAAGTAACTTTATACTTAATCAAAAGACTTGCACAAATCCTGTATTGTCTTTCAACCCATAAGGAAGCAGTTGCACACATTAAGACACTGCTGCAATTCAGCATTATAGTCATGCACATTTATTACGTTTACTCTGGATGGCTCAAACAGCCATGCATGACTCAATCCATCTCTGTTTTGTGCAGATAGAGTTGTGTGTGAGATGAATATATGCAAAAAAAAACTGCCACAAATGTGCAAAAACAAATTGTGCTGAATTGAAACAACGGATAGATTAAAGAGCTGCTTCGCTGATTTCCATTTTCTAAATGAAAGAATTACAGCCTCTCATGGTTCTTTATCATCATTTTGACTTTCTCTGTGTCTCTTCCATAATGTGTCTATTTTATTGTAATGTCTGGATGAAGATGTACAATAATCTACCTTCATTTTAACCAATCTGTGTTTGACCCATGGTTATTGCAAAGATAGTATAATGGAAATGAACTTGAATGAAGAATTAGGTTAATGCAGCACAATTACAGTGATGTGAAGATTTAAGCCTATGCCTCTACATAATGTGTGTGTGTGTGTGTATATATACATATATATATGTGTATGTAAATTAGGCAAAATTGCAGTGATGGAGAAAATGTCAAATGCTTTTGTTTATGGGATTCATATGGCAGCGAGAAATGTGATAATATGCATTACAAATATCACCAAAACAGTCATCAATAACTTGCAAATGACAGTACACAGGGTTTACTTTTTGTGTACATAATACTCCACAGAAAAAGAAACATACACTTGCTTCCATAACTGAATTCATTTTAGTGTATTCTAATTATACTTTTTTTTTCTTAATTCATTTGCCATCAGGTGACCCCCTCTCCGTAAAACCCTCGTGAAAGAGGTCAGGTCAGCAGAATCAGGGCTGACTTTTGAATCTCTTCTTACGAGCTACAGTATCTCCACAGACATGTAGAGATTGTTTAAGGGACCCTGTTTTGAAACACTGCTAAAAACTTGAACAGTTAACACAGAATTATAAGTGACATTTTGTGAGAATTACATAGTTGTAAGAGCAGTGATGAGGTATTAAGCATGCAAAACTGTTATGTACTCTCTATTATTTTAATTATTTAAAACACAAACTTTTATTTTTAAGCAAGCATTAAGCAGCCGTCATTGATCGTGGAAAAATCAGTGTTGATTAACAAAACACAAACCTCAGCTTTAGATTTCTAAGCTCACAATTTATGAAGATTTTATACTTGACTTCCAAATACTTAAAAACTTGAAACTGAAACATAAAGACTTTTGCACCAGTTCTTGTTATGAACTAATAATAATAAATGTATAGTATTTACATAAAAGATAATAGGTATGATGTAAATAATCTCTGGCAACAAATATCATAACTTTGTAAATGTTCATAGACTGGTTTTTAGTTGCATTTAGATCAGCACTGGTGTACTAAAGATTAGTAAAAAGCAAAAACAAAAAGGTTGCACAAGTACAGGTCAAATGCAGCAATTTAAACTAGTGAATAGGTAAACGTTTGAGCTATACTTGTTAATGATCAACAAATAATTACAACTTAATAAAAATACATAACATAATGTAGGTTTCTATGTACAGTAGGTTTAACTACATATTCATGAAGTGAGGCAGTACATAGTTTTGTTAATTTATGAATCAATGCACACACATTTGTATAATTTATGAGTCATTAATTGACATTAAATTCATCATTAAGCTATAGGTTTGTAGCTGTTTGATAGGACTGCAACTCTGAACATGTACAGTAGTAGCCACCCTTTGCACTTTTTTAATCTTCAAGGAGAAATCTCTTTAGAAACTATAGAAATGGCAAGAGTAATTGTGCCCTTGATGTTTTAAAGTGTGATGTTCACCTTAAAAATAGTCCCAGAATCTGTACATTATAGAGTGTTTATAGAGTATCTTGCCTAAAAATGCACTCTGGGCCCTCACTCAGACATCTGTGAGGATAGAGGGTGGCAGCACAGAGCGTAGAAGATGGCAGTTCAAAACAGCTTTTAACAAAATTTAAATACAGATTTTCAGTGTTTATTACATCGCCAACAGTATGACAGCCCCCAGACAACATTCATGAAAGTAATTATCTCAATAAAGCCTAGGTACAAAAACAATCCAGTGCCTCTTCTTTGTGGACATTAGCCTGTTGGCAACGCTGTGCTGAGACTGTGCGCCAGATAGTCCTTTACAGGGATATTCCCTGTTGCCAACCATAATTAATTGCTTTACAGTCTTCGAGGCCATAATGCTCATCAGTTATTAATTAGAAATTCATTTCACTGAATAAATAATACTCATGATTGATGATGAAACTTGTAATTAGGTTCTTGGAGTAATGCACAGGGGAGAAAGCCTTTACACTTGAATCCAGGCTATTAAATACTGCTCATTTAAGGGACCGCTATACCTCTTGTCATAAACCTGGGCTGCCATAGTAGCATCTGGATTCAGGGAGCAGGGACATAAGTTGTTATTCACATAGGTTATGTTAGACTTCCTGCCCCAACAACAGCTCATGATCCTTTATGCTACTGAGCTCTTTTGTTTTAGAAAACTCAACCATTCATTCCCAAAGCGTCAGGTTAGTGCAGTGATAACCTGTTATCAAGTTCAAAACGGCAGCCTACACTGTTTTCACCAAAGGCAAAACAGATCAGGTTATTACTAATCTGTGGCCTATCAAACGTATAGCGTGGTTGCTATGTTACAAAAATCTCATGGGTCCTTCCAGGCATCATATAGCCTACAGTCTTTTTAAATGACGAGAGAGAACTGTGAAAACTCAAGCCATCTATGGCTCACTATTGATTTTACACACAAGACCCAACCATTGTTGATAGCCTTTTTGATATATTTTCTTGCAACCACCAGTCCCTTTGGAGTTTTGTGGAAAATAAACCAGTCAATATACACCTATTAGGATTTCTTGATCTGAGCCCATAAACCTATGGTGTACAGTGTTTCAGATGCTCATTGCATCATAATAGCAGCGAGACCGAAAGCTATTACTTTTGGAGGATGAACGATCAACAATTTAATGGCTTTCTGTAACATTCTACTTTTAGGCCAATTAACATGATTGACCAGCAGTAGAGAGGAAGGTGCACCATGATGCCCCTCAAAAAAAAAAAAAAAAAAAAAAAAAAAAACAGCAGCTGATGATGGTGTAGCCTCATCAAGCAAGAATACTATTGCGGGTCCTTTTCACCTGTCATCACGGGTGGGAGTGAGCAATGGTAACCCCCTACTCCTCCTCCCTTTTGCTAACCAGTATCTGCCCTATTAGCAATTTATAATGGAGATCAAGAAGTAGTCGGTGGAGAATGAAGACAACTGTCTGCACCCATTCCTAATTGGCTTTATGTTCTCTTTCTGATAAATGGCTCGCAACTACTATAGAGTCCCGTGGATTTTATTGCCCTAATAGGACTCAGTAACTGGATTTACTAACAGATAGCGGGTCAAAAAGGACATAGAGAGCAAAAATGTTAATTAATATCAATAATGGCCAATTATTAGTTTGACAGAGGGATCCAAGCTAGCTGTGTGCTCTAATGACTCTGAGCTAACTTGAAGGGAAACACTGGCAAATTAGCATAACTGTGTATGCGTACTCCATGGAGGTGCCCAGCAAACATCTGTTATGTTAGAAATTCAAATAGAATTCCTATTAGTAACCCTGGCTGTGGTTGCATAATCAGTCATTCTTCTCTGGCCATTTTTGAGGCACTAACAATGCCCCTGTGACTGGTGGAACTCCTCCCTTTGGGCTTTCCAATCAAATTTGGCCCCATGTGGACCAGGTCCTAACAACAGACGAGGCAATGTGGACTTCTAAGGGGAGCTTTGTGCTCTGACAGGAGCTCAATCTATCCACCCATGACACATGACTGAAGAAAGGAAAACTGTTATTTATTTCAATACAGCAGATACGAGTTAAGGAATTAATGTTGAAATATAGCTTCCTGACCAGCTGGCATACAGCTACTAATTTTCCTGCGACCTTTGTGTGTTTTTACCCACATGCAAAGTGTATTTGGAGGAATTTTGTGCCCATTTTGAGGCAATTGTTTGCAATATGTATTTATGCCATGAATTCTACTTCAGTACTGAATGAATACATAGTATGAAAGAAGATGGTAAACAGGGATTTATTAATTCCTACTGAGGTCATCTGAAGACAGCAGCGTCTGTAGGATATTGAAAACAAAACATTCTGCTAAGGAATTGATTTTCTATTTGGAGCAAGTAATGTTAGATCTCTCTACCTTCTGGGAATTACTGCATACCACTGTATGGATGCTAGCGGGCATCTCGCGTTTGTTGTTGAAGGAGCACTATCTTTGTAATCAATGGCTGCTGTTATACAGAATAAATGCACTCAAAGACAAAAATCATCAACATCCAAGATCCATCCTTGATATTTGTATGCAATGACATAAAATCCCACTGACATTGGTGTGCAGGAAAATGATGGGATAACGAGGGCTGGACATTTTCCTGGGCTTTATTCTTCAGTCTGCAACCTCAACAATACAATTCAATAGCATTGTTAAGTTTGTGAACATGATTAACACATTTGAAACATATTCCGGGAATTACAGTGTGCACACTGTTTAATGAAACATTTATCACTGCAAGATATCAATTACTCATTTCCCTCTTCCATTACAATAAATAGTAATTCATCAAAAACACCATGACTAGTTGTAGGCTAAGATTTTTTAAATTTCTTTTTGTGACTTTAGTTCAAGGCAATAAGTTCAATAACTTGCTTTACCTGCTGTGCTTTTTAGTTTGTCTGCCTCTCATTAATACGCTCCTATATGTACTGTGGCTGCTGCATGTGTAAGAAAAACTACTAATAATTTCATGTGTAAATACTTCCTGTATATTGCAGGGATATTTCCATCTAACCTTAAATCCCCAGCCTGCCTGACGAGTGTCGAAAACGTATATTGTGCTCAATTTAATGTCACTGCATATCTGCAAAATAGTGTGAGACTGCTGTCATGACTTACAACTCGGTGTGACCTTTTCTGTTATAATCTGAGCATGTAATTCCAAGTCTAGTGTAATGTCATGTTTGATCAGAGGAGCTACTAGTGTCCTGATCTCAGCAGTGCACAGCGGGAGGTGTGGCGAGTCAAATGGACAACCAGAGGTTCCCCTTAAGGGCAAAATTGATGCCGTCTTCATATTCTTCCCTCACTGTGGTTGGCTTTGTGGGACGATTTCATATTTTAGATTTTGGAGCCATTAACACTTTAGTATTTGAAAGCAAATAAGTGATGATGACTAATTCTTTAATTTAGGGATTTACATGAAATCAGAATTTAAGTTAGTGTTTGGAGGAAAAAATGAGCAAACTCCGCTAAAATCAGGTGCCATATTTTTCTGAGCATTTAAGTTAATTTATTTATTCATTTATTTATTTGGTTGTAGACTTTTTGCTTTAAGTTTTTTTTTTTTTCACATTAATAACTGCATCCTGAATTAATATGTTTGTTAATAAAAAACAACATATGTTTGGTGCACAGTGCTGCATCCAACAGATTTGGGTACAGTATACATGACTGGGCGACTCCATGGTTGTATATATGAAATAGCTTCAGCTTTACGCTCCTCTCCATTCCACGGCCTCCGGTGTATAAATTTAGTTGATGGTTTTCGTTTCTCTTTCTTAATTCATTGCAGTCGGATTCCTCTTTGATGCAGTTCTGTTGTCCCCCAAACAATTGAAGTGGAGACAATGGAGGCATAATGATAGATCCGTGTACCCACCATCTGTAAGAGCAGCTGCTCCCTTGCATCTGTACAATATGCTGGAGCGGGGAGCCTCAGTAATCTGCATAATAAGGAGAGGGCTTATCTCAGTCTAGTTAATAATCACAAGCAATCGATGCACTTCATTCCCCCACTCTTGACTGATGAAGAAAGCAGCAAAGTTTTGGTATGTTCGCTGTATCCTCAAGATAGGCAGGGGTCACGGCGTAATGCCAAGCTGTTGATTTTGCCTGGAGCTACAGATTTAGTCTGCACACTATTTCATCTTTTCATGAATACCATAATTACAGCAGGACACTCTGAGTTATCATACTGCTTCTCCCCTCCTCACTCCCTTATAGGGTTTATAGCCTCTGTAGCAATGCTGGACCTCATATCAGAATTGGCCGTATGACTCAAAGTCTGTGATAAACACATAGCTTGTGCAGTGTTGATAAGAGTCGCACCTTATAAGCAATACTGTCAGACTGGCTAGAAGATTGGCCCCGTAAAACACAAAAAAATATATTGGAAATGTAACCTCCTGTCTAAAATGCCTTCGTAGATGCTACTGCCTCTGTGCATGTGGCCATAACACAGCTGTAGTAAGTCGTTTTCTACAGGGCATCACATCTCAGCTCAAGGAAACATTTATCCCTGAATTCAGAATAGTTTTTTTATGGCCACAAACTTACTGGTTTGTTTTGACTTTAGACTTATTAACCAATTATCAACCAATTAATCATTTCAATTAATTACCACCTGCCGTTGGAAGAAAGTGCAGAAATATGCCAATGAAATTTAACATTTTTAATTGGAATAAGCGATTTATAAAGGACTGATTTGACTACAAACGTTTATGATACTTGATCATACATTCGCTGAACTTAAAATTCAAGTGGAGGGTTTGAAAGTCAATGTTTAGCTTTAAATACATGTTGACAGTCTGGGAGTACACAATCTATCTATTGAATGCCCTTTTTGTTTGTTATCCATACATGACATTGAACATTTCGTCATACAATTTAATAAATGCCTGCGGGGTTTGTGAATCAGTATATTATTATTTTTTTAAACAAAACCCTATTTATTACACTTGGTAATGGCTCCTAAGCAGACACTAAATTGATTGGGTAGAAAGTATACAATAATATTGATCAACAAAGTCTCCCCTTGGTATTCTCTTGTTAAATATGCTCATTAAATCAAGTCTATTTAATACTCTGCAGTGTGAAAGTAGAATTTTCATGTTCTTTGTTAAAAATACTGTAGGAGCAATTTCCATCTTGGATCAGTGCTGTTTGAGAAAAGCATATTACATATATTTTAACAGAGGCATTTTAATTTATGGTGGAAGTGATCATTTACATTTTTTCAGTCATTAAATCCTCTTTGTTTATAAAACAGTTATATAAATGAAATCACACTTTTTTTTTTAACTTACTGACGCTATATGAATGAATGGATCTTCATATAGCCAGGAATATATACTGTGTATTAAAATTGCTAACCACTTCCCATGGTTCCTGAACCTCCTAATTAAGCATGCATGATGTTTCTCTCCCAGCTGCTAGGCTTCTGAAATACACTTGGCAGGTGTATTGAGCCCCCCAGTGAGGCCCGAGAATGAGAGTGGTATACGTAGAAGTGCAGGTGTGACATGTTAGGAGGAGTCCAGGTGCTTATTGAGTTATCAGAGGCAGCCACTGCACGTTTGATTTATCATCTGGGGTTTAGCGTTGCCATATCTGAGCGGCAATATATCAGACAACAAAATAAAATGTTCAGAAAATCACCCGCTGGAGCGCTGCAGTCGTGATAACTTACATCTAGCACACTGTCGGAAGTAGTGTGGCACGTACTGACACTCCATGTGAAAAATTGACGATGCTTATTGAACCTGTATAGTGACAACATGCACTAAATCATGAATGCAAAGCCTTTAGCCAAGTCAAAGATTCACCTTGAATTCACCCTTTTAAGTGTTATGATTTGTCACTGATTTGTGGCTTATGGTTTGTTTGTCTGCACTTCAAGTGACGGCAGTGCTACACTGGGACACAGGTCTCATTGAGAGTGCATTAAGACTAATTACAATATGTTTGAACATCTCATAAACCTCATCCATTAGAACTAGTCTTCAGGTACTCATCATACTATGTGTGCTCTTTGACATGAATGCCCTGTGTACCTCTACATTCTTTAGAGAGTTAAACTCTGAATGAGCCAGCCAGTCTCCATGAGCACATAAAAGGTACCCAGATTTATGGGGAGGTTTTTATCCTCCACCATCTGATAAACAAGCACTCTTTGCTTGAGGCTAAATAATACTCTTTGAGGTCCTGATTTACAATGCTGTGTGAAGGACCCATTTGTGGTTCAGCTCTGAGGCACGCACCTCTGTGATTGGTCATCCGTAAGCTCAAAATTTGGGCTCAGATCTACAGCTCACGAGCTTGTGGATTTCTAAATGGACAAATGCATAAGTGATGGTAGGTTTTTATTCAGAGTTAATAGATGAAGAGAAATGAACTTTTCAGAGATGTAAAAGGCTCTTACATTTAACAAAATCCTCCCCAATTCCCTCTGATTGAAGCTAAAACTGAGTCCGTGTGCAGCCAATCTAATATTCCCGGCTTTTTAAAAGGGAACTCATTGGGGTATTGGTCCACTACATGGACTCCTAAGAGATCTGATTAAAGGGAAATCCCTCAGTGTCTTACCCTCACCTTCTCCATAATAAATCCGATGCACATTGCAAATGCCTAAATTCATCTCACATTGCCTTGGTTGACATAGGAAAAAACAAGTTTCCAGTGAAGGGGATGGATGCTCAGAAATACTAATTGTACTTTGCCCTTGTTCAAATATCTCATATGCAACTATTTTTTCTATAACTTGAAATATGGTAGGTTTTACTTTGGTGTACAGATAAGCTCGTGGTCAGCTTTTAACACTTAACATTTGTTCAGCTAGTATTTTATACTATCAGCAGTCCTTAGTCTGAATATTGTAGTTGTCTTTTTGACACCTTGTTTTAAGATGAGAACCGTTTTAGCAACAATGAAGGCATACTGATAATAATGTTTTTTAATGGAGCATTATTAAAGTGTTTATTAAAGAGTATGTACACATACACAGTGCCACATATGCTTGTAAAATGACCATACAGTGTGAGGTCTACTGCAGGACTCAAATTATATATCATGGCAGTGAGTACCTGCTGAAAGGCTTGGACCCAGGGTTACGACACGGGCAGTAAACTACTGTTAAATATATTCAAGTTAAGTTGTAAGCATTGCTGACATGCACAGGATCATGTGTTTACAAGTTTTTGGTGCATGACAGAAAGTCCTGTAGCTTGGATATTAACTAGTGAATTAACTGCTAATGATTGCATCAAGTTTCATTAATGAAAAGAAATCACAGATCATTTACCTCATGTGGCTCGCCTATAAAGAGACACAGAAGAGGATCAGACCCAATAAAGATTTAACTCATAATATTTTTGACATTAAACATATTCTCTCTAAAGACTAGGCTCTACTGTTAAAATTGTTTTGTGCATTGTGAGCCTTGTAGTGAATGGTAAAAGATCTGGCGATTTTTAAGCTGAGCCCAACCTATATTTATCACAATCATGTTGCAACCTATACATCAGACTCATCAGACCCATTTACAGACCTTAACTTTAAAACCTCACACCTCTCTGAGATATATTCATCCTCATATCAAATGTCACCAACATATCTTCCCTCCTTAACCTGCCTCGTTTAGCTGCAGCTATTAAATGAAGTTCAACACCTGAGAAAAACAACTAACTGGGCAGTTTTGCTTGTTTGTTTGGTGGTTTATAGAAATTAGACGCTGTCATTGTGGTTCAAATACATCTATTTTAAGCCTTGTCTTTTATTTGATGTTTATGGGGTTGCGAGAAGGCCATGACATTGCTGGGTCATATTTTGACACATTAATTGGACTAAAGGTTTTTCATCACAGCTGTTGGGAAATTAAGAGGAGATTGAAAGCCCCTGATGTCTTGTAATTACCGTTTCATGTTGTGTAGCCTCACTTACGAACAGCAGCGCTCTCTGATAAATGGGCAGTAAAAGCAATAATAGAGCAACTACCATACAAAAGAGTTAAGAGGGAAACGTCAAAAGTTGAGGCAAGAAGAAAGCAATTCTATTTGCGTCAGTTATGAATTAATACAAAGTGATATTTTTATACTCCATCCAATCCATTAGTAGTAAAGTCAGAGTAGAATTACATGGTTAACTCTGCTGTCACCGCAATCAAGTATTTACACAATTTTGGCAGCGTAGCAGCACGCTTAGCAAAGGAAATGTTCCGCCCAGTGTGTTTCAGACCAAAGAGGGGGGGCTGCATTCAAAACAAACCGCTGTCCCTGATATCAGCTGGTTAATCCTCTCCTTTTAGTGGCTTTATTGGTTCATTCAAGAGGGTCTGTTGACATTCCCCCTGCCCTGTTAAAAGGCGACTGCATCTCAAGTGAAATCTGGAGTGTTCTTTACACAGGCGGGGAGCCCCATGTGGCTCCTGCCTCCCAGTGGGCCTGTGATTTTCCTGCTTTAAGTGTCTACTGTCAACACTAATTTGTCCCACTCCTCCTCCGCCCCCTCTGGAGGGGGACGCTCTCCTAAAGTTTTAATAAAAGATCAGCTATAACTCCCTGTTTTCTGGGGGTGAGACAAGAGCTTTAAAAGCCACAGAGGCAATAAGATGCCAGGTAATGATTACAAGGCTTGAACAGAAGCAGTTACCAATACCACATGCTGTTTTACACAGCACACCGAAAGTGTGTGCTGCAGCTAAAGGCTGTCTCCTTTACAGGAGTCATTTAGTCTCAGCATTCAATTATTGGAAATGAAAAGCAAAGTTGTAGTTTTTCTTTTTTTGGAAGCTTATAGGATACACTGTGATTTTGAAGACATGAAAAATGAAGTTGATATGGTTTAAAATCCTGAATGTTGTATGAAAGTTGCTCTGTGTTTGTTCTTCCAAAATATCTACTTTCAGTCTCCTGCCAGTAAAATAGAGGAATGATTTCATTGTATAGTGTGTTAAAATCTATATTGGATACAACTAATTTTTTGAATCACTTATAATGATCAAAGTGATGTTCGTGTAAAAGTTTTGTTTAAAAGTTACACTTTAATTTTTTATTTTTTTTACTCCGTGTGTCTCTCGCCACTGTTTGTGGCCTAATACAAACTGAAAATGTGCCGTAGCTCTGTAAATCCCTTTGTGCGTTTTCATTTATCCATTTTTCCTCAGGATTAATAAGAGCAACATGATTGCAAATAATGGTTTCTGACATGAATTACTTGAATACCATTTCAGAGCTCGACAAAATAAATTGCTCCATTTCATTTGTCTGCCTTTGATGTCTAAAGGAAAATCAATGAAAAAAGTAATTTCTCTCCTGCCATTTAACCAAATTCCCATCTACCTGGATGATAGGTCCCTGGAAAGGAGTCAGGAGACTTTCTTTTCAATTATCCCTGACTTGTTTACATAGCGTTTTGTTCACTGGACTAGATGTTAACATACAAATCTCATATGGGTTTGGCTGTTATTGAGGAAGCTTAATACAATTTCACTTCTAAGGTAGGCAAGAACCATGTAGGAAATTGTTCAATATCTCAGTTGAAGCCCAATTTTCACTGCATTGTTTTGTCGCACAGTGTGTTGTACGGTTATGGTAATGTAATATGCATAATTCATACACCTAGGGCCCCCTCCTCATTTTTGATTCTGCTGTCCTGCCTGTTCATCTGAAGCTGAATTAATGCTACATTGTCCATTAGGCGGCCATAACACAGGGCAATGCTGTCACACACTGTGGTTGAACTGAAATTCCCTTGAGGCAAATAGTATTCTTCATTTTTCCATCTTTGTATACAAGCTATACAAAAATTGCTTTTGCAAAACACCACATTTCTCATTTTGGCTCAAGACTGATGTTTTAGATGCCGAGACAATAATTCTTCGTTGTAATAGGAAACGGCATTTTCACAAGGAGCTGAATGTATGTTTTTCATACCATCTGGAGATAGAACTTTGCTTTGTGCTAACTGTGTTTTGGCTTTGACTATTCTCAGGTGGATCAGTGGCTGTGAGTGCACAAAGAGAGAGAGCGTTTCATGTGGCTTGTTATCCTCTCCAGGGTTCATTTAGAGAGCCCCAGACTGCTGCAGTTGTGACCTTCATAAGGCACTGTCTCCCTGCTGGGAACACACACGCACACACACCAAGCACATCCACTCCACAGCCGGCACTCATTGGGTCATGATGGGGCTAAGCAGCCCCATTACAGCATGCTCATCTAGGCTGGGAACACGTGCACAAAGCGTAGAGATGGACTCTAGCCAAGAGGTCTTGGGTCCATGGTTTCTAGCTCCACAGCCCAAGTGTACTGTACTGTACTTAAAGCTGCAGGAAGGAGTGTTACAGTAAATGGATGTTCTTTTTTTGTATGCTATATCTGTACCATCTTTTCTTCGTGATACCATTCTTGTGATGTTTCAGGCTCAGCTCAGTGTATTATAAATCCATTTTTTGGACATGCCGTGGTCAGTTTAATGATCATTATGTGGCTCAGATGGAAAAACAAGGGAATAAGGTGAATCAATGATCGATTTTACAACGTGACTTGATTCATGGGTAGTGCTGTGATAAATGGCCGTCTTATCGAGCTTGAGGGTAACTGTTGTGAAATAAATTTGTATGTTGTGAGAGAACTCATAAGGTAGGCCTTTTGGCTTTTCTTTCAGTGTTCATTAGTTGATTAGTCTTAATAACACCTAACTTCCTATTGTGTACTCTGCTTTTGAAGAGAACATACTGTGGTAGCTAATGACTACAGATTACACAGCAGCATACAGTGTAGAGATAACTATGAAACATTTCAGATATTCATTATGGAACTGCTGCTGCAGCTGTGCCCTCCAAAATCTTTTGAGATCCAGATTTTAAATCCCCAAGCACCACATCACCCAATGTGTTTTCCCCCCTTTATATTGAATTAGTCAAATGAGATACAGAATTGCCTTTCTCTTTGTAGTATGTAGCTTCTGTGCCAGCTCTGTAAGAACGCGAGCATGCTTAATATCAAGCAGAGGATCTGTCTTTGATTCTGGCTGATGGGAGGGCGAGCTTCACCTAAAGGTACTGAAGCAAAGAAATAATGGTATACTACACCGCTTGTGAAAAGCAATAGGAGAACAGAGGGGGGTTCACATTAAAAGTGTCTCTCTAGGTAGCTGACATGACGCGACTAGTCAGACGTAAATAATGACAGACGGAAACTATCATGAGGTCTGTGAAGCATCCGCGTGCTGCCATCATTTTCTGTCTAACCTTGCATTGCCAGCAGCTCACCAGCTCTGGAGATCATTTAAAAAGCAGACTAACGATGCTGCCAGCCCTAACACCAGTCACAAGGATCTGCATGAGCTAAAAAGATTTCTATTTCAGCCATAGGTGATGATTCCCACATAGTGACTTTTGCATTGATTTGCCAACGTTTAAATTCATACATAATTTTTCATAATTGATTTGAAATATGTTTTTTAATCACATCATTTCAAAGGGCTGTGCTACACTGTTTTAACGAGAAGTGCGTGTGTGCTGCCTTCCTGTTACATGTAGGCTATGTTTGCCAAACTACTGCTGATGAGGAAAATAGGGTTCATTTTTCTCTTTAAGTGGATATGTCACTTTTTGAGTGAGGGTAAAATGATGATACAAGAGGACTAAAAGTTAATATCAATTCATTGAATGACCTGGTGCTTCCATGGGTTGGCTTTTTAATTATATTCTGTTTATATGACATACAGTTGCTTTACTACCTGTAAATCAAATTTAAATCAGGTACCACGAAGGCTACAATTGAGAAAGATGAGCCTAATTCTAAACTGTTTATTTTTGCATTGCATTGCAAGAGATGAGCAAAGTCATTTAGTTTGGGCAAAAGGCTTTTCTTCACACTGATGCACCGACCCACGACATGTCTAAAATAACATTCCTATAATTGCTCTATGGCTGTAATACCTTTTTATAGTGTTTTTATATTTCTGATTAGGCCATTCATTTCTAGCTTCAACCAATAAGCACATGGCCATATTTCATGCTGGGAATATGTACAAGATATGTTGCATTTAAGTGATATGAAAAATAATTTGAATATCTGCATAGACTCTCATTTATTGTCCCAGCTCACCAGTTCCGTATAGAGGACAATAACAATGCAAAACAAGAGCCTGTTCTGCTATATAATTAAAATCATCTTTGGGGACATGCTTTGCTCTGCACACAAAATTTGAAACTTAAAAAATGGCATAGTAATATATTTGCATAATATAACAATGAGTCCCACTCAACAAATTTATTAGTCTAGATTCTGAAAAAGCCATGGCAAAGCAACTTGCGTACTATAATTGGCATCTTGTGGTTTGCTTTCCTGAGGAGAAAGTGAATTTTATATGCTTTTATAATAAATAGCATATTTAAGCACCCAGGAAATCACTGCAAGACATCCATCCTGCATCGTTTCATTTATTCTAGTGTGTTTAATTAAAGCTCGGAAACTACATGCAATTTGTGTCTGAACAGTGTCTAATGTCTGAGACTGGTTATTAGATATTAAATTGATGCATAATTCAGGCAATTAAGAAAGTAATCACACAAAGTAATGTAATGGAAGTTAATTATTACTGCATAAGCAAACAGTTCATCAATGCTAGTTAACGCTGTGACTGCATCCCTAATATGCTCACCAAGCACGGAAATTCCTCTCCCTCAATGTTTTGATGTGCTGATTAAACACTGTAGAGGCAGATTAGTGAAGAAAAGAAGCAGGGCCCTCTCACCTCGGCTGTTCCTGAGCGACAGGGTTCAGTGTGTTGTCGCAGCAGGAGGGGGGCAGGGGGCTTCTTGCCCGGCGCCTCTTCAAGCACCAAAAAATGACGAGGAAGGTTGTTTCAGTGCAGCCAAGTCCATTCTACACTCATGTCACAGGTAGCGTGACTGACTCACTGCAACGTCCCTTTTTTTGTCCCCCCTCCCTCACTCTCAATGTTTCCAAGTTTTTACTTTATCTTTCTTTCTCTCTCACATTCTTGTTTTGCACACTATATATACTATATGTATAGACAAAATAACAGGAAGACCTTACAAAATGATGCCGTACAATCCAACACTGCCTGCTGAAGCCTCAAACATAAATGTAGTGTATTCTATCTATCAATCTATTAGAGCTGAAACGATTGGTCGATTAATCAGTTGATCAACAGAAAAATAATCTGCAGCGATTTTGGATCGATGAATCGTTTTCAATCAAAAATCTAAAAGCATTCCCTAGTTCCAGCTTCTCAAAGGTGAATGTTTTTCTTTGCCTTATGCTATAGTAAACTAAGAAATGGTTTTAGAGTGTTGGCCAGGGAAAACAAATGACCTTGGTTTCATTTAAAAATCTATCTATCTATCTATCTATCTATCTATCTATCTATCTATCTATCTATCTATCTATCTATCTATCTATCTATCTATCTATCTATCTATCTATCTATCTATCTATCTATCTATCTATCTATCTATCTATCTATCTATCTATCTACTTTTTTCATGGCTTGAGAAATATACAATGTAACCTTGTGTACCTGTCTACTTGTGCAGAAAAAAGCTCAGTGACAACACAGCGCTTTCCTGTGTTGGGTTCAAAGACCCAAAATCACGTAAAACTAACAATTGGGCAGCCAGACACTCTCTCTCTCTCTCTCTCTCTCTCCTTTGAAGACATCCGATAATACAAGCCCTTCCAGCCTCGGGTTGTTTTCCTGAGTAAACATGCGTGTCACAGTTGACCTTTCCTGGGGTCAGGCTGCTTTTATATTGGCTGACATGTTTCCAACTTAATAGAACTGTTTAGCGGAGATCCCCTGGGCCCCTATATTTATTAAGCTGCAATGAGTTGCATCTGTCTGGTTGAATCAAGAGGACCAATCAGCTGAGGTCAGACACATAGTAACAGAGATATATAGACATATAGCTTACACACCAACACATGCTTAATATGAGCACACACACACACACACACACACACACACACACACACACAAAGATGCAGGTGTGTGCAGTTTTGCAGTAAGCACATGCACACACACGTGCAGAAACTGTTGTGCTAATCAAACTAATTATGTTAGCTTGTTTCCTGCTCTTAAATGGATATTGTGTTCATTTTAACTCAGTGTAGTATTAGTATACGTGCAGCATGGAGTGTGGTGTATGTAGTAGTATACTGTATGTCAGGGATTGTTAGAGGCAGAGCAGCATGTGGTCTAGTGTGACACTCTTTTGTCTTATTTTCTAAGCAGTTTTCTGAGGTGTATTGATTTATCTTTGTTTAGCCGTTGTACAACATCCCATAATGCCGGTCATTTTCTTAGACTGATTTTAAGCCCCTGTCTGGTAATCAGGGATAATTGTCAATTATCACAAGGAACCATCAGATCAATTACTGCAAAATCAATGCAGCCACTTGGCTTGTACTGCCTCTTTTCTTCCAGCAGAACTACCACCTGGAATGGTAAAAAAGCTTGTAAATCTAAAGATACATATAAAACGTAAAATATTAAGTTTTTTTTAAGGTTGTTTTGTGTTGCTGGAGAATCATGGCAGGGTAGTGTTTTACGGTCATGTTTCTGAAATAGCGAGGCACCAGATGCACCTCTTGTTGCTGTTGTTTTATAACACTTAATGGAGACAAAACCATTGTTACCTCTTAAACTGAAGGCTGTGTATTATATCTTTTCCTTTTTATGAGCGAGCTGGAGAGAGCCTCTATTCCTGGTGGGTGAGATGACTTTTGTGATGAAAGTTAATGTCGGGGAGTCCTGATGTCCTTATTTTCCTCTCAGAGGCAAGATTCCACTTTCACCTCATGAAGGAAAGACGCCATCCGCTGAATGGCTTCCTCCGTGTATGGAAACAAATGTGCTGCTGTAATGGAATAGCCCGGTCAGCAGCCTAATGTATTATCTCCTCCTCAACGTATTTATTTACACTCAACTACTCCACAAATTGTCTTGTCATCTTAATGGGCGAGGATTAATCTGTTGCCATGCAGGCTAAGGTGAATGAAAGATATTTACTTTTTCCAAACTTTGTTTGTGGCCCCAAAGGGCAAGTTAACACTTTAAAGTCCATGCTCTGAGAGGCTGTACAGTGAGATTTGTGCTACTGTTTTGTTTCTGTCTGATTCAAATACAAAGTAAACCTCATTGAGTTCATCATAAATAGGCTATTTATGTATTCAATCATAATTAACACATAATAATAATAAGTGGAAGGCTTGCTCCATGGACTTTATACTTATACTATACTGCCTTTTTCATTATAACCATAGAGTGTCTTGTTCAAGGACATACCTTATGTTTCACCATTGAGGAAGGACAAGCTATATCAAGACAAATGGTAAGGTCATCATTAAATCTATCGCAGTATCTGTAATGTTTAATACAGAGTATATTGTGTCTACATATTAGATATTGAATCCTTGTTTAAGACGGGTGCCAGAATCATGTTGTCCATTTCGATATATGTCAATTGTGCTATAATCATTTTCAGTGAATCTAGCAGAGATTGTCATTTACCCAGTGTCCAAACTGCTCATATTTCATCCCCACCTGAAAGAGGCTGCCATTGAATATAATCACATACACACCTACTGCATCAGACCAAGAGAAAACAGAGTGTGCACTTTGTGCACAGCTATTTATATCAATAAGTCCCGTGCTGAGAGGCACAAAATGAGCGTTTAAGCTACAGGGCCCAGAGAGCTCAGTAGCAGGTGGGCAGGCTGCTTTGAGGTGCCTGGGTTGAGGGGGTACTCGCTCTTTTACAGGTGTTGCCCATCTCACTGTGCATCCACGGCTCTGGGAAGGTTTAGGTTTGGGAGGGAGTGGGACAGCTGGAGCAGCAGGCATTGGGGAGACAGAGAAAGAGCCTCCTCTCACTGTCGGGGCCTCCGCAGGTCAGTGCCTCTACCCAAAGGGACGGCGGAGCGAAACGCCATCAATTCACAAACAAAGAACCCACTTCACCCGCCACAAAGGAAACATATGTGATAGAGCTGACTCCCGAGCCGCAGCTCACTTTAACATGTCAGCCTCCCCTAATTAGCTTTGTTAACTCCCTCTGCTGTCTGCCCAACTGAGGCCTCTCCCAGTCACATGTGGGCTTTGTGTTTACAAGGGCAAATGCTTGGACTCGCTCCCAAAACAGACGCTGGTTTGTTTAATCGTTCCTAAAATGTGAATCATCCACACTTGAAGACCATCCCCCAAACAATTGCCCTATTATAGATGGATTCTATTGACGCAGTATTGACATATTGATTTCTGTAGTGCAAACAACCAAAACCTTACAGCCCTTTTTAAGGTTTTGCTGCAGAGCTTTACATGGCTTTTTATCCATTGTGTGTGCACGTGTGTCTGAGACAAGTTGTTTTATATGAAAACAGCTGCCCCTCAATCTTTATCGGGATGTTTTGGAGTCATTACTGGCCAGCCTTCAGACTGTGGTCTGCCATGCGTTACATGTTGCAGTCCACACTGAGCCTCATGTGACCCCTGCTGCTTACCCACTGGCAGTGCAATTTAACCAGGCTGATGACATGCAGCATGACATCCCTCGGAGAAGCGTCCGGCTTGCAGTCTCATTGGGGGGTTTGGTCGGGGGGGGGGGGGGGATGTGTGAACTACAGGATCCCTCGCTGACCTCTGGAGGACAAATCAAATTGGTCTGTAATTCAGGAAGAGTGTGTTTGCTTTGTGTAATTTTTCATAAAATTGAAGTCATGCTTAACAGATTTTCTTTCTTTGAAGGTAGGCAGGAACTAAACCAGAAACTTCCTCAACTTAGTGAAATGAAGGAGGTGTCCTGTATACATACAGTAGGTCATGCTGTGAATGAATCTTATTATCATAAGACAACCTCAGTTAGAATTCAGCCATAACTAGATGTCTCTGGCCTGAACACTAGGTGGGTCTGACAACTGACACGGCTGAAATATTTATAGCCTTGATGTTTACCATTTGCTCCACTCTGTTTACCTCCTAACAGTGGTGGTAGATTTATTTTTTTGCATTTGATGAAAAATAGCACGCAGTGAGCTCTGATGTATTAGTAAGTAGTTTCTGTACGCTGCAATACAGTAAGTGGATTCCATTGGACTTATATTTAACTAACCTATGTGAAATTCAGCCTCTGGCCCTGCTGGCTGCCAGACAGTCCAGCTCTTGAGAAGCACCCGGCCCAGAGCTGTGTGACTGCTGCTGACTGAGTGTCATGATCCCGAGATCTCTGCTTTCTCTTTGACAGGAGGGTTTGAAATTCCTGGGTTAAAAGTTCTCTGAGATTATATCTCAGAAGGCTTTTGTGATGATGGTTCATGACAGGTATTGCTTTCAAGTGGGTGAAGGAATTCGCCTGAATGTCTTTACTGCAGAGAACTTCAAAGAATTGCACAAATGAAACACGGATATGGAGAATTAATATTACTCAGATAGTTCACCATTCGTTGTTTTTTGTTATTTTTACATCCTCTGATAGGAATCGCTGATTGATTAAAATTGAGGTTTATTTTCGCTTAAACTGTTTCCAGACTTTACTCAATAAAATCTACACTGACCGTATCAATAAATGTCAGGACATTAGAGATGCATTTCCCTTCTCCAACATAATGATTGTCCTGCTCTTTAGGGATGACTCACTAAGTCAGTTATTATCCATATGCATTCAGAAGGATATCACAGTGACCTTATTTACCAAGACTGTATTTATCTCATGCCATTTATATTAGCAATGGCTTAATGTAGATGCAGGTGTATCCATAAATGAATATGTATACATGACATAATACAGTAATGAGCCATAATACATGTACACAGTAGCCCAGTGTCAGTAAAGAAACAAATCATTTCCATTATTTATATTTACTTTTAAATGACAGATTAGGTTATTTTAAGCTTTCTGCAGTCCACCCATTTTTGAAAGAGTAAGAATATTTACCAAGCAAATCTGTATCAAAATATGGCATTATTCCCTGATAGGTGAAGCATACATACTTTGACATGCCTCAGCAACTCAATGTATTCTACACACTCACTGCCAGCCATGACAGCAGACTCCTTTTTGTTCTTTTTCTCCTCTTTCCTGAACACTTAGAATAGAAATCACAAGTACTGTTGTGGAGAAATACCAAGGTAACAGTCTGGAGATGTCTGGCCAAAAGGGATTTGTCCCTCTTGGTACAAGGTAGGGAACGGTATGCCCTGCTGTTTTGCATTTCTGAATTGCTTAGCTGCCCAAGCATGCTTTATGTGGGCCAGGCTCTTGAAGTGTGTCATAGCATCATATGACCGCTGTACGGGAGGCTTGCTGTTGGACTTTACCCAACAAATATGGATTATGTTAAAGTGGGCTGCGAATTGACGAGGATATGCTAATATGTCCCAGATGGGTATGTGAGAAGCGGACGGCGGGGACATGCAGACAGTATATGGCAGAGGCAGTGTTTGGCAGGTCCATCATTCCGTCATTAAAGGCCACATTATTACTTACAACAAGGCTTGCATGACAATTGCTGGAATAAATGCAGTCCCTCTGAGAGTAGCCTGTGGTGTCCTTCAGTTTCTCTTTGCTTTTCCCTTTTTTGTTTTTTTGTTTTCTTCTTCCTTGCAAATCTGTTCCTCAGCTGCTGATACTGTAGATCTCGCTGCTGTGTAAGGGGGTTTGTGCTTACCTTGTTCAAACATCAATAAGACAGGCTATTACTAGCTGAGGCCATTCATTAATATAATGAGATGGTTTTGCTTTAATTGATAACCGATCGGTGTTGATGAGGCATTATGCACTTGTGGATACAATATTTTGCTGCATTTTTCCTAAGTTGAACTGAAGCACCTGCATATTTGTTTTCGAGAGGCAGGACTCCTTTGGAGCTATTATTCTGTTGTACCACTGGGCTAGCAATGAGCTGTCCCCTCTGCATTATTATTGAACTAAGGTATTAGGTTTTCAGCTGCACAAGCAGAAAGATAATGGTGGCTTATGTGTAAGTGTGCATTTGGGACAGCCTTTGTCCTTTTGATATAAACAGCCATATAAATGACAGGATTAAAGAAAAAAGCTAAATGGTGCGAACTGTATTTCACCTTGAGTGATGAAAGTGTTGCAACTCATCTTTATAATATGCTTAAATGGCAGACATTATTTAAAGCCTTCCATGTAGAGCTGAAATGATTAGTCCAGTAATCGATTAGTTGATTGACAGATAATGAACTAACAGCAATTTTCATAATTGATTAATTATTTAAGCCATTTTTAAAGCATGGTTATGGTTAGGGGTAGATTTACCAGTTCCAGCTTCTCAAATGTGAATATTTGCTGGTTTTCTTTCTTTTCTATGATAGTAAACTGAATATCTTTGAATTTTGGACTGTTGGTCAGGCAAAACAAGCAATTTTAAGACATCACCTTTGGCTCTTGAAAATTGAGATGGACATTTTTCACTATTTTCTGACATTTTATAGACTGATTAATTGAGAAAATAATCAGCATACTTTCTAGTATGTTCTCTATTGTTTGTCTTTATTTATAAAATATACTTCATTGATCTAAGGATTTTTGTTTGCCACAAGCCTGTGTAGAGATGTACTTTGGCGTGGAACAAATGACTACTGACACCACATCCAAGCACATCAAGGATTATCATCACAAAAATCACAGAATTAAAGATGTCAAGATTGGCTTTGAACCGCTCTCTGGAGATGTAGCTGGGTGGGTAGAGAATGGGGTGGGTGGGGAGGGGTGTTAACATTTGTTATAGACTTCTACACTCTGTATTTGCTGGGGGCATTGTTAGCACACACCGCCTCCAGCCCAGGACTTAGTCAGGCCCCCAGCAGATGCAGACTGCCCCTGTACACACACATACACACACAGAGACGCACAGACATGCTCCCTTACTACCACCACCCCACCCCACCCCACCCCACCCCTGGAAGAGGAAGAATAGATGCCCTGGGGCAATTCAGCTAGTGTGGATCAGTTCAGATGAGGCACATTAAGTGGCTAGTGATAAATTTGGCATGACAATTGCAAACACCATCGCTTTTGTCTGTAATTAATTCCAGTGGTGCCTGAGGCCTTCCTTGTGTTGCTACTGGTGTGGGCCAGCAGTGCTCTCCTAACGAGGGCACATTACAGCCAGGATTATAGCCCAGATAAAGGTGCTCTTAGAGGGAGGTTAGTGAGATGTATTTCTGTGGTGTTGAGGTAGGTGAAGATCTGGAAGTAATTTTAAAAAACGCCTGATGCAGGAACAGACACAGTAAGACTAAACTATGAATGAAACAGGAGTGGTATTTAATTTAACTGTTTAGATTATTTACCATCAAGTTCATACACGGTCCTCAGTATATTAAAAGCAGCCTGGCAGTAATTACGTTCACTGCTAACATACATAATAACAAGAGGTAAACAAATACAGTAATTTAAAAACCTTGCTGAAGACAGAGGAGTCTAATAAGGAATGATGCACAGTACAGTAATCAAAGTTTCACAATACTGGTTTAGAAATTTAGCACCTGGATGTATCTTAGTGGCTGAAATGATGAATTGGCACAGAGCAGTGGAAATTATGAGCCCACAGATTGCACCTTTTAATATTTGGTCCAATGGGTCCTACAACTCAGTTATTCTCATTCACTGGTAATGTGGAGGCATTAATTAACGGCTTGTACTTCTGAGTAGTTTTATTACAGCTAATGTCCCTCATTAAGTGAAATATAGTTACTCAAGGACATAAAAGAATCCCTCAGCAGCACCATTAATCTTGATTTCACTTGTGAGAGTACTTGGATATCTCCTGTAACTTGCTCTGTGATGTGGTATCTCTGGCTCCTGCTCTGGCTTGGGCAGTCTTGTGTGTTCACCACCTCCTCTGTAGTCTCCAGCAGGGGGAAGCTGAACACACCACCAATCTGTGTCATTACTCTGTCATTGCATCAAATCACATGATTAGCTTCATGGGGCAGTGGAGGAGGCCTGCTTGGTGCGGCTGGCCGTTGCAGTCCCTGGGTAATGGTCCGGTGGCACTGTGATGGAGGGTTGTGTGCTGTCCTCCATGCAGGGCCAAGGATGCACCATCATTCAGCCTGCCGGAGATGGCCTTAGGGTGAATCGTGTTCTTTACTGCTCAACCCTTTCAGTTATGTTAGGTTGTAGTAGCACTGCAGTTTCCTTCTAGAAAATATTGCTAATTGGTAACACTTCCTTTCTTGGACATGCTATCATAAACATGGGAAGTGAATAGTTTGGAAATAGGCTATACTGTGAATCATTTGCCTTACACCAAACTTGGATCTGTCACGTGTGTGTAGAAAAACAAGGGTCTTTACAGTGGATGTTAAAAAAATTACCAAACCATTAAATGGGATAAGGAGTAGCCTATGCAGGAGTAGCTAACAGGGCCGGGTGCCTCTGTGGAAGGCCAATCCGACAGTTTGTCGATGCAGGCTTTTATAATGCAAAGGCTTATAATTATCTCACACTCGCTCATTTCACACTGACATATCGCTTTCCTAAATGTCAGTAGGAACAGCCAGTGCACTTCTCTTCTCCCAGCTCCGGAGAGCCCTCTCTGCACCCTGCACATAGCTATGATGATGGCAGTGCTTTAGCCCTGAACGTGCAGCCCCCCACCGGGGAATAGCGGTTCAGGCATCACCGATCGTTGACCTGGCTATTGTTGTTTGTGATACTTACTGGTAAACTTTTGCAATCAATACAACATCAGCCAGCAGAGCCCCAGGGAATGAAAACCTGAAACAGCGCACTTAATCTTGGAGCCGGCCCCTGCTCCCTGCTCTGCCGCTAAACTAGGTAGTTGGCCTACTTGATGCGGCATTATTGCCGCAGAGGTCAGATGTGAGCTGTCTTGCACAGCGCCTGATGAATGGCTGTTTTTGATAAAGCGCCTCTCCCATCCAACAAGAGACATTTAATAATGATGGACCATAACTGCACACAAAAAAATCCTTGTAGAAGAAAGAAAAAAAATCCCTCCTGCCTGCCTTTCCCCATCTCAGACAGTGTGCAGCTAGCCATACTCAGTGTACTTGTGGGCTTTCATACAAAGGAAGCATAGCACTGTGGAGTTTACAATCACTGCTCAATTTAATTTGTACAGACAGGAAAGCAACAAAGTTACATTTAATGTCTTTTTAAAAAATATTTCTTACTTATTCAGTGGTTTAATCTACTAAAAAGATAATTTACAAATAGAGTGAAAATTAGCATATAATAAAACAATAAATCATGAACTACACTAATAATTAAACTACACTTTTACTGAACATTTTGACAATATTTTATTGCCCAAATATTTCCCTTTAGGTGTGATGTGCCTAATGTGTGTTCTAATGGAAAATGTTGGTGTGCAGTGCCACAGCACAGTATAGGCCTATACACTGTTTTACAATGGAAAGTATTCACAAAGGTAACAATGTTAAGTGGTAGCATTATATCCACAGTAATGCAATTTAGCATCCACTCAGACTGCAGAACCATCCTCTCAACACCCATCTCTGGAGGCGTCCATAAGATAATTGAATGTCTTTTAAACTGCGGATGATCATTTAACTAGCTCAGTGGTCAAGGCAACAGCCAGCAATTTTGCAATCTGCCATTGTGATGAGCAATCAAATCAGCATGTATTTAGTTTAAGTAGCTCTAAATAAAATGCACACCTTTGAAATGAGTGTAGTTATGAAAGTATATGGTGAAATTAAATGCCATTCTCCAGAAAACAAAGCCCAAAGCGCGGTGACAGTTTTGACGTAGACAATGCCTTTAGTGACAGGAATAACAAATTAATTGGAACCATAACACATTCTCTCTAAAGGTGAGGTAAACACACCTGACTGTATATTTTTCACCATCAGTTAAATCTCAATTGGATCTAAAAATAAACCCCAAGACATTGAACAGTTTAATGGATTTTGACGTCTCTGCATTATGCTGTCACTCCAGTATAAATGAATCATAACTTTGCTCTGCACCAAGGAATTACCATGCATTTTGAGAAAATGCATTGTGCGCCATTTTGATGCGAGATCAAAATAAATGTGTAATGACTTTGGAGATGCCCAGAATAATTTATTGGGTGGAGATAGTTCCATATTGAAAAGAGAGCCTAAGTGGGATACAGAAGCCCTGTGCGCTGACACTGCCCTGAATGTGTTTGAATTCTGAAATGTCAGCGTTAGATAGGCAAAGAATCTAGCCTGTTTACTGAAGCCTGGTAAATGAGGGCTTCATTTGGGATGCAGCAGTATTCAATTATATGGTTATTTATTGATCAGAAACAATATATGTCTGTCTGCAGCATGTAAAGATGAATTCAGAGGATAAAAAGAAAGTGTCAGTGAAATTGGCCGATGAAGGATTGCATTTGATCTGGGTGGGAATTCAAAAATGGAGACAGAATACCCTTGTGTTAAAAAAATGGGCCAGAAGTGTATTTGCAATTAAAGTTTTCCACAAAGAACTGTCAAGTGGGATTTGAAATGAGAAGTAAAAAAGCATAACAATACCGAAATAAACCAGTGGGGAAAAAAATGCGTTTCTAAGACAAGTTAGAAAAAAAAATCCTATCTACTGTAACCCATGTTTGTCTTGTTAAGACCAGAAGGAATAATTAACTGAATATGGTGTAACTGAAGCAAAATATTTTACACATTAATGTGACATCCATTTTGTTACTAACCATAGTGATAGTAATACTACAGCTTGTTTTGTTAAAAGACAAAAACCTCCTGTCACTATGCTCCGCAGGCACAAGTTAGCCAACATTTGACAAGAGCTGAAACAACAATCGACAGAAAATTATTCAACAACTATTTTGATAATTAATTGTTTAAGTTTCTAGCAAAAATGCCAGTTGTTCTCTGGTTACAGCTTGATAATTTTCTACTTTCTGTGTTTTGCATCTTTGGGTTTTGGACTGTTTGTCAAACAAAAAACAAGCAATTTGAAGACGTCATCTTTGGCTTGAGGAAATTGTGACAGGCATTTTTCATTCTTTTCATTTTATGGACCAAATGATTCATGAGTTAATCAAGAAAATAATTGGCAGATTAATCACAAATGAAAACGATTGTTAGTTGCAGCCCTACATTTGACCCATTTGATGTCACAATTTAAGAAATAATAATAATTATGATAATAATAGTAATAATAATACCAAAAAGATACAAAATGTCTCCACTGTGTGGTGGTCATCTTTGACTGTCTTTGCCACTGGGCCGTCCCAGAGCTTTTTGTAGAATAAAGTGTGAAACTTTACATCTTCTGCGCCTCTGTTAGCTCATTTACAGGGCTCAGCTGAAGTGTGCTGGGGTGTGTGATGCACCAGCGCACTCACTTTACATCCCCACTGTAAACACTGTCTATTATATTATTCACAACAGTGTGTCCTCCAGAGAGATGGATCCCGGTGAGGCCCCTCTGAATATGGAACACCAGCTACTGTGCTTACCTGCTGCCCCATATCAGCGTGGCCCACAGTGGCCCTTAGATGGTTCTCATTCAGATCTCTTTAGCTGGGCTGGAGGGTAATCCCTGGGCAGCCGGGGCTTCTCTGTTGTCTCCTGGTTGTTTTCTGTGTAGTTCATAAATTATAGATGGGCCATGTCGAGGGCCATCATGCTGCCTGATCCCTGTCTGTGCTGACAGCTGTATGATGCGCACTGAGTGCAGCAGATTGGGAGCTCAGAGTTTCATCAATAAATATCACTCTGACCCTCACACTTGGCCTCGTGTCAGCGGTCAAGGTAATGGCTTTTTATTATCGTGAAGGGCAGCCCGGCGTGGGGTAGTCTTAAGGTTGCTCGTCCATCTCAGGTCTGGAGACACAAAGACAGACAGAGAGGGAGAGAGAGAGAGAGAGAGAGAGAGAGAGAGAGAGAGTAGCTGGCCTAAAGTTTAACTGGACTGGGCTGTTATTATGTGAAGCCTGAGGATGAGTGTGGATGTGTTGTGTGTTTGACAGTGAACAGCAGGGAGCTTTTGTGTGGTGCTCCAGAGGAAGTAGTGATTTTCATGGACACATTATTGGATTAAATTAACCTTATTAACCAGCTGTGATGAATTATATTGAGCTCACTGCTTCTCTGAGATCTCCAAAGAAACTGTGTGAGTGTGTGCAAGTGTGCAGCTGTTTCTATTTTTGTGTGTGTGTTTGTGTTTGATTGTGGAGCTTATCTGTCTGTGTGTGTATGTGTGTGTGTTAGCTGATGGTTAGCTCTAACTGCCTGGCTCATAGATGACAGGGCTTGAAATGCCATGATTGTGTACTGAAAGCTCAGGCAGCTGTACATGCTGCATGATGTCTTCAGAATACAGGTTTTTAGACAAAACAATATAGAACAGAACAGCATTTTGTCTAAAGTTCATTCATCAAAAAGCTGCATATTTTGAAAAGGGTAAAAGCCCCACACAACCCTGTCAGGGAAGCGCAAAGGCTAGATACTATAGATTACTTTAATCCCCTGCCAGATATAAAAAGGATAATTACATATTTGTGGTGGAGGCTGTGTGGTGAAAAAATCAATACAGTCTTTTTTTGTATGACACTTCATTAGTGTGAAAAAATCTTGGAGCTGAGAAGAACTGCACTGCAATTAAATGGTTCTGCTACCTTAGACTTTGTAATGGCTCTATATTATTATCCAGTTTATTTGAAATAGTGGTTGCACTTGTGGAGTAATTGGAAACCATTGATTATGTACTTTTATGTCTACACTCTTGCACATCATTATGGAGAGAAGCAATAGTTAGTTAGCCTCTCTAATGAAGCACTAATTGCACTAAGTAGGTTAAGATGTTAGTCAAACTGCACTCAACTGAAATGACAGCACAAAGACTTTCAATTAATCTGCATACACTGACTAGCAGATGTTGTTTTGGACTGCATATCATGCAGATTTTATTTGCTTTGTGTCTGATCCTGTTGCGTAAATAGAAATTGTGTTTGTATCAGTCCACTGGCAGCAGATGAAATTGATTGGAAAGAGGAGAAATAAGGGGTGGTGGGGGAAGAAAAAAATCTAAGGTGATGGAATATAAAGTGGCCACTTTGCTGCTGTTTTGAAAAAGGAGGGCCATTTGTAATGTAGGTTCCCTCTTGATAATGTCAGCGGTGTAACACTGGCTGGTAATTGTACAGGAATGTCTGTTAACTCATACCACTGTGTTAACATTTATTTAAGGATATGAGGATCTTGCACTTAGTTTAGCCCCTGACATAACTCCATTGTGTCCAGTCGTAATGAATATAACACAGTATGGAAACTGAGATAGCAATAATGTATGTCATTTAGCAGAGTCACAGGATAGCGAGGTCAGACAGAGAGAAAGGAGGGACACACAACACAGGCCACAAGCCAGACCTGAAACCACAACATCACAAAGCACATGGTATGTCCCCTAATAGTCCACTGAGCCATGCAAATGTGTGTTTTTTTATTTATTTTATTTAAATAATTTCACTATTAACATCCTTCTAGCAACATCTGTGGTGACTACACTGTATTGTAGCTATAACCATTGACTAATTATTCATACAATTATAACTTAAACTGCCTGTGTTTCCAATGAATTGCATGTTAATTTATGTACAAATGAATCTTTGCCATTCATAATTAGATTTTTTTACACTTAGCTTAAAACCTTTCCAGTTTCAAATGAAGCTATTACAGTGCATTCAGGAAATGCATTAACATGGCATCTTACTAAATATCACTTATAGAAATTACAGAGTATTCCTATTGATTTCTTTTTGAAAATACCCAATTATTTTTCAGGAATGTATTGAAAACTAAATACGGCATCCATTCAGCTCGTTGCAGAATTCATTGTCTGCACAAATGTGATGGATTGTCCATTTGTGCAAAATGGATTACCCTGTCTAGATATTAGTGTAGCACATTACCCACTGAGGTCATTATGGGAGATGCAGGCTGCCACCGTCTCTCTGCAGAGCTGATGGTTTTGGTGTGGGGGTCCACATGGATTGGCCGCACACTGTCCCCCATCATGGTCCTCTCTGTGGAGAGAGTGATGCTGACAGTACACTCCTGGCAATCAGTCAGCTCGCCACCCACCACTATGCGCTTTCCGAGATGTGGAGAGCAGGGTCTGTGCTGGTTACAGCTTAAACCCAGCAGCAGCAGGAGGACTTGCCGCCTTTGATCTTTTTTCTTTCAAAGGGCTCAAATGCTCATGCTATTGTACGCTTGAGAGACACTTCAGCCTTCACTACCCAGGAAGAAGAAAAATGTAAAAGTGCTGTCCGCTTGTTACAGATATGGAATGATTCAAATTAAAAGCAGACCTCTAAATTGAAAGAAATTTCACAATATTTTTGATTGGTTTAATAAGAGCCATCTGTTGAGCAGGGTAAGTTGGTGTAAACTAGAGTATTAAATGTGGGGTGGAGACCTCTATCACGAGCTCTTATTAACAGAAGCATGTTCTTGGTGGGATCTTAAGAAATCTCCTGGCTTTATATGGCTGTCTGGGGAGAGGGTCAGACCCTGTAAGCTGTCATTGCACATGAAAGGATTAATGTCATCTTATAAGAAGGGAGGAAAAGCCGTCTTATAGTTATTTATTCTGTTTCATTCACATTCTGCTGGCTCTGTAAAAGAAAAAGGCTAATGTCTGGTCTAATTTGTAGCCCTTTAAATTCCAGACAGAGATTCTTTACATATCTCTGGAGCTCATGGCTCCTCTTGGCGCAGCCCCTCTCCTCCTCTCCTTCTGGGATTTCTCTTAAACCCGACCAATTTACTATCTGAAGCAAAGTGAAGATTTACATGAGTTTGTACTTGAATGGCTCCAACTCTAGCTTCATGCACTAAACACTCCCACTGTAATTACCATTCGTGGATCCTGCTCTCTGATACCTCCCTCTCTCTCCTCTGCACCTAGGCCAATTGAAGGGTAGAGAAAAGGAAAATACTTATTCCCCAATGCTGATTCTTAGTGCTCCTTGTTCAGGATCTGTAATTGGATCTGTGTTTTCGACTCCCTGCTAATAAGCAGCTTACTTTGGCTCCCTCTAGACTTGACCCACCACATTTTTGTTTTATGAATTTTACAAGGGGATTTTAATAGATGCTTTAGGCTATGCAAAACATAGGCTGAAGGGAAGGCATAATGTGGGAGCCTTGACACAGAGTACGCCTGAGTGGCTGCTTATCATTGCGGACAGGTCTCATAACTTTCATTAAGATTGATGTAGGACAAAAGGGAACGCGTGAGAGGAGGGACATGAGAGAATATTAACCTGTGCTCCTGTAACTAACTATAATTGTTTTGCATTCGGTCTCTCCTCAGGCTGCCGCCCTCATTATCTTTACCCGTACATGACGGTGCAGCTGATTTTAGTAGCCGGGCTTGTTAGAGGAGATTGGAGGTCAGGGCAAACTGTAATCTGCCTTCGGTTATTTTTATGGTAGAATCCGACGGCCAGGGGCTGAAGTGGTGTATCAGTGTATTTTACAAACATAACACCTCATTTCCTTTCATTTTACATCCGTGTAATTGTTTCTGAAGTTCACTGCTCGGGGCTGTTGGAAGTTGGAGCAGGTTAAGAATCTATTATTTTAATATCAAGATTGTTTTCTATACGTCTTGCCATGAAGTTTTTTGTAAATATTTGATGAGCTCGATCAAATGAATTCTATTTAATATAAAAATAAATCTGCCTTTCATGCTTTCTTTTAAATGGAAAGTTGAGCAGACAATGGGATGTAGATTTTCATGTCCGTGGTCTTCACCTCGCTCTCTATTGTAGAGTCTAGTGGTAGTCCAGTGCTCATTTAAAAATGGCAGAATGCCAGTGTCACCCATACAGGTTCACTGAAATGAGAGAGATGAAAAATGTAAAGACAAGTGCTGACCTGTAGCCTACCCACAGTTTCTTCAATCATTAAAATACTTCCAGAAACCATGGATGATTCCATAATTCATCATAGGTTATAGTATCTAAGTGATTTTTTTTTTTTATCATGCCTGTCTACATCTCTACATTAAGCTAGTTCATTTGTCTTAAAAAGGAAGAGAAATTAAAGAACATTTCCAACATTTCTGCAGATGAATGAGACAGGTACAGTCATAGAGGTGAATATCCAGTGAAGATGGAGCTTTACTCAAAGGTACTAACTAAGACACTCTGTTGGGTATAGGAACACTAATGACCAACACAATCACCTATCTTGACATGAATACCAAAGATAACAAGGAGAGGTGGGAATAGGTGTAATGCTCTCTCTTTCATCCTCTCTCTTCGTTTCCTTCTCCCTCTATGGGAATCTACCGAGCACGCTTTACTTCATCACAAAGCTAACGTGGCATAGAACTTTTAAAACCCGCCTCGGCTTTTGTACCCCACCCCCCCTTCTCCCTCATTCTCCCTTATTCTCCCTCACTCTCCTCGCTCTCTCTTCTGGTTGGTAATTCTCCCATCTGGAGGATGTTTGAGAGAAACAAAGAAACAATAAGAGGAAGTTGGGAGAGGGGGTGTCAGGCTGTCAGTAATCTGACAGCTATGGTAACTACCCTCTAATCCAGACGGCTCCAGCCACGCTCCGGCCTGACACCCGCGCCTCTGACTGACAGCTGAAGACCGGGCACATTCCACAGGCAGAAGTGACATCCAGTCTATTAAGGCAGACAAGCACAAAGCAGAGATTTGCCCTGACTGCCTGGTACTGAAGCCTACTATGGGGGGTGATTGGAGAGGTCCTGGAGAAGGTGTCAGACTCAAGCTCAGATGATAACCATATTGTAATGATGCTGCTGGACAATGAAGTGCCATGATTGCCCATGCTGACAGCGGAAGTTTATGTCTGGATACCCCGTCTGCATTCGCAGGCAGCTCACAACACACACACAGTCTCCAGGTCCCAACTGCCAGTCAAAAGCCTGGCCGCAAACGGGTGCACTTCTTATTCCAGCACAAGAGTGCACCAAACAGTGATCTCTAATGGACTGACCCGAGGCATGCTGTGCTGACAGGGAGAGCAGTATAATTGTTGTTTATCTTCTTCCTCTTTAGATATCTCTCTGAGCATAAAGAGACTTCTCAGTGTTCATTTGTTGCTACAGAATAGCCCAGAAACCTCTACTTAGCTTCTTTATCAGCAAAACATTCCTGGAGAAAGCTATACATGATTGCTTTTGGAGGCTTTTGCGATGGCAGAAAAGTATGTAATTGGTTTCACTTAAGGTTAATTATTTGCACTGGCAGGTCGCATTGTTGTAAGCTGTTCATTAGAATACACATCCAACACACGGAGCAAATGAGATGAGCTGGCTGTGCTTTATCGTAGGTTTGCTTTAAAAGAGTCCCAAAAACCAAGCCAAACATTAATGATACTCTCAGCAGCCTATAAAATGGAACAAGTTTACATAAATTAGACCACAGAGCTGCAGTGGCACCAGACAGGCTAGACTGTTTGTATTTGAATACTTTGGCTAATTAGAAGTGCTAAAAAACGTGGACTCAAAATATATATTCTGCTTTGAATTCATTCAGTCCTGAATCTGTACTGCATACATAAAACATTTTCCCCTCGCTTTCCTGTATCAAATGCCTTTGGTTTCCACTTTATTTTTGTATGAAGCCTGATGGTTTAAGACACAGATGATTTGATTTCCTCTGCTTGCAGTGTAGTTTGCAATGCCAATGCATGGTAGGAGATTTAAAAAGGGAAAAGATGAGCTAGAATAGGGATTTTCCTGTGAATGGTTCAAGTGTGAAGTAAATCCCTCAAACAGCCATACCCTAACATTTCTACAATAGAAATTATATTAAGTGTGTAAAAGATACACGCTCCTTATCCGCTCACCCTTAGCACAACATTCAAATAAGTCTGAGAGATTTTGGTTCCAGGTGAGTTCACCAAAGGTGGCATTTCCCGTCTCCTTTCCAGCCAAAGCCTGCTCGTCTTCCATCTTACTTAGCTCGTCTTGATGGAGACTCAGGGTGCATGCCTTGCTAAGTGACAGGGAGTTAAGTATACATTCACACCATCCTGGGGCTGCTAGTTAAGTTGACAGAGAGGTTCTGCAACCAGTCGGTCAACATTGAAGCTCATTCTCACTCCAATCAGACCAATGATAGAGAAAAGGCCTGTTTCAGGATTTCATTTAGAATTTTGTATTAAGGTGTTTATTCTTTTACAACAATTTTGGTTGCCTTCATGTTTTCTCACACATCAGATTAAGTGATCAGCATAATGATGAATTGCCTTCGCCGCCACATATTTATGCATCTTGCCATGACTATAATAAATTAGACATTAATTTCTATCATCTTTAAGCTCTTAAATGTAAAAATAAAAAGTCAACGTGAGAAAAAAAAATCAGTGGAAACTTGTTTTTGTTGCTCATCTTCTTTGCTCTTTGTACATGCAAGGCCAACATAGCCATAATGAGACAGATAATTGAGGATATTTTTTATTCAATGGCTAGTTAATTGGTTGCCACCAGTGTCCCAGGAAAGGTTAAATTTATGGTTGCATGTCACCAATTACGATCCCAGCTGGCTTTGTTCATCTGGAAATATTTATGGCAAAAAGTCAATGTTTTGGGACAAATGACAGGTTAGACGTGAACACATTGCAGAACTGCAAGCCGCGTGTTGCATTCTCTCACAGCATCTTACAGTCTGGGCTGTGCATAATCTTTCATTTTTGAGCATAGAATCAATGTGTGCATAATCAAATTCCTATTGACAGCACTCATATCCTTCTCCCTGTGGCAGAAAAGAAGATCTTGAAGCGGAGAAGGATGAATGCATTAACATCCTTTCAGTCAGTCTAGCAGATAACAAAGCTCCTTGCCTCAGTGTTAACACTGCAGATTAGGTCAAGTTTTTACCCCTCTGAGTTTCTCTCCTGTAAATGACGAGTTTTGATGTGAAACAAGCAACATGTCAAGCTGAGTTGAAAGATGTAGGCATTTTCTGCCATGTCACAATGACAGGCCGCTGAATATTTGGGCCATTAGGGGCTTATTAGTGAATAAATGACCAGATGGTTCAGTGATGCACAGAGATGGACAGAACTGGATGCTACTAATCAGCAGTGTCTGTAGCTCGGTGTCAAATCACACGACATGGTAACCCATGGCAACGGAATAAAAGTTAACATTAGCAAGTCAATTTGAGATCTGGGTGCTGTAAACAGGGTTTCGAGTAGCCCTGCTTTGCTCGCTTGAAAAAAGAGAATGTCTGTGTTTCCAGAGAGCAAATTCACTTTGAAACAGCTGAGATGTATGTTTTTCTATTTGTACTTTTTCCTTTATGCACTTCTACATTTTTACATTTTGTCGTTTTTAGTGAGATCTTTAAATTACATTAACCATTACATTATGTTGCAGTGGTTTTCCAGTCGTGTACAGAAGGAACTAGTAAAGCAATACTAAATTTTATAGAATTTTTAAATGGTTGAGAAAAGGACACCGATTTTTTTTAAACCCGCTACTCACATTTAAAAGACAAAGACAGTAGGATGTCTCATACTTGTTTATTTCAACAGCACCTCACTTTTGTGTTTGTCAATATATTCATTCAGTTTCTACTTTTGAGGTGCTTTGATTAGTTTGATTCTGAGATGCCCCACCATCCTCTTTACAGGAGGTAACCAACAAATTTGAAAACGGCCGTGTTTGTGCTTCAGTATAATTGGTGATGGGTTGTTTTGTGACAGATGTGAAAAAAATAAATAAAATAAAAAGTAGCGTGGGCTGCATTACACAAAACACAATACAAGATGCTCCATGTTGGAGCTGCATATGAATGTGTGTGCGTAAACATGCGGGGTCTCTTTAATTGTATGGTTTTCTTCCAGACCCACAGCTGACACAAACAGGCAGCCTGTTTAATGGATGAGAAGAGCCGTTTGAAGACGGTCTGTCACTTCTGATTGCCTTGCCTCTGTTCTAAGCATATCACTTGTCTACTAATACCCCTCCATTTAACTTGAGTTCTCGCTGTCATTAACTTTAATAGATAATTTATAAATTAGGGATATAGGTAAGATGTGCAGAGAGCTAAAGAAGCCCCATTATTTGCCCATTTGGTTAATTGAGTAGATAAAGATTTCTCTGCATACCGTTGGACTTTAAGGTTACAACATAATAGTGGAAGTTCCCAATATTCTCATGTTTTTCACACAAACATAAAAAAGCCATTGCTCTCAGAAATATATGAACATTTTCTTCCGCTGTCATCAAATGTGATTAAACTACAGTCACGCTTTGTGCAGATTAAGCACTTTGACTTATTGATGTATTGTAATTGTGATATTTCGCAATAAACATATTAATTTGAATAATTTATGCACACGTACTACATCCCACTCCATTATACCTTTGAACAACCGAGTGGGCAATAAAACATAGATATTGTGAGCTTTATGTAGGGTTGAAACAGTGGGATTCCATGTTATTATCCTACCCCCCCATTACATCGAATGGGAGTGCATTGTTATTATTTGTCATCATATGCTAATTACACATCATTAATGTTAGACCTTAATGGCCCCAAGAGTGGGTAATAGGCTGTAAGGCTGAGCTGGCGGCTTGCAGGGAATCTGAGTCTGGGGGGAGAGAACACATGCTAATGAAGCTGAGACCTTTTATCTTTGCAGATTAAAAGGGAAAAGATCACAACCCTCAAAATAAGCGTTTTGACATCTGTAATTGGAAGAGACAACAAGCTTTTGTTCTATTATAGGGAACAGGAGGCATCAGGCTGGGTGTATAAATCTCTCCAGCGAGCTTTACTCCCTCAGTGCCTTCAGTCAGTTAGCCAAATGAAATCTCACTGCTGCTTTCATGCTTTTAGCTGCAGTTAGACAGAAGATGGAGTGCTGCTGCCTCCAAAGCAGTGCGGAGTCTGTGATCTGAGTGCGTACATGTGTGAGCATGGTAGCTTAGCCTTTTCAAATTAATGGGTGCCCTTGTATGCTGAAGGGAACGCAGAACAGTGACCCTGCCAAATCCTGGGGGAATACAAAGCAACTGTTTGCACACTTTCTGTGCGGAGAACAAAAGTTGGATTTTTTTCCATGATCACATCATGTGAGCTTACTTTACCGCAATGATCTTGGCAAAATAATGCAAAAGCATTGAGGTCATATAGTGAGACCCATGTTGCTGTAAGCTGTAGAAGAGTGACTGAGTGTGCGCATCTGGCCCTATCCAGTGGGCCTGGCTCAGAGCTGGAGCGAACAGCAAAACGACAGCTGGTCCAGCATGGCTCCATGTTTGACCCCCAGCACCATGTGTAGTCCTGGGCGGCCAGCGGCACTCCATACCCTGAAGACATGTATGCCATCCCGAACACCTGGTGGGAGGGAGCCCACCTCAGAGCCTAGGGTCTAGTTGTGCTTACACCGGGTTAGGGATAGTGTTGAGGTGTGTGAGGCTAGATTTCAGGGTCTATGACCCTCTCAGCCCCTGACACCTCAGCGACCCAAAAGGCTCAGAAAGCAGGGGGCCTGCTGACTACCCATTTGCTCTGTCTCTGAGGTCCAAGCCCAGAGGTCCTGTCATCACAAAGCAGCTCAGCTGGAGGCCATAGGTGTAATGACCTACATTTATCCATATAGAACAATATGTATGGCATCATCAGTCTGTTTATCTGGCTTGACCTCTACCAACTGTACTTGCATTTCATAGCACAACTGTCCACTCTGTTCATGTGAACATCCAAAAGATTTAGTCTGTTTGTAAAAAGTCTGATTTACTCAGATAAACTTTGCAAGCTGTTGTGTGACACCACAGCTGGAAGGATGGTGTTGAGAAATTCTCTTGCTGTAATTTATGAAATTCTGACTTTGATAGTCTCCATGACTTCCCTGTTTGTTTCTGTTTATGATGAATGTTTTATGCATGAAAGCAGAAAATGTTGATCAGGGAAATTGTATGGAATTTGTCTCCATTATGCATGCTTATCATAATCACGGCAAGATTATGCAGTAACAAAGCAGCAATGGTAATACAATAAGTCTCCTTGGTAATGAAAAACAACTAAGAGATGAAATGATAGTCTACTTAGACAGTATGCGATAGTCACATGGCCTCCAGATTTTTCACAATTCATATCTTTTTCTCTAAAATGAACTCACTCACACAAATATGGCTTTTATAATCATTCCGCTGTGCGTTGCCAAAGAACAGAAATAATAGGGAAAATGATGGTGCAAAAATGTCAGTTTGTTTAATTATTGCTAGTTATCACAATTACCTTCTCTTTGACTTTAGCATGTATGTAATAAGAATGTTCCAGAGTGCCTCAGAGAAATGTGAAAGGTCAGATGTCAGTTTTAATATGACTAGAGCACCTCTAATGAAACACTGTTGCAATATGTGTTGAATACGAATGCATTAATTTCTTAAATGTCTTTCATATTTGCAGGCGCCTCAGCCTTTTTAACTGGGATAATTTGACAGCAGCCCCCTGCCTTCCTCTGACAGCTCTGAGGAGCTGGGGCTCAGCACCTGCGTCCACCCAAGCATTAAACCTCAGATCCTGAACTCTCCTCACAAATGAACTGTCAGATCATTACTGCGCGTGATGCAATATAATCTGTCTCAGAATTAACATTTGGCCAAGTCCACACAGGGTTTTTTCTCCCATCTCTCTCTTCCGTACATCTAGCCCCCTCAGAAGGCGCTGGTTTGAATATGCATCTCTTCACATTTCCATGAGGGACCCACGGGGAGTACAGGCAGAGAGCAGCTTTCAGCATTAGCATGTCAGGAGGGAAGGGTCCTTTTCGCTCAGGGTCCCACTGCAGATGCTATGCCTCACTTGTTCATTACAATTGCATTTCATCAGCTTGATGATGTCCACATGTCAAATGAGTGTGAGGATTTTGCACACAAAGGAGCCTCTGGGAAAAGGACTTCGCTGGCTAATCAGCTGATTATCATACCTCAAATGGGGCTGTAGTGCTCTGTTACAAACGCCAGCCAGAGAGAACGAGGTGCAGGAGACAGGCATACGACGGGCGAGTCCAGATAGGAAGGCAGCAAGCAAAGCTGAATAAACAAGCTCTCTTATGAACACACATAGAGGAATGCAAAGTAAGTAAACAAAATGTAACCCAAGCAGGAGACAGAAGAGAGCATTAGAATATTTATGGTTATGATAGTTTTTTTTACTCTTAAAGCCTTAAAGCCCCAAAGTGTAAATTTGGGTGTTATTATGTTATCGCCATATTCAGTCTAATGGTTAAAAAATTAGGCAGCTGGTGCAAAACTTGTGATTGTATATTTGTATATTTTCTTGTGCCCAGTTACAATTTGAGTGCCTTATTGACCTACAGTAGAAAGGAGGTGCATGAATCAAAACAGGATGATTATTTCAATCTAGCATAGGACTGGTGTCATAGGCACCTGGAGAGGGTGCCACATGGGGACCCCACGGCTCTGCTAGGGGACTTCAATGCGCATGTGAGTAATGATGGAGAAACCTAGAGAGGTGTGATTGGGAGGAGTGGCCTGTGAGCTGATACCAAGTGGCCAACGACATCATCCCTATAGTTACTGTACAGTAATTTCCAAACCAGAAACCATGGGTTGATGCATCCATCTGCAGCTCAAGAATTGCTGTTGGAGATGTGAAGGAATACAAGGCGGCTGACTACAGACTGAGACGTGCGGTCAAAGTTGCTAAGCGGACTTTACTCTATTATTATTATTTTGTAATATGTTTTTACTGAACATATTGAAATATATGAATCCTTGAGTCTTGAATCTTGTTTTGTTATCGGAATTCTGTGCTAGTGATGGACTGTCAATAATAAACAACATGTTTGAGTGTACCTGGTGCCAGACAATCTTAGGCCAAAGATTAATGATGACTTTGTTGCCGTATGTCACTTGGCGAAGAGAGGAATAGAGCTGTCAACTTATCACTGCTTGGTGGTGTGTTGGATTATGTGATGGGGGAAGGTATCAAACAGACACGCTAAACTCAAACTGGCAGTGAGAATGGACTGGCAACATCTAGCTGAGGCCCCCTTCTGAGAAGTGTTCAGCTCCCACCTGTGGAGCTATTTTTCCTGCAACCAGGGTGGAGTTGGGAACATGGAATATGAATGACCCTCGTTCAAAGCCTCCATTGCATGGGCGGCTGCTTTGAGTTGTGGACAGAAGGTTGTCAGTGTCTGTCATGGTGGCACCCCAAGAATCAACAGCTCTCTTCAGCGCTCTTAAGCTGAAGAAGGAGGCCTTATGGGTTTTGGTTGGCAAAAACTTGGTCTGGGAGAAGTTAGGGGAAGCCATGGCAGAGGACTTTCCATTGGTTCTGGTAATCTGCCAGATGACCCAGGAAAGGGAGGCAGGGCTTTGCCCAGGCTGTTCTCAGCAAGAACTGTTGACCTCAACTGGGCATATTGTTGGGTGGTGGAAGAATCACTTTGAACTCTCTTGAGCTCTTGAACTCAATCGCACAAATATGCAATGGCACTAATTGAGGGATGAGAGGAGATTCATACTGAGATGCTGAATGATATTTTTGGGTTATCTTGGTTGACACGCCTCTTTAGTATCACATGGATGTCAGGGACAGTGCTTCAGTGCATTCAACTGCTTCATACTGCAAGCCACCACCTCCAAGTTTGGAGGGTGAAATTCTCCTGTGAATGTATTTAAATTCCTAAATTTATTGACAATTGACAAAAAATGTATATTTAATGATGCATTTCATTTGATACTGACCTTGTTTTTACGTACATATCGTGAAGCTGTTTTTTCACTTTTGTTTACTTGTTTGTTTAAACTTCACAATATCACTTCACAATGGTGTTGAAATATAAGTAGTGAACATAAATGACACAAAGACATAATTTCTGCTAAAATCAATGACCATATAAAAGCAGGTTAAAGCACGTTTCTTTTTAGGAGTCATTTATTGCTTATATAAATTTTAAGTTAAAGTGAGAGAAAGAGGGATGGAACTGCTAATGTAATAGTCATAATGTTATAGCCATAAGAGAACCATTATTTTAAGATTAATTATGCTAAAGTAAGTCAAACAGTACAGCTGTTATTTTTTATTTGTTTTCAGAACAATTGATTGGATCTAAGCTTCGTCATCTTTTTAGATAGTTATATAGTTCTATAGTATGTATTGCTCACATGATTTTTATTTATTTTATTTATTAAGTCTCGTTGGTGCGTCTCATAATCCATGAACATCTTCTTCATTCCTTGGGCTCAACAGGAAGGTCTTATTGTTATCGGCTTCTTTTGTTTGAATGGAGATCACCAGCCACACACGGTGGAAGTGAAGTCACAAGTGACCTGAAAGCCCAATTATAAAGTCTGCAATCTGCATTGTTCTTGGAGCGAAAAAGAATCAATGTGCTGAAGGCATATCCCCATCAGAAGACCTAATGATGTCTTTCTGGACCACAGCCTTGCACACTGCATAGTAATCTTCTGCTAATTAGGTTTATAATGCCTAGGCAGGCCTCCGCATCAGCACAATTCCAGGGAGGACAGTGAAGTTATTTATTTATCTCACTCACTGTGGCTCATTGTTATGGCGGTTATAATTAAAGCAAAATTATTTAGATTATTTAGGAAGAGGGTTTATTGGAATTACAGCAGTGTTGCACATTGCAAGTGTGTACACTTCAACTGTGTTCTCAATCATGAAGTCACATTAATTCAAATGGTTTGTTCAATTAGGAAAGGAAATGAAACGGTAACTGATCTCTTAAACTCTGCTTAAATCGTCAGAAATATGGAGTGTCAGCTCGAGGGATTTACAGGTGGCTCATCCTGCTCATGACGAAGGATCAATAACACTCGCTTATATCTATATGTAAAGACATTGAGGTCTATTTACTCTTGTGGCCATATTAAAATAGTTTAGTTAGTCAGATTCATTGCTGTAGTCCATGGAAACATAGTGAATTAGTCACATACAATTTGTGTGGCAATATATACTCTAAGTATGGATGTTAATAAAGATTATTTCCATTATCAATTAATCTATTCATTATTTTGTCTTTTTAAATGGCAAAAAAGAACTACTAACCATAACAAGTTAACAACAGAGCTTAAAGTGATATATTAGCATTACTTATTTAATCTGAATAACTCATCAAAAAACAAAGATTTATCAATTAATGATATGACATTGACACAATTTACAGCTTAAAACCAGCTACTGTTTTTTATTTTAACTCAATAGATTACTTAAGCGGTTTACTGATTATGATAATAAATAGGATTGATTAATTGACTGATCATTTCAAGACAAAAAAATAGCAGGGGAGAGAGAGTTGAACTTACCTGAGAGGAATTAACGATCATACTTCTCCTTTACAGATGAGGTCACCTTTGAGATCTCATGGGATTACTTCAGCTGGATGTTAAAGACGATGAAAGAAAAAGAAAACTCTACCTGTGCACTGTAAATAAAAATTGCTGTTTAGCACCTTAAGGGTTGTTCAGCTTGTCCCAGGAGAACTTGTACTGCAGGTGCAACGTAGAACTTTTTTTCAGTGAATGCTTGGTTTTACCTTCCACTAGATGTGTACTACAGAGCAAAATTACACCGTCTATACTAACATGGGTGTAAACAGTCCAGTTTCCATTGTGATTTAAACAGTTAGCTGATGACTCCAAATCAAAGGTTTCGCCACCTTGTAATTTTGATGTATTTACCTAGTGTGCTATATAGGATGACTTAGGCAGTAAAATGTATTTATATTACAATATTGTTTTTTTATTCACATTTTTTTTACTTATTTCCCTTCAAGAGAAAATTGATTATTTTCTCTAAATACTTAAACATATTTCCACATAATTCCACAGATTTACATTAATAAGTGCACACACAGTAGGTAGCCCTCATAATCCTATTATGTTTTCAGTCCCAACCTGTATGGATAAATACCTTAAAAGATCTTAACTACAAGATTGTTTATTTTTTTAACAAAGTTTTTCTAGACTGGCACATACATAGAAGTAATGGTCCAATAAAGTACCCCTATAAAAAAAATTAAATGCCCAGCTACTATTTTGTAGGTCACATTAATGTAATGCTAATGTGTTACATGATATCAAATTCTAATTCACCAATATAATAGAATAAAGTACATTGCATACATATTTTATTACATATGTATCACATCAGGAGCCAGAAAATAGTGCACTTAGCTAATGTATATCGGCTATTCAAGAGTTAAATGCTTTCGTGCCTTTTGAACAATAAAACCAGGTTCATCTACCAGTTTGATGAAAGATTTCTGCTGAGAGTAAGGTTTTCATTTTCATCCAACATTTCATATTTCATTTAATCTCTAACTGTACCCAAATTCTGTTCAAAGACCAACTTAACACAAGACTGAGCAGTAGCGTTCACTGCCATCTCTGGTTGAACGTTTCAAGTCTTCAAGTTTCAGCTCTGACCTCACCCAACGGCACTGATGGATGTGGTCAGAAATGTACTTTATTGCATCTGTAAACATACCCAACAGTGAAGTCACTGGGGTCCTGTAGTACACCTGTTCATCACCACAGCAATGTTAAACCACTTGAAACCTATAATCACTTCTAAATTTGCAATGAGGGATAAGGAGTAGATGTAATTTTAAGAATCTTTAACAAGGTCATTGTGGAAAAAAGACACATTATTATTCAAAGCAGAATAAATTTATACATCTTTAAAATGTCACAGGGGGGTCTTTAAAATTATCTGGCAAGGAAGAGCCTGCAAATCCTAAACTTACTTCACCTTTGTCAAAATTTTCTGTTAAAGCTGCATTAAGCAACAGTGATGGAATGGATCAGGGATGGAAAGACTCCAAAACACACTCACAGCCATCTGCCATCATACTGCATCAGCTTATCAGGTTCTTATGGCTAAATCGATTGCAAACAATTGCCTAATTACACACCCAACAGAAACAGAGCAGCATGGGCATCCCGTTTCTTGCCACCTGTCAAGTGCCAGTTCTCTGGGTTGGTCCATCAATTCCTGAGAAAAATATCTGGGTCTCTTCCCTTTGATAGATGTTTAACTTTCTTTACCAGCCATTTATATAATTTTGCTCTTCATGCTGGGCTTGTAATGTACAGTTGGCTAAAGCAAGCATCTGACCCGGTAGCATTTTGGTTTGTGCAAACCAAATCAATGAACTGAACGTATCTTTAAGCTCTACAGGTGTTGATCCTCAAAGTGACCTGCAGTACTGGAAAGCCTTTCTAGTACTGCTTGTTAGAAAACCTTTCACTTTATTAGTATTTTTTTTAACCATATTAAAAAATTAGTCATATTTAATTGAAGAGCTCAAGTGACACTTTGGATGGAAAATTTGCATTTTGTGTGTTTCTCATCCTACAAGGGTGAGAGAGAGACAGAGAACGATAAGAGAAAAAACAGGTAGAAGTAACTACAGAAATGAGACGAATTCTAACTTTCTTTACTCATCAAATCAGATCATTTTTGTGCGTAATGATCATATACATACAGTATGTGTACATGTGTTGTACATACTCTATATTGTAGTGGTGACTGTGTCCTGATCATACAAATAAAATCATTGATTTAGCTGTCTCCATCGGCCAACTTTGGTACTGATATTGATGAGCTGAATTTATCTTTGATGTTTGAACTAAACTACCCTTAGCCTAGTGTTTTTTTTAATTGTTATTCACACCATGTTAGTGTTTGGAGAATGATTGTGAATTATTTAAGAAGTCAGCAAACAGAAAGAGCAATTAAATGAAGACATTATTATTGGCATCCGTTAAATTAAGCTATGACATTCTTGAAAAACCAGAATTTCTGACCAGAAATTGTTCTTACCATGTAGGAACTGTTTTGTCTCCCTTGTTTTGTTCAAGTGTCTGACAGGCAACATCTGAAATGCACTCTCCTCGCAGTATTTGCATAAAATGCATTAAAACACATTGCATTTCGAAGTGGCTTACCTTTAGCCATGTGACAATACCGGTAATTGCACTCGGGGAACTCTAAACTTTTCTTTTCTTTTCATGGCTTGGAACTTAGGAGTCGGTCTTTGTTTTTTTCTCCGAGAGGTTAGTAGCTGTCCACCTTTTTCTGGCAGACTGTTAACTGACAAGCTTCGAGCATTTGGCAAGATGTTATCCAGCAGCAGAGCTCATCTACAGCTCTGACAGCCCGCAGCACCTGCCAAAGGATCTTCTTACCTTCACTATCTGCTGTGAGTGAGCAATGCTCAATGCTGGGGGAACTATTTCAGTCTTCCTCATGCTGGAATTTTTCAGCTTGTTCCTGTGTTTCCTTTGTCTTTGATTGTACAGAGGAAGCCGAGGAGATACTTTCATGGATAATGAGACACAGGACAGAGGTTTTATTTGTTTCCCAAGCTAAGGTCTCCATTGGTCTGTTGGCAGATGGGCTGAGTCTAGAATGGCAAACACACCGTCATTATCTTGCTTTTCTAATCATTAAGTGCATGCTGCTACAGTAGACAACAGCATTGTCTTTCTATTGTGGAGAACAAGCACAACATAAAGGCTTACCTCTGCAGTGCTAGGTGCTAGTATTATTCTCAAGAGTAAGTTTTTTTTTTTCTTTTTGACTGATGCAATCTGGACACAGCTGAGGAGGTAGATGAGAAGAATTTAATTTGCTCTCCTTTCGACTTCAGTGCCTGCAAACTTAAGGTCTTATGTCTAATGCAGTCGTGACCATGATAGATAAGCCTGCATAAGTCGACAAAGCCAGCTTCAATGCATTTGAGATTAGCACATCTTCCCTATCTGGGAACTTCGGCAGTTGCGGGGACGACCCTGGCCTTGACGACAGGACAGCTGGACATAAAAGTCTTTGAGAACCCAGGCAGTTCCTCACAAGAGCATGTGCCATAATTAGAGCCATAATGGCATCTGAATGCAGTGCAGGTTAATGAAACTCTGTCTCTGCGAGGGAACCAAGGGCTTTTGGGTAAAGAAAACAGCAGGGTTCTGCCAGGAGCCCGATGATAGCAATTTGCAGAGTGAGTTATGTCCTATAACCTCGAAGCAGCGAGTACTTTGAGCATGTTTTGTTCTTAAATGGGGTATAGTTTTCCATTTCCCATCCATTAATATGCATAGAACAGCTAATGAGGCTGAACCAACTAAGATAATAAGATTCTGAGGCTGCAGCACCACTGACTGCATTAATGGTGTATGACTCTGTGGTGAGGCATTTGTCTCCAGATGCCTTTGGACATATAAGCACAAAATGGAAACCTAAAGAAACTGTGTTCAATGGCACATGGATACAGTGAGGTTTTGATCTGCATTTTGCGGTTATTGCCCCGTTGAAATGCTCCAGGAGAGAGGGCCTTTATCCATTGAGATTACATTTTAACGAGTATTAAAGGACTCATTTAATTGGTTCATGTTTTACATTTTAATTTGTGCATTGCTCATGATCTGTACAAACTGTAATCATAAATTTAAGCTGTGAATTTTTTAAAAATATTGTTAGCTTAATTCTGTAGCATTTAGCTTCAAAATGTTGCAATCTCTACTTTTAATCTTAATATATAATATGATCATAAACATTATGTTGTTTTTGTGTCAAACAATCTTATTACAATACTTAGCATTTTGAAAAGACCTCTTTCATGTCATATAACCCACAATAACCTTATCAGCGTCAATATACACTTACTGTAGAAAGTGGAAATAAAACATTGATTTCTATCTCCTCACTTTACCACCTTGTAGTTGAACCTGCAGTGAGAGCGACTGTGGAGGTTGTCTGGAGGTGTATTGGCAGATTGTGGGATGTTACTAAACATAAATATAAATTTAAAGAAGTGTAACGTCCTCTAGGAGGGAAACCTATGATTTTTGCCCTCTTCCCGTCAGCAGTTTTCTGCAGCGGCGTATTAGCGTTGTCTCCTCTCAGTAAATAATGTGTCCTCATTCAGTCACAGTGAAGAGAAAGAGCATATGACTACAATGGGCTATTATTGGCTATAATAGGGATGAAGCAGACTCTCAGGAGAGACTGGGAGACTTGTGAACTGGAAATGTCTGCTGTTCATCACAGCATTTTACAGCCAACGTTTTCTCTGCAAGAGCAGCATCACCGCCCCAGGATAACTTACACTGATGCCTCACTTCATTTACACAGGGCACTTTTGCTTCTGCTTGAACAGAAACTGCTGTTAGGTGTTGGAAAAACTAGACAACTAGACCACTAGACCAGCCCCCTGTATAGATCCTTATATACCACTGAACAGAAATCCTTCTCCCTCCCCCCCAAATATCAAGCATCCATCTTTGTGAATGAGGATCCTCATCGCTCTCCCACACTGACTGGACCTTCCTCTTCTCCCTCTTTTTGTACGACTTAACCCAGGATCTGTCTTCCTCTTTTCTCATCTCTCTTTTCCTTCTGTAGTTTACCACCCAGTAAGTCACTCACTTCACTATCAACCCTGTTTCTTTTCTTACATCCTTCTTTCATCATTGAGGCCTCGCTACGTTTTCTTAACTAGACTTTCTCACTTAATGCAGCCACGATCACAACACAACTCACCATTGCGTCCTCTTTAGCCGTCTCTCATCCCTCCCTATGTTTGAAGGACCCCCCCCCTTTCTGGAACCCTCTCCCTTTCTCTCCTCCCTCCCCCCATACTGACCCTCCTCTCTCCACCCCCCTGGCTGGACCCCTCTCTCTGGTGTGGGGCCTGGCTGTCAGGCCCTCTCCTGTGAGTGCGGCTGCTGTGATTTCCTCTGGGCCATCAGGTGGGCTGCTGCTAACTAGCCAAGCCTGAGACAGGGTGACCTCAAGCCTCAACATGATGGGTCTGAATCAACAATGTGTTCGCCTAAACAGGGAGGGAGAGACCAAACAACTTAGAGGGCTGTCTGCCAGCAAGTAAACCAACAGCGCTGCATCTCAAAGTTATCTACCTGCAGAAATTTTATTGTGCATGTAAGCATTTAATTCCTTTCCCTGAAAGTGCCTATTGGGTCTAACTTATGGCTTTTTAGTCAATACTAAACTGTTTTCACTTGGGTGTGTTTGCTGCAGTGTTTGTCGCAGTGGTGCCTCACAGTAGGTGTATTGTAAATCAAATGGGTGCAGCGTGAACTGTCATTATAGTGATCATTAACACTCGTGATATCATCAGCGCATGGCAGACACTTAATTATCGGATCCCTTCTTCTGTTTCAGAGGCCCTGGTGTATTTTTCTTTTTCACAACAATTTCTGATGTCTGCAAAATCCATATAAGCCTGTCTGATTAGAACAAGCTCAGTTTAATGGGTTTCTCCTGTGCCACTGTTTCAGGTGGATCTCATTAAGGGTAATCATACTGTAGTATGAGTTCTAAGGAGGACTTTATACACAAGCCAAAGCTATCTAAATTGATTTTCCCTTTCAGTATTGAGTATTTAACAGGTGAGATTCTGTTGGTCAGAAGAGATGTGTCATCCTGCAAATCAGATATAAAGACTGATCAAGTAAATGTTTCTGTCAGACTCCACTGTGCTGTGACTGTACAGAGCATTTGCTAGCATTTAGGTAATAATCAAATTTAATGACGGCATTACTGAATAGCTGAGGCTTGCTGCAATCGCTCTTTTCTCTCCTGGGTCCTTCCTCTGCTCCTCAAAATGTTTCAAACTTTTTCTCTCCCACAATTCCCTTGAGCTAGCCTCCCATCATATCTGAAATGCGCTTACAGCAGTGGCCGTCTTTTGCTTGAGAGCTCTTTGCCTTATGCTTCCATCAGAGGAGACTGAGTCTCACAGATGCACTGCTTAACAATGCCATCCCCTGCTCCCATCAGAGGGGGGAAGGTTGCGGAGCTGCGCCCCGCAGAATAAGGGGGGCAGGTCCCCTGTGATTGGCGAGAGCTGAACATCGATGCCAGCTTCCATCTGTCATGATAGCCTATCTCTGAACCTTCAATCTGTCAAAAGCTTGCTGCCTAGCTGAAGGCTCCAGGAGATTTAGCGTGCTAAACAGATTTGACAACAGGCATTATCACTGTGAGGGGCCCGGCGAAAAACGCCATCAACGTGTTAATTGTGGCTGGAGATGTAAACTGTCACTTCTCATCTCATTTAACACTTGCTTTGCCAATTTTTTCTCACCTCGTTTTCCTCGCTTTAGAAAACATATGGAAATGTTTTGGCTGACACTCTAATCCTTGAATAACAATATCTGCTTTATGACTTTCACTTGGGTTTTTTTTTCCTAGAGGCGATAAGGCCCAACAACTAAGCACTGTTTTGTCCTTGGGTTAGCTGAAAAGTCAAGACAGACGCTTTCACTGTTTGTTCAAAGGCATGCAGTCTGAATGCAGCTGTGATGAGTAATTTAATGTGAAAAACTCCTGCAGTATAACTGAGCAAATTTAACATTAGATACTTAACATCCAAAGCATTGTGACTTAGTTTTCAGTTGAGCTAACGTGTTACCTCAGGGTACCCTTAAAACCTCTTTATGTTTCACCTCATCAATAGCTATACGTTGTGTGCATTGACATAAAATTACAGTTTCAAAACACATTATTTATTATAGCTCTAATATAACAAATGGTTAATTTCAAAATGACACATAAAAATAAAGTAAAATATATATATATTTTTTTTCTATTTTCGTTTATTTAATGGTGCTCCCCTAAAAAAAAGGTTTAGGCTGTTAATGAAAGTCTAAATTCTCATTTCTCTCAAAAATGTTGTTGTTGTCTTTGTCACTATTTATATCCCTTTCAGAGGCATCTCCAGAATGTCAAGCCTCTTCCTATTATCACTAATTGATTATCCTCTATCAAAGCACCTTATTATTTGTGAGTTGTAGCGATCAGCCCTATTATTTGTGGGCTTTCCCCTGACAGGCCTTTAATGGTGATGGTTGGTTTAACCCCCGGGCCTTGCTAATAGGATTTAGCAGCAGGTGACTGGTAACACAGACACACACACCCCTCTAACCCCTTCACCCCCAGGAATAGCAGACCCTCCCACTGCCTGCTCAATGAAAACAGCACACAAACGCGGCACTAATACAGCCTCGTCATTCCCTCTGAGCTGAACGTATCTGTGTGTACTGTAGGAAGGCAGGACTGTAGTGTCACTCCTGGCTCTTCCCCTTTGTTTTGAATCTGTGGAGTCAGGATGCACGCAGCAGCGCAGACGTATGCAAAAGCCAATGCAAATAAAGCCGAGGCAGACACGGCGCCATCTTGGAGATGACAGACGACGACCAGACGAAAAGGCCACGGCCCCTATACTCTGGTTGTTTCATGACAGCGATGTCATTACAAGCCACAAGGTTTGCTTATGTCTTATGATGTACATTTTAATGTTTACTAGCTTAATTTATGGAAACGAAGTAATTTATAGATTAGACAGTAAATGGATTCTACCGTAAGACAATTTTAACTATGATAAAATATGTAATAATTAATTGTTATGGAGGAGTAATCAACATATTTTAGCAGAAATTGTGTCATTAGCTGGAGACCATCAGTGGTAGTGGGCTTGTCTAAAGGGTTTGTCTTGAGTATATGGCTAACAGGGCTGTCAGAACTGCTAGTTTACCCAGGTGAGGCCTCCGTGTCATTATAGTGCCCCTGTCCATCAAGATCAGAGCTGCTAACCGAGGCAGGGCCATTCTCTCAGCTTTTATCACTTTATTTGGTGTCCATCCTTCCACTGTCTACAGACAGCAGCAGAGGCCATCCATTTCTACCCCGACACTGATGGGAAGGGGGAGCGCAGGAAGCCTGGGTGGTTGTGACGCCGGCTGAGGGGGAAAGTAACATGAGGAGAACAGCGCCATGAGGAGCCGGGAGGGGATGGGTTTGTTATCCTGGTAATTAAGGACAGAGTGGCTTCCATGCCGGGTGTGCGGACAGGATGTGGCAAATTACTGGAGTCTTTGTGAAGAAAAGCTGCTCCCTCTCTGCTCTGTCCATTCTCAGGGGACCTCATCATCTTCTCTAACAGTCAGGATGGGATTTTGTACCCTCTATTCCCTCACCCTCTCCTTCTCTCTTTCTGTCTTTCCGTTCTTTTCCTTTCACTTCCCTCTGTCACCTTCCTCCTGAAATGCATCTCAAAGTCTAAAGTAACATTGCAGCTTTAGAATTGTAGATGAGTACGCTTATGGTGCACTGTTTGACTGAAATGTAAAACTTTCGAGAGGTATTTGTGTAAAAATGTATCCCTTAAAACATGTTTTCATGATAAAATACGGTTTCATATTTACATACTGAAAAAGATTTCAATTAGCCAATTTTTCTAACATCATGACGAATTTTGATAATTAACTGTGTGTGTGTGTGTTTCACAAAGGTGATTCCCCTGACATGCAGAGAAGGATAGAGAAACAGACAAACCGTGAATGGTAATTTATGTGCACATTTCACTCCTATGAGATGTCACAAGCGACAGCTCACCAAACACCACTGAGACCACAAGAAAAGTGTTTTGTTACTTTGGCATCGCTGTATAATTTCTGGAAAAGAGCATATTATGCCTTTTTTTTCTCTCTTGACGTTTTGCTCCGGGTTCCTTAGGCTGTGGTACTCAGGTGGGGCTTGAGAAAATGGTGGCCCTTACAGCGACACGTGGTAGCAGCAGCCGCATGGCAAGACAGCAAGAGAACACTCTGGGGTTTAAAAGTACCCAAAGCATCCTGGGTAATTAGCCATTACGGCGCTGTCACAGAGGGTTCTGCAGTCAATACAGAGATAATTTGGGCAATGGTGAATGACAGTGCTGTCCAGGCTTTTGGGATGATCAAGGACAGATCCAGCTGCACCAGGCATCTGTCAGGCCCATGAATCACTCCTCCAGCCAGCAGCTGGGTGAGTGGAGCAGAGAGAATCGCTGGAGAGGCATGTGCAGACACACAAATAAACATGTTCCCCCTCTCTCCCCTCGCCACACCGGGAAATGGCTATTAAAGGTCTGCCGTTACAGAGCACCGAGTGGAAAAGGCTTGTTACCTTCAGTGGCAAATGAATGACATTGGGAATAAGGTGAGGAATAAAAGTCAGACCAAGGGGACATTTCTCACAGTTATTTCGGCTGCGTAGCTAAAACCGAGGAATGCAATTGGCATGCAAAATTAAATCATCCAGTTTTCAAAGAAAGGTATTATAACTAATGAGTTCTACACAAAAACAAGGCTACCTATCTTGATGCAAAAATCTGGAAACTGCTCCTTGCTCTCCTTGACTCACTTATTGACAGTTGAAAACAGTTATTTGGATTTTAAATTTTAAGTACAATGGCATTTCCCCACTGTGGGACAATAAAGGCTTATCTTATCTTATTCATGTCTAACTGCAAACACTTTATTGTGGTTACAGAAAAAACAGTGAGCTGAGAACTGAAGACAGATACAAAGCAGCATACTTGTGTGGCATGCTGCATACACAACACTGCTCTTCTTTAAACTTCATAAAGTGGTGGAGTCTCATCCACCTGTATGTCAGGCCTGATCTCACCATGTTTAACACACAATTTGGTTGTGCAAATACATGAATAAGTAAGTAAGTAAATAAACACATTATAAGAATTATTGGTGCATTTTCATACATTGGAATTCTGTACACAACACTGCATCAAATCTTCACAAACCTCTACTGATGTTTCACTGCACAAAATTATCTCAGATGTATTTATGTTGGATTTTTCAGACAATCGTGAGGTTTTGTATTTGATCAAAATGGGGAAAAAATCTAATAATTTTTGTGGGATAAAAATATGAATATTTTACTTCTTTTACAATGGGGCGAGAAAAAAATAATGCCCAGACTGTATCATATTTTATAAGAGTTGATTCTTAGGAAACAAACCCACTTTTGTATGATCACCATAGATTTTGAACAGCTGACATTAACTTAACAAAACCTTGTTCCTGTTGATATCATATTATTTATTAATTTGTCTATTGAAATTTTTATTTTATTTTAAGAATTTATAGAACACAACACATAACATAATTCTAAGCACAAAACAACAAACACATTATTATTATGATCATTAATTTGGGCCTCAACCTTTAAACCTTTTCAGCTCAAAGTGTGGACATGTATACGAACTTTGAAATTAAAGGCCCTGTTCATGTCAACTGTGTGGCGCCCCCTGTTGAAATATAGTTTCCCTCCTTTTACTTTGTTTACATAATAATTTAATACATTTTTAAGACATATTTCATGCAAGGTCTGACAACACGTGACAGCTTAACATGAGTTTAATGTCAAATTTTGTTTACATTTGCAAATGTTTGTATTTTGGTCAATGATGGGCCAACTGCAAATTTTTGCCTCCACTAATATTTAGAATGTAAAAATATATTTGGATTGGATTTTTTAATTAATTTCTATAACCTCGTATAATTGTGGCATCTTTCTATTAGTGAGGTTATTGGTCCCGTTAGTATAGTAGTGTCCATTGCTGCAATTATCAGCCTGGCTGAAAACATCTCTGAGCACTGAGATTGCTTGTCCATAACTTCTCATTACAAAGAGGTTCCCCTTGTAATATAGTACTGGTTCATTTTAAGTCACTTATATTGCACATGACACCCAGAATAATAACATTCTGGAAAGAAGCCACTGTTACTGCAACTTGTATCTTATAATTGTCTCATTAGCATGTTATATTCACTATTGTAGGTGCATTCTTACCTACTATATATTATCTGCTGTGTTTGTAAGATGCCTTTCAAGGTTTTGTGTTGCATTATTTCATCTTGTACCTTTTGACATACGATGGCCAAATAATAAAAAGCCATGACAGTTGTTGTGGTGTCATCCAAACCTTAAACAATTATTCTCAAAAGTAGGGTGCAGGGATGGACTATATCTGCTTTGATATCAAAAGAGCTATAATTAGGATTTTAGAGGTCTTATACTGTATATACTGATTGTATATTAGTGGGAATGATAATTTGCAGAATGCACAAGCTTCTACTAGAAGTCCTACTCGGTGCAGCATATTTAATCATAGCTGTAAAGGCTCTGCCCTGGGACTGGAGCTTCTTTTTATCATACTTTAATCAATATCTCTCTCACTATGTTAACACAAAGCAGTCCTCTCAACACTGTGGAGGTGTAGTGTCCTTGTGCTATGGATGATGAGTCTCCAGAAATACATGTGGGAATGAAATATGTTTTTGTGACCCGTGCAAATGCTGCATTATTCCTTATGTGTGTGTATGTGTATTTTTTTTCAGATTAAGATGCTAGTTTTTAGTGTGCATTTAGCCTTTCTATATCCATCTTGTTGATGTACAGAATATCTTTAATTTGGCTTCTTATGATTGGCACAGTATATAGTGTGATTGCATAAAAAAAGCAGCAACTATTATAGAAAAGGGAAGCGGATTTAGAGTAAGTCACCTTCCTTCAACATAATCACTACCATTCATCTAAGAATGGAATTAACTTCATGATAGGCAGTGAAAGTACCTATCCATCTCTGATACAATGAATTCAAGGAGGCACAACACTGACAGTCAATTAAAAATGAAAGATAATCCACTCCTTGCTTTTAGTGAAATGCTTATATTCAATTGCAGGTATCTGCCATAAATACCTGCCATGATTTTACATCAGTTTTGCTATTTATCTGTCTTTTTTATTTTTTTCTAAAGTGGGAAACATAACATCTGAATATTTACCTGCGTTTTAGCAGGGCTGGTAGCTTCTTGGTGACTGTTGTATGACCATATTTTAGCATTCCTCTGGGATCCATTCCTGTATATGCGTCTATAAAGGGAATTTGCAGAGAGCAAAGTGAACATGTTATGTCGGTCATTTGCTGTGCAAGGATATTTTCCTCCAAACTGCATTTTAAATGCTGTGTTTCTCCCCATTACTCTGTGCCGAGAAACATTTAAATGCCCTTTAATTAGTGTGTCCTTCCTCTCTATCGATAGGCCACTGGTAATCACTCAGAGGACTAATGACTCCTAATTGAATTGCTTTAAAGTGAAACACAATAGGTCCTGTCATCAGTACCCAAACAGCAACATTTGGGAGTGAATCCAAAACACTGGTCATTTTGTTCAGCATTTCACTAATCGAAGTTACATATTTTCGCAGTAGCAGAGAAAAGCCTGATGTTACTGTGGTGATGTCAGATCATGCTCTCGCAATTGAGCCTGGGGAGGGGGAGCTGGATGGGGGGTGGCTTGTGGATCATCAAAATCTCAGTAGATATTGATTTGATCTTTTCATATTGTCAAGGAGAAATCTAATCATAATAGAGCAACATAGCATGATATCTCCCTCAAACACCTTTTAACAGCTTTTGCGGCTCATTATCCAGTTTGCCTGCACCAGACAGTGTGATACCTGAGCGCTACAGACCTGTGAGGGTGTCCTTTTCATTCACACGCTGTCCTAACAATCAAACACCACAACTTCCACCTGCGATACCTACATTTCAAAACAAGACTGCTGGATTTGCAGAATAACTATAAGTGGGCAGTCGTGCGAAAGGACATGAAGTGTTCATGTATTTCTCTGGCAGGTCAAAGCAGTAATTATGCCAAATATATTTCACAGGTAGTTATAAAGATATAGTTAAAGTGGCTAGATTCTGACATTCCTCTAAAACAGAGGTAAGGGCTGCACCTTAAGTTAAACAGAGCTGGGTTGTAATGAAATGAAAAGTTGTAATGAAGAGGACGAGCAATTCTATATAGATACATTGTACATAGAGAGATTTTATATAGAACTTAATGATCCTATTTCCTGTAGTGTCATTGGCATCGCAGAAACTTTCTGTCCTAATTATCCATTTCAGCCTGTCTGTTTCACATCTCTGCAGTCCCTCATTATCCCCACAGCCACCTCACAGTCTGCTCAGTGTTACATTAGTAAAGTAGAGCCTTTGATTTGTCCTCAACAGCACAGAGACGTATGAAAAACAGAGGAGGGAATGAGAGCGAGAAAGTGAAGCAAAGGAAGAGAAGAGAAGAGGGGAGAAAAGTCTTCTATATTAGCCTGGACGTGGCCTCGTGTGTTGAATATATTGACGGCGTCACCCTCCAGTTTTTGGGGAGAAACTAAATTCAAGGCCACACCAGGGATTTGATGCATCACAGACATAATAGGGGATATTTTGGTTTGCTCTCTGAAGTATGAGAAACATTTTTTTCCCCCTGATGGGAGTGTGAATTGCCGGAGGGCATTTGTAAAACAAAATACTTTACTTGACTGTGGAAACAATGAGTGCCCACACCCCCCGTGGTTGTAATGATGCAGTGAAAACCAATTCAACTGTTCTTTAAACAAAACTGCCCTGAATCAGAGAGCCTCACTCTCGCCTTATTTGAATGGGATGTTCTACACGTTAACCTGTGTTTCTGAAACCAAGACATACTGCACAAAAATATCTCTGGGCTACATTTACAATGCACTAGCTGCCTCGGGCTCGCTTGCTATGACATTACTTCGGTCTTATTAAGGCACTCCGTGTACCTTACTGGCCATATTTCAGCACAAAAATGACAGCAATAAGAACCTGATCATGTTGGGTCACTCTGTTTGAAAGCAGCTCCTGCCTCGGCTTCCCTTAATTAAACCCACACAGCGCTCTTTCATCTTTGCATATTCCTCGGCTGGGACATTGATACTCATTATTTCTTAAGTCTAAACACCAAGACTGTGTCAAGAATGCATCCATCACTTGCAGGCTGCTCGGAGTCAGCAGAAATTTTTCCACTCTGTCAGCAAATTTGGCAATTTGCAATTTTCTTACTGGGGTTCTGACATGTTTTTATCGCCGAAGATGACTTTCAAATGCAGAGATCATGAGGACAGTGGCTTGTTAGTCCTCTCTCCTAGCGCCTGCTCTAATGACAGTAATTAACAAGGCCACATTAGAGAGCCACCTCAGGAAGCATCTGACTGTTCATTTGCATGGCGTTAATACTGGAGGATGCCGTGCAGTGAAAGGCTTGCCATGAGTGCAGCAGTGCAGCTCTGCCTGTTTGGCAAGCCCTCCTGTTCTTAACAGCGCCAGGCCCTGTTCTCCCATTCATTATGTGCCTAAAGCTTGAGTTATCCTCTCCTTGGTAGGGGGATGAATGTTATTAAAGGCATAGCTGTCTGACACAACTCTAATGAAAAATAGGATGTTTCTGAAGGTTATGTTGCCAGCTAGCTCAGAAATGCCTACTTCATTTTTCCCACCCCAGCACAGGGCAATGTAATTCCCACCTCTTGATAGATCTTTTTTCTTAAGTTTTTTTGTGGCTGTGTGTGCAGGAGCCTCATCATAAAGAGACCTTTATTAACTGTGTTTCTTCCTCTGTAGATGCTCAACAAAGGGCGAGACTGGACTTTTTGGCAGATCATACAATTGTGAAAAACTACATCTGTGTGTCCTGATGTGGTGGTTGCTGCCCTGTGTGGGTTTAATTGAGAAGCATTGCTGTATTTTTCATGCAGATAAGGGACTGGTTTTATTTTGCTGTTTTTCATAGTTAGAATTTTGTACTTAGAATTTCATAGTTTTCCATTTTCTTTATTATCATAATCAAAATTGTAATTTATAAATAGAGGAGTATTACGCTACAGTGTGCGATCTTCATTCAGATGACGCAGGCTTGTGACAGAGAGGGACGACTGCTCAGCATTTAGGGTCAGATTGCACTTTTCAGAGCTCCGTCAGAGGTGGCAGGTCACGCTGAAGACGACCCAACCAGCCCACACTGACGGATCCCAGCTCTGGCCTTAAGTGTAAATCCTCCCCTCCCCCTACTGTAGATCCCTGCCCCGGTTTGGCCTCGCCAGTCCCTAACAGCCCTATCAGAGCCACATGGGAGGCCTGTGACAGACATGCAAGATACCAGGCTGCTCCAATTTACCCCTGTATTCAAATAAAAGACTTCTCTGCAAAGTCACCATGTCAACATCTCTTGTAAGTTCATGACTGTTGGCATTGCCATGAACAAACACACCATTGATGTTACAAAACCTACTTTTTTTTGAAAAATTTACCTTAAGGAAATCATGGGGTTAAAAACAGTTAAAAACATGGAAAATGAGAATAAGTAAATAAGAATTTTTGCCATTATCTGATTAACACAAAACACCAATTATAGTTTTTTGAAAAGACCCAGGTTTACAGTCAATCCTTTGTTTATTAGGTGAATATAAAGACCCTGGTTGAGTTTTTTTTTTTCTTAAAAAAGAAAAAAATCAAACTTTGTCACAGAGTAACAATCTAAGTACAAGCAGTGTTGTGTTTACCAGCCACAGTGGTGTATGGTGGCAACAATCAGCCTTTTTGAGAAATAATGAAATATTGTATTATTCTTTAAGGAAAAGAAATAAATGAACATATTTTGGAAATTTGACAATATATATCTGATTGTGAGTGACAGCGAAGATATTAATAACCTGTCAAATTAAATAAGGAAAGGTGTGTTAATGGGGAAACTGCATTACCTCAAATCTAAAAAAAATCTCTATGTAAACACTGCCAATTGCAGTCTGAACTCTGAAAACAGCATTATATATTTTCATTAGGAAGCTCCATATTTACATTCTGAGAAAGATTTCATTTAGCCAATTGTTCTAACATCATTAGACTGATTTCTATAATTAATAATTGTGAGTTTCGCAAAAAACCTCTGAAACTCTGAAAACATTCATAGAAAATTCTTTGAACTTTTCCACTAGTTATCTGTGTTTCATAGCAGTCGCACCAGTTATCATTGTTACTGACATTACAGTTTTTTTCTCTTTATCACTTCAAACTCTTGGAAATTCATGTTGACAAATTCATATGTAACCAACAAAAATAAAATGTTTCTGTTCTTTCTTTGTTTTAAGGTTAATCTTCTCCTTATGTAAGGAAACAAACTGTGACAGTGCCGGCTGAGTGATTTATACCTTTTCGTCAGTATCAGAAAAAGTGTTAACATGGAAGTTCACCTTCAGGAATAAAGATTTATCAGTAATGATTCATCTTTAACAAACAATTTTTGACAAGACAGAACACAGATCCAACATGAGACAGCAGATTGGAGCTCTCAACAGTTTTCTTAAAGTCTTTCTGCATCATTTCTTTAGTATTACTTGACCCCTGGGAACATTTGCCTGTTATGCCACAATATCACATTAAAAAATCACATTATATGTTGCTGCCATTCAAGACAAATATTTTTCAGGCAGCAGTATTGCCAGGCTTATATTGTCCTCAGCAACAGACCCTAAACACAGATGTTTCAGGGTCAGCCAGCAAGACCTCTGACAATTGGTCACCACCTCTTACTGCGTGTAAATCACAGCCAACGTCAGCGTTCCCAAAAACTACGGGTATGTGGCTGTTCCCCTCACCAAAAAAAAAACACGAGTTACAAGCTGATAGTGGTGCCACTTTAATGCTTAATCTCTGGAACCTGCAATTTGGGGGTTGTGAGCCTTTTATGTTTTTTATAAATACTACGTCCACTGAAGTGTAAACTGGAAGCTGGCACTTGTGAAATATACAGTATTTGGTCTAATCCTGTTAATTAGCACGTTTTGTCTAAAAGAGAAACAAAAGGAATGATGTTCTCATGTTAAATACCTGACTAATTTCCTTTGTTGACTTGCGGCTGGTTGATATTATAGCTCGATCACCTGTGGAGCGTTTAAAAACATGCAACTATTGTCGCTGTTGTCTGGCATCGTGGTTTGTTAGGGATGTTTTTGAAGCAGCGACTCGCCGTGTCAGATTATGCCACATATCCATTTGACTTTCATAAGCTGTTTACGCTTCAGAAATTGTGGCAATGGCTTCTCTCTTGTGCAAAGGCTTTTACATATGTTGTGTGTCTCAGAAATGCTGCCCCAGTTATAGCTATCATTCTAAAAAAAATAACAAAAAAAAAAACCACACGGTTACATGAGGCTTGTCATTTTTCAGTTTTCTTTTGTTATTTGCATCTTGTTTGGTGTTTGGATAAAGCATGCAGAGATCATTTTAGAGCAAAAAGACTAGAATAAAAGTAGCTATGAATTCTTACATCCGTCAAGCCATAAAACAAACTAATGGCACCTTTCTCACAATTAAGCTAGTAGCACTCCCATTATTTCTCCTCCTCCTTATCTCTTCCATTTTTTAAGAGCAATTTCTGTGAGTGTATTTATGGCTTGTGTTTTACACAAAGCCTGGTAATAATGTGTTTAATGTGGACAATATTGCTTACACATGGGCTCTTATTAGTGAGTGGTAGTCTGGTCTCAGGATCAGTGGCAGTATCCTTAAGGGATGGCCTCTCTTAGGGAAGGATGAAACAAGTGCATGTGAAAAAAACCCAGCGTGAGCCCTGTTCAAAGGCACAGACAAGTTCTGACTGGATTAACATTTATTGACCGTTCAAGCTTTCCTTTTTTTTTTCTTCCATCCCCTTTTTTATTTTCTTTTTCCTTTTTTTGCTCCAGGACAAAGATTCAAACTTAATTGCAGTGGCTGTTCCACCAACTGATCACCAATGTGGCAACAAAAGCCTCCCTAATAGGCGCTTCATTAAGGATTAGAAAGTCTCTATTACAAAACAAATTAAGCATGCTCTGATCTTAACCTATAGGTCGAACGGCATTACAGCAAAGTTTAAGCTGTTAGATGGCTGAAAAACTTATTACGGGTTAGCGCTGAGGTAGCAGTTTGGTATTGATTTTACGATAGCTAGGTATGATGATTTATGGAGTGCTTGTGTCAGTATAACAAGCTGAAGGACACACAATATCATCTCCAACATCATTAAAATTCAGAGGTCTCCAGAGCTAGCTCATCAAGTACTGTTCACCACCTTGGAATTTCATACAGACACACACACACACACACATACATATAGTCAGAAATATCAGGATTAAGATAGGATGTGTATTCACTCAGGCTTTCAGGGTTTTTTGTACCACTTTGATACAGTTCTACACTACATTGTGAGTACATCTTTGTTTTGTTTTAACTGTTTTTACCCTGTTTTGTGTTTAATTTGCACTATTACAGCATGCTTATATTCTGATTTGTGTGTAAGCTTGGTTAATGTTTATATCAATCGTACAGCACAGCAGTTCAAAAGGTCCACCTTCAACACAATCAGCGCCCTGGTCTCTGAGCAGCCGCTAACAGTCTGGCCAGTAAAATGTGTGGTACACTAGAGCCCCCTGTGGGCACATGAGAGTAATGCTGGTTGGTAGTAATGAGCCATAGTTACTGATATTTTGATGAGGGTTTGTTGTTGAGGATTTGCCCCAGTATTCATGATGAGCACTATCTATTGTATTGTTTTTTTAAAGCAGTTTTCAATAATGTTCTGCTACACTTCTTCGCCAATCTGCATTCTTAACTTAAGACTAATTGCTGCATCTAAAAAACTGATAGAAATTTTGTCTTTTTTTCTTTGTATGCAAGAAATCACTTATTCTACTAATGTTGCAAATACGTAAACTCCAAACAGACATCAAGCACAAAGTGGTGCTTCTTAAACGGTTTGCTATCACACAGTGCCATCATGTTTAAGGTCCAAATACTTTGCTGGTTTTGTAAATATGTTCCATTAATGACTCTTGTAAAGTCAGTCGGGCTGCCCAATATAAATTCTTTAGAGGTATTCTGAACGATAATGAATTGAAATAGCACTGTCCTCATCAAAATCAACATAAAGCTACTTTGTTAAGAAAGATGTCTGTAGAATTCGTAGTGCAGTAATAAGGGGAGTTGATAATACAAAAGCAAACAAATCGTTCAGCTGTCATTTCACAGAAACACCCCTCCTGCTCCCCCCCAAAGAACCCCAACAAGGAGACTTCAGACTACCATATCAGGTCGGGTTGTCCGAGGATCGGCCTGTGGGATGGAGGTAAGCTTCTGGGCTTCTGTCTGTCTTTCTCTGTCTCTCAGATTCCTCTGGATCCACCCCCCTCCTGGATCCCAGATTCTCTCCATCATCTCCTCCAACCGTGAGGTCTAACCGGCAGGGCAGGGGCGTGTGGGCGGACATGCTGGGTGCTGGCAGCGTGCTCCGTCTGCTAGTGAGTAATGCGAGTACAGAGACGACCCCCTCCACCCCCAACCCCCCAAACACACACACACACACTCCTAGAAAGAGATGGGCCATAGATGGAGAGGCACGCGCTCCTGCTGTGACTTGGCGCACCCCACTGGACAGCTGGAGACTTAGGGAACGGAGACGCTGCCAAACGTGCCTGACAGAGCTGGGGAGTGCTGGAGGTGCAAGGCTGGGCGAGGCCTGAAGTGGCTCCCATACCTGCAGCTGATCACCGGCCCATCATCTGTAATTATCTACACTTATATACCGGTGAGATAAAAAGAGGGTATGGTGAACACACACATGCACACGCACATACACATTTATAATCACATTAAAAGGCTATGAATGCAGACCATTGACCAACCAGTGGAAACCAGTGAGTCTGGAATGAATGCACCTAATTATGTTACTCTGATGAGGAAGTTGTATCTGCTGTAATTATTTTGATTGATATAGTTGTACAGCGGTAATAGGCTTAATGTGCTCCTGCATTGTTTAGCTAATGCCAATTATATTGTATAACAACAACAATTTACTCAAACTGTGAACAATAGTTATTACTGAACCCAAAGCAACAATGAGATATATTACTGTTTTGTATGAGTCACATTTATGTTTGGCAATGTGGACTTATGGCTGCAACTAATGATTATTTTCATTGTCGATATATTATATGAGTTTTTTGACTGATAGTTTTCTCTCAAAAATGTCAGAAAATCCAGAAAATCGAAAAATGCCCATTGTAATTTCCTAGAGGTCACATATTGAAGTAGCTTGTTCTATCAGAATAACAGTCCAAAAAACAAAAATATTCAGATTAATTTCATATATCCCAAAGAAAAGCATCAATTCCTCACGTTTGAAAAGCTAAAACCAGATAATGTTTTGCATGAATTTTCTGGTTGCTGACCAATTAATTAATCGACTATGTTGTACACACTTTTTTTCATAGCACATTATCATATATTTTAAAAGCTCTAATGAAATCTAAGGGAAAATATCTGAAGATGGCTTACGAAATCTTCTACCAAGCCAACAGTCCACAAATTCTCCCTCTCCGGGTCAAACAGCTTGCACACAACATATGCAGATTAGAGCAAAGTGTTGCAATCTACACTGAGACTCTTCATCATGATGCTGTCGGGCTGGAGCTATTTTACAACTATAGCTTCTAATGCAGGATAGATCCCTTCCTGTAAGGAATAATACCGCTTTAATGTTATGAATATCAAGCCAAGCCCCCTGCAATGTGGCTGTGGCCCATTTTCTCCTCCTTCATTCTCCATCTATCTGCTTAATCTTGATTCATCAGTTACTGCAGCTTATTATGGAGCCCTGACAGCATGCTCGGGTTCTTGATAAATGACACTGCTCAGGCCAGATTCAAAATGTGAGGCTCAAGTGCCAATTATCTATGCAGACCTGGTTAATAAGGGGATCTCTTGTTAACTATCTGATCTCAGCATGAGCGTCATTTGTCATGAAGGGCCCGTGTTTACCTCAGAGACAGGACTTCCCGAGACCTCCCCTGCCTAACATATGTAAAACCTGGATCTTTGTTCCTTTAATAACCTTTTATTAACAGCCTGACATCATGATTAAGTTTGGCCCAAACACGCGCACAATGAGGTACACAATTACCGTCACCCACTCACAGAACTGCTGCAGATCACAGTCAGAGAGAATAATGAATATTGAGCCGGCGTTTGATCCATTCCACATCGAAAGCCCAATTTGCTCGAGCACCTGGAGCTGTGCCACTGCATGCAGTTTTTTGAGGTGATGATGGATACTCATGGGAGCTTATTTCCATGAGCACATCTTCTCCTGATTTGTAAAGATGATAAGTGCTTTGACCTTAACTCATCATTACAGCTCGTTAAAGCTTTTGTTTGTTCCACCTTGGAAGAAGAAGCTGGTTTTAAATCAGCTCGTTGCAAAGCATTATGGCTCTTGGCTGTTAAGAAGTTGGAAATGCTGCGTGTCTGTGTTTTAGTTTTCATTTAGCAACTTCTCCGAGGTCTCTAGGTCTCAGATTAATAAACACTCGCTGTGGTCAGAAGTGCGGAGCAGCTGAGGGAGGTGAGATGCCCCCTGTCCTCTCTGAAACCCAGCATCGCCATCCTGTCAGCCACATCTTGATGTCTGGCTCACAGGCTTGCTGCTCGCTCTTAGTGTGTATTCTCTTCCTGGGAAAGTAGCAAATAAAACATTTTGCAGGTCTGCATAGCCAAGGGACTTTGTCTTCCATCAAGAAACACCTCTAGCTTGTAAGTGCAGAAGTTGTAAAATACTTCCAGACAGCACTTGGAACATTCCTTTTAACCTTAGTTGTCCAGCATGAAATGTAGAAAAAAATGATTCTTTGAAATAAATAATTAATCAGTGTGTTTTCTATTATTGCTTGGATATGGAGTCAGTAGGAAGCCAGGTGGAGCGATCAGATCTTCACAGCATCCCCACTTCCTGTCCCCCACAGAACGCTAGACTGTCTAGGCAGCATCTGCTGAGGAAAATAAAGCCCCTTTTCCTTCTCATGTAGAGAAGATCATTTGCATAATATCCCCCTCTGTAAGGTGAAAACAGAATAATAATTGGTTTGCCCTTTTCTCTCTGTGTGTTGTAAAACAGTTAGGAATTAATTTGAGGATAACTGTGCAATTAATTCTAAATGCTAAAGATGGTGTGGGGGCTTTGATTCAAAGGAGGGGAAAGGATATACAGACCGAGGTCATGAAACAAAGACTTTGTGTTCCTTCTGCTGCTCGAACTTACTCTACTGCGTTTAAAGAGTGCACGTGGGGGTTTTGGAGTATTTGGTTGACAAACAGGGGCAACTTGCACGCTCGTTTGCCTTTCCATATTTATTATTACTCTGCCAGTTTAGTCCCAACTCATTGTATATACTCAGCGGTGTTGTTTGGATATTCTTGTCTTAATGATGAATAATAGTGCTGCAGGAAAAAAGGTTGCATGAATACTAGGATTCATGAGTCTGTTTTTAACCTCGTTACACAACGCTGTAAATTCTGCATGCATCCCCATTATAGCTAATGAGCAGCACTGTAATCAGTGTCTGACTGGGTGTTGTGTTTTTGTTTTTTGCACAAGTACTGTGTTTAGAGTGAAGGAACATGCTCCGCCTTCCTCAGACAGGTGCCAATAACAGCCTCTGTGTGTACACCCTTGAAGGTCAACATCAAAAAGAGTAGTTTGACATGACAATAGAGTTGGTCTGACATTAGAGTTGAGGAGATTTGACACGAGCACATATCTGTTGAGCTTCCATTTAGGCCAGCAGTGTGATATTGGGACATACTTTTAGTGCAGTAGCAGTGGCCTGGACGTGTTTCCCTTCTGTAGCTTGTCCTATTAGGAGTTGCGTCTTCATTCCCCGACACTTCCACAGCAGAAAAAGAACATGCCTCGCCATGAGTCCCAATTACACCTAATGATGGCGAAAGGATGGAGCACATGCAGATTGTGCCGCAGTTCCTTTGTCACGCCAGGCACAAGGCATGATCATTTATCACACCAGTCATATCCTGCACTCCTCCCTGAGCACAGACAATGAATCCCAGCACATCATCCATGGTGTTATTTGTGTTTAACTGCCAGGAAAAGGAAAATAAAAGCCCAGTTACAAGGCGTTGCACGAGCACGGCTGTATTCTGTAAGCTAATGTGAGAGTCTTCACCATCAGGGAGGAAATGCTGCCGTCCCCAGAATAGATCTGTCCTGACAGTCTACACAACCAGCCGCCTTTACCCCTTGTGTTTAGATTATTTTGTTCGTAATCAATTTTGGCTTTGAAATCCAAATGAGATGACTGTAAGGTCTGTGTGTTACATGTTGAGAGGCGGGGGAGAGCTTAGTGTGAGATTTGGGTGGTGCTGTGTGAGTACGCGTGCTGCCGCAGCAGAGAGGCGTCTCGGCGCTTGTCAGTGGCTTTCTCCTAATCCTGGCCTGATCTTTGTGTTTGATCCGCAGCATGGTCCTGAGACAGCGTGAGCAGCAGCTATTGCTGTAATTTAAAGTCAATATTGTACTCATGATCCCTCTCCCCGGGCTAACCGAACAGCCTCTCACTGCGATGCAGAAAGTCATCTCTGCTGCTTAGAGGGAATCCTCAGCTTGAGTAGTTCTCCTCTCTCTGATACTCAAAAGAAACCTGGCTGGTGGGTTGTGTTTGTTCCTGGAAAAACAAAGATTTAGGATTATATTTGCTGTTTTCCTCTTTGCCGGTATCTTATCTCTTTTGTGACTGCTGACATGCCATCTCGAACTCGTGCTATGAAGTCCTTGACTCTACAAAAACACAAAAGGACACTGAACTGAACCTGCAAACCTGAACCTTGCAAAGCAAAATGTAAATACAAACAGCATATGCTCACTGTGTGTATATATATATATATATATATATATATGTGTGTGTGTGTGTGTGTATTTCAATATCCATATTACAATTGTTCATAAAAAGTTAATGTTTGTGACCATTCCTACAAACCCCATTAGAAATTGTTATTGACTCCAGGATCCAGCTAACAAGCCCATAGTGACATCAATAGCTTTGATGATTCATTCAGAAGCACTTTAATAGATCTAAGATTAGAAGTGAGGGTCTCATCCACAAATCCCCCCCCCCCGTGTTATTATACCGAGAGCTAAGATATTTATCCTGTGTGAACGGCGTGAGATATACAAGGGTGGCTCAAGGGCCCGTTAAATCCATACATGTCATGATCTGCAATGTGTTACACTAAAACTTTCGACAAAATGCGTTGCTGACAAACACTTTGACTGAGGCTGTACAGAGCTGTAAATTTAAAAGCCAGGGTCAGTGAACTCTATATAGATAGAGGTGAAATGTCAAAAATTGATTCCTTTAGTGGCCACAATTTGTTTTGATATATATGTGAACCTTTTATTGTGGTGCTGTTTTACTATTTAGTGCGGTGTTTCGGAAGGTTTTGACTTCATGACATTAAGTTTATAAAATCTGTGAATCTCCTGGCCATATAATTTAAAACACTGACATCTTTTCCCAAATACGTAGTGTACTGCTTAACTAAGGCAATTTTTACTGTCATGTTGCGCACTTAGCACAAGTGCAAGTAAGCACAATGCGTTTGGCTAGCTATAGAACATAACCGTCCTCTCTCAGTCACAAGCCGATCAAGCCCACAGACAAACCAGCTTAAAATTACCTTCTTCTTTAAGAAAAGGGAACTAATGCAACCATATTTAGAAGTTAGAATAGAAAATATATTTTTATTTTTAAAAAACTTACTTCAAAAACAACCAATTTAAGAAAAAATGGCAAATACCTCACATCATGACATGATAAAAGAACTGGAGAAAGATCTGCAGTGTCTGTTAAACGATCTCGCTCGTACCAACTTGTCCATGTTGACTACTGCAGGACCACCAGACGTGGACAAAGCAATGAAAACACCAAACAGCACATACATTTCTTGATAAACAGTTTTCTTTGTGCAGTGGACTACTGGACTGTTCATCCTGGTGGTTCTGAAATCATTCTTCAGTCTGTTTATAGTTATTGTTTTAATTTCAAATGGAAGCATCTTGAGTGAACAGCCCTGACACCCCAGGGTGCGCCTAGTCCTGCAAAATATCCTCATATTCCCTGTCTATTATGTCTGTTATGAAACCATACAGAGCTAATTATCAGTGCTAATGACTCCCGCAAAATGGCTACGTTCACCATCACAGATGCAACACTCATGTTTAAGTGTTTGCGTCTTTAAGTTTTCTCAGTAATCCTGTTCTTAAACAAGTTCATCAGACAATATTCCTGCTTCTAAGCTCTTTACAGCAGGTTATTCATCATATTGCATCATTTTTTTTAACAGTAATAGCTTCAGAATAGCAGCCCTGTCAGAGATACCAGCATTATGAGACTCACAACACATATAGAGTGTTGCAACGGCATCACAAAAATCTTTAAACTTTTTACTTTTGAAGTTGTAGCTTTGTGGTCTTAGATAAGTACATTTAAATTGGCTATACATCCCTGTAAGTCATGTTTTCCTTCTTGATGATGCAGTTTTTCAGTTTTTAACATGTGTTACTGTTAATCTATGTCATGGACTATTTAAATTATTTTGTCTACCTTCTGGCACAAGGTTAACCTTTGCCTCTTTCTCAATGGCAATTCAACTTAATTCCCAATTTAGCCCTTGAGTAAATCTTACCCTGTAACACCAGATTATTTAAATCAACACTAGGCTAAATGGGACCATGCCTATGAAAACCAATTGGAGTTACTGCAGCACTAAGCATAATCCATATCTGTGCATGCAGACATACGCCAGTGGCCCACTTATAACTTAAATGACTAGTTTAGTTAACCTTCCTGTTTAAGTCTAACATATTGTTATGACAGCAATAGTGCACTGCATAATTTACATGGCATTAGCATCAGTCATCAGCCCGCCTGCTATAAATACACCTGACAGCAGAACTGTTTCGAAAGTGTTCTTCGCAGGATAGTGCACAGGACTCCAGAGGTGAGGTACTTTGATAGTACAGCTCATGAAATATTTGCTGACTTCTATCACCTATGGGACTACTGTTCTGATGGAGCCAATGATATGTGCCCCTATTAGTCTCTAAGGAGTTTTGCTAGCCCACTTTCACCCGATCCGTGCCAATTAAGTAGCAGAATTATGTATATTAGTTGGAGTCACTTGCACTTCCACGCAAAGGAATGCATATAGGGAAGGATGACAGAGGGATACCGTTGAGTAATTAGAGTGAATTTTCAGAGCCCTGGAAACTCAATCATATGCTGCCATATGCTAACTATTTTTAACCTATTCTTTCCTCCTCTTCTCCCCTCTCTTCTCCTCTTTCCGTCATAAATTCCACTGCCGAAATGAAGAACAAACTCTGTGTCTGCACTGCTGTTACTTTGCCTAAAGTAACTGTTAAAAGTCCACATGACAACTAAGGAGGTTGGTGGGGTAAAAACAGCCACTTTAATAAAAGCCCTTAAAAGTCGTAACGCACACTTTCTTAAGATAAACTTGTTTTGATCATTTGTGAGTATGAAAACAACTTTTCATTCTCACGTCTAATTCTCATTTTCCCTCCATCAGTGATAAACAAGTAAATGGATCCCAAATGCTATGCATGAAAAAACATTAATTGAGCTCCTCAGACTTTCTGTAAACTCATTATGTCATGCTTGGTTTGTCATCCATACAATGCTCACAGCAATGGCTCTTTAGTCTACTTTATGGAGCCGGGTGGTTTGTGGAAATATGGAGTGTCAGAAGCAGACCTCTAATCCTCACAGACACTTCCCACAGTCATCAGTATTCTAATGACTCACCACCGCCATCCCAGGGTGTTTATTTTTAGAGATAGAGAGATTGATGAGATGCTCATATCATCCTTAACCACCAACTAATTAACTAATTAGGACATTCAAATGAAGACTTGCTCTGGATAATGCAGCGTGGCTTTGGCATGGGCAAACAGCTCTTGATACTAACTGCTTGACTCAGCTTCAGTGGGGGTTCAGCATCATAGTCTCTTGCTCATGGTTCATGTTCCCCTCATTGGTGCCAAATAGCTCTGTTGCATTATTGATGAGGGCAGATATTGATCAGACAAAATGGTGCTGCATTGGGTGACCACGGCAGCACCCGTGACACTGATGGTATCAACTTAACGTCTTTTATATTCATGTATTCATATACTAATCGGAGCCTGTGTTCCTCCTTACAGTTTCCCACACAGGTGTACATGAAGAGGCCTTATGTAGATCAATGATTTGTTGTCAAACCCCGACTGCATCCACCCACCCCCTTCATTGTCCCAAAATGCACTCTTATTTTTCAAGATCTCCAATGATTTTCCATCACGCTCCACTTAGGCTGACTTTGAACTTTGAACTCACCTGCTTTGGAGGTGAAAGGCCTTGAAGGCTTTCCATGGCAAAGTTCTCGCTGTCTGTATTATATTTTGTTTTTTACCATTGACTCATTCACCCTTTCACCTTGTTCTCACCATGTTTGGATCAGAACTATATCATTACCCATCCATTTGCACTGATTGTTAGCCCACGAGGCGTAATGTGTCAGCATTCTGTAGACGTTAATTGGAAGCAGATATGGATGATGGCTTATTGCTGTTGTAAGTCAGCTCCTTAAAAAGGCTAGCATGTAGTGCAGCTATGAGCCATCTGACCAGCCCACAGTCTCCTGAATATGATTGAAATGATGCACCTCATCCTCAGCTTGTTTTGTAAAAAGAAAAAAAAGCTTTTGACACTAACATTCGAGGTTTTAATCCCTCATGGCTTTATTTTAAAGGTTAATAATCCTTTTAATTAAAGGATAAGCCTGGTATTGAACACAAAATGTAATCACCAAAGGATTACCAAAGAGATGAATATAGCCACAGCAATTAGTCCAATAATTAAGGTTTTAGTGCTGGACAGAGATGAGAGAGCTCTGGTGATGTGTCATAAAATTCATAGAGTTGTTAGGACGCTGTGAATATGTTGGTTGCAGCTTTGTGTCTGCATGTGCGCTCGGGGTGGTGGTGAAACATGGCGTCCCAGTGGATGGAGCCGCAACAGCTGTTCTTGCCTGAGCCTGGTGTTTCGCACAATATGATCGCTCCATCAGCAAGCCCACTCTCCAAACAGCCGCATCTGCATTCATCAAACACACTTATCAATAAACAGGGCCGCGCAACAAATAAATGATCTCTGAGAGGGAGCAAAACAGCAAGCCTGGAAAAAAATGTCAGCCGTACACTTTAATCACTGATGCTGTTAATCAATAAAACAGCTTCATATCTTTTAATTAAAGTTTTATTCGCAGCAAATGTTTGCTGAATCTGTCTGCATGTTTTTTGGTTTGTTTTTTCATTAATGGAACCAGTTGGGGCTGGGGAATGGAGGTGGCAGCTGCTGATGACCAGTCACGATGGGGCACTTGTGTTTGTAATTGCATTTTGTCACCTACAGAGGGTGTTAAGAATCCTTGTTAAAAGCTGGGGAAAATCTCACAGTAACAATTATTGTAGAGCAAATTACCAGGTAGGCAATATCTAAGCTGTCAGGAAAGGTTAGGAGAAATGAGAGGAAGAAGATGGACTATTCAGACATTCATCATGGCCATAGTTGCCACTTCCAAATTGAAAATTGGAGGGAATGCATCCTTCATTTTCTCAAAATTTGAATGAGTTAGTTCTGATTATTGCCGTGATTGACAGAAAGGCCTGTATAAATAAATAGGATGGTAATTCATTTCTGTGCTTGTGTCTTAGATCCATTCCCACATATCACCTCTCAGTGTTCTGGCGTTAACAATAAATGATAAACGAGATGTGGCCACACGTGTTTTATCAGGATCAGACTGCCCGCATGAACATGTATGTGAACAGGCACATGATAGATGCACATGAACATGTATTAATAGATCTAATCTGGCCTTGGATGGTGTTGGGAGGATTTCTTCATTGGCATTGGCTGCAGTGGTACCATTGCACAGCGCTGCCACATGAGAGTTTCACTCTACCATCTGTCTCTTTTAACTCTGTATATTACATTTATACCATGCACTTGGAAATGTTGCTTCCTCGTTTTAATGGGAATGTGAGGCAACCGTAAAATAAATATTCTCTCTTTCCTCTGGCAACCGGGGTGTTGCTGGAGCCAAAAGCGTCGTCCGTGTTCATTTGCAACAGCATTGTCCTTTGAATTCCATTTATGGCGAGCTATAAATTGAATTATTGAAAAGCTATTGTTTGTTGCATGAAATCAGTGAAGCAGTAAAGGGGTTAAAGTCAAAGAGTCATAAAAACAATAAGCAAGGGTGTGAAAAAAATCTACTCCAATCAGGATTGGGTCAATATTTAGCCCCTCACCGTATCAGAGGATTTAATAGGACATGCTCCATGTGTATTTATAGATTGCAGACATCTGCTGAAAATGGGAAAAGGTTTAGGTGTTATTGATTCTGGATTTTAAAAGTTTTACTCAGCAACACATAGGTAACTTTAAGTTTTGGGGGGGATATATTTTAGGACATGATCTAGTTTGGTAGAAAAAGTAGGCCTGAGTCTGAGAAAAACTCCTGCTAGTCCTGTGGGTGCAGTGGACAGGCTGTGTTTTACCTGCTGTGTGTCAGCTTGAAGTTTTAGTGATTAAACCCTTTTCTTATTCATTCTAAAACAAGTTTTAAAATATTGTTTACGCACACTATGTGTACAGTGTAGAGCTATTAGTCGATTAGTGGATCGACAGAAAATTTTACTATTTTGATAATCGATTACTCGCTTAAGTCACTTTTTAAGCAAAAATGCCAGTTTTTCATAGGTTTTCACGTATGAATATTTGCAGGTTTTCTTTGTCTTCTGTGATATTGAACTGAATATTTTGGGGTTTTGGACTGTTGGTCAGGCAAAACAGGTAATTTGAAGTTGTCAACTTTGGCTTTGGGATATTGTGATGGCCATTATTTGTACAATATTCTGAAATTGTATGGACCAAACGATTAATCAGTCGATGGAGAAAACGATTGTCACATTATTCGATAATGAAAATAATCGTTAGTTGCAGCCCTAGTACAGTATATTCCTGTATTAAGCTGCTAAGAAATATCTCACTTAGACCCTCCCCCCCCAGTCTCTGCTCTTATCACAGCGTCTCTGTTTAGCCATTTGCAAGCTGTGACCATTGTTGATTCAAGGTGAGACCTGATATTATTGCCATATAGGCTTGTGTTTTTATTGTTGTTATTTTCAAGAATGGGCCCATTTTGTCATTTAATTGAGGCTCATGGGCTTGGCTGTGAAACGGCACACAGGGGAATAAGACGTCAAGTGGCTGAATTTCCACAGCCATTAACTGTTCCACACTCAATTAGAATGCATAGGATCCTGACGTTTCATAACTTATGGGTCTCCAGGCTGATATAACCCCCCGCTATAAAAGAAGCCACATTCTGAAGACACAGAGCCAGATACTTACTTCCTCTTTGAGATTTAAGCGATTGCTTTGTGAATTTTTGCAGCGCAAAATCAAGGCTGGATGAGAAGGCATGCATGATGTAATAAAAACCTTGCAGGGGCTTGGTGTTATTGCTGCCGTTTCTGTGTTAGTGTGGCGTAAACATATCGCACAGAGGATGCCACAGATTACTGTTTAGAAGCTACGTCTAATCTAAACTATCAATTAAATTCAGTTTCATGGCAGCACTCATATTTCCACGTCTAATAGATCATGTTGCATACCAGAAATAACAAAAATGCAGGATACATGCATGACACTGTTATAATGCAACATAAATGTAAAATATGAACGGCAGCAAATTGAGCCACTTCGTAAAAACTGGGATTTGTTGTGCAGCTATGAGAGCCATCTTGGGAAAGGTGATCCTGACAATCAGAATTATGATGATAGAAATGCACTTTGATTGCTGTTTAATTTTCTTTGGCGATCTCTCACCACCACTATAACTCAGTTTGAAAACAGACAGGTCCTATTTGCCAGGTAATTAATAACAAGCCGCTGAGGCAAGATTTAGCTATTATTTCTAATATGTTGTGTGATTGTAAAAAGCACCTTTTCCAACAGTACGATTGCATTCATTTATATCTTGTTATTTTGTAAATGCTTTTCTAGAGCTTAATTTATACAAAGTGAAGGCGAATTTTCAGCACAACCATCAGTAATCTAATTTAAAAAGAATCTGCTGCTATCTGAAGGGTTACCAATTAATTCAAATTGATTGCCTGTATAATTTAGTATATTACAAAGAGCAGTATTAAGCTTTCATTATGCTGTGCATGGCTGTTTGCTCCATTGGGTTTTTCAACTTATTTTTCATCATAACACTTTAAAAATAAGAAACCTAGTCTGATCCTTAATCACTCAAATCATGAATACCAGCATGTAATGTGGAGGTGATGAGTTTTAAGAGAGTCACTCCTAATCATGAAGTACCTAACATGGATTAGGAGCAGAGAAACGAAATTAAAGTCAGAGGTTGGGCAGTAGATCACGCTTTCTTTGTGTTCTCCGTTGGTGGCAAACCAATAAACTTAAAATAGGTGAGGCCCTCTGCCATGAACAACAAAGCGCCATCAGCCGTGCCTCCAAGGTGGAGCCTCCTATAGGTCACTGCAGCTGTGACTCGACAATATGACAGATTAACGACAACAGGTTGAGCCCTGCACTTTCGGCCGCCCACAATCTCAATTATGTCTGTCTTAATGTACACTGAACAGCCACAATCGCAGGGCCATGGACAGGGTAAACACACTTGCAGGAAGCAGACTAGTGACAGGATAATAAAGTGCCATGATTGATTCAGCTTGCTGTGTGCCAGATCGGTTTATTGTGTGGGAGGAGTGGTACCAGACTGTGTTGGTTTCTGTGGTGAGCTATCTGTTGTCTTGGTTCAAGAGTGGAGCTGAGGCAGGCTGAGCAATTATATGTAAATGTTATGGTTTCCTATAACTGTTGGGTTATATTGTTTGTGATGTTTTGTATTGTTTTTTTCACTAGATCTATAGGTCAATGGTGGAGGAAGTATTTAGATCCTTTTACTTAAGTAAAAGTAATAATAGCACAACGTAAAAATACTCCATTACAATTAAAAGTAGCAAAATGTACTTAAAGCATCAAAAATAAAAGTACTCAATGCAGAAAATTGGCCCCTGTGAGTGTTATAGTATTAAATATCACATTATTGGATAATTGTTACTGATGCATTAATGTGTAAGTAGAATTTTACTGTTGTAGTTGGTCAAAAATTTGAACAATCTTATATAGGTAGGTTTGGTAGCTTAATTCACAACAATGTATCATATTTTATAAATATATTAAGTTCATCATCATGTTTTGTATGTAAAATCTTAATCTGCAAAGTAACTAGTTACTATAGTTGTCAAATAAATGTACGGGAGTCTAAAGTACAATATTTTAGGGCTGCAGCTAATGATTATTTTCATTATCCTTTAATCTGCTGATTCTTTTCTTGATTCATTGATTAATCTTATGGTCTATAAAATGTCAGAAAAAAGTAAAAAAAATGTTCACAATTTCCAAAAAAGCTAAGTTAACATATTCAGATGTGTTATTTTATCTGACCAAAAGTCCTAAACCCAAAAATAGTTTATTATCATATATGACATACAAAAGCATCAAGTAGTCACATTTTAGAAGTTGGAGCCAGTAAAAGTTTAAACAAACAATGGATTATCATTGTTGTTCGACTAATCGATTAATTGTTTCAGCTCTACCATTTTTCCCTCTGAAATGCAGTATAAAGTAGCATGAATACTCAAGTAAAGTACAAGTACATCATGTTTGTACTTAAGTACAGTACTTGAGTAAATGTAGTAAGCTACATTACACCACTGTATTTTGACATGAAACTTAATTCAGTTCTGCTCCCTTTTTATTGCCACAATAGGTTTTTATGATGACAAAATTCACTGTGTTTTAGAAAAGGTTAAAAAAAATCTGTCACCTGGCTGACATGTCGCCAGCAGCGACTGTTTGTCTGTGCTCGTACATTGGAAAGAGAGTTAATGCATATTAATGGGGCCTATAAAAGCAACTAATTGAGCATTCCGGATCTTGCTGAGTTGGGGATCTGTGAGTGACATTGTGCAGCACCAGGACCCACACCAGACTGCCTTTATTAGCTCTCTGAACTGGGATGTAGGTCAGGCCATTAAAAGCAGGAAGGGCTCTCTCACTAAATGTTGTTGTGACAGCCTCCTATTTGACACCCCAATCTGTGAGCAGTGCTTAAGAACAGCAGCCGCGCGGCGAAGAGCTCTAAGTAAGGAGACGTTGTATAATGGGTTGCTGCTCCAAAAAGTTAATCCTAGTTTAAAGCAATTTAATTGAGCTCAGTAAAAGGCAGCCATATGCGTCCCATAAAAATCAACAGCGTTCCATATGAGCGCTAAGTAAACATGCCTTAAATATCAGCTTATGTGTAACAAGTCTCATATCCAGTGTTGGTGATGTCGTTTTGTTAATGATTAAAACAATTATTTTTTTTTTTTGCTTGTATGATGATTTTTGTGGGTAAATTTACATTAGTTGAAGAGTGGCATGTTGATGGAAAATAAGCCAAGGGGTTGAACATTATGAACCCATTATTATTTTAGAATATAGATTTGTTATGTTTAACAGAAGAACAAACCTTTGACAGACTCCGAATTCAGGTATACACGTATTTAGCTGTATAATACTATTTAAATCAAAAGTTAACGCGTTATATTTCTGAGCTACGACTGAAATAAACCAAACTAGAAAGAACACCACAGTAAATCACCATCTAAACCAGTAAGTAGTAGGGCAGTAATATTTCAATAGGGGGCAGCACACTGCCATTACAGATTGGCCTTTAAATCATATTTAATTGCTCTTTTGTGTAGTAGTCTGTAACTGCAGTTTGACTGCAGCTTGAAACGCACCATTTTTCTAATCTACTATACTGTGTGCAACTTATACTGTCTGTCTATCAAATCCACCCTCCATATGCCGCCCTTAACAACCTTCTGTCTGCTAAAACTAACGTGCATATCTTTGTTAGGTGTTATAATAAAAACAGACAACAGTACCGCCTAGTAATGGACCACAGTATGAGGTCAAGTAGATTCCTCTAAAGTGGCCTGCTCGTTTTCTTTCCCTGTCATCAGCTTTGGGTGGCTTTTACTAAAGTGTCATAAGCCATTTGATTGTAAATCTTAGTGACCTTGAAGTCACTAGAAAAAGCACAGATCCGTAAACCAATCATCGCACGGCTGCCCCTGTCAGCCACGCTCCTGTTCACACAGTCGCTGCCTGAATTTTCCTGATGTTAAACAGAGGAAGGAAGGAGGGATAAAGCTCAGCTCACGCTGGTGTATGTGAGAACACAATGTCAGTTTTAAACTTTATTTAAAATCCAGCCAATATTGTAGTACCGCTGTAAAGGAATTATTAAATAAAATTGCTCTGCTCAGTTGAACATTCCTAAGCATCCAGTGGATATAGAGGTGTTACAGACTTAGCTAAAATGTCTGGATAAAGACTAATGATACTGCAAGCCTCAGCATTTCTTAGACCACTTCCAACTGCTCTGCTCACCAGCAGCACAAAGATCAGTGTTATTATGGATTTGTTGAAAAATCAATTTTGCGAATGCTAATGTCCTTTAAATCTTTCGGAGATAAAGAACGCTCGGTGCATTTCTGTGGGATGATTTCCAGCGGTATCAGAGATCTGCATGTGTACTCCTACTGTGGATTATTGGACCAGCTGCTTGAAGGCTGTCCACACTCTCAATGAAACGGGTTCTCAGGTTCTCTGTATGACCCACACAGGTTAAAGAATCTTGTTTTCCTTTCAAATTTCACAAGCAGAGTCTCTGCAGAGCTGCGGTTTGTGTGCAGGTTTTTAAAACAAGTGACCTGGATTCAAGTTTCCACCTGATTTTACACCTGTTCTCCAGTTTGCTCAGGGAATAAAACTGCAAGTGTTATCATGGTGTATGATGATCACCGTTGTAATTATCACATGTGCCACCCAGGAGAAATGGCACCATCATATTTTTTAGTTTCACTGGCTATTTAAAAAAGCTTTCTGGAGATGCTTTAATAATCATATAAATTGAGTCCACTATTCTTGCTACACTTTGCCTCTGAGCCTCAGAAAATCTTGAATCAATCTAATAATATAGACCATAAAGTAGAATAAATAACACTTTCATAACTCACCACCATAAAGACATAAAGAATGTAGCCTCTATGTCATATTAGACAGGAATGCAAATTACACTCACATGTTTCAGAGTCTAAAGCCTACAGTACATTGGTAACTTTATAATAAGAACAATTAAACAACAGAGCACCTGTTAATGTTTCTCAGCACCAAACCCCAGAGAGTCTACGGTCACCTGAACTCTGATTCTGTTGTCGTATTTATTACCAAACCAGTATCTTAAACCATTAACTCCCATCACCATTTATAACAAATTCAAACTAAGCGCTATATTTCTCTGAACAGGGAAAACCTGATTTTCAGTACTATGCATCGTACTGGAATGAAGTGCAAAACAAAATGAAGTTGGTGTAATCAGTGTGTATGCATGTGTGTGTGTGATGACTCGTTGTGATTTTGTATACATGTCATTTGTTCTCAGGTCTCTCTTGCAAAGGAGATTTTGATCTCAGTGATAAGTGGAACGTGGGCTCATCAGTCTGTCATGCATATGTACATAAAGATAATACATGTATACTAAGTTATCCCAAGTCTAGGCTACAGCAGTATTTAGTGAAAAATGAATGTGGATGACATAATTTTCTATAGTTCAGTCCTTGTCATTTATATTACCAAAAACAGTCAACAGACTTCTTTTTGTCCCCACAATCACATTTAACAGTGTTTGCTTTATTTGCCTTTAATACAGATAACTTGCAATGAAAGCCCAGCCAGATGTTTCCATAAGATACTGCTTTATGAATTATCAGCTTTAGTTAATACTTTTAAGAAAGGGAACTCTCTGTTTTGAGTGGTGTACGGGAGAGTAAGAAATCAGAGGTAGAACGCAGGCTGTGTATCCGTGGTCCTGACAAAGAAAGGAGCCTCAGTAGTTTCGTACAGCATCCAGGAATGGAGATTAGCATGGAGCCATCAGCAGCGCTGCAGTCCCTCCCTACCCTGCTTCTCCTGTCAGACCGCCTCCTCCCTGCTTGTCAGGAGCTCCGACGAGGAGCTGTAAAAACCTTTTCCCCTCTCCTTAACAACTGCAAAACAACACGCACACACCCTGGCTGAGGTGCCTGCTTTTCTGAGGCCTCTGACAGGACGTGCTGCAGGCACAAATTGTAATTCATAAAGGTTAAGGGGGTCAATGCCTTTTATTACCAGTCTGAGTGCATCCAGCTTGATGGGGCGGGCATGCAAATGGAATGTCTCAGAGTGTTCTATGCAAGAACTCAGACAGCGAGTGCGTGCGTGCCTCTGAATGGGAGGAAGTAAAAGGTGGGTAAAGGGTGGTGGGGGGTGCGTGAGATCGGCTGCTCTCTCCACCCTCCACAGCCATGTAGGACCACACAGCCGCTGCCCGGTTAATTAGACAGTATGACATTGACCTCAGGTAGTTAACGGCCACTTTGATATGTGCCGCCTTGCAATTAATATATTGTAAATCTTCATGTTTTATCATAGGGTTAGCTTTGACCTATAAGTGGCTGCATTACACTTGGGCCTACAATACATTCTTACATTTTACATTTGCATTAACAGAAAGACAATATCAGCAGTGTGAAATCTGTCATATGATAGTTTTGCTTTCAAAGCTCTCTCTTTCTGTACTTAATTATAATAACAGGAAGAATAAGAGGTTTAGACCAAAGCGGGTACAGTATCATAAAAATGGGATAGAAGTATTTTATTTATGGGATAGTTATTTAGGTGTATATAAAGAACAGAAAAATATTCTGTTCTGATTAATCTGCCAGTATATTTTACAACAATGTTGTGCAAAGTCTACATTTCTCATCTCTTTTGTGCAGTTACCATGACCCCGGCAACAAAGGCTGTGATCACATTAGACCCTATTGCACCCTCTGCTGGACCTTTACAGAAATGACCTTGGTCAAGCTATTCTCAGTCTCAGGCCGGACTTAACATATAGTGATGCAGGTTTGCGACTTTATGATACAATAACAACTGGAAATGAGACATGAGTTACAGGATAGAACAAAATAGAATAGAACACAATAGAAAAAAAAGAATAGAATAGACTGGAACCGAATAGAATAGAACACAACAGGATATGATAGAATAAAATATAACAGAATAGAATGTAATAGAACAGTACAGAAAAGAATAGACTATGATAGAAAAGGATATAACAAGAATTACTTGTGTTCAGCTGTTCTGTGCTTTTTAATGCATAAGATCCTTCACTGTCTTCTTCAGCATGTCTGGTACATACATGATTCTACTGACTGTTTCTACTCAGTGAGGTCAGGATTCTGTGGCTTCGTGTTCACTGTAAAACTGAAAAGATCATACCTGAGGAGTCACTGGGACATTCCTCCCTTAAAGCCAGCATGCAGCAAAGGCAGACTCCCGGTGCTCATTACCTTTCCATCACAGACCAGCTGCTGTGGAGTCATTCATCACGATTACAAATCCGCCCGGTGTTTGTAGCCTACAGCTCCACCATCAGCCTGTGAGATGCACAAATAGGGCTCCGAGCCATCAGTCCCTCCGGGCAGAGTGTTAAATTCACACCACAACAGGTGATAGTAGTGGACAGCGGCAGGCAGGTTTTGTTATGAGGGAAAAACTAATTTTGAACACCAGTTGAAATTCTGCTTCTCCTGTCCTGCAGCCACAGGATGTAGACCATTAAAAGAAAATAGGGTCTCTTTGTTTCAAATACCTTTGAAACAGGGATTTCTCCTTTTTCCAGCTACATTTTTGATCCACTGAAAAAGGTGTTCCTGTACGCAAATATACAGGAAAGGGAAGCACATGGTCTTTCATAAACTAGTTAGGATCACGCTAACCTCATCTAAATTGCCATTATTTCCTGGTTTGACCCGCAGCAATGCCACAGCAAGAATTTCCACCCTTGAAACAAACTGTCGTTCCCACAATTGAGCCAAGGTCAACTTAACGGGTATCTTGATGTTAATGACGACAACTTTACAGTTAGATTTAACCCCTTCTTTCCAACAGAAATTCTTACAATAAAGTGTTAATGTCTAACAATTAGACATTTTTGACAATATATTTTATAAGTAGGTTATATATTTTCATTATTAACACTCATCCATACATACAGAAACAAACAGTCTGTTGAACTTTTCTTAAGTTGAGTTCAGTGACACAAGTCATGTGACACTGCATTCACCCCGAAAGATTGTAAATATTAACAATGACCTATAAACTCAGTGTTTTTTCATATTTACATATCATGGTGAATGCAGCTTTAAAGAAATCAAATAACCCCTTAAAATCCCAGTTTTCCTGTTTAGTTTCCCCTTTGCGTAGCTTTAAAGTTGGAAAACTAATCTTATGCAACACTTTCTGACAGCATCACCTTCATATATTCTGTATTGTCTTGCTCCAGCGCTACAGTGAAGCTGTTGCGTATGGTGTTTACACTGACTCAAATATTCAAACCCAAGACTACATATTTTTATAGATGGATCATTCCCTTAAATGGAAATATTTTAGATGTCTTGTGTATCATTTTATACACTTTTCCCCCATATTTTGCCTGACATATCTGGTATCCTTGGACACTGGGATCTCCACTAGAACTTGAAATAAAGTTATGTTTTTTGAAGAAAATGCACAAAGAATAGTTGGTCCAAAACAGACATCTTGCTCACCCTAGGGTCCTGCCTCACAAAACAAACACTATATTGGCATTTGGGACTCCAGATTAATCTGCTGGGGGCTATCGTTTGAAACCTCTGTGGAGCTATTTTAGTTGCTCGCGCACATAGGCTCAAAGCTAAACCTATGTAAGGCTGCATTACCAGCCTGGCCCAGGGCCCCAGACACTAAGGAGCCCCAGGGGTAACAGATTCATTGTGTGTCAGATGATTTGTGGTAGTTTGATTAATTGCTAATTTGCTTGAAAATATGCACCACTAAAGAACAGTATCAAATGAAATGATCATTGCCATAAAGTGTAAGGCTGGCAATATTCTATATTTTTGTTAAAGTCAACCAATCCCATCAAGAGACCAAAACCAACAATGTGTCGTCTATCTGTCAACACTTTCCATCTCCCCTACCCTGTCTGTGGTACTCAGCCCCAAGCCCAAATGTTTCTACTAAAGTTGTGAATCACAAATATATACTGTCATTTTTAAAAAGGCTAAACGATTTCCTAAAATTGCTGGGCACTGTAGTTTTTAGATCAAACAGGAGTATATAGAGTATTTGTTGGGGACTATTTTCAGCCACCGCTTTGGTGCACTACTGAGTATTTATGGCTGCAGGACAGTGCATGTGGGACTTACTTAAAATAAACTACAGTGTCCATGGTAATTAATATGTTTTAAATATGTTTTTGGATAACAAGGGTCTATGGCACATAACAATATAATATATATCACGCTTTGGCTACAAGGCAATACTTGTTAGTAGGTCAATTCATTGTTGTTTGTGACCTATTTCATAAGAAAATATCACCACTTATCCGTTGAGGCAGGTCCTGTATTATCACTGGTCTTGTTCACCTGTGTCAAGCTTCACATGGTGCATATTTTTAATAGATTCTTGTTTTAACTAAATAGGGGCCCACAGCTCATTTTCCCCTCAGGGTCCATGATGGGTTAATCCAGCTCATGAGCCTACCTGTTTTATCCTTAGCTCCTCCACCATTTGTCTCTTTAAATTAAAATACCTTTGGCTTACTAGGTCAACATTGTTGTAGAGCCAGACCAACAGAAGCTGTCAATTTCCTTCAACGCAGCTCGTGAAAGTTTTATGAAAATACATTTTATCGTCCTTGTAAGTGCATCCATCAATAAACACAGTCTGCGTAAGCAAACGCTTAGTTTTGTGAATGAACGCGTTAAATAAAGTTTCTGTGAAATGACCTTCCGTTGCCGTCATCCGGGCCTCTACGCGCGTCACACCGCGCCTGCGCACTCTTCCGCCGTGGTTCGACCTCTGCAGCCGGTGAGTGTGTGATGGCAGCTTGAATGAGAAACCTGTCTCTTGTAAATCCCTCTTCATCCTCTCTCTCAACTCCGCGGTGCAGCGCACAAGTGAGCGCGGCGTGCAGAGTGGATGTGAATGTACACGTGATTGCCTTTGTTTTGTCCGTGGAGCGTCTTAACGCCCGCTTGACCTTACTTCTCTCCGGTCTTCCCTCCACAGAGAGACCCGGGCTTCAGCCAGATTTGACCGAACCGGTTAAAACGACCTAAAGTAGAAAATGTACGCCTGTGCAAAGTTCGTCTCCACGCCGGCTCTGGTGAGTGTGCTGCTTTCGGCGTGTTTCCGTGCTGTGGGTTTGAGCCCCGCTTTCTTAAAGTCGCCAGTAAATCCGGTGGGCCTCTGGTTGAACTTGACTGCAGCTGAACTGGCAAGGGTATCTGCAGCCCAGGCCAGCAGGCCACCCGGCTAATGCTGAAGCACAGACAGACTTGTTATATGTAGCTCTAATGTGCATTTAAGCCATCTTCAAAAAGAAACGCTGCTTTAGCTCGTGGGTGACACTTTCAGAAGGTCATTTCAAGCCTCTGTCGGCCGCATTTAGTGCCAAGTTCACCTTAAAACTCAAGGGCAGGGCTGTGCAACTAACACACAAATGATCACCGTATCCATTTGGGCAACGTTAGCTCCCAAACGGATGCAGCCTGGGTTGTTGCTCATTCTCCAAGGTCATATTTCTGTTTCTAGATGCTACTAGCAGGCTAACAGGCTTAAACTACAACAGGACTGTTTGTTAATAAGCTGGCTGTCAGTGTTTCTTGCAGTTTGCCAGCACCAGAGATTAGGTGATTCTGACAGCACAGACTCTACTCGCAGGTCATCGAGTGTTTGCACTGGCATTGAATGACACCGATTGTGACTTTCAAGGTGCTGTCCACCTGCTCGTGTTTCCTGCAGGCTGTGAATACCTACCAGCAATGCGTTTCACGTCTTAAGGGCTTGTGTTCGTCTGTATCTGTGCTGCTGCAGGTCCGTGCTGGTTCCCGGGCTCTTTACAGACCCCTCTCTGCCTCTGTGCTGTCCAGGCCTGAGATCAAAACGGAGGTAAGAAGAAATGCGGGCTTTCTACTGGGACTTCAAACGTCATTCTACCACTTACTTAGTTATTTAGACCCAAATGTGACTAATCTGTTGAAGTCATTTGCTCTATAAATTGTCAGAAATAATGTCAGATGCCCATCGCAAATGTTTAGACCCAGATTTGACAGTTCGAAGTTCGTCTGACCAACAGCCAAAAATCTAAGACCCGAGTCCCAACTCGTTGTCCACTTAATGGCTTTTCAGAGTATTGAGTTAGTTTTTAATTTGATGTGAAGAAAAGTATCAAACTCTTTGCATTGTAAAGGTGAACATGGAAAATGGTGGGGTCTTGTAAAACTATTTAAATTGATCTTGAAAATTTGAATATAGTCGTTTTAATCAGTAATTCCTATCACTAATACTGTTTGTTTCAGCACTGCTTTGTATGTTTTGGTTAAAGGTGAAAGTTTACAGATTTTCTTCTTGCTTTCTTGCTTCAGAGCAGTGTTGCGGTGATGCCACAGAGCCCCCTCGCACAGGTCACACTGAGGGGCTTCCAGACCAGTGCTGTCAGCAGGGACATTGACACCGCTGCCAAGTTTATCGGAGCTGGAGCTGCCACAGTCGGAGTAGCTGGATCCGGCGCTGGAATTGGGACAGTGTTTGGCAGTCTCATCATCGGCTATGCTAGGTTTGTTTTCACAGGCATACATCCTGAAAATATTCAAATTCACTTGGATTGATGTGTTTCTGGTACATGCTTTTTTTTTTTTGTTTGTTTTGTTCTTGTTTGCAGGAACCCATCTCTGAAGCAGCAGCTGTTCTCTTATGCCATCCTGGGATTTGCCCTGTCTGAAGCCATGGGACTGTTCTGTTTGATGGTTGCTTTCCTTATCCTGTTTGCTATGTAAAACTCTGCTGTCAAACAACTCTTTCATTACAGATGTGACTACATATTTTATTGTGGCTACCAAAATTGTACCGTGTTGGTGTCATGGAAATGTACATTTTCAAGTCTTTCGGACACTGTCGAAATAAGAAAAACATGTATTGTACAAATGTAAGAAATTACGTTATTAAAATACATGTATTTGACTATTTAACAATGGCAGTAACTTTTATGTCTGGAATATCATGCTAACACAACAGAAAGCAGTCGGCTTTCATGAATGTCATCTTTTCTGTCGAGCAGCTGCTTAGACTTGCCATGAATCCGCCTTGTTTTCTCAGAGCATCACATGCAAGCTTTTTGGAGTCCACCTTATTGAATTTTTGGTTCAGCTGCAGTTAAATGGTACTGTAATTAGTCAGCAAGTGAGTGCTTGCTTTTGTAAATGGCGCTGAATAAATCTAGACGATTTAATTGAGCTATATAATTGGTTCTGACTTTTTTGAATGTCATGAATGAAAGGGGGTTGTTTCAAAAACTGACTAATTGTAATCTGAACTTCTCGGCCTGTAATGTAGGCTGCTTGGACTGGACTGAGTTACAGCTGAAATGGTTAAATCAATCGGTTAAAAATGTCTGTTTTAGTAATGGGTTATTGTTTCAGTCACTTAAACAAAAATGCTCAACATTTGCTGGTTTCAGCTTCTCCACAGTGAGGATCTGCAGATTTTTCTTTTGTTTTTGTTTCATTGTAAAGGTATTGTTAGGTTTTGGTCAGTTGTCAGACAAAAACAATTTGAACGTGGCTTTGGTAACTGAAGGGCTTTTTATGTTTTTATATATATTATTTATCAAAAACAAATTGACATGAATCCATTACAAATAAGGAAAATCAATACTTTAAGCCCTGAACTTGCAAATAAAAAGCAAAATTACACAATTGGTAAATATCTAACTAAAGAAACCTGTGTATCTGACAGTTTGGGATGTCAGATGAAATTTTTAATAGCCCTGAATAGTAGCCTTCTGAGAAGATAAAAGATAAAACCCTCTGGCTACCACAATGCAAATTCTTTTTTTTAATGATATATATCAAAAGACCTGTAAAGTGCACACATGTAGCCTGGTATGCAGCTTAATAAGGGTGATGTGGAAACTTGAAGCCTCCAGAACAAAGAATATGAATGGAGAATGGAGACATTGTGTTCAGCAATTCAACTTTTGTAGTGAAAATATTTTTAAATTCATAGATCATGGATTTCTTTAACGAGGGAGAATGAGTAGATTATAGATAATCTGATTTTTAATAAGATAATGAGACAATAATGAGGCAATTGAACTATTATGTGACAAAAACTAGATTAGACACAAATTATTATTCAAAGCAGAGTATTTGTGTACGTCTTAAAATATGTCCGGAGGGGATATTTAAATAAAATGTCTAATTTGATGTGGGTCAAACAAAAAGTAAGACCATTACAGATCCTGGCTCTATCCGAGTGTGACGTTTACGGAAGATCTGAGGCTGCTCTCGCGATACTTTTGCAAAGACGTGGGATTTTGGAAATCGAGGGTTGTGGCTGAGGGGTAAGTGACCACATAAACTGACAGTGAATGGGTAAAAAGATGTCGTAAAAGGCGGGGTTTTTTTTCCTGCCACTGCGAGGGACTTGTGCTCCGGTACAATGAAGCGGCCTCGAAATCAACGCTGACATCTCCTCTTGAGTGTAGTGATATTTATGTCCAAATATGGCGACGGTTGTACGTTAACGCAGGGCTCGGTCTATTGCGTGGAAGCGACTGGAACAGGTCACCGCGGTGGGTGTTCGTGTGACGAGCAGTTGTGTTTACAACGCACACAGCGGTAGAAGTGTCGGCGTGTTCGGACCAAAAGTAAATGGACCGGGGATTCGGCGTCTTTTAAGATGACACCGAGGTGTAAACAACCAGAGCAGCCGCCCATCGTCGATATGCTTTGTCCAGGTTTCTAGCTGTCCCCCTTTTTCCAGGACTTTCACCGCCACAGTCCAACCGCCCGTTAGTCGCACATTATCCGATACAAGCTCTGCTGAAATGAGTGTTTATTCTTCATCTTGAGCTACCCATAGTCTTATTTACAACCAGTTAACCCTTCTTACACACACATCTTTAGGTCTGATATTTAGCTCCTGCTTGTGCTTTTTCCTGTTTTATTTCAGGGTGACTTGACAGGAATTCCTGACTATGAGTGATGATAAACCTTTCCAATGTACTGCTCCTGGGTGTGGACAGGTGAGTCATTTCTGTTATCACATAAGTCACTTTGTGCCACTGTTTAAAAATTAACTTGTATATAGACAGGCCTATGGCTGGATCAACCTGTTTTGGGCCCCCAGAGCCAGAATCTGCTGTTGGGCCCCTGTTGCCTGCAAGTTCCCATCCAGTACAGTGCACATTGCACACTGTAGATGGCAGCTTCATTATATTTGTGTGTCACTTAGTTTGTGGTAATTGTTGAACGGATGGAACACAACTTAATTAAAGAAAATGCACCATGTGAGCTCAATGTGAACTAAAATATTAAAGGTGTTAGAGCTAGATTTTAACACAATCTAGAAGATAGGACCACATGATTATGTAACAATGCCAGACTCAGTTGATTCTGTACTTTAGTGGTGCAGATTCTCAAACACATTTAGAAGTAATCAAATTACCAAAAAGCAACTAACATACAGTGAACCTGGGAGCCCCTGGGAAGTTGCTTGCTATGCCTGGTGGGTCATCCAACTTGTACAGGTAGCAGAGTCAGGACTTTCAATATGCTGAGGTAATGAGTCTAAGCAGCCAACCCTTCAAATTAAATAATTCCATGTTAAACTATATATATCTTCATTTTTCTTTGCCTAAAATGCATTAAATTCAGAGGTAGTAAGTCTTAAAAGTGCTGGTATCACCCTGTGAAAAACTCACTATATGTAGTGTGAATTATAAATTACAAACTGAGCTTTACCTCCCCAAAATCCTTTGTTGAAACTGGTTTTGAGAGGTGTTTCTAACATTAGGTTTACCCTCATTAATATGTAAATGTGGACAAAATGACACTGTCATAACTGTTACTGCTCCAGTGTCATGACACCTGGAGCACTCGTTTATGTTTCAGGCTTTTCATAAGGTGCAGCAACTAATGTTAAATGTTTGTCAAATTCTCTTAATCTGAGCAATGACAGTAAAGATGTTTAAATTGGCCGCCTGCAGCTAAGAGAAGACTTGATATATCGAAACTTTAGTTGCTGCACATTATTAAAAGCTTATAAAGACCTTATCCATACAGATCCTGTCTCACTGTCCTGTCTGTTTTCTTTTTTGACCGTACGTAGAGATTTACAAACGAGGATCACTTGGCTGTCCACAAACACAAACATGAGATGACCCTGAAGTTTGGCCCAGCGAGGAATGACAGTGTCATCATTGCTGGTAAGTGCTCTTGAAGTTGAGATATTTTGATTTAAATTGATACTCTACATTACAGTCTTTGTACTGAAGGTTTTCCTCCACTGCAGACCAAACCCCTACACCTACCCGCTTTCTGAAGAACTGCGAGGAGGTTGGACTCTTCAATGAACTTGCAAGTCCGTTCGACCATGACTTCAAAAAAGCAGCTGAAGATGACATTAAAAAGGTTGTTGTCGTCAAACTCCTTGCCAGCAGATCATCTAACTCCTGTTTGTCCCATAGTTAGCATTTCTGTCTCTAATCTGTTTTATTCAGATGAGTTATTCTTATTTTTCTGTAGTTACCATTGGATTTGTCACCTCTTGCAACGCCTATCATACGCAACAAAGTTGAGGAACCCACAGCTATGGAGGCACATCGAGATAGCCCTCTGCCTCACCCCGAATCTACTACGAGTGATGACAAGGTAAAGCCTTTGAAAAAAGAGTTTACAAGGCTGTCATGAACAGTGAATGAAAGGTGTTCTCTTCTGTGATTGGCAAATTACTCTGAAATTTCTATTCCACTGGTATGAATATTAATTTGATAAGTGATGAAATTATTTGCTTGTTTCAATTTGACTTTGTCTCAACTTTCAGTGATGATACTTGTGTCTCATTCTGTGAAGAAAATACTAATAGCACAAAATGATTACATAGAGAAGTTCAAGGGAGATATGAGATGACTTAAACTAATACGTTTTTTTTCTATTTGTCTAGCTCTTTAATTCCTAATATTGAGGAAAACACGGTGACATTTGGCCATCGTTTTATCATAAGAAGTCATTTACTTATGAATCTGGTGTTCATTAAACACTTCCTGCAGCTAAGGTCTTGTATGATGTTTTCAGGACTTATCTTTGCAGCCAGCCTCACTGCCGACATCCACTATAGTCCATCCTGCATCCCTCCAAGTTCCCAATGTACTTCTAGCAACCTCAGAGGCTAATGTTGTAATACAGCAAGCTCTCCCATCACCAACATCTAGCTCTGTTATTACCCAAGTCCCATCCACTAATAGGCCTATAGTGTAAGTAACTCAAAACGTCCATTTTTAAAAATCATAGTTTTATTAAGTCATCTTTTTATTTATTTATTTATTTATTTATTTATATTTGTGCAGTTTTGTCTTGGTGAGCTCATATTTCATGAGGCATGTGCTTGTTTTGTTTTTGATTTATTTGCACGTCTTTAAGAACAACATCAGCGTTGCTCAGATATGTGCTTGAGTGGTGAAAATAAATTAAACAATGAAAGGGGTTTTCACATAATAATCCCAGTTTGTAGAAAATATAATTTTTGGTTTGGTAGCAAAAAAAAACTGCTTCAAACTGAAATCAATTATAAGAAGTGATGGTTTACACAGGTACAATTTAAAAAAAAAAAAAAAAAAATTTAAAAATTAAAAAAAATTTAAAAATCCTGTATTTAATTTAATTTTAATGTTTGAAAAGCCAGACACAGATGATTTGGTGATAATCCCATGTGTTTTACCAAACCACAAGTCCATATCTGGGCAAGACTGATGTCATTTATGGGGTCTAAAGTGAATAATGTTGCTTGAACCTGTTACACAACACGTGTATTTTGAGTTTTGATTTTGTTTTGGTTCCACTTTATTTCCATAAGTTGTTTCCTGATTATGGCATCATGTTGATATATTAGTAGCCATCTTTGTCTTTAATTTGTGACAGATTCTGTTTTGTGTGTTAATCACAAAGTTCTTTGTTATTTTCCTGATTGGTATTTCTTTTCTCTCCCCCTTCAGCCCGGTGTCTGGCACCTTCCCTGTGCTCTTACAGCTGCCTAATGGCCAGACCATGCCAGTTGCTATACCTGCGTCTATTACAAGCTCAAGTGTACATATTCCAACTACAATCCCTGTGAGTGTTCTGCTGGTTACATTATGTTAATGTTGTGTTTCAGCGTGTTCGAGTTAAAGCAAGATTTTGAAATGAGACTGTTTCTTTAATTTGGTGACTATTTGATTAAAACCATCAGAGTATTAAGAATGCATGCACTGAACAAACAGGGATGTCACTAACAAAAAGATGAGTAATCTCACCTCAAGCTCCATTTAGTACTTGTTCTAGAGCTTTCGATCATATCACGTGATCTTCATCATCTGATAGTTAACCCAGTTCTCATGGAACTGTAGGTGTTTGAATTTAAATTTTTTTTTTTAAAGTTTAGCTTCAGAGTTCCTTCTTGACCTTGAAAACAGCAGTCGACCAAACAATCTCCCCTCAAGGTCCATTTAGTAGCTGTTCTGGAACTTTCGATCATATCACAAAGCTCCAGAAGAACCACTAAATGGACCTTGAGGTGAGATTGTTTTGCCGACTGCTGTTTCCAAGGACAAGAATAAACTAACTAATGAACCACAGCATTTGTTTTGTCAAGCCGAGTAATTTTAGATGACTATTTTAGTCCAGGGTCTAGAACAACAAAATAATTGGACTGTGTCGAATTACATTATGCTTTGTTGGGCTCAAGTTAGCTGTTTGTTACTCACATTTTAAATTTGGAACGTTGTACAAACAATAGTTCACATCAGTAAAACTGAAGTCGTTCTAAAGTGATATTCAGACTACACTTATGCTGTGGCGATACATTAATACCACATATTTTATTTGCTCTACTTGGACAGAAGGACTATTTACAACTTTGGCTCCTCAGCTTTGGCAATCAATTCAGAGCTGTAGAGGTTGAGTGAAATAATGGACTTAAGAATACAACTGTGTGTCACTATGGCAAAGACATGGCATTTGGCTGAGGCACAGCGGGCTCCAGTCCAGGATACTTCACTGCTATTTGTCCTTGTACGATTAGTACGATGTACGAATCAACGCTCCTGATTTCTGGCAGAGCAGAAAGACGATGCTACTAATGTGTTTTGCAAACCAATTACAACTGCAACCCATGACAATGTCTCATATAGCAAATATGTTGTAAGTGAAGGTCCTGTTGTTTTTTTGTTTTTTTTTAACTCCCCCATGTGGAAGCTTGTCTTGTTGTTCACTGTACTCCTGATTGTCTGTGTGGAACACTGAGCAGCAGATGATTATCTCTTGATAGCAGCACAGCAGGGAAAAAACCTCTATCTTCCCAGTCTGTGGGGATTGGGAAAGCCGTTGACAAGTAAAGGAGGGCAAAAGTAGATGGAGAACACGAGCCGCCTGTGGGCCTCCCTTTCACTCGATCACTCCGCACCCCCCCTTCTTTTTCTCCCTCTCCAGCTCTCCCCACCTCTCTCTGTCTCATTGTCAGCGGCTGCGAGAGGAGGCCTGGCTCTGGCCTTCCGACTCGTGTCTCTCCATCCTCTCATCAGCTTCCCTGTCCATATGCTCTCACGCAGGCAGGCAGAGGTTCATTAGCGTGCACTCTGCATCTCCATGTGGCGCTGCATCCGCAAAATAACAGGCCATCTAACCTAATGAGGCTGAGATATGAGGAAACTCTGAGAGCCTGCCGCGCGTGTGTTTGTGTTGTGGTGGGAGCTGCCTTTTCATTGCCGAAGACTAATTTTCTCTGTGCTGATCTGTCTCTGTGTCTCTGCCGTCAGCTTGTCAGACCTGTCACCGTAGTGCCTAATGTCCCCGGGATCCCAGGACCTCCCTCGCCACAGCCACAGCTCGCCCAATCAGAAGAAAAGCTGGTATTAATTATCTCTTCTTTTACATCAAATGTTATTTCCATGTTGAGTCTGTTATTTCCCATCTGAGAGAGATAAGAACAACCGGAGTAATGAGTGAGCTTGACCGTAAGCGAGCAGTTGCTTTCTTTGACCAGATGAGGGCGCTAGTGAAAGGCTGGGAGTGAAGTATTCCAAAAACTGTGTTGTTAGATTTTTTATTACTATCCCCCTTTCATTAATGGACTTCCCATCTGGATTTTACCATGTAATATTTCTTTAAAAATTGCTCTTTTTTTTACTGATTTATAGAGCTGCAATGATTAGTTGATTAATCAATTTGTCGATCAACAGAAAATTAACTGAATGATAGTTTGTCATTTTTTAAGCAAAACGCTAAACATTTGCTGGTTCTAGTGTCTCCAATAATAATAATAATAATAATAATAATAACTGTACCTTTCATGCAAAGATGCAACCCAAAATACATAGGATTAAAAACAATGTTAGGCCAAACAGAAAAATGAAAATAAACCATTACAATAAATAAAACGATTGATAACAATAATAATAAAAACAAATGTAAGTAGTTTCTGCTTTTCTTTACGTGATAGTAAACTGAATATCTTTGGGGTTTGGACTGTTGGTCGGACAACACAAGATACCTAAAAACGTCACCTTAGACTTATAATGGGCATTTTTCACTATTTTCTGAGATTTTATAGACTTAATCATTGAATTGAGAAAATAATCGGCATATTAATCAGCTAATGAAAATATTTCTTAGTTGCAGCCCTACTGATTGAGAATAGCAGTCTTGTAACCAAGTCGTCCTGCAGAAGGAGAGAAAGTTGAAGGGCAAGGATATGAAGTGTTGTGAGGGAGATCAGTGGCAATGTGATGAAGCACGGATCACAGAACCTGTAAGTGTTCGCAGCATGCTCCGCCTGTGGAAATTAACAGATAAACTGCGGAGAGGAGGTGTGTGTGTTGGGAGGAAAGGATTGATCCTGACTGGCGAGGAAGAGGGATGGGAGGGGCAGGGGGGTTGTCGGGGATCATGGGGTACGAAGAGATGACAAACGCGGAGACAGCGTTGTGCTCAGCACGCCGTCACTGAGGCCAACTGGAGGGGGGCTACCAGCGAAAGCCAGCTGGGGGCATCCTGGCACACACTCAGCGAGGCACATTAAGTCGGCCTCACCCTGCATGGAACCTTTTGTTCAGCAGAATCCTGCCTGACCTGCATCCCCCCTCTTACTCCCGGTGCCTCCCACCACACTCAGCTCATCAGCAAACACCTAATGAGCCCGCGTCAAGAAAACAGACCCCCGCTCAACCTGCCTGCTCCCCGCCCCCACCCGGCTCTCAGGGGGCGCAGAGACGGCACTTTACAAGGACTGATGATGCTGCAAAGACCACAATAATGATAATTAACTTGCTGAATTTAGAAGATTATGCTGTTAATTAGTTGCAAAATAAAGATAAGTAATATAGTAGCAGATGGTTGAATAACACCCATGAGATGGAGGGTTATTACACTGATGAGGTTTCCATGGCAGAGATGAAATATGAATCTGACTGGCTTTTCCCTCTTTCTATGGGCCATTCCAAGAGAATAATATCTTGTTTCTGCCAGAAGAGCTTCTGGAAGGGTATTGCACGATAAACTAATTTGGTAGATAGATTGGTCTGGCAAAGGTAGTTGTTAGAATAATGTGGTCCTCTGTTTTCTCATGTAAATGTATTCCCTCTCACTTTGTTATTGCTTCGAAAGGCTCATTCACTTTCACCTTGTTTGCTCAGTGTTTGATACTAGAGGAATTGGCCTGTGAATCATGGATGCCAATCTGTAGAGAAATTGTTTCTGTGAATGAGCTGTGTTTGCGTGTATCATATGCAGTCCTAGTCAATGTTCAGAAAAGTCTTTTTTTTATTTTTTTTTTTATAGTTTGGGTCACATTATGTTCTGTCGATGTCCATCACCTTTGGTATCCAGATAAGATTCCAACCTAAACATGAGCAAAATAAATGTGAGGAGACAGTTCAGTTTTTTCAGCTATTTTAATTCTACCTTTTAAAATTAGTTGAAGTTTCTTCTCTATTTCTGGAGTTTTTCTTAGTTTTACTTTTTCTTGATTTATTTGATTTCATTTTTTATTTTAGAATTCTATTTTATAACCTTAATTTGAGGGGAACACCAAAGTCCTTGTACGACTCAAGGATGGTTACAAGACTATGTGAAATATCCTCCATATTTCACATAATCTAGTAACCATCCTTGATAGTCATGTCAGCAGTGATACCTCCCTCTTCTTGTTCTCTGCTGACTGCTCTAAACTCAGTAGCTTCATTGAAGCAAGATGTTACAGTCTGTTCACTAACTGCTAATAAATACTCATGCTAGATCTGGTGTTGTTAGCCATCTTTAGGCACCACTTTCCTCAACTTCTTTGTGCACACATTTTTATAAGCCGTTTAGGTATTTTTAGGCCATTTTTTGGGTTTCTCAAACATAGCTGTCAAAAGACTTCTGTTAGTTTATGGTTTGTGTTCAAAGTGATCCCACACACTGCTCGCTCATTTGCAACTTGTGCATTTCAACAAATTACAGCAGATCTCATAGAGTGTGAATGTGTCAGAGGTTGGCTGAGTCGACCTGTGCTGTGATTTCACCTCATGGATTTACCTCTGTGCTGCTGGACTTGGTTTTGTTTTGTTTCAGTTAGATTTGGATGACCTGATTTAAATTTCAGATTATTTTTGTTTACATAACTGAATGTAATCTTCATCTTGTACCAACCATTTCCCTGCGTGAACATTTCATCACTGTTGCCAAATTCTCTTCATAGAAATTGAAAGCCACGTTAAGCCAGCAGCTTCCTCAGGTAACCAATGGAGATGGTGGTGAAGTCCAGAGCAGCGCTGTAACCCACACTGCTGCTCCCACTTCTCCTGCTCCGACCCCAACCCCAGCCCCAAGTCCAGCCCTGACCGCGGTCCTGACTCCTGCTCCGGCTCCTCACCTGCCCACACCTGAGGAACCTTCTCCCCATTCTCTTCAGCAGCCAGCCACCTCCACCACAGAGACACCTGTAAGTATTCACAACTACAGTTTTAGAAACTTCTACTCACTGAGTGTTTCAACAGGGTTCCATAGAGGAGACTTCTTTGTTTGCGTCTGTAATCTGTGGTACATGGCTCCTTATCAGACCATGTTATCAAGTTCAAAGCACCACATTTACTGGTATGTCATTTGGTTTAAATGTATCTCAGAAATGCAGACAGCACAGCAGGTTGACACTCGGTAATCTTTTGGTACCGACCGAAATGTACCTGTAATATCAAAAACTATCAAGTGCCGAAAGCTAGCATCAGCTGCTGTTGGTACCAAAAACCAGGTATTGTATCAGCAATAGTATAAATTTTTTTCAAGCAATACAGAGCCCGAACGTTTGGTAGATATCAATGTACTAGTTGGCTTCCTCACTGTTAGCTTTTAGCTGACTCTGAGAATTATTCCTGCCTACTTATAAAGCTGTTTGTAAGCACACCAGCGTAATATGGCAGTTGTTTAAACATGACGTTCAGATGACCTGAAGCTGGATTTGATTGTGTCAAATGGGTTACTATGTGAAATTACTTTCCTGATCATCATGTAAAAGCAACTAAACTGAGTACATAATGTGATTAGTTAATAATCACCACACCAGTCCAGTTACTCAGTGTGCAGTATTCAGTGCTGCACAGTGATCTCAGCAGCACATTACAGATGTGGTGGTGGTTTGTTCTGCTAGTTATTGTTTTGTGTTGTTATTATTATTGTTCAGGCATCCCCGGTGCCCCCTGCGCAAAACCCTCCAAGCACAGGCGGTCGGCGGCGCAGAACCACAAGTGAAGACCCCGATGAGAAGCGGCGCAAGTTCCTGGAGCGTAACAGGGCTGCAGCCTCTCGCTGCAGGCAGAAGAGGAAAGTGTGGGTCCAGTCTCTGGAGAAGAAGGCTGACGACCTCAACTCCATGAACGGACAACTACAGGTGGTCTTTTCCTCTTCCTTTCAGCTACTGCATGTAACAACAGCTACTTCGTCTGTCTTTGTTTTTGCGCTCTTATGCATCAATGTGTCAGTTTGTGTAGTATGTACATATGCATGCCTATGTCTGTTTATCATCGTGTGCCGTTGGCGTAAGCGTGTGTACACAGACTTTTCCCTTCTGTGGTGATGAAGTCATTAAAGCCGATTAAGAAGAGCTGCCGTGTGACAGCAGCGGTGTGTGAGCCCTTTACATCGATATGTCCCTGTCAATAAAGATGTATCCTCCAGATGTCAGCCGCGCACAAGCGTGTCTTCGCTTCTGTCTCAGCAGTTTACTGAATGGCCTCAAAAATCTCTTAGGGAAAGGTGTCTTTTTGAACCTTCATTTTGCTGGAAGCAATTAGGATCTGATGCTGACAAGTTCGAAACAGTTCATGTATCTGCTGTCTCTGTTGATAAGTGTGAGCCGGGGGTGCGGCACATCGGTGTTCCAGACAATTAAATGAGATGTGGTGTTTATTTGCTCACTGTCTTATTTTTCTATGAAAGCAGAGTAAGATGTGGATGGTGGAGGAGGGGATAGACAGCAATTGGAAAAGAAATGGGTTCATGTCGTTAATATCGGGTTCAAAAACAAGTTATCACCACTTGTCATGGGCGCGCTTGGTGGGATTTTATTTAAATATAAGTGGATGAAAGGGGAAGGATAGGTGTGTGAATGGGGTTATAAACAGATCGTATCACTGTTACTACAAAGAAGGGAACAACATGTGGCAGAGAATAAAAGGGCGCTTTTTATGAAGGCATTAATCAGCAGTGCAGTTTTTGTTAAAACCCCCATGCTGACATGGCCCAGCTGATCAGTGAAACTGCCTCTAATGATGCACAATTATTTTAACATCATCCTTAACTGGCTTTTTAATGAGGTGTCAGACCAGGCAGCTCACAGGGCTTGCAGCATCACCCAAGGCCCATTTGCTCAATTTTGATTAATTCACAAAGTTAGAAACAAGTTTAACTCTCAAAAGTCCAGTTTAGTCCAGTTTGAAATTCCAGGTGTGATGCAGTTTGACGTTACTGTAGCCGGAGCATCAGTGGCCGTATTACTGTCATGGTTTTTACTTCATCTTCTGGGTAAATGCATGTGTAAATCAACCAAACACTTTGTATTTTCACCGCTAAGCTGTAAAAGTAGGATGCCTTTTTTCACATCCAACTAATGAAACAGCATTTTGTCATGGATGTTGACATTTCTGACTTTTGTCTACAAGTCTATCTTGTGTGCTTCCATGGAGAGTTTTAAAGGAACCCCGGTGTTTATACTGGCTGCAACTGGCAGCAGTCATGGTGGAAGCGCAGTGAATATGGCATTGGCTACATGTGATACATACGCTCCTTCCAGCTGTGTTTAAATCTGTCTTACAATAGCTCAGCCCTGCCAAAACCAGCAAGACTAAACAGATGGAATCAAATAAATTGGCTGCTTTTAGACTAATAGATTAAGCCGCCCATAGTCCTTTTAAAGGAGAAGAGAAGGAGTTTAAATCTGCCACTGGGTGTTCCGCGGGCCCCTGGCCGCTCTAAATCCAGTTAAAGTCACCTTCAGCGTAATGTGGCTCCCTTTTACGACATGCAGAAATCCTCAGCTCCCATGGGAGCTGTAACAACATGAGAGTGTAAATCTCAGCAGCATCTACAAAGTTGCACTGACAATCTGAACAGCTCACCTCTGACAAATGTGCTGGTCGGTAGCCAGTGAAGGCCCATAATTATTGTGCAGGAAAAACATAAATGAAGAAGTGCATCGTACTTTATTCTGAATTCATTCATTATGTTGTTACCTTTCCCTGTGTTTGCTGTTTCTCGTGGGGGGAAATATGAGTTTATCTGCAGTAATGTAGTGGTCGTGTCTGCTTACTGTACAAAGGAGGTCTTGAGAATTTAACCCTGTGATCCCATTAATAATTGGCATTAAAATCCCATGGTGGATAAATTCATGTAGAGCAGGCACAAAGCCACATTCAAGCTGAAGTTTGGTGTATATACTGTATTGAGCATTTACTGTATATATGCAGGTTTTTGGGTGTATTTTTACTTGTGGTAATATGGTTTGGGATCGTGTTCAGTCTTAAGCCTTTTTTGGGTTCAGACTAGAGCTAGACCGATAAGTCAGACGGACCAACACATTTGCAGATCTTTTCTTTTTGCAGATATATCAGTATTGGCTTAAATGCGGGCCAAAAGGTAACAAAAACAGTACTGAAATGCTAGATAAAGATATGTTTGAGATAACAGTGTCTTCATTACATAGTTTGTCCACCAGAGAGCACTAACACGTTTGTTTTCAAACTGCAAAATGCCCCGCTCAGTACATCTCTTGGTCTCAGTTCTTTAAAAAAAAAGTGTAAGTGATCCTAAACAAAAAATGTTTGTCTTCCATATGTTAGGTGGTTATGTAAGCAAAAAAAAACAAAAAACATTACTACTGTATTTTTGTAACTCAATTATCAGCAGCATTATATTAGTATCAGGGGCTCTGGTTCAATCATGAGGTTAAAACTTTGTCATTAAATGAAAAAAGGCTCTCATTTATATTTTAATGAACTGAAGTCTGACCTCTGTCTGGTTTTGGAAAAATCGTTTTCACAGATTTGAACTATATGCACATGTCGTCTGTTTGTCTTCATGTTATAATCTGACATACTGTATGCTCCAGAGAGACCATTTTATTGAGTGCTGTTGTGTGCCTCCTCTCTCCCATAGAGTGAAGTCACCCTGCTGAGAAACGAAGTGGCTCAGCTGAAGCAGCTTCTTCTGGCTCATAAAGATTGCCCTGTAACCGCCATGCAGAAGAAATCTGGCTATCACAGTGAGTAATGCTCCATTATTCTCAGCCCGAGGCTTCCAGTGAAACACGTGTAAAATGAGCTCCAGCTAACCACTAGAAGGACATGTCTCACAGAAGGAGCTATTGACATATTGGAACCCTTTTTTTTTTTTTTTTTTTTTTTTGAAAAACTTTGCAAAAGTTTAGATATTTATGGGCAGTGCTGTTTCAGACAAATTCTCATTGGCGGCATTGTCCGAGTCCTTTGAAGGGGCCACAGGTGGTATCCACAAGAAATAAATTGTTTTCTCCTCATTTGACACCTAAATAAACATTTGTCAGATGAAACTAAATGTCTGCAGAAACCAAATGCTTGCATTGTCCAAAAAAGGGTAAAAAAAAAAAAAGCATGATCTCTGGTTTCGTAACGCCTACATTTGGTAATTAAAATATAGCTTTAAATGTCCTCAGCTTACATACAATGATCATCTTTATGAATATTTGAATATACAAGAAGATTTATTGATTCACTCATTTAGATATCCTGTTGTCAGCCCGTACAGTGTCGTCTCCATGCCAGTTCTTGTTCATCAGATGGTCTCATTTAGAATTATATCACCAATATTTCTTCGTTTCCCGAGACTGTGGCTCTGTCATTCTGATTTTTCCGGTCATAACTCACCTTCCCTCACAGATGAGCCGGTATGCAGGGAGAACAAGTGTGCTCCAAGCCACTTCTCCACTGTGCTCTAAACGCCTCCGCTGACTTGTATTGACAATGATTGCCTCTGAAATGAGTCCATTAAAGCAGCAAGCTTGACAAGACTGCAGAGCGTTCTCGTTGTGGGGTGTCCACCAAGCTAGGCTGTTCATTATGCATCCCTTATTGCTAACCATCCCACTGACACACGTCATGCGTATTATGGGACTGATGGTTTCCAGGCTAGAGTGGGCTGTCAGAGCCAGGTCTCATTTGGTATCTTCTGGATTGTTTTTAAGCAAGATCCGCAGATGAATTGGGTCATCTTTCTCATGTGTTTGCCGAGGACGTCTGTCCTGTGTTTCTAGACCTTTTGTGAAGGATGACATTTGGAGTACTTTTTACCCTGTTTGGGAAAATATAACCTCATCCAACTACCCCAGTTCATCAGTTTGGCTCATGATGACAGGTGGGGTAGGTAGGTTTTAGACAAGCCGAGAAGGAAAGTCAACTAATGTGAGAGTGAAAATAAATGTCTGGTCGACTGGCAGAATGAAATAATCCACTGGTTCCCAACCTTCTGTGTCTGATGTACCCCCGCAGCCCAATCAGATGAGCTCGAGTACCTCTTCATCAACACCACCCGTCATGTTCCAAATTGATTTTAAACTGGATGTTGTTTTTACACAATCATACGATCATATAAAAGTGGATATTGTTACAATATTTATTTCATACAATTGAACTGTCAACATTTAGGTCGGTTTGGTTACATTTGCATTCGTACCGCTGCCACTTAAAGTGGTAGAAGCTATATGTATCAAGTTTTATCCACTATTTTCAGCTTTTTTACTATTTCAAGTAGTGAAATAGTTAGCTACAACTATCCGAAAGTGTTATCTCAACCGTTTATCCATTACATTCACCTATTTGAACTGTCATTACTTTTAGCTAACCGTCTCTGCTTTCTTGCTAGCTAGTTTTCACGCACCTTCAATCACAACATGTAATTTACAGGTGTTAACTGCTGCCTCAAAATTTTTTAATTAAATCGTAATGTCTGTTTTTTGTCAAATTAGCTGAACTACTCCACAATCTTTCCACGCCCCCCCCCCCCCCCACTCCTGGTTGGGAATCACTGAAATAATCTATCTTGCTAATTAGTAAAGCATATTATTTAATTTTGACTGATCCGTGGCCCTCACTCATGTAAAGGCCTCGTCAAGCCCTCCATTTCCTCAGTGTTACATATCCCATAAGGCTACACTGCCCTCCAGACCTGGTAATACCCTTCAGCCATGGCAGGTGGGAGGAAATTACCCAGACTGCCCCACAAACAAGCCAGGACACGCTTTCACTTGGCACAACAAGCTGTCCATCTGCTTACACCGAAGCCCACTTCAGAAACCAAAAGAGCAGAAAGAAGCTCTGGCTACTTGGGGAACCAGAAATACGGAGTATTATGATATATCAGCCAGCCGCCGCTTAATGTCGTTAGGAGTAATAATGCTCACTTGAACATGGAACAAAACCACCAAGCTGATTTATTCTGAGGTTGACCTTCTGCATAGTAAAACAGCAAGGCAGTTTATAGTGCTTTGACATTCACTTGCACTAAATCACGCGGTCAAAGTCCAGTCAAGAAGGCAGATGAAGCCTCTAATGTGAAGACATTTGTATTGCGCTTTAATTGCTTCTTCCTGCTATGGAATCTGTATTTTACATTCTCAAATACGAAAACCCGGTCATTAATTACAAAGTGCCATAACAAGTGACATCATATCATTAACAATATTAATTATCACTGTGCTCCTTATTCCTTTACGAAACAGAGCATGAGAGTAGAGTCTTTTTTTTTTTTTTCCATCAGGATCCAATTAATTCAATGCAACTGCCTAACAGCTGGTGGCATTTCGACTCCAAGTCTTCCCTACTCTCCAGTGTGAGCATCATTAAAATCAGGTGCTGTAATCATCTGTCGCTGCAGTAGTTGGCAAGGTAACAAAAAACAAATGAGAATGCAGTTAGGGCTGGGAAACACTGCCACATGCCCCAGAATGTAATGTACCCTTATGATGTGGGTTTAAATTGACATCGGAGCTTTAATTAAAGGAAGGGGTGCAGAAGTAGCATTATGGGGATTAATGAAACGGTTTGCATACGCCACATGCAAATAGCTGTTTTACAACTGATTAGGCCTACGTGACAAAGCTTTCCCGAGCCTTCCTGGATTACACCAGGTAAATGCTGTTAATTAAAGCGGCAGGAAACGGCAATGTAAGAAAATCCAAACATTACGATGCTACGAGCTTCTTCCATTCTCTCATCTTTTCCTAACACAGTCTCTGACAAAGACGAGAGCTGCGAGGAGATGTCCGTCCCCAGCAGCCCGCAGAACGAGGCCATCCAGCACAGCTCCGTCAGCACCTCCAACGGGGTCAGCTCCTCCTCCACGACCCCGGCCGTCTCCGCCCCGTCCACCGCCGCCGCCGCCACATCAAACCAGAGCACAGAGGAGAGCCAGCCGCGGAGGGGCGCCACCCAGTCTCAGCCTTCAGGGAGCTGATCGTCCCAAACTGTGCCCGAGCGTCAACACTGGAGCGCTGTTGCTCTTCAGTGTCTCTGGCAAACAGAGGAAAGGGATTCTCTCTCAGCTTCAGTTGGATCACACTGTTTCTAATTTATTCTTGATTGGTTTGTTATGTTTGTCTGTCCTCCGTTGGCAATGTTTTTAAAAAATGCAATGTTTTCTCTGGAATTGATGAAGACAAAAGAACAGGCACTTTAGGTGTAAGCTGTAAAACACTTGGTTCTAAAATGTTTTTGTATTTGTGTGACTTATTTATTACCCTTATATATATTTTATTTTTTATTTTAAAGCAATCAGCCTGAAGGTTGATCAATGAATTGTTAGACATTACCAAAGTGTGTTGTAGCTCATGTATAATTAGTTTGCTTGTTTGTTTTCATGACTTTTCTAAGCATTATCTTTATGATGACCTTTCACGAGCAGTCACTTTTTTCAGTAATTTGCTTTTTCCATTTTGCACATTTTGAGAGATGACTGGTTTACCTTTTTAGAGTTTGACAGTCCACATGTTAAGTACCGGCAGCTTTTTAGAAGTAGATTTGAATACTGTCACTATTACACAAATGTAAATGGCTGAATCAGATTTTACATTTGACAACTTTTCTGTGAGCCAGATCAGCTGTAGTCGCATCGTGCAGTTTGAATGTTTGAGCTCACCTCTGCTTGTAAAAATAGTCTTAAGGAGGTGAGCTGCTTAGAAACGTGTGTTTTTTCATTAACATTCCATCTGTAGTCTGATTGTTCCTGAAGCAGTGATTGTAGGATTGCAGTATCTTTTCCACTACTCAATCATGGTGACGTTGACTTCATTCAGTGCCATTAATGTTTTTTGTATAAACGACTTCCGTACATTTTTAATGCCGATTAGCTTGAGTTAATTAAGGGTCTCATGAACATAGTTCCTCAGTAAGGAAATCTCTTGCTTTGTATTCTGTCTTTGCTTTATAAGTGACTGTTTATGGCTTTAGTGTCTAATGCAGAACACTTAAGGACATTATGCTGTTTTCATGATTGCAATTCTAGATTACATTTTTAAGAAAACATTGTAAAAAAAAAAACATCAATGATGCATTGTATGTGATCTTTCTAGGTGTTATGTACTTTGTTTTTTTATAGAATAGTCTGGATTCAGTAGCTGAGCCCTGTTGATCACATTAACGCTGTTAGCAGTTAAAAACTGATCTTAACAATCCTTCAGTCATTAGTATAGGCGTCTTCCTGACTCCATACATCATCATGTAAAATTAAAGCATTCAGATGTGAACTGGAATCACATCATGTATATTAGAGTAACACTACAACCGCTTGTAAGAATTGTGAGCATTTCATCATTGAAATAATAGTAGGAAGCAAATCACACCATGAAGTCAATTAGCCTTTTCTCTTAGTCTGTACTGGCTTACTACTGTGTAGTTTTACGAGAAGCTAACATATTGTTTTATTGAAGTATGATTTTTCTTTTTTAATTTTACTGTTCTGTGCTATCTGCATGAGGTAATAATTCTCTGCGAGAATTTAACTGTTTATTCAATAATGTCTCAGTCAGATAAATATCATTAAACAAGTTGTCTCAACTTGAGTTGTGGTTTATGAAAGCTTTGGTTATTTGTTTTACCTTGGCTTAACTGCTAAAAAAGGAGTGCGATACTGTGTTGAAAGTGTACTTGTAACTTGTGAAAGTTCTGTATAAAATTTGAATTGATAAGTTGTTGTAATAAACCTTTTAATATCTCTTTAAAATCCAGCTTTGCTTCCATTTAATTCTCCAGTCTTGACTTCACCAGAATGAACCACAGATAGAAACTCTGAATGAGTCTTCTAATAACAAACAGCTGTACATTGTTTCTAACAATAAGATGATACTGTCAATAGAGGACAAGCCCAGTCCTCACCACGTACTTTATACAGGACAGAGTCAGGACAGAGTCTCATTGTAGCTTTCACATAAAACATTTCACACAAAACTCTGTATATGATGTGAAGTGAGGCTCTGAGGATGTTAAAGCTGTTGCTACTGCACATAAAACATTTCTTGTGGTGTATACTGCCACCTTGTGGAAGATCTAGAGGTGATCATGTTTTCCAAAAATATTAGTTAAGTGGAGGTACTGACTGACTGTTTATTGTATTTCATAATAATTCTCCAACAAAAATACTTTATCACATATTTCACCACAGCCACAGTGAACTTTCCCCATCATGGAGTTTGCTCCAGCATGTCCCCAGGAGGGGATTTAGTGATTTGAGGTATTGGCAGTAGTAGAAGAAGTACTCAGATCTCTTACTTAAGTAAAACTAACACAATGTAAAAATACACCTATTAAAGGTAAAAGTCCTGCAGTCAATGTTTGATTAAATAAAAGTACAGAACTATTATCAGCGCAATGTACTTACATTTATTTAAAATCTGTTCATGGTGGAGCTAATTCTTACAACTTTATATACTGCTGGATAGTTTAATAAAAAATAATGCATCATATTCTATTTGTTGATCATGTGTTTTGTGTGTAAAATCTTACTCTGTAAAGTAACTAGTAAATATAGCTGTCAGATAAATGTGGAGAAGTATAAAGTATCATAAATGGAAATATTCAAATGAAGTACAAGTACCCCACAATTGTACTTAATTACAATACTTAAATGTAAATGTACTCAGTTACTATCCATCGCTGATATTAAGGAGATTGCTGATTGCCATGGATGCAATTATTTGGACCAGCCAATGGAAAGTAACAAAGTACATTTATTCAAGCACTGCACTTAAGTACAATTGTGAGGTACTCCTTTAATAGTATTTGTACTGCAGATTAAGATATTAGATTCAAAATATATAATCAACTCATAAAATATGATGTCTTGTATCATATACATATGATAAAACTGCCCAGCAGTACATGAAGTAGTTCAAATTAGCTCCACCTCGACTAGCTACAGTCTGTTGTTTGTCTTTACTAAATTAAGTCATATCCTGCACTGCTCTATAATGTTAATGTAATGTAATATCTATATATATATATCTAGTCTATTTGTATTGTATGTCTTGTCTTCTTATGCCTCATGTAAAGCACCTTGAGATGCCTTGCTGTTGAAAGGCGCAATACAAACAACCTTGCCTCGCCTTACTGAGCCAACACTGTCCTGCCATTTGTCTTTCAGCATACTCTACACAAAACACAGCTGTAATGGAGAGGCCCTGGTGATGCTGACGTAGCCAAAATATAAACATGTTCCTTGTCACTGCAGCAGTGAACAGCTAAACAGGCAGGCAAAAAGTCCAAAAGTCTCTTGCCTGTCAGTGTGTGCAGTGCAACATGACCATTGTCAACTATTGTCACTGTTGCCATTAGTTCCTGTTACAGTCACCTAACAGGCAACACTGAATAGTTCTTGCATTGACTTTTTGACTAAACTTGCACAATGTAACCTGCATCCATGGCACGTTATTCTCAAGTTACAGTCCCACGTGTACAATCCAACTGATTTCCATATGGAAGTTGGAGCTGCTTCAAAAACATTGTGCAGTAACAGAGTGGGAGATTTATAATCTTCAGTTCTTCCATTTTAGTGTTACAGTAGTTTTTGTAAATCAAAGAAAATGCAGCTCTGCTGTAAATTATGTCATACAAGTAAAAGAGTTATAAACTGCTCCAATGTTTTTGTCTATGAGAAAATACATGAAGCTCAAACATGATTTCAACAGATGTTTGCACACCCAGCAGTAATATAATGTGAACACTGTATGAAAGCGTTTATTGTGAAAAGTCGAGCTTCATATTTGCTCAAACATTATGTGCAAACCTGAGCAAAGGATGATCCGCACAACTCACAGCTGAACGTTTCTCTGATGAATCCACCAGCACCAGCTCTGAGTGTCCAGCAGGTGGCGTTACATCCAAACCAATGCCTCAAAAGGAGGCGACTGACTTGATGCATGTATCTGTTTTCCATGGTAATATTATTCAGATTATTGTGAAGAGAACTCACGAAGACTTAGCACTTCTCTGTTAACTGAGGAAAACAAACAAGCTTCTCAAATTGAAGATTTATTCAACATAAAAAACAAAAGTGGATTCAGTTTTTTATTAATTCAACTTGTATATTTTCAATTTCAGGCTATATGTTTTCTATAAAATGTCATCATCATGTGGAGTTAATGATAATTAGAAAATAATCTCTTTTCTGTCATTTATTTATGTGTTTTTTATATTTAGCAGGGACCGAATTTTGCCCGCCAACACGCTGGCGCTGACAGTGTTTAAGTAGGGCAGCCTTGATTAGCTGCTGATCACAGAGGGGAGAATTGTAAATGTTACTATGTAGGTCACAGCATTCGTGAATAACAACACTTTTGGCTTGATGCTGCTTATTTACAAAGCTGGAACCGAATGATGCTACAGCACAACTCTGCATCTTTGAAGTTAAATCAAAGGGGGAGAGAAAAAGCAGAGCATCACAGTGATATTTTTTTCTGTTCTTCTTCACCTCCACATGCAGACTATTCATTTTGATTGTTTGATTAATTAAATTCCCTCTGGCAAACAGCTCTGTGTTATTCATTATTCATTCCATAATGATTTCAATGTTAATTTGATGAGGTTTTCATTAATGAATACGTGGCGTTTCGAGGTATCACCATTTTCTGGCTACTGCAGCAGGAAGCTTTCAGACAGACAGCAGTGTCCTGTGGGGTGATCGCGATCCGCATGTTGTTTGTGAGATAAAGATCAATTCAACTTGCTTTTTCCACTTCCAACACACAGCAACAGTCTCTACATTTCGCAAAATTATGAGCCACACGTGGATGTGGAGCCATTACATACGGCAGAGCCTAATTGGGAAAGAATGGCAACAGGAATAAAGATGGCCAGCGTACTAGTTGGGAGTCTCTCTGTTTTATTTTACCGTCTCGATAAATGAGCAGGATAATAATGTGGAGCTGATCTGCTGACAGGCAGGCTGCTCCAGCTGTTCCCATAATTCGACAGGTATTACGCTTTGGCCCTTAGCAGCCTGCCTCAGCAGACTGGCACTTAATTAGCCCAGGATTAAGGCCAAACAGCCTCATTTACGTGAATTGTATCATAAATACAAACTGGCTACCCTTTTTCCTTCAGGGGGCATCGGGGGTAAATTTGAAAAACGCAGAGGTTTGCTGAAAAGAGGATGCTCCGGGCCTTAAACTCCAGATTTCTCAACAATGAGGGCTCTTTCCCCCTGCTGAGGGGTGCTGTTTTTGAGCACACGCTTTAACCCCTCGAATCCAGGGAGACAGAGATAAAACAGCTTGATTTACATTTAATTCAGATTATGTAAATACACTGGTTGTGTCCCACAATGCAAGCTGCCTGCAGCACCCAGCAAAGATGGCCTCTATTGTTATTCAAATTTAAGGAATAAAATATTTCTTTCACACATGGTCCGGGCATTTAATTGAAGTCTTGATGAGATTTAATATGTTCTCTCTACAAATATTGATAAGCACTCATTATTTTTACTTGGCAACCTCCACATACTATCATACTGAGTCTGTTTACTTTTGCTCTTGATTGGAGGGCGACTGGGCATGGCATCTGGCTCTGCCACCAGGGATGTGCATCTATTTAATAGTATTATAGGGGTGTATCAGCTTGGCTATCACAGAGTGCACTGCACGGGTAGAAGCAAATCCCCAGTGGGCATATGCACGTGCATCGAGTGAGCTCGACTCTGTCAATCCCTCCCCTGGGTACTTGCACTCCCCGGTGCGTCTGGAGGCACCAGGACGTCTCCTCCATTAGTCTCTGCAGACATTAGCATGCATGAAGGTCTATTCATGGCAGTAGGCCTGTTACTGTATGTGCAGGTCTTCCTCTCTTACTCAGTTCCGTTTCCCATATGAATTTGCTTACGTTGTTATCAATATTCTATGGGGGTCCACTCCACTCTCTCTGCTGACATGGATGGACAGGCCCCTGGACACAGACGACCCCCTACCCCTCTTACATAGAAGCAAGACACCCAGACTTAAATAGACATTTTTTATTGTTATAGTTGTTTTGCATCTTGTTGTGGTCGTTCTGTGTCTTTGTGCTCATTTTGTGTCTCTTAGTGGTTGTTTTGTGTCATTTTGTTGCAATTTTGAATCTTTGTGGTCATTTTCCATGTTTGTGGACGTTGTTGTGTCTCTTTCAGTTACATTTTGCAGATCCCCTGGGCCCGTGCCCAGTAGGCCTGTTCAGTAATGCATCCATGTATGCTGATGATACAAGACTGCACTTTCTATACAACCAGGAAGAAGAGCTGTGAGTAGTCTTGTCTAGCCAGCATTTCCTGTTTGCTGTGGTGGTGGACTATGTATTCAGACCCTTAATAGAAGTAACGGATCTGAATACTTACAAAAAAATAGCAATACTGCAGTATAGAAATACTTCTTTGCTCCTATTTAAGTTCTGCATTCAAAATCTTACTTAAGAACAACAGGAATATCAGAAAAATGTGGTAATAGTAAAGTAAAACATGTCATTTCAGAGACAGAACAGCTCCTTTCAGAGTGTGTTAGAGTTGCATTACATCTAAGCTACATCTCATCTACAGCAATGGATCATTCAACAAGCTCATCACACGAATCCATTCTGCAAAGTATTTGCAAAGTAACGATAAATTTAGTCGAGTGACAAGTAAAATATTTCCTTCTGAAAGGTAGTCGAGTAGAAGTATAAAGTAACATAACTGGTAAGTGAGACTTTATTTCCCATTCTCAAAATGCTTCATATGAATATTTGTAGGTGCTTGAAGAGATAAAACATTACAGTATTTTGCAAGAAAAAAAGCACAGAATATAAGAATATAATTCAAAACGTAATTTGTGTAGCAGAATTTATATTTTCCCTGTAGTTCCTACCCCCTTCGATTCATCTGGTGATCCCTTGTGGAGGTCTTCATCTCCAGGTTGGGAACCAGTGCACTAAAACACCAAATGTGTATTAATCCGCAGCTGAAAATAGTCCCCAACAAATATACTGTTTACTCTGGTTTGAGAAACATTTGCTAAAAGCTACTGTGCCCAGCTGTTTTAGGAAATTACTGAACCTTTTTTAGAGTTTATACTTTATGTTTGTGACCTTTTTTTAAAAAAGATTTACATCTTGGGGCTGAGAGCGACAGACATGGTAGGGAAATCAGAGAGTATTTAGAGAGGGACATAAGAAGAAGAGAAGACAATATAGAAAAATATAGAATATCGCTAACCTTATCTTTTAACTTAAAGCATTCACATATTCTCTGCTCTAGCTTCTATTGTTTTGCTCAAGATGAATCACCAGAGCTGCTGTCTTCTCCACTGGCATTTCACTTTCTTTTCATGACAGTATTTGAAGGTAAAACTGTCTTAATGTTTGTTTCTGTTTCATAATTCATAAACATCGATTCACTGACGACAGCAGCAGTGGAATTGTCTTCTGATCTCAGCGTGAGGACAATTTATTTTGAAATGATTTCAAAATGTGCTGTCGAGGTGCCTCCGAAGGTGTCTCTTAACTCAAGTGTTGACTGACCTTTCGCTTCAACATGCTTACACGAGGGAATCTTCTAACTGCTGATCAGTGCAAAGCCGTACTGATTGTCAGACACTTCAGCGGGGATCCGAGGATTGATTTCTTCTGGAGAGTTGTCAACAGGAATTCTTATTAATTGCAATAATTACCATATTTATATGCATTAATTATAAAGTTTTTACTGAATTATTTTATGATCGTGTTTAGGAATAATTCCTCGCTTCATATTCTGCATGTGAAATGAAGCTGTGCTCTTTCAGAAGCCATAAAACACCAGCAATGTGCTCTTGACATTGACTTGCAGCATCGACCCCCATGTCTGTGCCCCTCCCCCCTTCAGTCCCTCCCCACCAGCACCCCTCCCCCCTCTGCTCCCTGACCAGTGTTACTTATCACTCCTGTATCACTGTAGGCACAGTTGTGTTGATTTATTGGCTCTGCAGCGATTTTGATCCCCCTCATTAGCTCCTTCATTACGCCGTCGATCATTTCATGGTGGCCCATATTGTACACTGAGTTTTATTGAGCTGGCTCTGAGAACATTCTTGTAGTCTGTGGTTATCATGATAGATTCCCTTTTTTTCTTACATTTGAGCTTCAGTTTTTATTCGTTTTGTTGTCAGAAATAAGTAAAAACAGTTTGAGCACCAGAGGATTTTACTCATAAACAGAATATTTAGTTTGGTATAAGTGAAGGATCTGATTTTGGATAAATTGCACCAAATAACTACTGGACTATAAGTTAATAATACTACTCAACTGATTTACTTTCTGCATAATGAGATACACCCTTCACACACTTTGTTTTTGCTGATACAAGTGCAATAACTGTATTAAATGCGGTTAACACAAGACACTTGACCCACTGCCCAATCCCATTCCCTCAAGTGCAATTTTTTATTAAGTTTTTTATTACTACTTCCTTGTCTCCTCGCTGTATTTGTCTCAATACACTTTATAGTTGCTATTTATGTTTAGTGTGTCTAGTATTTAGTCATTCTGTATAGTAGTTTCAGTGCTTAATGAATATAGTATCTGTTCTTGTGCTTCTGCTACTGTGATGGTTCAACCTCCCTGCGTGTGATCAATAAAGTTTATTTTATCTTAAATTCAGATTCAGATCATTTGAGGCTTTCTTTCAATAAAGGTTTTGTTCTTTTGTTAGCTCTGCTAACAAACCCATCATACTACATCAGGAAGTGTTTAACAAATCCTGCTCAGCATTCATTCAACTAATCATTTGGGCGTCAGATGGAGTGGGGGGAGGTTTTAGTTTCTAATTTGATGTGATGCACAAAGTAAGCAGCTTTAAAAACATCTGCAAATAACCCAGAGCCTGCTGCTGCTGCTGCTCTGTTCATTTGTTCATTCATTATCAAAGCAACAACACACTGTGCACCAAATTTAAGCTTAAAGGGTAATTCTGTTATTTTTAAACCTGGGCCCTAAACGACTGATAGGCAGAAAAAGAAAAATCTCCTCAGCCGGGCTGCAACATAATCTTTGAGGGCAACTGCGCCCATCAAAGTACGTCCACTAAAAGTGCTTTTTGCCAGCAACAGGCTCAGATTGTTATTCTAAATGTCTGACAACATTATGGAAAGGATCCCTACAGAGACAGTCAATATTTTGTTATAGAGTAAGATCAAGTTACAGAGTAAGTAAGATATTTTTTGTTCAACCAGAAACAGAAGTCACGCTCTGAAATCTCACGAGAGGTGAGGTGTTGCAGGAAGACAACGGCCTGTTTCGTGGCTGCCGGCGGAGGCGATCTACTGGACCAATTCCAAATCTTTTTGTACCTATTAGTCATTTAGACCCCAAAATATGTTTTTAAAAAAAATAGGGCCCAGGTTTAAAAATAACGGAATTACCCTTTAAACACAAGACCCCACATTGCTGCCTGGACAAACTGTTTTCCTCCCTGCTTTGCATGTTTTAATAAAAATACTGATATATTTGCTGATATCTGATATCTAAAAGATACTCATTGACTTCTAAACAATGCTTGGCTCCAGCGTCTCTAAATGTATGAAGCAGCTGTCTCAGGTTTGACTCACCGTCATGCTTGAAGAGTGCAGCTCCACTGAAATGACCTTGTGGGATATGGGTGAGAATTTCACATGCGAGTCAAAGAAATACAACACGCAAAGCGCCCATTTTCTACTGTCACTCTGAATTATATCAATCAAGACACTCTGCTGTTTTATTTTCCACTGAATTGTATTTTATGAAGTTAATAAATCCTTTTCTTTTCATCAATAACCATAATGAGTCAGATGGGGTCAGAACGGGCACCTATCTATAGTTTCTCCCTTCCACAGTCTATGATTGTGCTACTGCATTTTCATATTCACGATGAGCCATAAAAATGAGCCATTTTTGCCACAACAGCTGTATCTTCCAATTTCTACAGCGCTAACTCAAGTCAGTCACCCTCTAATGGGATTTCCATAAATCTACTAAATGGGTTTAAAAACAGCCTTGCCCTGATGTGGATTTCAAAAATCTTTATGTGGACTTTGAAAATATGTTCAAGATGCACACAATTTGACAGAATTAGTTCTGTCTCAGTGAGCTCCTTCGTGGTCTCACACCCATTTTCCCCAACAGTTAAGTCGGGGCTGAGCTTGATGAAGTTAATGGGATTACAGAAGAGGCTGCTAACCCAGAATTTAACTATCAAATGTTTAAGAGCAGCGCCGAGCTAATGGGGGCACTTCTCATCACACATGAAGGGGAGCGGGATTACTGTGGTTTATCAGATGACACCGGGGACTGTGAGGTCACTGCTTTTATTGGCGGTATTAAAGTCTGTCTTATGCTTCTCATGCTCATAAACTGTGTTAGCGAGGTGAAACGAGGATCGTGTCTGCGCGACAGGCCTGCAGAGACAACATAAACTCCGCTGCTCTGCTGTGCCAGCTGTTGACAAAGCTGTGAATCCAAACACTGAGCTGTGAGAGGAACAGTCGTGAGTTCAGGTGTCATACGATGAGCATCCACTGGTTACATAATCATTTAATCATTTTAAAGGCTGAGTCTGGTGATATTCAATATTTTTCTTAGCCTTTTTTAAAAAAAAAAAAAAGACAAAAGAAATCATACTGTATATTTGTGATATATGGAGCTAGTTCAGGCAGTCAACCCAAGCTACATTGCTATACACACCTGACATACCTCATTCTCCACCACCGTCTACCAAACACACCCTCCCAATCTGGCAGTCTATTTAAACTGCAAAATTTCCCATCTCTCCCTCTGCCTGTCAATGCAACTGCTGCTCTGCATTAGTATTGCTGCCTGTTCTTTCAGCCCCACCACCACCCCAGCATCCACCTGCAGCCTCTGGCTAAGGGGTTTAAGATATTTGCTCGTCACTCCCCAATATCTATATGTAAATATATCTGCTGGGAGTGATGAGGTCGGAGCCTAGACGCCTAACTCTAACTATGTTTTGCTGCTATAATAAACATTTCAAATGTGAGTTGTCTGACTATATATATATATATATATATATATATATATATATATATATATATATATATATATATATATATATATATATATCGGGAAGTCAGAAAGTATTTGGGAAATGGGCTAACAATTTGTTGTTGTTGATTTTTTTTATGATATTTGCTGTTGACAATAATGAAAAAAATTATACCTTTAAGGAATTAATTAACTAATTATTGTTTACCTAAATTCTGTCTTGTCCAAAACACTCCCTTGTTCACTCATTCACTACTCCCTACATAATAAACACTCAGTAGTTTATAGTTTAGTAAATTGAGATTTCAGACACTTTATTGTGGGAATCTTTGAGGGCAATATATAATGCATACATTTCACACTCTGAGATCCGACACTCAAATAAAATGTTGGAGGGTAAATATAGTGATCCATATAGTAAATAGGGAGTGATTTCGGACACATTCATTGCCATTAAAGGTCCTTTTCACGGCAGACATTTTGACTTGTCTCAATAGGAAGGTGTTAACATTAACAATGGCTCCATGTTATTGAAGTGCCACTGTGTCAGCATGCACGATAGCAGGGACCTGAAACTGGTAAACCTGAATGGAATGAAGCCATTATCAATGCTGTTAATTACACCTGTGGTTTTCCTGCAGTGCTTTGTCAAAATGTCTGCTTTCACAGGAAAGGTCTAGTGATATAAAATACTTGGTTTATGAAAAGCAGAGAGCATGAAATACTAGGTTTTTTCTGATTAACTTTTTTTCTTGCAGGGATCTGCTTGATGTTATTTTGGACAGAGGGAATATGAAGATTGCCTTAATTGATCCCTTGTCACAATATTGTCATGCTGATGAGAGCAACTGTGTCTATTGTCTCAGCTTTGTTAATTAGATCAGCCAGTATAAAGAGGGGAAAGACCTTGTTATCCACAGACATAAATTGGTGATCTTGCACCATTGACATCTATTTGCAAATAACATTTTACATGCAAAATAACCTTCAAGAAGCCACATTCTGTGAATACTAATTGAAAGTGTCTTTCCAGATGGTGGCAGTCACAGAAACCCAACAGGAGCCTCAGGTTGTTACCTAATCCTGTGACACAAATGGCTCCGTTGTTTTAAATGACTCTTTAAACCGTAACAAAGAAATCTCTTATCTAACTCCTTTAAAGTGTTTCAAGTGATTTCGGGGAGTAAGTCATACACGGATTTGATTCAGATGCAGCATGAGTCATCTTGTTCCATATTTTTACTCCTTTCACATCCTCCATTTTCAATCCCTTCCCAAAGGTTTAGTGTTGAATTGGATGTGAATGTTGAATATTTGATCCAGTGTCCATCTGTGTGGGACATGCAGTGTATGTAAAGCACATTCTTGGCAGCAAGCACAAGATTGAAATTTGAAAGCAACAAAGACACCATTACTGGCATATGGTAAAATATATTGAATCACTGTTTTTTTCTGTAACAAACCCTTTATAAATTCCCAGATATGGCAGCTTTTTATGCATGTCCTCGTCCTGAAATCATGATCGATAGTTTTGTGCACTATAACGTCTTTCCTTTACACCAGACAGTCGTGAAGATTGCCGTGTTGTGGTGATTGTTGCCACTGATTAGCAGACTTGCAGCTGCTTGCTTTCACTCTAGCGAATGAATTAATCAAGACAACAAAGACAAGCTAATCACTGTTTTAACATCCCCCCATTAAACGAAGTGATGGCTAATTACTGTTTGTGCTTTAAGACAGGCTTTCAGGAATTTTTAAATTGCTTTGGATTCAGATATTGTGTCTGATTGATTACTAAAATATCTCTTATTCTAAGATGTTAGCATCTTTTTATCTGTTTATGTGCACAGAGATAGAAAATCCACAGACTTTATTCATCTATTTATGTGATATGTACATTGATAAAACAAACTTTTCCAATAACTACTTACAGTATGTCAGAGCATTTGGCACATTAAAGGGTTAGTTCACCCAAATTACAATAAAACATATTTTCCCACATAGCTTTAGTGGTGCATGCAAACAGTTTTGTCCAGTTTGTCCAGGTTTTGAGATATTTGTTTCTGTCTGAGATTTGCCGCCACACCAATATAATGGACTTTTCACAGCGTTTTTTTGTTTTGTTTTTTGTTTTGGTAATTTGGGTTAATCTGGTATATAAGTAACATAGGAAAGGAGTTTAGTTTAAATGTTCATTGTTAAAGGCTTTGCTCACCCAAATGAAATTCCATTCACCTCCATTGTATTGGTGTGGAGGCAGAAATTTCATAGAAAGACTTTTCCAAATCTGGGCAAATCAACCCAAAACTGTCTGTACGGAAATATACCACCAGATGTAACTGAGAAAATGTATGTCTTTTTTAATAATATCTGTAAAATTACCAACAAACAACAATTGTTTAACACATAAAGTTTAATTCCTTACAGGCGTTTTGATGGCCACCGGCTGATAGTGGAAGTTTAACTGTTTAGATAATTCAACAGTCAAATCCATCCAGCCATCCATTTTCTATACTTATCCTCTTAGAGGGTCGCGGGGGGCTGGAGCCAATCCCAGCTGACATTGGGCGAGAGGCGGGGTACACCCAGGACTGGTCGCCAGTCAATCACAGGGCTGACACATAGAGACAGACAAACATTCACACTCACAGTCACACCTACGGACAATTTAGAATCAGCAATTAACCTAACTTGCATGTCTTTGGATGGTGGGAGGAAGCCGGAGTGCAACAGTCAAATCATTACTTTATATTTTTATAGTCAGAAAATCAAAAAAACAAACCAAAAAAAACTGATGTTATGATTTTTGTGATGTTATACTATTTACAACATGTCAAGTTCCTGTCAGCAACTGTTCCTGTTATCCTGACACACTCTGGACTGTCCCTGTGTAAACATGCAGCTCTGGTACATGTAAGCCATGACAGATATTGATTGGTCCAGACGGGGTGATATTTACACCCTTTTATTACATTTCTGTCTCTGTGAAAACAAACCTAAAGCCTATCTTCAGTGGGTCAAATCTAAAATTGCTGTTCTCCACTATTCCCTGGTCAGGGAGGCAATAATGGGGAATTAGGGTGACTTTATCCACAATCATTCTATCCACCTCATAAGCCCGGCCTTGAAAAGACTGCCTGTTCGGTGAACTGTGCATTGTATGTCCTCAACAGTACACACAGCAGGAAAATGTTTCCTACAAAAGACAAATGCTGTATCTTCATTTTGCATGCATAACAATAGTTATTTATCTACTGCTTTCCTGTATTATTCATTTGATCCATCAATAATCAATTCAGCTGCTGAGCTCTCTGACTGGCTGATGATAGAAATAATCAGAGAGTTCTGCTCATCATGAGGAGAGCCTTGCCTGAACAATCAGAAAGAGGAGGCGCCCGCTAATCAAAATGAAAAATGGTTTCCACATCACTGCCTCCAAATCGGCGGCTACCGGGCGAAGACAGACATTTATATCTCAGTTCACCTGATACAAAAGTTTAAATAAGTGCTTTTATTTGTGGCTTGCTGTACAATTGCACATGCATTGTATCCGCACACAGAAACATTAATTTTGGCGTTGTTGTCTTCACCTATATGTAGAAGCTGCAGTGAAGTCATGACTACAGACGTACTCCTCAAGCACCATTAAAGTTATTTTTGGAAATCATGTAAAGATGGCAGCAGGGTTTCCATTTATCCAGCTGAAAGAGGGATTGTACAGACCTTTGATGTTACAGATAGTCGGGGCCATTTATTTGTAGACAAGTAAGACCTTTGCTTGTTTACATTGAACTGCAACACTGATTCATCATGAGTTTGAGCGCAAGTTGTTTACTCGTCTGGTGGATACAAAGGATGGTAAATGATCTCTGACTGTTACAGAGACAGGTGACTGGAGGCAAATACAGCCCTCTGAAAACAGACAAGAAGCCAGAGGCGTGCGAGGCAGCGTGTCAACAATGAGTGAGATTGTCCTTGCTTAACGGCGCAGAAAGAGATTACGTAGAAACTGACAATTTCGCATCGCTTTGAAATAAATCCAGAGGAGATTGGTTCAGGGTGTTCTTTGCAGCTGAACTATCTGCGCAGCAAACTTTCCCTTTCTTCTGCAGAGTGTGTTATGTATTCTCACAGTGCAGGGGACTCATAAACAAGGTTGGATAATAGTGGTGGTGGTGGGGGTGGGAGTTCAACCTTCAACAAAGAGCAACTCTGTTTGAAAATCTTGGCAGATTACATTCATTAGCCCACCGCTTGTGTAATGTCTTATTCTGGATGTTATGTAAAAGTGTGTTTGTATGGGCTAAAACATCCAGGCAAAACAATATTTTTACAGTTCAAATGAGTGTTTCTGTCCTTCAGTCTCTTTCTGTCTGACAAATATATTTTAAAGTCTTTGATATGCTAACAAGCAGGCTGCACGGGGAGAGTATCATCCACAGGCACCGGTATACCAGATGTCCACCAGTCGCTCTGTTCTGGATTGAATGATTTGATATTCATGGCCTGCTGATTTGAAAACTGCCTCGAGCCAAATGCCTTGGATTGGACACTTAGAAATACATATACATTCATTCCTAACTCCGGGTTTGTTGTTTATGCAACAATCAGTGTCAGTCATTTTGCCTTTACCAGCTGCCATGATACCACAACACTGCAGTATACAAGAAGGAATACAGTTAGTTTGGTACCTCTGTTAACAATACAGATAATTCCAAGTAATTACAAATTGGGTTACTTTCATATGTTTCTATTGGGTATGAGAACACTGCACACTCAAAGTTAGCTGTGGAGATCTGGGGACACGTTAAAATAAAACAACAATAAAAAGTCCAACGGGGAGAGAAACACGTGCAGTCAGACAATCAACAATTTAGCCAGATTATCTAAACCACTTTATTTGGAGGTAAAACCAAAATTGAACGCACCCAAAATATCAGTGATAATCCAAAAAAACTACAGCAAGAACGGTAGGTCAAAGTTTGACCAGGAAAGCGTTTTGGAAACTTTGATGGAGTTAGAAATGAGTTTGATCTTGGGGGTTTACGACCAGGATGATTTTCTAGCTGCTTGTCTTCGTTGCCCCACCTCACAAATGTTTTGCGTGTCACAGTGTTCCCAGAAGTCAAATAAGTTGGCGAGTACAGTGTTATTATTATTACAGATAGCAACAATGTTCAAAACTACAAAAATAAGATCCAAGCTGTAATATACTTTAATTATCCTTTAAAGCGTTATGTCTGACTTATTTAATGCTGAACTCAAATTGAAGCACAGGACCGATCTGATTTTCTTTGTTTTACGAGTCACAATTACAGCACCCAGTGCATCAAACTCAGAGACTAAAAGTCTCTGTATGTAAAAAAGAAACACATGCTGGTTTACAAGGGATTTGCTATAAAAATAAAAAAAAAACGTTAATTAAATGATTTTCACAACTTCTCCAGTTTGCACTTTGAAATGTGTGAAAACCAGAAACTGACAAACGATAATAAGAATCACACGTACGGGCTTCATTTTACAGCTGATTATAGTGAAGAAAGGTGACTGTTGTGAGCTCGATCTGATGTGTGAAAATAAGACAATGCAGCTGTTCTGAGTTCAGCAGTAAAGAGTCAGTGGTACAGAGAAGCTATCACATGTTTTATGATGACAAAAGTTTGGACAGTCATTTGTGGATTTATCTTAATAACTTTTCCTCCGCTGCAGAGTGAGAGGTCTCATCAGTTATTGGATGGATTGCCATTGTACAGACACTCATGTTCCCCCTGAGAATGAATATTAATTATGATCCCCTGACTTTTATCTAACACCGTCAGCAGGTCAAAATACTTTGGTTTATGACCAAACATCTGTATAACTAATGATATTCCCATCAGCCTCGACTGTACATTGTGTTTACTGCTCTGATGAACCTGCAAAACATCAGCATGCTGATGTTAGCATTTAGCTCAAAGCACCGCTGTGCCAGAGCTGCTATAGATTCTTAGTCTTGTTACAATATCCTTATTTAAATTTGACACAAAGTAGTTTTTAATGTCAACCACTTAACTCATGGGCTCATTTTAAACCGATCTCTATTGCCAATCGAACAGAAATGTTAGCAGTTTTATATCCACTATGGTGACTGTCCAAGCTCGGGAACATTGAGGAGGACAATAGAGCAACACAGAGGTTGTGTTTAGTCCTATTCAGGCAAAACGATTATTGTATTAAACATATTAAGTATAGAGAAGAATGGAATAAGCTGCAGAAGTGGTTTGAGAACTTTCTATGGACACTAACTCTTCTCCACTGACACTCACTGTAATGAATTCTAGCTGACCACAGCCGCTTTTCTCCATGTAGGATAAAACTACCAAATCTGAGCACCCTTTAGGCAGACAGGGGACGAGTCATTAGTACTCCAAAGATTTTGGGGAAAGTATGACGTATTTCTACGACAAGAACGGGGAGTTATTTTTACTCAGCTGTCTTCCTCCGTCCTTAACTTACTCTGTCATTCACTGCGGGAGTGTTTCTAAAACTGTCATTGGCATTTTCATGAGCGGAGCCCAGAATATTTTCAGGGACGATTTGGACTGCAGGCTGTCTTGCCACAGATTTGAAGACAGAGTATAGCTCTCACAACATTATTATTATGTGTCATTTTGCTCTCTCAGTGATGACTTTTAGTCTTTAGATGACTTTTATAAATGTGAGATGCATTTTCTTTTAACATAAAGCACTCACTCTGTTGCTCAGGATGCAACATGCCCTCATTGTAGCGCAGTATAAAGCACACTAATCAAATTATTTATACATCAGCACCTCTAAAATATCTATTAACATGGCCTCCTCATGGGACCAGTCAGCTAATTTCAGCTGGTAAGATAACCAGCAGTGTATAAAAGAAGTCTACCGGCACAGAAACATTGTTCTCATGGGAACCTGCCGCTCTCAACAGATGCTGTTCCTCTACAGCAAGTGAAACATAATAAGATACAATATGGCCAGCACTCCACAGGTTTGTGTCCTCTTCAGCCGGAGCAGACAGTGAGCAGATTACTGATCAGAAAGTCAAGCCCTGCTGCCACAATGTGACTCTGGGCCACCTGTCCTCAAACACTGAAAAATAAAGTTACAGGAGCAGTGCATTTTTGTACTGAAACAGACATTTTTACATTTATTTTATGTTCTGTCTCCCATGCTGTTTGATTCTTTTAAAACGACTGACTGTTCACAGGTGGGGAGCTGGTGAGGGATTATGTTGCAAAAAGAATGGACATTAAGGGTGTGTATATATATATATATATATATATACATGTAAATGTAAATAATTGTCCTCATTGCTGTCTAATGATTATACCACCATGTACCATACCATGTCTTTCTAAAACTATGGGCATTAACGGTGCATCAACAGCCTCCACTGTTCAAGGAACCTGTCTGCAGAGAATTAGTGACGTTGAGCACTGATGTTGGGTGATAAGGCCCAGCTCATAGTCATCGTTCTGGTGTCTGATGAGCTTGAGGTCAGGGCTCTCCGTAGGCCAGTCAAGTTCTTCCACACCAAACCTGGAAAAACATTTCTTTATGGACCTCGCTTTGTGTATGGAGGCATTGTCATGTTAATACAGGAAAGGGTCTTTCCCAAACTGTTGCTGCAAGGTTGGAAGGACATTATTGTATAAAATTTCGATTTAGCATTTAGAGTTTCCTTAATTGGAAATAAGGGGCCAAGCCCAAATCATCAAAACAGGGCCGATGCTTCATTTTATGGGTTGGTTCTTTCCTTATAATGTCCTGATTTCTTGAATGTTTCTGATTTCTTGGTACACTGTAAACAAAAAAAAATCGTAAAAAACGGTCAAATGACTGGCATCAGCGGCTGCCAAAGAAAAAACGTAAAATTAAAGTAATATATCCTAATTCAAATAAAGTGCAAAAACAATAAATTTACAGAAATTTTCATTATAGGTTTTGCAGAGAAACACTGTTATTTTACAGGTATTTCCTAAATGATTATGATCAAACACCTTCAATAAACTGATAGTTTCCTGGAAAGACCTGTTTAATTGGTACTATAATTGTAGGGCAAATAGAGACTGCTCCATTTTAACCCAAGTAAATAATTATTCATATTTGATTTCTTACTGAAAGCTTAATTCTTCATATATGTTGAAATTGTAAGCTTGCTTTTTGGTTACACTGGCTTTGCAATTAATTAGAATTAATTAAGTGTATCAGTTGAACACTGTCTCTATTTATTTTGTAGTTCAGATTACTCTCAGGTTTTCTTCCCTCATGGCTCTTCTGAATCCGATTCCTGCTGCACACCCAGCTGTTAATCTGGATGCTTTTAGAAAGTATAAATGTTCCTTTGTGCAATAATTTGTTTTTTTTCTTTTTTTTTAAAGTCTTGATTCCTAAGTGATGAGAACAGAAAGGACCTCTGACATGGTGCCTGTTATTTATTGTATAAGAGCTGACTGTGAAACCTCGCTCTCCTTCAGGAAGCTGCAGGGACTTCTAACCTCATTCTCTCCAGGGAAGCGGAGGAGTAAGGTACAGTTATATAAAAGTGAAAAAAACAAAACATATCTGATATAGCTGCTCTATCCATCCATGATTATGAAACCAGCATGTGATGTTCTGCACTCAGATATTCCACACTGGTCACTCACACAGGAAGCTTTTCAAGCTTTTATAAAGCATTAGTACCTTCACAGGCTTATTTGCACATATCTTGATTAACAGTACTGACTCATATTATATAAGTGCATCATATGTTTTTCTATGTAAAATCTATGAAAAGTAACTAGTGACTATAAAGCCGCATTTCCACCGCAGTAACTTCCCCCAAGGACTAGGAAACTTGAACTGCGTTTCCCCCACAGGGACCAGGGTCTAAATTAAGTTATGGGGACATTATTTTACCCCCAAAAAGTCCCTGCTCCAGGAGGTAGTACTTTCCCAAAGTACAGGAACTTTGGGGGTGGGGCTTGCAGCGCTGAACATTTCTGATTGGTACTCGCAGCATTTTATTTGAGGCATCATTTTGAATCATCTGCAGCCGCAAACCCGTTTTTATTTATTGTGCTTTGACATAATGGAGTTACAGAAGAAAGAATACGACAGATTGACCAACAACGAAGTCCAAGTCTCATATAAATATAGTGGAGTAAAAAGTACAATATTTCCCTCTGACATGTAATGGAGTAGAAGTATAAAGTAGCATAAAATGGAAATACTCAAGTAAAGAATAAATACCTAAAATGTGTACTGAAATACAGTACTTACGTAAATGTACTTAGTTACATTCCACCACTGGAGTCAGAACATGGTTAGCTTAGCTTAGCTTAGCTTAGCTTAGCTTAGCGTAAAGACTGGAAACAGGAGGAAACAGCTAGCCTACCAGCGTCTCTAAAGCTCACTAATTACCACTTATTCTCTTGTTTGTATCATTCGCACACAAACTGAAATGTGAAAATGACAAGTTGTGGTTTCAGGGGGAGTTACGTGTTTTCAGTTATCAGTTATTTTGGGGTTTTATTTAATTTATTTGTTTGGTCTCTGGGGAAATGCACACAGTAATTGTGCCACCCAGCTTGTCCACAGAGCAATAGCTCTGTAACACACAGACAGGAGACTGATATTGATCATCTCATCTCACGTTTGAAAAGAAAATTAATAAGGGTATTTCTCAAACTATTTCTTTAATATGAAGTTTTTAGGAAGTCATAAAAAGAAATCTGGCAGTTTGTCATTTCAAATACAGCTTGTTAAATATCATAACACTGGTTTTCCCTAAATATTGCATAAAGACAAAATACCAATATAACAACCACCAAAAAAACAAAAAAGATTGATATATTATTCAGTGTTTTTATGTCATATCCAAATTATCATAATTACCAGTTTCTGACTTGTAAATAGCATCCAAATCATAACTACAACTGGGAAACTTCGGATATATTTCTGACTTGAAGTTAATGATAGATACGTGCCTGAAAACATGTCGTTCAAGTCTGTCGTTCAAGGTAATTGTTCAAGGTAATTAAACCTAAATTTAATGGAAATCAATGGCGCTATTTTGTCAATGCACAGTATTTTTAACCCTCACACGACAAACTCTAAAACTCTTTAATCATACAACCATCTTGAGTTGTTCGATGCTTGGAAGTTGTAAACATGGGGATCTCTCCCATCTCATCCATCCCATATGACGTGAACACAGCATAACACACAGCCATCAGACTGATATAGATTCACGCTTGGAAAGAAAGTCCCCAAAATGTTGAACTATTCCTTTAAGACAAAATGTGAAATACTTTACTGCTGGAAAAGTAAAGAGATTTGGCATTCCTTTGCTATTCTGTGAAAACGCCTAAAGACTGAATATTTCAGGCATTAACTAAATCATCCGATCTTGTTATCATCACCCTGTTGCCAAAATAGCTGATGCACAATGAGTCATTCATCATGCTCTAAACACTGGTATTCACAGTGTTGTTGGGGGAAACTGCTCTCTGTAGAAACCACACGGAGATAAAGAGCCACTCATACCTTTTAATTATTCCTCACAACCATTTGTCATTCCATATAATACAGTCGTTCTTTATAAAAGTAGCTGATTCCAAAGCAGATGGCTTTGCGGCAACCAAATTGTTTCTCACGACAGGATTAATGGCAGCATTTGTACTTGACTGCCTGTAGCTGTGGGGTTAGGTTTGGTTGTGAGACCTCCACTAATTCATAATAAAAGTATTTAAAGTGATACCTATATTTAAGACTATCATCTTCAGGATGACTGTTTTTTGGGAGCAGCACGGGATGAATGTAACTTACAATGAACACACATTTGAAAGAATTTCTGTTGTGAGTGTGAAGCGTGACAGCAGTAATGTTATCACTGATTTGCTTCCACATCATTGTGTCACTGTTTATGTTCAGCACTGTGTTTCTGACATTTTCAGGAGTGGTGAGCAAAGATTCCTCTATTTAAATAAAAAAAATTTTTTTTTTAGAAACAGACAGTTGGCACAGATTTAACCAATGCAATATATTTATACAGGTTTTTATTTCTCCAGAGTAAAATCACAGACTAGGACAAACCACAGTTTAAAATGCAGCTGTGACTATAACCTCACACTGTATTGTGCCTAAGCATTATAAAGAGTGCTTCCTGCGTATGTTTTGACCTTGCTGTGTGAACAGCAAACCGTGATAGCAGCCTACCATACATCACTGTCAGGGCACAGACGGTTCCAGCCACATCCAGGTAATCTATTTGTCCCGGTAAAATATGGTGCAATTTGTTCCAGGTTTCTTGCAAGCCCAGCAAAACAAAAGCAACGATTTGAGCTGCTATCTTATGCATATGTGGTATTTCCCGGTAGTGGTGGCTGAAAGTATGTAGCCTCTCTGTGTCTGTGAGTCACATTGTCCTCTTCCCTCCAAAACTGAATCATTGTATGGTGAATGTGTTATTACCTAAGATGTTATTTGCTTCATTTTAAATGGCTACAAAGTGTTAAAGTAAAGTCGCTCCTGTCACAGTGTGAAGACCTACAATTCATGACAAGATTCAAATTTCTTGTGGTCATTTCACAGATTTAACGGCATATAGCTCTACTGAAAGCTTTCAGTGTGGAGGCGGCCTAGTTCTGACATCGGTCCTCTATATTCTTGGATCTAACTCGCGTCATCATGCTGTAGTTTCCGGTTATATAACATTATGTAACTTCATGATTTTGCAGCTTTATTCAGGGATGAGGTTGGTGGATCAGCAGCCTTTTAGATTAATTCAAAACTTTTCCCTTTGCATTTGATTTATAGTTTTGGATTGTAACAGTTTATGTATCTCAAACAAAGAGTGCTATGTGAGAGACTGAGACAGAAATCAAAGTACACAGTCAGATCATGAGAGCAAGTACCACTCTCCTCTTAATGGGTCTTTATGTCTTGCTGGGTCAGCAGTGCATTAGAAGAACATTTCCTTATGTAACAACCTCCCTACCCCACAGAAATAATCAGCATAACCTCAGCAGCTTAAGGGCTTAAAAGAGAGTGGGCGGGAGTGAGGAAATAAAGTTTAAACAAAAGTGTGTTGAGAAAGTTTTGAGATTGTGCCGGTTTCTGGGTCAAAACAGAACTAAAAGTATTGAATCAGTGTTTAAATCCTTAACGTGGCTGGATCCAAACATTGAGATAAGCTCGCAGGTCCAGGCTGGACACAGATGGACACCGCAGAGATGTAAAAGATACTGTATTGTATACACCCATCCTCAAGAGTCCCATCTCTGGGCATGTTTGGGAAACAAGCAAATCAATCAGTGTCAATTAGAGCTGCGTTCAAAGCAAACCACATCCTGGGAGTCAGACACTCGTTCTGCACTTAACAGCAGGCAATGCAATTACACTGCAAAACCCTCCAAAGTGCTCAGGGTCTGAGAGGATGAACTGGTGCATATAAAAGGCTCTTACTGTCTTTTATCTATACCACTCTCAGGTGCCCTCCTGAGCAGAGACTTTTCCCTGAGCATGAAAGAGAAGAGCGGCACTGGAAGCCCTCTGTTTCACGACTTTCAACTTGTGATCCGTACCCTGCCAGACACAGTTTGGGATGCCATTCTACATAAGTACACTGATCTTCAAAGCCCCTTTTCTGCCCCCCTCCGCTGTTCATACTCTCATTTTTGATACCTCTCTGCTGAGGTGGGGGCATAACAGTCCTCATTGATTTCTCAAGGAGAGTCTGTACAGTCACTTCCTCTCCAGCCGCCCTCTGTAAAAGGTGAGAAGGCTGCACTTTAACAGCTGAGTCTGAATTAGACTCTGATACGTGGGAGCATAATCACATCTGACTTGCAGTGTGAATTACAGAAGCAGGTTGCGAATCCTTTTTCCCACATCGTTATCATGATGCTATCTTTGATACTTCATTTGCATACACGCACAACACGGCGCTTGCATCAGTGTGAACCTCAAGGAAATGAACACTCAGACAAAGACTGCAAAGAAAGAAAAGGCTCCCAGCTTCCAGATCACATGCCTGGTACTGACATATGTTGTTTAATTCTTTATTGTATATTTTATCATAATGCAAGAAGATGAAATAAACTGCTGGAAACAGTGAATATTGATTTATGATAGAAATTATTTAAATGTATTTTGTGATTCCTTTAGGGTGATATTGACATTGTTTACTTGTAAGGCAAGGACATTTATTTATATAACATATCTGGTAAGCAAAGGCAATTCAATGTGCGTCACATAATGTGTAAAAGAAATATGAAATACAGCAATAAAATATATTAAAAACGCAAAATTGATGAGTCTTTTCAAGCAGAGCACTGGCATGTGATTTTAATCTGTTTTTGGTGCATACATAGAGGAAATTTCAAAGCTGTTTCATCACTGTGTAGCTCTCACAGAAACAGGATTATCTTTTCAGGAGCTGCTTTATATTTCTGTTTCTTCTTTATTAATTTATGTTTGTTTTGTTTTTCTCTTAATTTTTAGTCCAAATGCTAAATGCTAGAGCATCACTTTGTATTAAAGCATGCCTTAATATCAATTATCTCATATTTTGCTTGCATGCCTAGTGCTTTCCGTTTTTTTTTTTTTGCCTAACCCCAGCCATGACCAGTTTCTGTGGCAACATGATTTTGAAAATAGCTCCTCTCTAACGGCCCACTGCTGTCGCAAGTTCTGCAGGCAGCAGCCCACTCTTGATGCTTGACTCATTCATTGCTCATTATCATCCCACTCTCTTTTCATCCCAGGCTCCCCTGCTTGGATATCTGATGGTGACGGTTGCGTGGGGGCGGGGTAGCGGCCACTATAAAACTGGTGTATCCATGCTGTGATTGGCTGGTGGGATCCATTTAATCTGCTGTGACTACTACAGGGTCCGCCCCTGCACTCCTCCCCCTCACTCTGCCCGCCCTGACAGCATCCATACACAACAGTGTGCTGTCTCTGTTCCAGGGAGAATATCAGCTCTGCACAGGGAGGAGAGGATTAGCGCAACCACTCAGCTCATCTGCATACACGTTCCCAGAGAACCACATGAGCACCCAGGGCTGCACCTCTTTTGTATAAAAACCTGGCAGTCCGATCACAGAGGCTCCACTTGATCTACTGTCACTGCTGTGAGAGGATTTAATAGGGACCACGTTTTTTAAAATTTCCTTTTGGACTCTTTTACATGATTTACAGACTCTTTTTTTAATTATTTAAATTTGCAATTTGTTGTCTGTGATGTCTCTTTTTAACTGGGACAATGCAAGTAATATCATTTGATATAGACTTGCTGTGAGCGTCAAAGAGGTTTCCCTTAATTTTTTGGGACTTTTCCACTGGGTTTGTTCCTTCTTCTGGTTTGGGAGACTGCAGCACCAGAATGCCATCTAGAGAGTCCTACGAGGCTCACAAGGAAGAGAAGTCCCTTGTGCAAAAGGCCAAGCGAGAGGCCAATCAGGAGGACATTCTGGCGGCAGCTCTGGGGATGAGGATGGGGCCACAGAAACCTCCAGCCACTTTCTGGCAGCCACTTAAACTATTCGCCTATTCACAGCTCACCTCACTGGTCCGCAGAGCCACGCTGAAGGAGAGCGAGCGGACACCCAAATCTGAGAAAGCCCACAACTTCAAGGTGAGACTCGAATCAACTTAAAGAACTCTTGTTAGCTGCTGCATCTCAAAAACGTTGCTTTAATTTCATCATGTGTGGCCAGAGGGCTGCTTCTCATGCTTCCCTTGTGGGAGATGGGAGGAGGGGGGGATGATAGGATGAAAAACAGAGCTGTTTTGGTCTGTCCAGTGAGCCTTTATCAAAAGAAAATCTGTTGGGTGGTCTGTGGACCACTGCTGTTAGTTTGAGCACCAGATGGAGAGATTAGGCCGATGGAGAGGGGAAACAGTGGAGGAGTGTATCCCTGTTTGGCTCAGGCTCGCTCTCCTAGTTAGGCTGGTTAATGGGATGGAGAGCAGCAGGTGAAATATTACCTTCAAGGCTTTCAAACTGCTGATGCTTACCAATCTCTTTCTGCTGCTTTGATCTCTTGTGTTGCTGAATGTTGCATTTTAACATTTTAGTTCTTGTGTTAAAAGATCCCACAACTAAAGGATAATGTATAATTTGAGTGTATTCTCAATAATAAGAGTATTTTAATGTATTAATGTACAAAACATATAATACAGTACAACAACATCTGGGTGCTAAAATAAGGCTTAAAATTTCAAACTTTCCAAATTAAGCACTCTGACAGTTAAACGCCACATTTATCAAGTTTACCTCCTTCTTTCTGGTAAAACCTGAGACTAAAAACAATACATTCGAAGTGTTTTTTGTTTGTTTTTTTAATTAATAAATATGATTAACTGGGTCTGTTGGCACTGTCTACTATTTAAAGCAACACTACAGTTTGACACTACATTTTCACACCCCAGCCTCTTAAATTAATTACTCCAAGTAAATGCATTCACCACGTGCATTTAGATGTTTTTCTTAGCTAAAGCAGGCATGATACAGTGTGTATCAATGACAAAGAATAAATATATGATCATATAAATCAATAACAGCGGCAACTGATTAGATACATAGTAAATTATAAGATTCTATAAACATGAAAAGACGCCTTAAGAAATGACATCACTCCAGGTGATTGGGATAACCATTAATGATGGCTGACTATCGAGGAACGTCTTAGTTGACCATCAGTTAATATTTTTTAACACAATGATCCCCTGCACAGTGTTATGCCCACCACAAACTAGCAATTCTTTACCAGAACGGCTAACCTGCTGTATCTGCTACTGACTTAATGCAAGGAAAACAGGGAGAGTTGTGGCTTGCTCTTGCTCCCAGAGGCCTCCCTGATTGGCTGGCTGTTGTTACCTGGTGGAGTGCGGGGCTCCCTTTCCTACACGAGCATGGTGGACTTCTACTGTTTCCATAGCAAGTTTCCCTGACAACTTGCACCTTCACTCTGGCAAAGTGTCAAATCCTACTGTGCCATGATGGCAAAGCCTCCCCTGCTCAGAGTCACCGCTGCACCCACCTCACTATTGTCAGTTTGAGGGTCTGTTTGAACGACAGTCCTCCTCCACACACAGATAATCCTCCTCCTCTGCCTCATTTAACGTGGCAGCACCTACAGGTCTCCTGACCCCCTAAAGAAGGGCATGGGGTGTCTATGGAGTAAATAGCTGCGACTCCCCGCTGTTCTCTCTCTGTCTTGTCATTGCACTTCATCACTAATATCTGTCACTGTCCTCCTCTCTGTTGCAGGTCCATACCTTTCGGGGGCCTCACTGGTGTGAACACTGTGCCAGCTTCATGTGGGGACTGATGGCTCAGGGGGTCAAATGTGCAGGTACATCTTGTTCTCAGGCTACATTAACACACTCTTATATAAACAGCTTTATCACTTCACAACATTCTCGTTACATTCATAGTGTACAAAGTGAGCATTACTGTATATGGGTTACATGGTTTTTAGTGCATCTGGAGCTGGAGCTGGATTATTTTAATCTAAAATCCCAACAGTAGTTTGTGGATTAGGGGTTGTATAATAGAGTGAAATAAGGGCTCTATAGCTGATGATGTAATAGATAATTTACACTATGTTAAAACCTTATTTTTGACCTACTTTTTTCCTCCCTGGGTTTGTGAATGGGGTTCAAACAAGCAGAAGAATCAGCTCTATCAGTGCTGACTGATTATTCAAAAAAACAAAACAATCTCTTTATTCTTTTTGGAAATAATGACTAGATTTTTTTTCTTCTCTGGACTTGGTTGCTCTTCACATCTTGTTGTCATTATTACAATAACAAAGGCTATCTGTGTTTCCACTTCCATGATTTCAGTGGATAAGCATTTGCTGCATTATATCTTATTAAACACACAACAGTAAAGCTCACAACAGCAGCTGACAAAAATAACGTGTTTAAAGCTCAGTTCTTTGTATTTTTCTGAATGCATTTTGTCATTATTTTCTCTACAGTGCGAGCATTTCCTTTTTTTTAATTCACCTACAATCTGTAATCATTTCAGTCCTGTATGAATATTCCTTTACTTTGTGTGATAGATGTAACATACACACGTTCAGTCCTGTTATTTGCCCCTTTGCTCGTCAAATACTCTGATGAGATTTCTGTCTCACTGTAGCTGTTGTTAGTATTCCTTTCACATTCCAGAATAGTGCTATAATAGAGTCTGATGTGTGTCTTTGATGTTTTATTGATGAAACAAAGTATGCCACACATATCTGTGGGAGCTCTGACGTTAATTATTAAACAACAATCGAAAGAAAGGCATATATGTTTGGATCCAATCTTTATAAACTCTCATATTGCCATTCCTTCAGACTCGACCACAGCCACCAGAATCTAGGGCAGCGAAGTCTCACATGATGCTCACATTTGCATACCAAAAAATGTTCTCCCACCCCCTTTTTTTTTTGTATGTGTGAACTGTTTTTGGCTGAGTGCCAGGAAGCCAGCCTCTGCTTGTGCTTGTTGTGCCACATTTCCTCATCAGAGTACGCCCCCCAGCCTCATCCCATCAAGCCCATGAAGGAAAACAAAGCTGGCATGTCTTTGTAATGAGGAGCAGAGCTCAGAGCGTGGGGAAGGAGCTCGGTTTCCACACACATTAAAATTCAGCGGCTTCAACCAAAGAGCTAGGTCAAGCAGCTCAACCCCTATTTAACTTAAATGCTCGGTAGAAAACCAAAACATCTAACAAATACGAATGGCCCTTTTTGTTTTCAGTTCCAGTCAGAAAGGGACCGGTTTCAACTGGTACCGCTGCTGGTAGACATGGTGATAATGTGCTGATTAGAAATTAGCAACCAGCCACCATTAAACCTCTTCTCAGAGCCCTTTAGCAAAAAACTGAGCTGCAGCCTCCTCGCCATAGCAACAGAGACAGAGCTGACGGTGCAGTAAAGCACCATCCCCTGTCTCCAGGCTCCTGGCATCCCTCGGGTCCTGCCTCACCCTCACCCGCCCCACCTGGGACCCTGGGCCATCAGTGTGCTCACATGGACTACAGGAGCTCAGCAGACTTGTGTCTGATGACGGGTCCTCCTCTATTACACTGCCTGTCTCATATCCTTAAGAGAATCATCTCTTAAGGTAATTACATTTCTGCATCAATGCATATAAATGCGGGTTGCTTGAATTTCTCCAGGGACCCATATTAATCTAGATATTGTCTGAGGTCCTCCAGAAGCATAGATTCTTGGCTTTGAGAAGTGTTTATATTTAAAATTAAAAAGTAGCAATTCTTCTGAGGGATCCACATTTTATTTTTTTATGTTTTTGGAATCAAAAAGCACACAGCATTTGTCAAAAAAAAAAAAAGCTTTCAGAACTTGGAGACGGCTCAAAAGATCTAAGAGCTTGGAGAGCTGCCCCATTTAAGTCTGGGGAAACTAGGTCTAGTGTAGCCCGCAGCGCCTCAAATGCTGCTTCCACCGCCATTGTGTGTGAGCTCGGATTTGGAAAAGAATAGAGCACGCAGCAGCGCTGAGTATCCCTCCTCCGGGCCACAGCGTTTTTCAGTGTTCCTCTAATTCCCTCCATGCGTCTCTGTTACAAAGCGGAGCTGCAGTCTCTCTCTGCATCTGCTCTCCACGGGCTCCTCTGTTCCCGACAAGGTGAATCCTGCCCTGAAACAGCTGTGCCTCAGGCCCCATGCGCTGTGACAGAAGACAAAACGCAATGTGGGATACTTACACTGACATCATGACTAATCTGCTATGTGAACACCCAGTGAGGGGCATTCTACGTCTGAAAATATCATATAGGAGAAAAAAAAAACATCAAAAAGAGAATTTCCCCACATTTAATAATTATCAAATGCATTTCGCCTGTTTTGTTCTGAATTACTAAGAAATGTTTTCATACAGATTGAATGTTATATAATTAATGTCCTGTCCTGTGGTATATCATTGTTTTATTTGATGGCTTTTAATAAGTAAATAGCCATCTAGAGGTGCCTTTGGATCTATCCAGTGCTCAAGGTAACTCCAATGCCATGTGTGGTGGAGGGAGAGGCGCTCTCCAGTGGTCTTGTGACATTTAGGGGGCAAATATTGATCAAGGGAATTAACACTCTTCTGCAAGCCAAAACATACATGAAACCAGCCAACCAAATCCAAATGAACCTGATGTTGAATTGGAATTTACATAATAGTCCTCAGTACAGAGATAAAATGACTAAACTACAAGAAATAATTCAGTTGGCTTTATATTTGACAAATTTAACAGTGCAAACTCTATAGTTTACCACCTTTCCATTATTATTATCCATTTTGAAGCTGCAGTTATTCATGAACTAAACCTGCTGTATGTGTCTCTCTGTAGATTGTGGTTTGAATGTCCACAAACAGTGCTCATCTCTGGTGCCCAACGACTGCAAGCCAGACCTGAGACACGTTCGTAAAGTCTACAGCTGTGACCTCACGACCCTGGTGAAGGCTTATAACACGGCGCGACCCATGGTGGTGGACATGTGCATACGAGAGATCGAGTCAAGAGGTTGGTTTAGGACATGTGTTTGTGTATTTTTTAAATGTATAGCTCAAAATAAGACTATTTCTCCACAAGATGTAAATGTGATAAATGCAGTTTAGTTTAAATACTAACTGAATTAATTTTAAGCCCTAACAGCTATAAAACTAGACTCTGATTTGCTGATAATAATTGGCTGAGTGGAGACTTTCCATTGAAGGATTTAGGAAGAATTATGGGAGCAAAGAATGGCCGGAATAATTAAAAGCTTAAAAGCAACTGAAAACCTACCTGTGAAATTTAGTCACTACTGAATACTTAAATACTTAAAATTTAATTGTAGCTGAATTTATAGTATTGAAATATATATCTATGTGAATGTATGTATGTATTCAGCTATTGGTTCACAAATTCATATTGAACATTGAGGTGTCGAGGATTTCAAGTCTCTCCTCTAAACTTCTTTTTCTGATTGGACAGATCTCTGATCGACTCTCGAATGATTATCCATGGTGGTCTGAATGTTCAAGTTTTTATTTTTTTATCTTGAATTTGGTGTCTGAATTTAACCAATCCAATTTGAGAAACTAGATTTTTTTGTCCTGACTTAAATTTTAGATCCGAAAATGACCAATTGAATCTGAGCATCTTGGATATTGGACACTTAAATCTTCTTATCTGTGAAACCTAAAAAATAATGATTAATATCAAGTCTTGGAAATAGTCAAAAAGGGGGAAAAGCTATGAATTACGTAGCATTTAAATTTCAACACTAAGTATTCAGTAGTGATTAAATTTCCATTTCTTTTAAGATCCAAACCCTTACCGCCTTTCTTTGCTTCCATAAAGACATTTCGTAATCATCCTAAGACAACCAATCAAGCTCATGTCTGGTCAGGTCAAAACGAAATCACTTTAGATTTAATTACTTGAACAAAATTAATTTTTAACATTTTCAGCTGATATTATGCAGAATACATTTTTAAGTCTTTCCAAACAAACCCCTTTAAAATGCCATTTGAAATTAAGTTCATGGATCCTGTTTACTGTATTTATGTTGCTCGTTGTAAAACAGCTTTCCTCTAATTTTATAGTAAGCGCTCTACAATATGTACTGCTTAGTTTGAGGAGTTAAAAGTCTGATTACTAACTGAGTTAATGTTTTTTGGGCGGGGGGAATGACTGAGAGGAGTGATGAGTGTGCTGGTAATGGTGAACGTGTAATGAGGAATACATTACTCTGTTTCCTGCTGCCTTATTTGATTGCATTTCAGTTAAATCAGTCAGCTATGTAGGAAACTGATTGCTCCCTCATTGTCTGCCCTCTAATATATGTCTGTAGCTAAGTTTGATTTATGTCTTTATTATTTTGCCCAGTGATGCAGAAAACTATTTGCATCTGCCCATGTTGTTCCATCGTGTGACATTGTGGACATTTTATCCTTAATTTCTTATGCATATTTAATAGTGTTTAATGGTATTTCCTAAATTACCCAAGGAGCTATATGCAGGTGAATTTTTCTGCATTACTCATGACAGCCCTGACGATGTCTGAAAGGTTGTTTATTTCATGTTTGTTCCTCAAGGACTGAAGTCTGAAGGCCTCTACAGAATATCTGGATTCAGTGATTCAGTGGAAGAAGTCAAGATGGCGTTTGACAAAGGTACGTGTGCCTTTGGATCTGCATGTGGTAACTGCTTTATAGATTTCTGTCAGCTCACAACATGACGATTGACGTTGCGTGCTTTCTTATGTTTACATAAGACAAACAGAACATTTCAGATTAATGATAAAGTGACACATTTGTGAAGGATTACTGTCCATCTGGGAGTGCAGACCCTATCCTGACATGTCCCCCTCACATAGGGTTTCACAATGTGGACAGACGGGGGGTGGGGGACCTCAGGGGATGCAACCCATGGATGTACTCTCACTGCCTTAAACGTAGCTGTTAAAAAAACTCTTCCGCTGTGTTGGGATTCAGTAGTAGACTTAGTGAGAATGAGCCTGTCTTGGCCCAATGCAGTGTGAATTTTAACTGTAAGAAAAACCCTGCAGCAGTGGGCTAAACTCTTATCCAGATCCGCATGTGGGAGATCATCCATGACAGAGTGTCATTCCAGCTCACAGCACTGTGATGTTCAGTCTGCCAGCACAAGTAGGCCATGGCCTCTCTGGAAAGCATGCATAACTGAAGGAAAGTCAGAATAAAACAGGCCAGGCGGATGATAGCAGCTACTTTGCAAAATACAGAGCGAGAGAAGATTTAGTTTTTCCACCCACAGTAACACAATCTCTTTATTCCTCAGTTCACATGGTGGTGTGAAAGCGCTGGTGTCAGCCATTTTTACAGCATGAAAACTCTCCTTCTCTTCTTCTTGTCTCCCTTATCCCATCACACATCCTCACAGATGGCGAAAAGACAGACATCTCAGGGAATGCCTATGAAGACATCAATATCATCACGGGTGCACTGAAACTGTACCTAAGGGATTTGCCTGTTCCCGTCATCTCATACGATGCTTACCCGGGGTTCATCAAGGCTGCAAGTAAGTCTCAACTAGACAAATTAGTCAGAAACACACCTGTTTCAGTGTGTCGCATTTTGCTGCAGTTAAAGATGGCAAACATCCACTATAATGCTTTATGTCCTCTGGTTCATGTGGAAAATGCTTTGCTGGGTACACATGACAGATGTCAGCTGCAGTATACTGGCCTTAAGAGGGTGGACAAAATAACGGAAACACCTGTATGTGATGGAATTAAATTCAATAACCTCCAACAAATACTAATGTTTTGAAGACTGATTCCATACATATTGTATACATTCTTGAGGCTGTAGCTTGTGGGGTTGTTGTATTGGACTGCACTTTATTGCATGTTAACAGCATGTGGCTGCTGCCAGCACAGCCACAGTCCTTTGCTTATACAGATCTTATGGTTGTTATTGAGAAACGGAAAACATTTATTGGTAATTTTCCTCAGTTACAGATGAAACAGAACAGTGAAAATGCAGCATTATACAGCTGACTTCTCAGAGTCAGCCAAGGACTTTCAAAACTCAGCACTGACCCTAAGTCCTGAATAAGTATTCAACTCCAACTGTGCCCCTAATTTACAAAACACAACCCTACAGTCAAGAACACATTCACAATGTTCAGTTGCATTAGCCGTCTCAAGCAGCCTCAGACTTCCTCTCAGAGACTAATGGCTTTTATTACCCCACAGGAAACAACCACACTGATTCCTGCTTGTGGCCTCTGAGGTCAGAGAGTGTATTCTGGCCGCTCTAACAGCTCAATCCTTTCTGTTTCTGTTCAGAGCTCACAGACCCAGAGAAGAAGCTGGAAGCTTTCCGTGAGGCTCTGACTCTGCTGCCGCCATCACACAGTGAAACTCTGAAGTACCTCATGGCGCACTTAAAAAGGTGAGCGGTCCAGTCGAACTCTGCAAGAGCTAAGGGACTGTGCCAAAATTATTAGGAGGGAGGGGTTTCAGAAAAGGGGGATGATTATGTTTTTTTTTTTTTTTATTTTGCTGAAGGGAGGGATGTTAGTTGAAAAATAAAGAATTGCTGGAATATTCAGTAAACAGGACGCATCGCTTTTTTATGTTTGCCATAGTTTTGGCAATTGTTAATTTCACTTATATGGCGCCATTTGGTGGTTATGTGAAAATCATTATTGACAAATTCTTTGCCCACTTTAAGTTATTATATTTAAGACAAGTTTTACATTAGTTTGAGATATTGTGGGGAGGGTGTTGCTCTTAGTCAAGGTCCAAAGAAAATATTAGTAACAGTGCCGTGCTTTTTTTTTTAAAACCAGAAACATAAAGTTCAGCCCCCATCCCCACCCTAATTTTCATACATTTCCTAAAACTCTGTTTATTTCCAGACACAGTCTATGTTTCTAACTTTAAGACATTTTTGCAGGGTGACACAGAATGAGAAATTCAACCTGATGAACGCAGAGAACCTCGCCATCATTTTCGGACCCACCCTCATGCGCGCACCAAACCTGGACGCCATAACAGCACTCAATGACATCCGCTACCAGAGACAGGTGGTGGAGGTGCTCATCAAAAATGAAGATGTGCTCTTCTAAACACAGATCAGGACTTTTATAGAACAGTTATCTAATCATTCTTTTGTGTAAAGACTTGAATGACAGTTTGTATTACATTGATTGATACATTTTTTAAAATGCCCTGCGTATGGACTAGTGCTGACCTAACGTCTGTCCTCCCCTGTTTTGGGTGTGGACGATGAACTTTACTCTATGTCTCCCCATTTTTGTCGGGGGATTTTCAGAAGCTGACAGACCAGCATGCATGGTGCGAGGTCTTTGTTGCTTTGTAGTCGTAACCCAGCATGTGTTAAGATCGTGTAGCGCTGTGATTTTGCTTTTGTCTGTTCTGTGTTAGTTATAGTCCACATTCCCAGCTGCCTGCTGCACAGTTTTTTTCTGTGAAACATTGTATAGCTGGATGTAAAAATAAGCTACTGATGTTTCTGGGGTAGTTTTTATGATGCCGTATTTTTTTAACTCCTCAACTGTTTTTATGTAACCTTAAGTAGTTGAATGAGCCTTTCCTGTTAATGTGTACACACTGGTGCATTTGCCTGACCTGAACATTTTTATTGTGTTATAAACAGCATTATTTGTGAATTTAATGTCTTACTGTAATGTTTTTGTACACAACTTGAGCATGATCACTTTAATTTATTAAAACTTAATCTGACAAATGAAGTACTTAATGAGTATATATATATATATCAAATTGTGCAAATTGTGCAAATTGTGCAAATTGTGCAAATTGTGCGTTAAACCTGCATTAACTAATTTTTCATGGCCACTTGGGGGCAGCAGATACAAGCTGTGAATACAACTTGTAAGTTGATATGGGCAAATAGCTGCTTATTTTAGCTCTGTTTTTGGTCTCCACCAACTCCTGAGGGAAATATCTGGTTCTTCAGCTGCTAAATGCTCCACTGTGTTCAGCGGCTTGTCTCTCACTGTGTCTGTCAGCCCTTTTCTGTGAGGGAGGTTGTGTTTTTTTCTGAGCTTTTTTCCTGTAAAACAACACAACGAGAGCAGTGATAGTGAACCAAAACAGTAAAGTTGTGAGCCGGACAAACAAAACAATTAGGTGAAAGATGCTAAAAATCTCTGCAGAGCTGATGGGAGCGGCAGACTAGGGTGATAAATCTCTGTGGGTTCATCACTACGAGCAACCACTTCAAATTTCAAATAGTAGTTTAATCAATTGTTTATAAAAAAAAATTGCTTACAGCAGCTTTAATGTAGCTTTTGAGTGTTAGAGGTTTGTACAGCAAATGTTTCATGATGGTGAACAACATTCATATAAATCCAGATTCTGCCCAGAGATGGTAAAATCTGAAATGATGCAGATGTAATGTCACCTTTGAAATCACATGTGAATCTCCTTCAGACTAAATCCAGCCTCCTCCTCACTGTCTATTTTATTTTTCTTTGCCCTAAAGGATAAGGCTGTATATTATATTTGCCGTATTGTCAACAAATCACATGAAAAGACCAAAACCAACAATTAATTTATCTCCCTGACAAATATTGATTGTGTAACGTTATAGTTAATTACTCTGTGCCATCGGCCTCCACTGTTGTCCAAAAACTATTTAAACACCTCAGTGCATTGGGTGACATGTTCCTTCATCACCATAAACATGGACAATGTAGTTTATTTTGGGTAAGTCCCAGAAACACCGTCCTGCTGCTATAAATACTCACTAGAGCACCTAATGTGTATTAATCCACCGCTGAAAATAGTCCCCAACAACTGCACTATTTATTCCTGTTTGAGTATCGTTTGCTATAAACTACAGTGCCCAGCTGTTTTAAGAAATTACACTGCCTTTTAAAAACCATACAACTACATATTTGTGACCCATTTTTAAAGATTTCTGTCTTAAGTAGGAACTAATGGGCTGAGTACCACAAACAGGGTTAGTAATTATTAAGAGATGGAAAAACACATAGTTTTGGTCTTTTAATGGGATTTGTTGGCAATAAGAAAAATATACAATAATAACTGCACTTGTATCCTTAAAATGAAGACTAAAGAGTACATACAATATTTAATGTTACTCAAAACACATTTGTTTGTAGCTGTAAGATGACCCTGGCCGATAGGACCGATAGTCCTCCATTCTGCATCTTCAAAATGACAGGTCGTGCCTAAAAGCCACACGTCATGTGACTTTACATAAACCCCCTCTAACAACAGTGAGTCAGTCACTGTGAGATTAAAACCAAACACACAATACCTAAGGCAACACCACTCTTGCACTTGGGAGGCTGTTAATTACTGGATATAATATGCAAACAATGTCACATTAAATTTATGCATTTTAGGTTTAATTACCCACAGGTTGTCTTTCCAAGCTATTTCGAAGAACCAGCCATGCACAGCCATCGGCGGCTCATTACATGATCACCGTCTCACACTGTTTAGACTCAGGGAACCAATAGGAGCAATTTGGATAGTGCCTTTATTCCACATTTCGTGTTAAATTATATTTCTTCTCAGACTGTGGACATGTGAGCTTTTAGGTGGGATTATTATTGACAGACATAAAATTTGATGTAACCACAGTGTTTGGCACCCAGTGTTGTTTGTAGCTTTACATTCACCTATTCCCTTTTGTGCCACAAAGCATCTGAGGAGCAATCACTGCTTGACATTTAATCACTTGGGGTTTGTGACCACATCACATTGGTGATTGTGTGGCAAAATTGGATTTTCATCCAACCGTTTAGCCTCCTCCGCCGTTATCAGCCATTTTATATATATCATACCTTCATCTACGTTAGGCGTTGACTGTGAAAGGAGGTAAACCACACCAATAAAGCTATCAAGCGTTCTATCTCTCAGTCAGATGCTGTGATAACACCATGCTGGAGTAATGTCTGAAAATGCATTGTGTGGTGCATGTGCCTCATTCACAGTAATGAGACTAAATTTGAAAGTCTGTGATCCATGAGATAACTGACCTTTCTCTGTTGACTGGATGGTAATGCTTTCCTCCCTGCAAACGGCTGACCTGAATGCATTTTCAATCTTTGAAATATAAAGATAGACTCAGTTCACCCATGTGAAGTATGTGAAATGGAAACGTTCATTCTGTTTAATTGCTGATCATGATTTGATATAATTACTGCCATTTCAAATTTCACTTAGAAGATGCATTAGAGAACCAGATTGAAGGGTGAATCATATAAATAAATACTGCTTTAAGATTTCAAGGATTATTATTTGTTGCTTCATTTGAGTTTTATTTACTTGAGTAATTTACTTACCAGTTATTTTGTCTATTGTACTTGCATCTTAACAAACCAGCAGAAATACTTACAACATATTCAAAACATAATTAGAATAGCTTACAGTAAAGCCTCCAAATTAAAGGTGTGAAATTATGAATAGGAATATTACTAATGCTGTCCAATGTTAGACGTTTCTATATTTATGTTGGAACATTTACATGTAAAATATATCACTCAACGCACATCTTAATCTCTTCTATAAAAACTCTAATCCTCTTAATCTTCATCAAGGCATAAACATCCAGTATGTTGTCCAGTTTCCATCCACCCCCTGCAGATATTTACATGGACGCTTTCATTCAGAGTCAATGAACCTTTTATCACTTAGAGAGCAGATATAAGCACACAGCTCACAGTCCTCCAGAGACTGGGCTTGCAGTGTGTGCCTTCAAAGTGTTGTAATTAACACTGGTCAGAGCACCAAATGTGTCCGCCTCGGACTACAGGCCGACTGAGCAGACACAATGCTGGCTTGTCCCGTGTTACATGACAGACTTGGAGAAAGGCAAAGCGGTGCTTACATGGTGTAAATTCAGGTGGCCTGAGTGATTGGAGAGATAGAGAGGGGGTGGGTTGAGACAAATCTCTCTTAATTCAGACATTGCCAAAATGGTCATTTGTCCCTAAGTGAGATGAATGAGGAGTGGTTGAATGACTGGCTGATTGAACGGATTGGGAATGTGAGGAAATTGAGTTGCCTGACCCATCACGGGCAGGACGGGTGGGGGTGGGGGTGTAGAGCAGAGCAAAAGAGGGAGACACGGGTGTAACACCTGGCCTCTGGGAAACAAAGAACTGTTTGAACATCTGAATTACGTAAGATTAGAATATTATTGGGCAACGGGACATGAGAGGCGCTGTCAGAATACTTTCAAAATAAAACAAATAAAGAAAGCAAAAACCAAAAGAATACCAAACTAAAAACAATAACAGGTCAATGTAAATGCACAAATAAACAAAACACGCTAGACACAGAACAACGTACAACATAGTAAATCCACAATAACAAACAACCACAACGACGACAGAAAAAAACACAGACAATATAAGCACCTTTCATACAGGTTAGTGCAATTCAAATTCAAAGCTCCAGAACAGTTACTAAATAGACCTTATGGTTGGATAATTGTGTCAGCAACTGTTCCCAAGGTCAGACATGAACTTGATAAAGTTTTATTTAAGATCCAAAGCTTTAAAATGATTTAACATATGTCGCATGTCACCCAAACTAAAATGCTCCAGCACACATGTAGATTTTCCCGTGGAAGAAACATACAGACATGTATGTTAAATCATTATTCAATATGGAAACATCTTTTTGATTTACAAGGGGCTGTGCATGTCCTTTACATGGACATATACAGTGTCTATATATACACAGATTTCAAGGCATCATTCATAGTTAATCACTGATACAAGAAAAACTGAGATCAGCGAGCATGTGTCGTGTCTTTGCACTCCGAGCTTGTGAGCAGCCAAGTTCACGATGGGATATTTCAGTGGTGGATTACTCTGGCATGTCAATCTTATAACAGATGACAAAGAATGTGGCCCTCTCAAATGACAAGCATTGGCAGCCAGTCACTCACATCCGCTGTCAGACAATAACAACAGGGCTGCCAGTGGAGAGCTTGGTGGTTGTACAGTAAGCTATTTGCCAGTGTTGAAAGAATGTTTTAGGTGGGTCAAACCTTTTTAATTCTCAAGTGGTCAACGGGCAACGTGTTGAAGTTGGATCTTGGTTTTGGATGCCTGGGTTCAGTGGCAAGAATGAATACGGTGTTTGTCATTTTCCATCTAGTCATTCTAGCAGGTAAGAACCTATTTAAAACTAAACCTCTGTGTTGGTTATCTGTGGAAATAAGTGTCTTTGTTACTTTACTTGAATTACTTTTAGTGTTTAAAGCATAATGAAGTGAGAGAGTCTAAAAACAATTACTAAATCCTCTTTTCATTAATTGTGTTTAATGAAACTGCTCTCAGGTCAGTCTAAGCTGATCCAATTCAAACAACAAAACTAATGAGCAAATTTAAATTTTGTGCAAACCGGCTCTTTGATTGATAAGGGCATGTGCATGTTTTCATTTTGCTTTGCAACCTTATGTCTGTCTATCACCACATGAAGTCACCTGCATAATTATGTTCAGGGGAGTCCTGAGTTTACTGAGTTGAATGTCTTGAGAATCATTCAACCATTCAAACAACATGTTGCTGTAAAATGACCTTCGTTTCAAGGTCAGCTGAAAAATGAAAGGGGATCCTGCCCTGGCATGTGACAGATATGTAGGATAAGAACATCTCTAATAACGAACTTACAGGAGAGCCGTCACATGTTTGAATTCAGAACTGCCAAATTTAGACCCCAAATCCAACACAGAGAGTTCACACAAATACATATGAACATTACTTTTACACTACAGGCCTGCAGGTTTGAGAACATGTGCTTGATATATATACTAAATTAATATATAAATGAAAACGCATGCTGTACACACAAGCGGGTCCGTCTCAGTCTACTTAATAAGTGAGTCTACATCTTACACCTATAGTATGTCACATCTATTTTCAACTCATATTAAATTAACTCACCTCAAGTATCAGATGTTCTTAAAGCAATATTCTACTGTGGCACAACATAATAATTTTCAAGTACACTCAAGAGGCACCTTGAAGAGGAAATAAAGACCTATTTCACTGTCTAAATGCCTTCAGTGTAAACTATGAGCCTTTATTGTGTCTTTTTTATGTAAGGTGCTGCCTGGGCCTCCACCGATGAAACGCGTCTGGTCAAAACCCTCTTCACTGGCTACAATAAGGTTGTCCGGCCTGTCAATCACTTCAAGGACCCGGTGGTTGTTACTGTAGGCCTTCAGCTCATCCAGCTCATCAGTGTGGTGAGATCTCACGTCACACATGATATCACCCAATCTGTATGAAGATTCATTGTCATCAGCTGTCTAAACACATTTATCTGGATTCACAGGACGAGGTCAACCAGATCGTCAGCAGCAACGTGCGGCTGAAACAGGTTCAATACATAAGTTCATTTTTGTTGATGTGATAAATAAAAGAAAGACTTTGGACACACCATCATATTGCAGAGAGCCTCAATAATGTACTAAACAAAATTAGTAAGAAAGGGATAGAAAAAAATACATCATTATGCTTCTAGCTACAAATTATAAATACCCCAAATGTGAAAAAATAAATCCTGATGCAAATAAATTCAATTAAAATACACAAATATTTGACTTAGGAAAAGGTGAAAATACACTGTTAACATTTGAAGCGTTATAAACAAATACTGTTTTGTCTCAACAAGTAAAACATAAAGACAAACCACAGGATTGTCCACAATACTGGGTAAGCTGTTACAAAAAGTGTACTGCAAAAGTTAGTTTCAGTTACAGTTAGTTTCTTGTACAGTCAGATCCTGGTCTTGTATCACACATTTATTTTTGTAATACCAGAGGGGATTCTTGTTTGATTCAATCCATATATGTTGGTCTATATATGAAGAGTTTTGTTCCAAAGAGACATATTTGAACACCCTAACACCTCTTCAAATTCAATGTTTATCTGTACAAAATGTATCACCACTTTGAAAATGTTTTATCACAGTCTGCATGATGTTTTCAGCTCACATTTGCTTTTTCTTCACAAAATAAAGCAGTAATAATGGTTGTCATTATTGAAGTACTTTCCATTGTTCTGGGTGTTCTTTGTCTGTTTTTTCAGCAATGGAAAGATGTGAACTTGCTGTGGAAACCAGAGGATTACGGTGGCATCAAAAAGATCAGGGTTCCCTCCACTGACATTTGGCGGCCTGATCTGGTTCTCTACAACAAGTAGGCTATATTTGATCCATGTCATGTCCCTCTTCTTTTTTTTCTAAAACCTTTTTTTTTCCATTACAGTAAGCTTTACATGGCCTAAAGCACCCAGACCTCTAGAAACAATCACCACACCTGTCAGTGATGTTTTGAATCACACTTTCCTATACTCCAGTATGCAGCGTGTGAAAGCTCAGATTTCATCAGGCTAAATCTGGACTCTGTATTCCAGGGTTCCCACCTCCTCCCACCATATGCTGCATCTGACACACTGCTGTTTTCCCCTGACAACCAGCTCCACTGCCACAGCAACTTGTGCCAAGCTGAGCGCTGGTTGGCTGGGCTGTGCGGCAGCAGCACTAACCCATCCTCAGGCTCTGATGTCCCCCTGCGTTAATATTTAACTTATTATGTCCCATGTTGATGCTTCCTGTGTTTGTCTGTGCCCGCAGTGCTGACGGTGACTTTGCCATCGTTCATGAGACCAAAGTGCTGCTGGAGCACACGGGAATGATCACATGGAACCCACCTGCCATCTTCAAAAGCTACTGTGAAATTATTGTGCTGCATTTCCCCTTTGACCTCCAGAACTGCAGTATGAAGCTGGGTACCTGGACCTACGATGGAAACTTGGTCGTCGTCAATCCTGTAATTCCATTCAGACCATTTCAGCTCTACATTTTGGGAATTATTCGTCGAGAGTTAGATGAGAATACCACTCTGATGGCTATCATTTAAATATGAAGCTAAAGCTAGCAGCCGCTCAGCCTAGCTTAGCATAAAGCCTGGAAACAAGGGAAAACAGCTAGCCTGGCTGTGTACAAATCAGCCCACCAGCACCTTTAAAGCTCACTAATTAGCATGTTATATATTGTTTATTTAATCCGTACAAACACCGAAGAGTAAAAATGACGTATTTTTTTGTGCCAGACTATTTGTTGGCCGGGAGCAGTGACTTCCTGGAGTCCCACAAAACCACAGCTTGTTATTTTTGAACTTCAGTGTTTGTACAGATTAAACAAAAGAGATATAACATGTTAATATATGAGCTTGTATTGTTACGTTTGGGCCGAGCCAGGCTAGCTGTTCCCCCCACTTTCAGTATAAGAAAAGCTTGAAAAAAAAAAATAGAAATACTAGAAATATATAAAGAATTTGAATGAAAAATCATCCTTTAATCTCCCCGTTTATTGCTTCTCCTCACCAGGACAGTGACCGCCCTGATCTGAGTAACTTCATGGAAAGTGGAGAGTGGGTGATGAAGGATTTCCGCGGCTGGAAGCACTGGGTGTACTACGCTTGCTGCCCGGACACTCCTTACCTGGACATCACCTACCACTTCCTCATGCTGCGGCTCCCGCTGTACTTCATCGTCAATGTCATCATCCCTTGCATGCTCTTCTCCTTCCTGACTGGCCTTGTCTTCTATCTTCCTACAGACTCTGGTTTGTTGACACGTTGTTTACAAGTACATTCATATACAGTCAATACTAGCGTAGCGACACTATGACATAAAAGAAAGCAATAAAACATTACATGTACCAGAGAGCATATAGACATATTTAAAAGTTCATCACACACAACATATTTACAATAACTCTCATAATAAATCATATATTCTATATGCCCGTTGCCATAGCTCTTTCTCATTGTTGATTATACATAGTATATGTGCCCACAATTCATTTTGACCATTATAATTTGTTGGAGTGCATAAGTTGCTTGCTACATGTATGTTTATATACAGCACTTCAGGCTGACATAGCCTGAAGGGAATCTGTACACGTAAAGCAATAGCTCCACATTTTGGGAAATACACTTATTCGCTGTCTTGCTGAGAGTTAGACAAGAGATTGATATGACTCTCAATATTTGTCCATTAAATATGAAGCTACAGCCAGCAGCCGGTTAGCTTAGCTTAGCACAAAGACTGGAAACAGGGGGAAACAGCTAGCCTGGCTCTGTCTGAAGCTAAATATCTGCCTACCAGCAGCTTTTAAACTCACTAATTGGCTCACTGGCTGGCACCCTCACAGTGACAACAAGACTCCAGGAAATAGTCCGCACAGACCACTCCATAGAACTGCTAATTGTTAATTTTACTCTCTTTTTTTTGATGGATCATATAACATGTTAATTATTGAGCTTCTCATCTAACTCTCAGCAAGAAAGCAAATAAGCTATTTCCCAAAATTTCAAACTATTTCAGATTACTAGATGACAGTAAATGTCAATCACTCCTGAAATGTCCAGTCAAGTACAGTAGTCCAGGTGTGATGTACTATGACACTCTCACCTGAAAAGTATATAGATATAGAATATATAGACATGTGTATTATAAGGGATATGCAAAAAAACAAAAAACAACAACCACTCGAGAAGTGCAAATTGTCAAAAATAATTCATATCTACTTGTTACATTTTCTTTACTATTTGTGTTGTCATGATCAGATTATGAAAACACAGATACGAACTGTCATCATGTTGGACAAATCCTTGTCTCTAATTTTGCCTGTCAGTCTGAGGTGTCCCTACATCAGCTGCTACAGGAATGGCTCGCTTGTGTGCACATCTGGCCGTGTTGCCAGTGTGTAGGTCTGCCTCATTACCCAGAGTCCCTCTGTGCTGTCATGTCTGAAAGCAGGCCTTTGCTTTAATGTATAATACATCACTTGATCCCTGTTTCTGATGTGGCTGCTGACAGGATAGTGTGGAGGAGACTCTGGTGCCAAAAGACGCTCTCTCTGGAATAACTGCTCTTACTGAGCAACAAAAATATCACGTCTTGCATTTTACTTGTGAAATGGTGTCAGAATCTGTTTTCTTGTGCTATTGCATTTAGAAACAACAACAACAAAATTGCTTCTAACTCTTTAAATTTGATTTGCTTGTGTGGGTGAACAGTGCAGTTATTGTGTTGCTGTGTAAATACTAGAGGTGGGCTCCTGATTGGATGGCTAGGGACGTGAAATATTGGGCTCATAGAAAGAGCTCTCCCCTGTGGCAATGTAATAAGATTGCATGTTGTAGGTATCATGAGCCAACATACTGTTTAATGTGGCAGCTCCACATTTTCCTCTCCGGTTTCAGGGTTATTTCAGTGTGTCTTTTAAATAACACAGAATATGTTATTGTATGAGGAGTTTTTTAAATTATCTTACTGAAAACACAACTTCTCTTCTTCAACTTCTTCTATGTTCAATTAGAAACATCTTATCAGCTCTTCGATGTATGGGGCAGACATTATGGTTCAAATTTAGGGGTTCCCAACATTTTTGCCTCTTAAAATTAAGCAATGTCGACTTATGACCCATCCTCCTTGGTTTTATATGTCTACCAGTTGTAACTAATTCAACTGAAGAACTATTTATTTTGATTTTTGATGATTATTTGAATGATTTTAGAGTCATTAAGAGGCAATATTATCCAGTAATTAACAAGAAAAAAAAGTAAAGATTAGAGGAAGGTCTGAAAAAAATAAGCATTTGATTATGTAGCCATAAACAACAGTTTTGTCTGAGTTTATAAGTTCATTTGTGAGCTTGGAAACAGCACATGTAAAACAATCTCACCTGAAGGTCCTTTCAGTAGCTGTTTTACAGCTTTTGATCATATTTACATGACCAAAATCCATCTTTTGATGAAGATCATGTGCTACTAAATGGACCTTAAGATGAGATTGTTTTGTCAAATGCTTCTTCTTCTTCTTTCCTATCCTGTTAGTCATCTCACAACCCTCCAGATTTATCCTACCCTTCTAATCGGGTCCCGACCTCCAGGCTGGGAAACACTGGTCTAAATTACAAATATGTCTTATACAGCAGCTCTATACTGCATGACGTTCTGTGCCTCGTGGTAAGTTTGAAACAAATTAAAAAGTCAGTAGGTGAAGATGGTGTGTTGTGTCTCCCAGGTGAGAAGATGACTCTCAGCATCTCTGTCTTGCTGTCTCTGACTGTGTTCCTGCTGGTCATCGTGGAGCTGATCCCCTCTACCTCCAGCGCTGTACCACTCATTGGGAAGTACATGCTCTTCACCATGGTCTTCGTCATTGCCTCCATCATCATCACTGTTATTGTCATCAACACCCACCACCGCTCCCCAAGCACTCACACTATGCCAGACTGGGTCCGCAAGGTGAGCAGAAGGAAGCAGAAGGGAACAAAATAATGACTTATATCATTTTGATTGTAGAGCTAGATGACTAGAAATTAACCAGTCCCATTTCCAAGCTTGGCCAGCTTTGGAGAACAATACTTAATCTTTTTTCTCTGCATTATGTTGCCATCTAGTGGTAGCAGACAGAATATTTAGTTTTTTTATTTAATCCACCTGCTCCCATGCTGTATACTTCTTGACACAGTGCATCTCTTTTGTCTTTTGATGGCAGGTTTTTATTGAAACCATTCCCAACATCATGTTCTTCTCAACAATGAAACGCCCAGGAAAGGAAAAGCAGACTAAAAGTATCTATGGTGCTGATTTTGACATCTCAGACATCTCTGGCAACCAGACCTCTTCTGTTCCGTACCAGTCGCCCATCACCAAGAATCCTGATGTCCGCAGTGCCATTGAAGGAGTCAAATACATTGCAGAAACCATGAAATCAGATGAGGAATCCAACAACGTAATCTTTCTCACACAGAAGGTGTCTCTAATATCTTTAATGACTCTTTCTTTTGTGCATGTGACACATTGTCCCTCTTCTCTTTCCAGGCTGCTGAGGAGTGGAAGTTTGTGGCCATGGTGTTGGATCATATTCTGCTGTGTGTGTTCATGGCTGTGTGTCTCATTGGCACATTAGGCGTGTTTGCAGGCCGTCTCCTTGAGCTGAGCATGCTCTAAAGGCCTGTGCATCATGTTTTACCGGTTTAACTTCTCAAATGATCAGTTTGTTGCTCAATGTGAAATATATAACCTTTGTTTTTGAAGCTACTGTGTGCTGTCCTGCAGCATTCACAGTCTATGCTGCATGTATAAGTCTCTGTTTGCTTTTTGGTGTTTGACAAATGGTTATAGTTCTCTATGTACAAGATCATGTGGTGTACAGTGCCTTCAGCATATTGTATGACAGAGCAATGCTTTCTTTTCTTAGGGAATATATGTGTGCAATTGACATTTTGAATTAATTCAAAAGAAATCTAATATTTTAGAATATTGTAATATTGTTTTCCATGACATGTTTATAGGGAACAACTGAATAAAAGGGGTTTTGTCAGTTTTCAGGGTGACTGATTTAGAGGTGTAGTCTTGCTCAGTGTCTTTATGTCCATATATCTTTTTGATGCCTGTGACTTTGGCAAACTGACCACTTATGTTGCACATTTTTAAATATTCAATAAATCTAAAGGTGGAAAATGTAAAATTAGAAATTTGATTTCTAATTCTTCTGATTTGTAAGGACGCAGAGATCTGCTGGACAATAGAAACACCAGCTTTCTGAAGCACTCAGACCTCTCCGATTGTGCCTGTTTCATACTGCACTATTTGCAGGCGTAGATTTTTCTGTCAACCCTCTATTTGACATTCAAATACAAATGCAGATTATGTGCCCTTGCATTATCAGCTCTGACATATTTTTTTGCCTGGTTACCTATCCATCCTGCACCTTTTGCTGAAATTACAGCAGAATGAGAATGAATTTGGGGGTTTTACAACCTGGGTGAAATTTACATTCTACAGTTAAAAAAGTACACACGATTATGGCATGGCATGCACTATATATCTAAATTTGACTACTTTCAGGCCAACAAAAATAATGTAATCACCTAGGTCTGGGTATCAATATTAGTGACTACAATAACTTACTTTGAGGAATATAAGTTGTTTTGACCCCTATTTTTTCATTTCAACAAAATATATCAAACTGCTCAATCCATTAGTGCTGAATAAAAAAGATTTGCCTAAATCAAACATAGACTAAAGTTATAAATGTTTCCTGATTATCTCAAGAAATATATGATCAAAGAATAAATGAACAACCCTACGAATCTGAGTAAGCATACCATACTTTTGATAGCTGACAGGTTTTGATACTCTATGCTATTGACAGATTTTGGTTGGAACCCAGAATATACTGAGGTTCGATCCCCGGCCCTTTATACGACTCAACATTTCTCCACAAGATTTTATCCCCTGTGAAGAAGGCTTTGAAACAGTATTTAGACCTTCACTTTGGTAAAAAAAAAAAATAATTTACAGAAAATATAAATCAACATTTAAAGCTGCATTCATTGTTTTATTGTCGCTTTTTGGCCTCTTGGAGGGAACAAGCTGTAAACATGAAATATAAAATACTGTTACCTAACAAAGAATGTGTTAACAAACACATCCAGCAGACACGATGCAACGATGCTGATGAGAGCAGTAAGACAGAACTAAAACAATTTAGTTGCAAGCCGTAAAACAAAAACAATGAGTTAAAAGACACCAAATCAAAAAAGCTGAGGGACGGTGCAGAGTTGAGTTTTAGTTCTCTGTTGGTTTGTCACTATGAGCGACCCCTGTCACTCTACACAGTCGTATGATCCATTGTTAACATAAAGATATTGATTACTGCAGCTTTAACTGAATACATAAAACATGCAATCTCCAAATGATTAAATGTATATAGTATATATGGGGGGGGGGGGGGGGGTAACATGTCGTCATGACCTTCTGTTTCCAACTGTGTTTACATGTGTGACTCCTGAGATTCTATGATCTGATTAGGAATTTCAGTCTACAATTTTGTTTCTCCTTAACCTGACTGCACCTTATTATTTTTCCTTATTTAACAATATCAACACACATACAAATATCTTTCAGAATCAGAATCAGGTTTATTGCCAAGTACGTTTTCACATACAAGGAATTTGCTTTGGTATTTGGTGAATAACAATAAACATAGTATGAGAAAATTAAAAAAATAAAAAGCAAGTACTGCAAAAGCCAAGAAAAATAAATAGAAATAGAAAAATGTACATCTGTTTGTATAAAGTTTGTATAGTAGTAGACTTGGAAAATGTTGCTTTGTGAAATGCTGATTTGTAATAAAAGTTTTATTCAAAATAATTACTATACTGTATATCTGTCAGCGGTAAATCTGTTAAAAGTGTGTAACAGATTCCGGATCAGTTGCATATTGAACACTGAGGTAGGTGGAGGAAGCCCCGCCCATCTCTCCCTGTTGAAAATGTGATTGGTGAAGTCGTTGTTGACACATCGGGGGATTATGAGAGTCGCTGAGTGGGAACGAAAGCAATATGTAACACAAATGATAAACAGTCAGTCCAGAGTAATGTGAACAGTTTTGTAACAGTGGACGTACTCCACGTTAAAGTTTTGTTACGTAGCAAAGTAGCTTCACGTAGTATTTTCAACGACAGCGTGGGGCTCGTTTCACCAGCTTAACGTTAGCCAGCCGGCTAACGTTCATGGCTACTCCTGCTGAAGTTTGACTGGCACATGATACGCGAGAGGGCACGCGACTGCACGCAGAGGTGAGAGTAACTTTAATAACCGTGTTGAAATCGCGACGCTTGTTGGCTGTATGGTAACACAACTTTACAACCTCCAGTAAATTAGTCATTTCAGTCGTGTGATGTTGTTTCGGTTAACTAAACAGTTATCGCTGCGTGTGAAGTTATCTGTTATCTGTATACCTTTGCGACAGCACCCGTTTAACGGTTGTAACAGCCCCCGTTTAACGGCTGTAACAGCACCCGTTTATAACAGCACCCGTTTAACGGTTGTAACAGCACCCGTTTAACGGTTGTAGCTGACAACTACATCAGCTCCTTCTTTGAATGTATTTCCCTCTTTTAGTATCTGGCAGTGCCGAGCAGTAGCGACATTTAACATGACCGCAAACCAGGCGTGACAGCAGACACTGGAGGGAGGATCGGCACGATGGAGGCACCGGGCAGGACCACCAACTTCAACTTTTCATACGCGGAGGAAGACCCGGACTCCTCTGCTCTCTCGTCCACCATGTCCATTGACAAGCTCTTCCCGGCTCTCCTGGAGTGCTTTGGGATAATATTATGTGGATACGTCGCAGGGAGGGCGAACATCATCACGTCCACCCAGGCCAAAGGATTGGGGAATTTTGTGTCCAAGTTTGCCCTCCCAGCGCTGCTGTTCAAGAACATGGTACTGTTGGACTTTGGTAATGTCATCTGGCCATTCCTATGGAGCATCCTCATCGCCAAAGTGTCTGTGTTTGTCATTGTGTGCGTCCTCACACTGATAGTTGCCAGTCCTGACAGCCGCTATAGTAAGGCTGGACTCTTCTCAATATTTGCCACCCAAAGCAATGACTTTGCTTTGGGATATCCCATTGGTAAGTATAATGCCTTTAAGCCTACCACCCACAGTGCTTTTCATTCACTTCTGCAACTGTAATCATGCTGTCCTAAAGTTTGCCCATCCATCAAACCAAAAGTCTAATTATCTGTTTGTTACACTGTAAACTACCTTAGCAAACAGAACTGGATATTGCTTTCAGGGCCCTCCTTTTATCAATATTGCTTTCATGCAAACTTTTCCTACACCGAGTGTTGATCGTTTCTGAGCAAAGTGGGATTCATTGTTTTGTAGTCGCACACAAGGCTTTGCAGAAATATAATAGATCTATATAGCGTATGCTCAGCTACCTGTGGTTGAAATGGAGAGGTACACGTGAAACTTTGAAGAAAAAAAGTAATGTTACTGTGCATGAATAGTCTGTTTACATGTTACTTTTACAGAAGCTTAGGCTTCTAATAGTCTTCTCAGGCTGTTATCAACTGTAATAAACAAACCCGATTGAATAACTCACAATTATGCAAATTTCAAATAGAGTGTATGTTAATTTCAGCAGTTGTTCTTCATTCCAGTGATGCAGAATTTACAGCAGCATCAACTTACTCCTAAGCCATATTTTTCTCACATTTGATAATCCAGTGATGACATTTCCAAAAAGCATCTTTTGTTGGCTTTCAGTGACTAAAACTTAAGTTCCATTTCCACAAACTTTCAGAGTTGAACTGTTGTTCTTCTTCATGTTGAAAGTCAAAAGAGACTCCCACTCTTACAGAGACGTTTTTAAATGCAAACATTTATTTAGGGCCATTTTGTGAGAAGTGAGACTAGCTGCACACTAGCGTGGTACAGTTTTTAGTGTGAAATCTAAGTTTTATACATGAGGCCTCAGATGTTTTTCTTCTTGACTTTCTTGACTGCATTTGCACTGCATCCCAGCAAGTCACATGTGCCTAGTAGGCTTTGTTAATACTGAGCCATTTGTCTTCATCTTTATCCACAGTTGAGGCCCTGTACCAGAGCTCATACCCAGAGTACCTCCAGTACATCTACCTGGTTGCACCTGTGTCCCTGATGCTTCTAAATCCCATCGGCTTTGCCTTCTGTGAGATCCAGAAGTGGAAGAATCAGGGAAACCACCAGCAGAGCAAACTCCTGATCGTGGGTCTTGTAGTTTTACAGGTCCTGAAGAACCCTATTGTTTTCATGGTTGTCATTGGCATCATCGCCCACTTTGCCCTGCACCAGACAATTCCTGCCTTCATGGCTGAATTTGTAGATGGCTTGGCCAACTCTTTCGGGGGAGCAGCTCTGTTCTACTTGGGTCTGTCCATGGTGGGCCAGTTGGGGAAATTAACCAGATCCACAGTCGTGACACTGATATTACTCATTACAGCAAAACTGTGAGTGGAAAAAACGAACGCTTGATGTTCATTTTGTACACGACATGATTTAGTGTTATCTTTTATAATGAGACATGCTTTAGGAGTGTAGAGAGTCAGCAGGTTAGAGCTTTGTAAAGTGCTCCCAACATGTTGTTTTGAGCTGATGGTTTGAGTGACTCAGGACTTTTCTCAGACCACAAGCCTTTTACCAAATGGATGACATCTTAAAAGGTCTCAGAAGTGCATAGCATGATAATTGCTAGTGTGTGTAAATACTTTAGTAGCACTGCATTTCTCAAATAATGGTTCATGACACCAGTCTGTTGATTTGCCTTTCAGGTTGCTAATGCCCCTGCTTTGTAAGGACATGGTGGATCTGTTGGACAATAGCAACACCAGCGCTTTGAACCACTCAAGCCTCTCCAATTATGCCTTTATTTATGGAGTGTTTCCCACTGCACCAAGCGTCGCCATCTATGCTGTCTATTACAACGCAGAGCTAGAAGTTGTGAGTTGTTTGCATCTACCCGCCGACTTCCTGTCTGCCATTCAGATACTGTACAGTCTTTGTCTTTGTAACTCACTGTACGTGATTCTGTTTCCTCGCAGGTAACCGCTGGGATGGTGATCAGCACTTTTCTCTCAGCTCCGATAATGTATGTTTCTGCCTGGTTACTTACAATCCCTTGGATGGATCCTCAGCTTTTGATGAATTCACTGCAGAATGTTAGCTTTAACATAAGCATAGTGAGCTTAGTTGCACTGGTGAGTATAATTATAATAATATAAAAGTATAATTGACTTTTTATCGGCTGGTTCTTTTGTTTGTTTTATCTCAGGATGTGGAAACTGAGGTCAAAGTGAAATCAAAATAAATAAATAAAGCATTTGTTATACCATGTTCCACTTCATAACTGAAAGCAGTTTAGCCTGCCGTGATTTAACTCAGTTACATAACAAGGCCCAGTTCACTATTGATATTACACATTTCCTGTTCATCTGATCATTTTGGACAAGTATAGGGAAAATACAAAAATATGTCGTCTTGTTAGATGTTTGAACCACTGTGGCAGGTTAACATTAAAAGGCTCAGTCATTTAGAGGATGGATCCGCAAACAGATGCTTAACTGACTGACGGACCTACTTCCTCATTTATTTCTCACTTTCAGGTTATCTTTTAAGGAACCTGAAACTCGTTGCTATAAACAATGAGTCTTTGCGGTGATGAAACATGTTATACTTTAATTGTTCTTCTTCAGTGTTTCTGTTTCTTTCACGTCATTCTGTTGAATAATTTCACCTCTCCTTTCCTTTTTAATTGAATAAGCAGCCAACAATGTTTCATATTAGTTTATAATATCAGCATCTGTGCAAAGTTCTTTGTGTTGGTAAACATGAATAACTTGAAATCTATGTGTTTTCTCTGACAGGTATGGACAATTACTGTCATGTTTTTAACTAAGAAATTCAAGAGGCTACCTCACATGTTTACAGTCAACCTTTTCTTGGCACAGGTGAGCACACTTGTACATACTCTCTAAATTGTATGTATTATCCATTAATTACATTGACAAAAGAAATGTAACTGTAATAAGTGTAACCTCACATCTGTAAATGCCTGTGTTTTGTTATGGTACGGCCTCTAGTTTCTAACTAGTATTGGGATGATCCTGTGGAACTTTGTGGTGAAAGAAGACAACTTCATTGGGCAGGTCCTGACGTTCACATTATTATGTACCTCCCTCTACAGCACGTATGTGTGGCCAGGTATGCTGTGTAAGCACACAATCCACCCACCCACATTAACCTCACGTTAAGCTGCATTCATTTATCTCGGTGAGCTCTGATTTGTTTGAGTGCTAATTTTATAATTCACATTTTGTTGTTTTAGGTTTGATAGCACTCTCTGTTGTGCTCATAAAAAGGTTTGAGGATCTGAAAGTTTCACCAGGCGTGTTTGTTATTGCAGGCTGGGGGTGAGTCACTTTGAAGAAGAATGAACACAGAAATGAAACTAAGCTTGTTTGTCTGGTCCACTAAAAAGTGCAGCCACAACCAGTACCTGGCCGAATGTAGAATTCACATGTTGGACAGTTTAGCTTAAATTTTTATGCATGAACAGGTACCACCCAAAACTAAGCTCAAGAGTACTGAGCGTGATTTTACAGGGGTACTGACACCTCCTCGCTTGAATGTAAATCATTAACCAAACTTTTAAATTCCTGCAAATTAAATCTGCAATTCAGTGTTATTAAGCTGGTTTATGTTTTACATTTTGATACTGTCAGGGATTTTGTTGTAAATGTTGTCTTCATATTAACAGGTTTCCAGCCTTTGTAACTGCCGTGTTGCTCATTTCTGGGGAAAAAATGTCTGACACGATTGACTCATCATTCTTTTACGGCAAAGCGCAGGTAACTGCATAAGTGAAAATCATTTTCCGGTTTTCTGCAGTTAAAGAACTGTTTTTGAACCTGCAGATAATTACTTAAAAGTCTGCATGTCTGTATGTTCGTTCTTTGACAGATAATCTGCACCACAGTTGTAGTTGCCATCGGTATACTGCTGGGAGGGGGCTCTCTTGTGTGTCTCAGTAGAGGAAGCTGGGCCCAAAATGACCAAATCCAAGAGGAAACCTCTGCAGAGGATCTTGTGAGGGAAGTTGAACCACAAAACCAGACTCTGTGTGAGCCAGTCACCCCATCAGGAGATCTCAACAGAGGTACTTCCTCTCATGGAGACCTTTTATTCAACAATTCAACTATTGACACTGAATAAAGACCAGGTTGCCAAGTACAATAGTTTGGTGATTAAAATCACAGCACATGATAATCAGTGGAGCATATAGAGACAGAAGAAGACCAAGTTTGAAAGGAAAGGAAGAGCACAATCAATAATCCAAAGTCAACTAGCCCTTATCTACAAGTTGTCTGTAGCAAACTGCCACGTAGGCAGTAACCTCTGTCTGATGCCCCCCCCCCCCCCTTTACATAACACCTCAAAAGTAGGAAACAAACTTTTTGGATGTCATTATCTGGAGGAAATGTGATATGCTAACTTCCTGATGAGTTTAGATTCTTATTTAAACAAGGCAACACTGAACACATCATCTCTCACAAATGGTGGCTGTAGAAACACATGACTGACTATTAATTGAGCCTCCTTGGCTAAAGTTTGTGAACTTTGAAAGGAAAGGTCAAGAAAGGAGTGGTTAAATTCACTGGTCTTTTTTTACCTGCATGTGGTAACTGAATTATTGTTCACTCAAGACTTAAAGACTCAAGAAGTTTAAAGATCATGGTCATAATTATGATAATACTGTGAGAAATGACTACTAATAGATGCAAATCAGTACTGCAAGTGTTGAAGGAAAACACTTGATTTGTAGGATACTAAGTTTTTACCATATATCATTCTAACATCTTATTGCAACACATTCAAGTACTGTAAATATATTGATAAAAGTTTAGTCACTGGTAAATGAAATATACTAGGAGCTGCTGAATTATTTACAAAATGCTCACAAAGGGAAAGTTGGCTCCCGTCACAAATGAAGTTGCATGAAAACATTCTTGTTAACCAAAGATATTCAAGATATTTGAAACCAATGAAATGTGAAACTGCATGTACTCTCAGCTTCATTGTGGTATTACTCCCTACACTGTATTACTTATATACTGTATGTACTCTTTGATATTGTAGTAATATGGTAAAGAATCACTCTCACCTTTATCACTTTATCAGCGTGCCTCATATGTGACTGTGCACTGCCCCAGCCCATGCCTGACATGATCATCAGCACAAATATGAACAACACACCAGCTGCACTCATAGGTATCGTATTGATAAGCAGCAGACATGCATTTTCATTCTGCGAGAATTTAAAATGTGTTAAACCCCAATAAGTAAAACCTAAACATGTAACCTTTGTTTGAAGAATGTATAGCTTTTCTCTATAATTAATAAGATTTGGTATTTTTATCTCTGTTCTGCTGCCCCCTCAGTTCAGTGTGAGAATAGGTGCGAGTCCACAGACTGCCTGCTTGCCGAAGTGGAGGAGCTCCAACAGGCTGCAGATAGACAAGTGGCCCGTCATTTGCTCTTATGTTTGCTTCTGACTGTCAGCTTGCTTGCTGTGAGTAAAGCACCACCTTTCACTTCTCTACAGTGACATGAAGTCAGCCTTACTGCCTGCATTATTATATTTAGTGCATCACAAACCAAATCAGATACAAATGACTGAGCTGTGATTTCCAACTCCTGTCAGTATGAGTGGAAGACTTCTTCTAAGAAATCCATTCAAAAACCCATTAGAAAATTCTTATATTCTGTTCTTATTTTATTTACTGGTTTTAACAGATAAGATATATATGAAATAATAAATACAAATAAATCTTGTGGCACGTGGTTTAATGTGTTTCTGTGAGTGTGATTTGAATGTATTTTATAAAATGTCCTAGTTCAGTTAATTTCACTCAACCGGTTCTATAAACTGGCACTGTCAACAGCATTTGCTAGTTTTACATTTCAAACATAAAATCCCTCTTAATCCCTGTTATGACAGAACTTGTCCAGCTGCTTGTGGCTGCTCTTTAACCGTGTTCCTGGTAGACTCTACTTGGAGCTGCAGTTCTTCTGTGCTGTGGCCAACTATGGGCAGGTTGGTGTTCCAGATACCTGATAGCACCAAGATTGTGAGCATTTATTGTCACTCAGTACCAGTGTCATGACATGTTTTCTGTTACCAGGGTTTTCTCTCCTTTGCTGTGTTTGGGCTGGACAAGCATTTGATTATTCTGCCATTTAAGAAGAGGTAAAGAACATTTATTTTATGAAACTTTGCCACACTCTGAAGCACCTTTGAAGTTTTTATACACACACTGTATGTACTGTACTGTGTACAATACACTAAACACTGTACTTTGTCCATGCATTTATATTTTGCATTTGTGAATGGTGTTTAGGTTATACAGTCTGTGGTATGGAAAGAAGCAAGAAGATCAGCCGCAGACTGATTTACCTGAAGATATCAGGATGACCTGCACCCAGTTCACCAAATACCACAAGGACCAGTGTTTTCATGACATTGTCAAAAAGAGAAGGTGAGAGCACATAGTCTTACTCACTGCTGCTCTGGTCAGAGGTTGATGAGAAAATGTCTTAAATAAACATGTTCCCTGATGTGTGGAGAAACAAGTCCTAGTCATTCACCTACCACAATACTAAAAAATAATAATAATTTAAAACTATTATTTCTACTAGTTTAAGTACACGTGGGCTCTCTCTGCTTCTTCTCTGCTTCTTGTGGCTACCGTTAAAGAGGGATCAATAGATCTTTGGGTGAATACTTCTTTTGACTTTCAGGTGTGGGAAGAGGACTATGGTGGACTGTTTTCTTGGCTGTGAACTTGTGGAGTGGCTCCAGCAGGTGGGCTTGGCTCAGGACATTGGTGAGGCGGTACTCTACGGAACGCGGTTACAGCAGGGTGGTGTGCTCCAGCACATCAAGCAGGAATACGACTTCCAAGACAGCCGCCTTTATTACCGCTTCATGACATAAGACACGTGTCGAAGTCGACATTCCTTTCTTACCAAAGGTAAATGGCATTTCAGTTCAGAAAAGAAATTACTGCCAAATACATCTTGAGGTTGGGGAACAGGAGTACTGACTTTCAGAGTACCTACACCCAGACTGAAAATTGTGTTTGCACTGCCATGCTCTGTCCACACCCTGTACAGCACAGCACAATGCAGTATTGTGCAGAGCAACATCAGAGTCAGGTGTTGGAACAGACCACACCTGACTGTGATGTTGTGTGTGTATTCATAAGTGCAACAGACTTGAAACTTTCAAACTAAAAAGGCCAGGGCATAATGCATTGTTTTTAAACCACCTGTGTCTTATTTTTGCAGTTTTACATTTAACATTTCACTCACCAGGTTAATTGCTGAGATCTGGAGTTGCGGCAACATTGCTACAACAGTCACTCAGGACAGGAGCATGAGCTGTCAGGTCATCATACATGCACAGAAAATCCTGTTTAGCCATGTATTATCAAAACCATTTCCTTTGCGGTAAAACCAAAAGTGGGAGTACCTGAAATGGCAGTTATAATCCCTCATTGTGTGGAAAAACTGCACGCACAACTACCGCCTAGCACTGTGGATTAGAGTTTAATCAGGAAGGAAGTCAGTCAGTTTCTCTTAGCAAGTTAATATTGTTATTTATTTACATGACAGATTGTCTGTGTGTGTTCCTTGCCCTGTTTGACTGTTGTAGTGATGTTGCTGCATCCTTTAATCTGCAATGAAGCTGGTGAGTAAGATATTGACATAACTCATGGGACTGATGGCCCAAAACTACAAAAATAAGAGCAAGATGTTTTCGTTTAACATGCATTTTTTGCAACTTAACAGGCAATACTAATCTTAAAGGGTGAAAGAAGACTTTGCTGCTTTTTAAATACATTATTTATGCAGTCAATAGATGCACTTATTTTGTGTTGTTATTGTGTGAGCGATAATACAAAAAAACCCCACCCTTCTGCTGAATGTACTATCTCCTTTACCGGGACACTTCAGAGTGTATTATCAGTCTTCTACCAAAAGCACTTGCCAAAGGAAAAAAGGGAAGATGTGGTTAAATCTTCATCAATTTTTTTTTAGAGTTTGCTTATAGTCAGTTTAACTTATGATTAAGTTAGTTTCACCAGTTAGTTAACTGGTGATGTAGTATGAAGCAAGAGTATTGTAGCTTTGATAATCAGCAGTTTAACATGAATTGGCATTGATGCAGAACAGTGGTTATAGTTTACCAGGGCTATGTTGGCGGTATCCCAATACACCATTTCAACAAACAACCTGCCAATTTGAAAAAGGATTTGAAGATTTTTCCATGGCCATGATAAAATTGTTTTAAAGTGACAAGAAAAGCAAACTGCCACTTGAAAATTTAAAAAAGCCATGCTGTGGTAGCATGACCCTAGGACAGAACGATTGAAGAAATGAACCTCAGAACGCAGGGAGTGTTAATGCATGTGTTTACTTCAAAGTGTTCACCTGAAAAGTTGGGAAACTATGAGCTGCTGTAATTCATTTTTTGTCTCTCAGGTATATAATAATATAAGTAGAAAACTAACTCTGGCTTTTTTAAGTGCAAAGGTTTGTGTTTATTATTAACTCAATCGTGCTGAGAAAACTGGCGTAAAAACAATTACCTTTTTATTGTCAAAGGCTGCATATTTATGATATGGATTTGTTTTAAAATAAACCAAACCCTCAAAACATGTGTCACATAATGAATTTGTTATTTCCTGTATTTCTGGTCAATGATATGATACATAAAAGTCAACATTGTACAACACGGGATTCATGAATCATATTGCCCGAGTATCCTGGCCAGGCTGCTTAATTTTTATACAATGATCTTAATTATTATTCAGTTCAGTTCTGATTTACTGATTTTGTTTTTTATACAAGCATGTTTGTACTTATAGCCAACTAGAAGGTAAACTACTGTACTGCTACTGTCGCCCTTGAGATCTGTTTTGTGGTTCCAACAAGCAGAGCTTTCAACCTCTCAGCTTTTGCTGTACATGGCCATCTCCTCCTGAACAGAGCTTGAGAACAGATCCACCACGAAATCAGGTTCATCAACACCATGTGAAAGATAAACCTCCATCTTTGTCATCTTTTCCTTCTCTAGCTGCCTCATACTTTCGGCGATCTTCTTTCCTCTGTCCTATAGGCCAAAACAAACGACAAAACAATTTGTAAGTACATTTTCAGCAGACAGTAAGCCAAATGATAAATTTAGGTAAATTTCAGGCTTGAATTTAATTGTTAAACCTTGTAGGATTCAGTGATGGCAGCCACCAGTTCATGTTTGACAAACAACTCATGTTTGCGGTCAGGCTTGCTCTGGAAGCGGGGTTTCTTCTTCACAGGGTCATCTGGACCATAACTGGGAGATAAAGTCTCCTTCAGTGGTTTGGCGTTTTTCACAAAGATGAAAGGTTTGAAAACAGACCTGATGTACAAAAGAAACACTTATTAAATCACCATTAACTGCTGTCAAAATTAATTTAAAGAATGAATGAAGTGAGATCCAACGCTGTACCTTTCAGGGTCTGGAGTTGCTGTAAAATAGTGAACCCCTGGCAGAGAAGGATCCCTGGGTATCACAGACACCATACTTCCTGTTGTCATGAACATGCCTTCCATATTGATGCCACTATCTTTATCCCTCAGGATATCCATCATCGTCTCAGCAGTGATGTGACCTTCAGTAAATAAAATCAACACATGCATAAACAGCGGTAGACGTCATGTAACTTTTTCCTCCTGCGCATTACTAACCGTCGCTCTTCTCCAGCAACTTCTTCCCCTCACAGTATCGGCTCCCAGAGGCTTCTATTCTGGCTGTAGTCATGAAGGAGAAGACCGTGGCAAAGTTGAACTGAGTATTTCCATCCCACCAGCCCTTGCTTTGAGCATATTCCCTCATTTTTGGATGTTCCTTGTCTATCTTAGTCGTTATGCCGTACTGGTTTGAGATGTTGCGATATCCACCTAGAGAAGCGTAAAACAAGATGATTTGTCACTAATTAAAAACTTGCTGCTACAAAACATGTAATGCCATTATTCAACAGCAACCTCAGCAGTGCAGTGTGTTATTAGTGATAATCAGTGTCCATGTGATTCTGCATCTATTTTTCTACTACTTCAGATTCTTTGCGAGGCTGTTTTAAGCTGACTGTAGTTGTGAGTGCAGTAACACAGAGACAAGAGGAAGGCAGCCCTTTAACGCAGAAAACTGAAGAAAATTAAAGGCATGATGATCATAAGAAAGGCTTGGACTGGCAGCTACCCGGAGAAGGAGCTGGCTGCAGACAAGATGGCGGACGTCAACCACAATGGTCATTCGTATACAGGAAATTGTGTTGCGACAACAGCCAATATTTGGAACATGTAGGTTAATATGTCAAGTTTAACTTTTATTAATTGAAGCCAGGTTTTAAAACTGCTATTTTCTGTTGCTATGTTAATTTCTATTATTAAATGCTAACTATTAAATGCCCCCACCTGAAAATGTAGCATCAGTTAGCTGGAGTTAAAGAAGGCTCAAAACTTAGCAGTTATTTGTTAACAACAGCTAATGTACACTACCGCTAAAGGTAAAGTTGTGGATAATTAATTTGAGTCGTTCTTTTATCAGTGGCTGAAGCGTGTAACTCAAACCGTCCCCGTTTTTGTTTTTTTGTTTCATATAAGATTAAGAAGACCACAGCAACAGTGACTTTTACTGACTGTGAATAAATGCATGTTGAAGTGTGTAAGTGGAGTCAGCAGTGATTCACCTACAGTTTTAAAAGCGATGTAATAAACCATGAAGATGGAAAAGAGATGTCTGGAGGTTGTTTCAGACGCAGCAGTCTGTTATACAAGCGTGTAAAACAATGTCACCGTAATGGTTAAATACTGTCACTCCATAAAACATCCAGCAGATGGACTGTGATAACAGAAGCCATAAAAGTGTTATTCAAATCTAATTATAATATAACTTGTTTTATAGTCATGAGATGTGAAATAGAACCAATTTTACTTTGATTTTCCTGTTTTAGCAAACAAATGCCAACAAGTTAAATACTGTTTATGTTAAATAAATTTTTCTCAGAATCATAATCCATGAGTTTCTGAAGTTTTTAGAAAACGAAAGCCAGGTACTCTTGTGCCACTCAGGGTTGCAACTATAGTCAGAACTGTAACCAAGATACATGAGTGGGATCTTTCACAGTTGAAAAATGTACCTGCCAGCGCTCTCTGGTGGACAAACTATGTGATGGTGACACTGATTCTACCTCAAACATATCTTTGACATTTTGTACTGCAATATCTTGACAAAATGCAAGCATCCTACTGTTGCTTCATTATCACGTCACTTCCTCCTCCTTCCTTATTTCTAGAGACGTGTCAGTGCCTGCCTTTGTGCTCATACTGAGCAGATATAATGTTCTCCCTTTACTACACCGAATGGCCCCTTCCTTTTTGGGAAGGGTATATAAAGTTACCCTTTTAGGAAGCCTACTTTTCCATGGTTTCTTTGTGGATTTCAATTATGACTGACGATACTGCCTTTTGAACTAATTCCATATTTCAAATGGGCACCTACCCTTAGTATTCTAGTATTACCTTCCACTCTCTCTGCTGCCCAGTACTTCCCTGACGTCTCCAGCAGCCATGCCTCCTGCCTGTCTGAGATGAGGAAGCTGTTGTGGTAGGTGAAGCCACACTCGTCCTCCATGCAGGAGCCTCCCTGGCCATATCTCTCCAGCAGCTCAGCAATAACATCCACAGCTTTCTCAGCTGTGTCGGCTCTCTCAAGTCCAAGCCTGGAAAATTGTAGAGTCGCAGATTTGTGTATTGCTTTGCCTACACGATTGTTTCTCATTAATGTTTTCTGAACCTACAAAAGCCAAGTGAAGAAATAAATATACTAAATTGTTTCTGGCTGATACAATGTCATTAAATTTCCCTTTGCACCTCAAGATGATGATAGTTTGGCAAGTAACAGGCTTGGTAACACAAACAATTGCTTTTACAAGGGCTTTACCTGACAAGATCCATGCCGAGAAGAGCTTCATCGCCATCAGCGCTCTCTCTGCCCCACACTGCTTCATTTCCAATACACACTTGATGCTCATTTGCGCCCATTTCTGCGCCCCACAGCCACGCTGGTCTGCTCAATACAACTGCATGAGTGTGGGCAACCTGTTCAATCTCTATGTATGTACACTGTTCACAGGAGGAACAAGACACAGGGGCAAAAGCTGTTAGTGGTTTTCTAATGGCACATTCGCACCGAGGAGCAGTCACAACATGGGAAATTGAAGGTTGGAGAGCAATAACAAGCCGTCTGCGTCGCTTACCTCAACCTTCTCCTCTGCAGCATAGTCTCTGGCAGGAAAATACACAACCTCTTGGACTTCATCACAAGGCCTGTCAGAGTTTTTCCCAAAGATGACGCGTTGTCTCTCGGTGGAGGGGGGCAGAGCCACAAAGGTGTCGCAGGAGGACGGGCGCATTTTGAGTCACAAACTCGCTGAGATTTAACAGAAAGAACAATTGACTGAATAAGTACGACTCATATTTAATGAACAGATTTCTAAGAGAATGGTTACCGTAGCGTAAGCAGCCAGCGCACTAACACTTTGAACACACCTCAGTGATATAAAGTTCAGGTTTAGAGCTAAAAGTGTGCTGTTCAACGCCAGACAGCCAGACAAACCGACGTGCGTGTAGTGCTGCGACTGCACTCATCGGTACACCACAGCAGCCTCACCTGTGTCTGCCGGTCTTACCGACCACTGTCACTTTCTGTTCTCATCTGTTTCCACACGGTTTCATACGTCACAGGTCACGTCGCTGACACGGAAACAGTGCGGCCACGTGACCGAGCTGAAGTCGGTTTCACATTCGTAGATAAGTTGAATAAAAGCAGGGACCGTAAAACGTGAAATATCGCTCCGGTTCTCACATTTATTACACCACATGTCTTTGTTTAATCTGTGTTCTGCAACTCCTCATCCTAGAAGGTCATTACGATAGCAGTTTTCGCCCTAAAGCCTTATATTTTCGTCCACAACAAAATATATATATATTTTTTAAATTTATTTTGAAATTGCTGAGATATTTATCATCAGATAAGAAATGATTTTATAGAAATAATTACTGTTATTTTTATCCGCGAAACAGAATAGTCTAACTGTGAAGCAGACCATTTATACCCCTTTAACTACGTGAACAAAATCAGTCAAATAATATAGCTTTTGGTTTATATTTTCCAAATAAAGCAGTTATATTTAAATCTACACAGACTGCTGTAACACCATAGTTTTCACATCTCAAGTCCGTCTGTGTGGTCCTGCAGCTCCAATACAAAACTATCTTCGTGCAGACGAGTCTGTTTACCTGCGGGGAAAGCTAGGCCGGCGACGCTGTTAGCTGACTGTAACGCTACGTTGTCCTCTCAGCGGACCTTAAAAGGCGTCAGCCATGGGGAAATCGTTTGCGAATTTCATGTGCAAGAAGGATTTTCACCCTGCGTCGAAGTCAAATATCAAAAAGGTGAGCGCTAGCTGCAGTTGGCGTTACTGCTCGATGCTAGATTAGCCTGCTAGCTGGCGAGCTGTGCGTACTGTGTGCTGCTTATTAAGATCTTTAAATGATCCACTTACTTTATAATTACTTGACCCCAGGGTGGACGCTACAGTAGTTGTTTGCGCCGTTAAGTTAGTTACGATTAATCGGTGAAGTTAACGTACGTAGTTGGCGTTGAATAAAGGTGTTGGTGACGTTACATTTAATCTTAGCTCATCGTGAAGTACAGCGAAGGAGAGCCAATCTTAATATTCTGCTGTAACATGAGAAATTAACTTTTTAACATGTGAACATCTACCAGCCACTGACAGATAAATGTTCAAATTCATCAGGCACTCGATAGTAAATCATTACTTTGTGTCTGAAATCCACTAGACACATTTCCATCCCTGAATTAAGTTTGGGTGGAATAAAAAATTTAAGTCACTAATAGTAATGATGGTAAGATACTATCAATAAAATTGCTCTGCGTTTTCATATTTTTGTACAAACCTTTGCTCGCTGTTAATATTTTCAAATTGTCTGATTTAATGTGGGTTATGTGATTTAATCTTTACTGTCACACAAGTCAAAGAAAAGCAGCAAGTCTTTACATTTGAGGAGCTGAAACCAATGAATGTCTGGCGTTTTTGCTTGAAAAACAATTTATTCAACAAATCGTCTCTGATCTAATATCGTTTGAAGGGTAGGTACAGGTCAGTAATTGCATGCACGGCTGCACAGGAATTGAACTAACTTGTAGCCAAGTAACTTAGGAAGGATGTGTATGTCTATCAGGCAAGTAAGCCGACCCAAAAAATTAGTTGCAATGCAAGACCAAGTAGAGAGAGTGTGTGGCGTAATCATCCTTTTGTCTTTATCTTACAGGTATGGATAGCAGAACAGAAACTGACGTTCGAGAAGAGCAAGCAAGAAGAACTTATGCAGGCCTATCTGAAAGAGCAGGACATTTACAACAACAGGTTAGATCAATATTGCAGAGCGCTGCTGCAGAATGAAACCATGTGTCTCCTATAAAACTGCTTTCTTATTAGTTTTTAGTTTTAGCTAACTTTTTTTTTTGATGTAATGATAAAATATACATTTTCATTAGAGGCCAATGGACGTTTTCTGAAGACCTCCTCCCGCTTATATTTTTACAGAAATGTTTTCAAGTTCAACATATTGTTTTCTCGCCTCTAGGTTGTTGATGGGGGATGATCGTGTTAAAAATGGACTGAATTTTATGTACGAGGCGCCACCTGGAGTATCCAATGGTAAATCATTACAGTCATCTGAGCCGAGCAATTGTGATCCCTGCTTAACTTCTCAAACACCTTTTTTTTTTTTTGGCAAATAATGTTTAACGTTTTATTACTTGTTCATTTGTTTTTTTTTCTCTTCATGATTGTCTTCTGCACTGAAGAGGAAAAGAAAGAGGTAAATAGAGAAAATATCAAACCAATACAATTCCACAATAAATATGCATTGAGAATGTGTGCACTTGTTATGCATGTTGGGTTTGTTTTACATTTCCATTCATTTAGGGTTTACATGCAAAAATTCATATTGAAAATGTGTTTTTCAGGATGGGGAAGAAGAGTACAAATTTGAGTGGCAGAAGGTGGCTCCTCGAGAGAAGTAAGTAGTTGATTTTTATACATAATGAAGTTTTCTTGGCATATTATACAACGTTCTTCCAGAATTTGCTTTCTTTTTTACTGTTAATTTTCTCATGTAGGTATGCAAAGGATGACATGAATATTAGAGATCAGCCATTTGGAATCCAGGTGTGTGGTGTATTTTATTTGAAACATATATACTGCACCAGTGATTCCCAACTTGGTGGTTAAATCTTGATTAAAGTAATAAGAAACAAAATGAAACATACAGTATGTCTGTTTAAACAAAATGTTTTTATTTTTCTCATTTTTTCTTTTTTTCTTGTGAAATACTGGTTACTTTCATCTCTTCAAGTCCCTGAAAATCCTACAAATTAAACGTAGAAGGAAAAGTTATGATTCAGTTGCTGTACTTGCAACACATGTCCACACTCAAACCATAACCTGAGACTAGGGGTTGCATGTAGACAGTGATTTGTATTAGAGGTGACAAGCTAAAACAATTGGGAGCCACTGTATTATAAAATACACTGTAAATGAATTCTACATGCGTTTTCAAAAATTAAACCAGAGTTTGTCATGAATTTAAAGTCAAACACATTAATGGAATGCATTCTGCCTCACAATTAAGTGTTGCTGTTATTTAACGATATGTGGAGTGTGGTTTTGTTTAAATTATTATGCGTACATCTCCACTTTTGAGACAATTCAAAGTAACGTCTGTTGTTAACTTCCCAGGTGCGCAATGTGAGATGCATCAAATGTCACAAATGGGGCCACGTGAACACAGACAGAGAGTGTCCTCTCTACGGCCTGTCGGGTATCAATGCCAGCTCTGTGGCCACAGAGGAGACAGCAGGTAGAGTACATACAATAATTTAAACATCTTCCCCTTCAGTTTTCTGTGTGGCAATTTCATCAATGTGATCAAATGTTAACATGCTTTGATATGTATGTAAACAATGATTTTTATATACAGATTTTATTTTGATGTTATTGAATTAAACATGAGTATTTAATTAATTAAAATAAGCATGAGCAGTTCAGCACATAATAACATCCTATAAATATTTGGATCACTTACTTTAAGTAATCATTACAAGTTTAAGTCATGTATAGATATATGTATATAGACATTTTACCTGCTGAAATTTGGTTCCCAAAGACATATATATTTCCATTAAACATGGGTTGTTGTTCATTTTGTAATGGAAAAATAATTGTATGTGGTTAAAAAAAAAAAAACAGGGAGCCAGAATATCTGTGCTGCTTGATATTTGTGGCCAGTGGGTTAGCTTTAGTCTGTCACAGACGTTGCAGCAGGTACACCTACTGCATCTTTCCTCTAAGGTTTCAGCTCCCAGGCTTCAGCTGATTCCGAGTTCTGCAATCAGCGAGTTGAGTTGTAAAGTAATAATGTTTACCCTGGGAGAGTCCAGTCATTGCATGGTGTTGATGGTGGAGTGCTGTAATGGTCCCCCTCCTGTGCCGGGAGAAAAAATGTAATTATTGTGTATTCTGATTCCCCTAACTGCTGCTTTGGCAGAGAATGATATTGTATGATTTGCTCAGCCGGAAGTGGAGTGAGTTGATTTGATGTCCCATTCTGTTAACAAAGCCGCCCATGAAATTCCCACTGTGGAGATAGTGGTTGGCATGGGTTTGACATCAATGGGACTCTGAGGCTGTGATTTGTGCTAACAGGTCCATCGATGCACCCCTCGGAGTTAATGGCGGAGATGCGAAACAGTGGGTTTGCCCTGAAAAAATGTGTCCTTGGTAGGAATGCTACTGTTTGTGATCCATCGCAGGTAATTGTCTGTCTCGCACTCCCATCTTTGCACACATAGGACGATATACGAACACACACACCTTCAGGGAGAAAAGACAAACTATATCTTTGGTATGTCTCTAGCATGTATAAATGCTGCAAAGGGGCCAGTTATCAGGGCAACTTAAGTCAAGTGAACAGATTTGATTAAAAAAAAGTTATCATGGTTTAAAGTTGCTCATAAAGATGTAATCAAATTTAGATTTGCTCAGATTTCCATCTGAGAGTTGTATTTATCTGCATGTTGTTGTTTTGATTTCAATGCAAATTTCAAAGTGCTGTGTACTTTTATAGGAATACGTTGCCAGTGATGAAGAGGATGATCCCGAGGTGGAATTTCTGAAGTCATTAACAACCAAGCAAAAACAAAAGCTGCTCAGGTAAAAAAAATGTAGCACAGTTTACAGATCTTAGTGTATGAAAACTTTAAACTTGCATTTTGATTATTGAGCTAAAATCCTGATAAATGATCTGATGAATTACAAGGTTAATGTGACGTTTTCTTCTAAATTTATTTCAAATAAGAAATGTAAAAAATGAATGCTTTTGTAGCATATTCTATATCCGGTGTACAAAAAATACATCTAGTTTTTAAAAAAACATTTTTTATCAGATTGTTACATTGCTTTCCATTTTGATTAAGTATTTTACATTTATCTTAAACGTTATTCATAGACTTTAATATGTTAATGCCATGTTGGAGAATGTTAATTGAATGTTTGTGTTCCTGTTTTACAGAAAACTTGATCGCCTGGAAAAGCAGAAGGCCAAGAAAAAGAAGAGCAAAAAACAGAAGAAGAAAAGCAAAAGAAAGCACAAGAAAAAGCATGAAAGTAGTGACAGCTCGAGTGAGTCCTCCGATAGCAGCAGCAACAGCAGTAGTAGTGGTAGTGGCTCAGATTCAGACAGCCATGGCAAGTTCAAGAGCCAAAAGAGAAAGAAGAACAAGAAAAAAGATTCCTGTCGGGATAACAGCTCTAAGAGCGAGCGGCAAGTCAAGAGTCAGAAAAAGGCCTCCGCTCATAGGAGCAGGTCACGGAGCCCTCACACCAGACAGAAGCAGCCTGAAGAGGAGTCCGGAGATTATAGACAAACAAGGACAGAGAGGGGAAGGAGCAGGAGTCGAAATCGCAGCCCAGAGAACAAGATCAAGCCGGAGGGAGGTCAAGAGAGAAAGAGAGACAACAGCAGGGACAGGCAGAGACCTAGCAGCTCCAAGTCTGGCTTGGACCGAAGTAGGAGCCGCGAGAAAGGCAGGGAGGACAGAGGTAAAGACAGGCGTCACAGTCGAGATGGTGAGAGGAACAGAAGTAGCACAGATGGAAGGAGAGGCAGAACAGCAGATGGGAGGAGCAGAAGCAGGGACAGGAGGAAGGAAAGGGAGGGCAGGGGAAGAAGTAGGAGCAGGGAGAGACGAGAGAGAAGCCAAGACGGGGCAAAAAGAAAGCACTGACTGTTTGTTTTCCCCTCTTACAATATTGGACAAAACGTGAAAATGTTTTGATGTTTGTTTGTTTTTTTTGGGTGGGTGGGGGGGTGTTGTGGCTGTTATGTGTTCTTGGTAATCACACAGCGTCCCTCTATTTAAAATTGCAGATATTGTGAGTGGGTCTCATTTTCCTCCAGTAGAGGGAAGCAGTGGACAGTTAATATCGAGATGCAGCTCATTGCACTCTTGTGTTGTCTTGTGCTATATGAAAGGGTCTAAAGTAATTGATTACCATTGGAAGCAATTTAGCAGCTATGATCCATTGAAATGTTGGACTCATTTTAATGGTCAGTTGGACACTAGAAAGACTGTTTCTGTTGCTGCAGTTTTTTTTTAGTTTTTTTTTTCTCACTTTCTTTATTGTGTCTTTTTGGAAATATCGACATAAGCTGTAATGCTTCCTGGAAAAAAAAAATCAGGACTTTTATTATCTGATTAAAATTGTAATAATCTCAATTTAATGCGTTTATTTGCGATGGATGAAATGAATGTCAGCGTGAAAGATCTGATTAAAAAATGAAGATGTGGGTTTGTCTGTGGATTGATCACCGTTATAGTGTATTCCCACTACGTGCTAAATTGTCTTTAAGCTCTGGGCACCTGCAGCAAATTATTACACTTTGGCACATGCTTATCTTTTTTTATTATGTTTTTAAAATTTTCAGGCCTGTTTCCCTGAATGACATCACATAATGTGTGTTATCCCTAAAGCTGTGAAATACGTCCTGCTGGGTTTTTGCGGGCGTCAAACTCAAACAAAACAAATATGATTTCTGTCCAAATATCCAGGGGGTAAATGCAGCCGATACTAGAAACGAAACGAAACAAAAGCAAGCAGTGACCGCGTATACAGTAACGCTGCACTGTATTTTTATTAACGCAGACCAGTATTTTATATTTTGATATGGGGAAACCGGTGTAGAATTTAAATAATTAATATATTTTAAGCCACCTAAATTGGACAATTCTTTCTTCCTGCTATTTAGCCTACTGTTCTTAATTTCTAAGCCTATAAAATTACATGTTTTATTTGACACGTTCAGTCTCCAAAATATAGACTCGAAAAACAATTTTGATCTAAAACAATGATCAACAATTAAATTAAATTTGATCTAAAGTAAAAAATAAAATAAAAAAACAAATTTACTTCAACTGCTAAATGTAAATTTCAACATTTTTGACTCAGGCGTTGCTTCTAGTATTTTGATGAAATTCAAATTGGCAGTCTAATTTGGTAGTTTTCACTATCTGGCCGTTTCCTTGAAGCCGCTGTTGCACAAAAGGAAATGAAAATAATTTCCCTCTATTGCCTTCTGGTCAATTTAACATCCTCTTCAAAAAAAAAAAAAGAGGTTGTCTGGATGAGATGCTTTTCCCTGACGTATTCCCAGTCCCGGACTAACGCTGTAATTATTCCCCGGCTTTTTCTTTGAGAGTCGGACGCTGCACTGGGTAAGCACAAAGAAGTCAGAGAGCATCCTTGAACCCTTTCACTACGGGGCCACTGATATTCAAATAACATGCAGGCACCATTTGACTGCGCTGAGCAAAGAGCATTTCAAATTCAACATTTGCATGTGACTCTTTGCCCCTTCTTTTTCTAAAGTTTAAAAAACTGTTCCCATAACATCTATGTGGCTTCTGGCAAAGAGAAAGAAGCCGTATCCTTATTCTCGGTCCATCGATTGGTATGCAAATGAAAGCAGTTAATTTGGACAATTAGAATAAATATTCAGGGACCTTTGTCATCCAACCCCCTTGGAAACCCCCCGATAAAGTGAAACTGAACAAAAGATGTCTCGGAGATTAATTAGATATTTGATAAGACACGAATCCCTAATCGCAGATACAAGACACATGGGGCTGCGATGTGCTCCAAGTCATAATTAATACCATTTAACAAGATTTTCATTTGGGCATGAAATGTTTTTTTCCGGGGCATTAAACATTGATTTATTCCATAGGGGAAATAGTGAAAGTCAAGGTGTTATAGGTGATTTTAAGAATAAAATAGCCTATGAACAGCAATGCATTTCTAAATCAAATAAAACAAAAATTTCAAATTAAAACCTAACACAAATAATTAAACAAAAATATAAAATCTACATCACACAGTTACAGCCTTTTTTAAGATGTTTTAATTACGATAAAATGAAAGTCTTATACGTGTGACTTTATACAGGTAAACATTTATATATAGATATTTTTTTTAGCAAAGAAATAAAATGGTTAACCAAAGTTGAAAAAGCTGTGTACATACATATCCACAAAGTGCGTCGAAAGTAAACTCCCTGATTTCCAGGATACCAACACGAATAAAACAATCATAGCCTAACATTTACATGAAAATAACACATAGTTTAGTCGTCAATATACAAGATGTAACTCACATTGTCCAACCAAAGTTCAACAGGTTTCGCGCACCCTTAGCAAACATCCATTTCATTTTCAAGTTGCCCCTAAAAATCCCAAAAGGCCTACAGCAAATCACTGTGTTTTCTTTAGATGGATTTACGCATGAAATAGACTCGTTACGCCTGTGGAGAATATATTTTTTAGACTTTGCAATCGCTTCTTGAAATATTTTCTCCCTTATTGTCTGTCAGATAAGACCCGTTTTCAATGCTGTGCAGTTTTGAATCTGGTTTGATTTTGGGTGAAGCCTCATTAGGGCTCGTCGTGAGGAGACGGATCCTTAACAGTGATTCTGGGGTTTACCCCGTCCAAAATAAGTTCTGGGGACTCGGACCGCGGGGTCTCCAGGTTACTGGTGTCGGTGTCACTGTCGCTCCCCTTTTTGCCTCCTCCACCGGCCGTGTGCGTTTTGATGTGCTTGCTCAAATGGTCACTCCGCATAAAGCGCTTGTTACACACCGGGCAAGCAAACCTTTTCTCGCCGGTGTGGGTGCGGAGGTGTCTCTGGAGCTCATCGGACCGAGTGAACCTTTTGCCACAGAAAAGCCAGTTGCAGACAAAAGGTCGCTCGCCGGTGTGCCATCTCAAATGCGCTTTGAGGTGAGATGTCTTTCCATACACTTTACCGCAGCCGGGAATGTGGCAGCTGTGGAGTCCCTTTCTCCGCAGGCTGGCCCCGGCGGGTCCCAGCCGCTCAGCCTCCTGGCAGTTCGGACAGTCACATGTTGCTCTGCCGGAGTACCGCCTGGACGACCTTGAGGAGCTACTTATTCCTGAACTGCCCCCAGAAATCATGGCGTTGGCGGCAGAAGCGTCTGTGTAAGTGGGGATGACTGTTTTGAAACCGTCCTGTGCTAACAGGTGCTGACTGGTGGACAGTAGATGAGACGCAGAGGGGCTGATTCCAGTGGAGCTAAACGCCGAGTGGGTCAGCGAGGAGAAGTCCGGGTTGTAGCCACTCAGCTGGGAGTGGATGGCTTGAGGCGTCCCGGTGTGCAGTGAGGTCTGGAGGGTGCCTGCAGGATTCTGGACATCGAGCCACGACCCGGGATTAGTGTGGACGTCCCACCACGAGGACGCGCCGTTGGCAACATCGCCAGAGATGGTCGAGTGGAAACCGGACTTGTACCACGACTCGTACGGGTGCGCCATCCCCACCCGCGGGTAAAGAGTCTCTGCTGATGTGTGGACTTTGGAGATAAAAGCTGACTGCCCCGACTCTTGGGACGTGACGCTCGCAGAGTTGGAAAAGAGACCGCTGTACTCTGTGGAAAACGCAGACGAGGTCGGGGAGGTGGAGGCTAAGCAAAAGGCGCTGTTGCCTGTGCCACTGGTCGGTGTTAGTCCTGTCGACGCGCGGCTTGTTGCTACTGTGAAACCGGGCAGACTGGATCCCAAGTTACAGCTGGAGGAGGATCTTTTCCACGGATGAAATCCACCTTTTGAGAAAGCGCTCGAGTCAGGCAAAGTTGTAAGGGGACTGGTGTTACCAATTTTGTTGCAAGTTGCAGCCAGCATTGCTAGAGGTGTAGTTCCAAACCGTGGTTCTTCCTGAAAAACACACACAAAAGTTGGACTTAAAACAGGCAACAACAAATATTGCTGAAAGACCCGGATAACTAGGAGGCACGCGACTGATTCACAGCAAAACAGCACTTCAACAAATAAATTATAACAACTGTAATTATTAAAAGTATAATTTGACCTGAGATAACTGTGTGTGGGAGACGGGGAGAAGCATATTTTAACAAGCGTATAGCATAGATAAAATATAACTTACAAGGAATAATGATGAACATTTTTTACGAACTTTCTCAGATAATAACTGCGTCAGATATCGGCTGTGAATATACAGAGAGTAGAAAATACTAAAAACACTACAAAGTTTGATCAGCTCTGGTTTGATCCACGTGTCGCCAAGCTTTATCGGCATTTAACTGTTTATTTTAAATAATAAATAACCACCGAAACAAGTAAAGTAATGGTAAATAACACAGTAACTAACTGCAAACCTGAAAGCAAACATGTTTATGAAAGCAGCAAACACTTCTTTTTTTTTTTTTTGCAGAGGAAAGCAGGCTACAATAACTTTACGCACAACTTTTGCGCACAAATATAAAGTCAGACTCACCCCAAGTATAGACGTAGCCATATCCAGGGTCTGTGCTCTGATGGGAGTGTTCGCGATTTCAGTGCTGTACGGCTCCAATTTGATTCAGACTCGCCGTGTTTGACTCGGGTCACACGGTTTCTCTCTTGGCTTGCAGCTCCCAACACTACCTAGTTGTAGAGAGCGTGTTCTTTGAAGTACAGCTGGTGAGGACGCGCAGCCAATCTAATAGCCGCATTCCTGGCTGGGGATGAAGTCAGCCAATGAGAGACTCGACCGCAGACAGAAACACCAAAAACCCCGCCGTCAATCATCTGTTGTGCAGCCTCTGCTCAGACTGTCATACAAGACACGATTTGCTATTTTTTTTAATGCCTACAGTTATTTTTATGTATTCTCACACGAAGACTCAATGTCTCCTTTCATTGCAGAATTGAGTTCACACGTCAGTTCTCCAAGAGGTAAGCTTTTCGCTCATTTTTAAAGCGTTTGTGGATTGTGGTGACACTGTGTAGCTCCAGGTTTCCCTTCTGATTTTCAATATCCAGATCATGCGCAACACGTCATTGAGAAAATGTTGCTATTTAAGCACATAGTGTCCTGAACGACGTGAGAGACGCTGTTGTTGCTGATGACTTTATCAAACAGTCTGTAGCCAGTGCATGCTGCTGTGCGTTGGGCATGGCACGGGTAGTGCTCGGAGGGAAACAACTGATATTATATGCTCTGTGCTGTATTTTTTAAAGCGCTTGTGTTCATGTTGGAAAATCACAGATGGATTAAGTTTCGTGAAGAAGTCCAGACACAGGCCTGAGAGCACAGACCTCACTTCTCCAACCGCGGTCAGATCATTCAGGAGCAGTCTGAACAAAACGACTTGTCACTGAATACACGAAGAAAAACAGATTAAGAGTCGTAATTGATATCCTACCGTTTGTTTACTTTCAGCCCAAATCAACGCGCGTCTGCGCTCGTGCGTGTGGTCGTGTTCGCGCACGTGCGCTCCCCTCCCCCCGCTTAGGCTACTTGTTGGGGGAGTGCAGGTGAGGGGTTACTTAAAAATGACAGCTTGCTTTATCAACGCGTGTAGTAGATCTGTTTTGAAAGTATTTTATAGGCGGAAAAAAAGTTTCAGCATCCAGGAGATGAAAGGCCGCCAGTAAAAGATTTAACAGGAGGCACTATGCCTGTCTGTCTTGTAGCAGAGAAATGACATCTGATGCCAGCCTAATTACTAATTAAAATAAATTGTGGACAATTAAGGGGATGCCGTGTTTCAACAGTTTCCCTAATCTCGCGACTCTTATTATTTTTTCTTTTAATATCACAATTCAATAAGCCCGCATATCCCATAGCGTGTTAAAACGCCCAGGGATAATGGCATAATGTAAAATTGACCTGCTCCGACGTGAATCATCATCCCTTTAAAAGTTAAAGCAATTTTCCAGAGAAAGGCTTGACCGAAAGATGTGCATTACAGTATTCAAAACGGGCAAATAATGCTCCATTATAGAGTGTGAATGCTGCCAGTCAACACAGGCGCAATTTGTTCAAATACTCTTTTTGCTTTAAAAACCCACCTTTGGAAGGGTGAATAAAAATCAGCCTCGTCAAATACTGAGCGCTGCCTAGAAAATGGAATCATTTTTGCAATCATGACAATTTGGCAGAGTGCTGTTAACAGTATTAAATGTCTATTCTACGTAAACAAAGTTGATTGTTGCTAAAGAAGTCGAAATAATTCGAGCGTTTAATGAAAATGAACGCATAGTGTGAGGTTATTTCTTTTCATTATACTTTAATAATAAAAAAAAACAGACAATAGATTTACCCTTAAATTAAAATTATTTTTTTAAATAAAAAAAAACATGATTTCACCGGTTTTAGTCGCCATTAATATATATGATATATATTACAGTGTCAATATTCTTGTGTACATGATTATTTGCATAGTATTATATCTTAATGTGGAGCAGTGTGGCCGTTCAGATTGGAATAATGATGCTTCTAAGTCCTAACAAAGAAATGTGCCAAGGAAATCACTGAATCTTTATGCATCAATAAATGTACTTGGAAGGGAAAGGAATTTATTTGTCACATTAACCAAGAATAATAAAATAATAGTGATTTTTTTTTCAGATGATGTTTACTTGGGACAAAAGGGGAGAACATGATCTTGCCTTGTCATTCAAGTGAGAATTTTGAGTTGAATCTGTAATTCTGGACTCCATTCGTGAGCACTTCTCTGTGGCAATTAGGAGCCTATTACAAGCCATTAGATTGATCAATGTACCTTAAACAATGGGAATGATTTATTTGGTCGAACAAAACGCTCTGCATCTATTGTGATGAGTGTAAGTGGGGGTGCATCCATCAACAAAAGATAAATGATTAATTCAGACCTATTCATTTAAATTCTTCCTACAAAGCCAGCTTCACTTGCCTCAAATCCGGATTATTAGAGCCTCATTTTCTGCATGTTAAACCAGACAGGCTGCTGGATTGGGCGATGGTTTTTGGTTGTGCCCCTGTGTGCTTTAATTTGTATTTCTGCTGAGGGAAGTTTATTTGAGGACATTTGACTAATTGTTGTAATTTTGTGTGCTCATGTGGCTACACCTGTTTCTCTCAAAGGGGGTTGGAGGAAACTATGCAAGGATGTTATACTTTATTTCTGTGCTGCTGAAGCTGTACATTGTTGTCTGACAATTACACTTGTATAGATCAGAGGAAGGTCATTAAATCAAAAACGTATGAAGATTCTCTCAAGATGCTTTTACTTAGGGTATCTTCCTTTTCTTACAGACATTTTTGGATTGTAACATTTATTCTGTTCCTTTGTAAAATGCAAAGATGATGATAAAAAAAACATTTTATTCTTCCTTATTTTGTTAATAGTGTCTTTAAATGACAATGTCTGTGTCTCATCTGCCGTTCCCCACGAGGTTGTTTCGTTACTTGCACTTTAAGGTTGCCAGGTCATTGTTTATTTTGGTGGCAGGTAAAAAGAGACCACATTGAGGAAATAGAATCGATGTACATTAAAGTGCACTGTGAAATAAACTGCTAGACAATAAAGATTTATTGCTGTAGGAAGTCGATAAAATATAAAACAAAGGGAAATGGCAAAGCTGCTTGGAGCTGTCAGTGTAGAGATGCAACTCGTGGATGTCTTCAGTTAGACGACTGTCAAGGCAGATGATTCAAATGTTAATAGGAAGCAGGCTGTTGACAACACAGTCAAGCCTCTGATAAAGATTAACTACACCTTCAATACACACTTTTCAACTAACTGTCTCTATGTAAGATTGATCTTATAGCAGCTCATCAACCCACATTGATAGTATCGACAGCTAAATTTGGAAGTAAAGGTCAGCTTGCCAGCTTAGTGTCAACTTTCATTTCCAGAGAGGCTGCATGTTCTATTTTGAGCACGGGGAGCGAGCCAGTTGAAGTGCAGTCGACTGGTTACATTTGAGGACTTAGCTTAGCCCGTTTTCTGTCAATGAATGTGTTTTTTCTCTGAGCTGAGCTGTTGTCGAATTCAGCAACAACCTAACTGTGGGAAATGGCTCCAAAGAAGGTGCCCTTTATGAGGAATAGCTCCATTCAGAAGTGAACATGCATTGTGGATTATGTAATGGCAAGTGCTCGTTCTGACTGCAGACATCTCCACATTGTCTTTATTAGGGAAAAGGAGATGATGCACCAAAGCCGCCACCACTGATTGGAAGGTTTGGCACCTCATTGAAAATAGGAATTGTTGGCCTGCCCAATGTGGGGTAAGTAAAGGGGTTTTATTTGCATGGATGGTCTCGCCTTCTCACCATTCACACTGCATGCACCAGCATGTGCTCTGTCCACATCTGAACTATGTCTGCCTTCTATGACACCATAAATACCAATGCATGTCAGGCAGGATGTAAGCCAAGTACAGTAGCAGAAATTAAATTTAAAGGAACATTGTGAATTTAGATATACAGACAACTTTCAAACTGTATTTACATTTTTGGCCGAAGTTTGTCCAAAAGGAGCTTTCACGCCTTGTGCACGTCACACTTTATATTTAAGCAAGCAAAATTACACATAGCATGATGTACAGGATTTCAGCCAGAAGACGAAAAAAAATCCTACTCCTTAGATGAGTGTCCATGGAAAAATCTTCAGTGTTCCTTAACAACCTGAGGACTGTTCCTAAAGGCTGTTCAGTGTCTGGAACCACGTGTGCCCCCACCAGCCAAGGATCAAATCCCACAAGAGCTTTTCATTCCATGTCTTTCCCTCCCTGCATCTTAACTTTCTTTCAGTCTAAATAAAAGTGTATATGTAAATATATAAAAGCTGCCCAAACTTTTACAAAATGCTTCAAACATTATTTCTTTTTGAAAGTGTTATATGTATATAGATACATGTTTTGACTGAGGGTAAACCTATGACGTCAAAGAGTTGTTGTACATCAAAAAACATAGTTTTGATAAAATAGTTAAAGTTCTGATCATTTTACAATATATATATATATATATATATATACTACAAGTATGTATTATGTATCCTTAGTTTAATTCTATGTGACATCTTATTGATGAGAATGTGTCATGAACCATCTACATTTGAATAAAACTGTATGACAGCAAGCAAAAATAAACCTACCACGCTACTATGAATACAGAGAAGAACGTTAAATGAATGAAAAGCATTAACAAACCCTGTTGCCCATTCATTATATACTCACTTATCACTCATCATCGCATGCACCGGTCAAAGGTCAGGGTACATCCTAGACAAGCTCTCCAGTCAAAAACACATACTGTAGACAGTCAAACGTAGTCACTGTCACATTCAGATCTCGAGCAATTTAGAGTTTCCAGTTCACATAACCTGCATGTCTTTGAAGTGTGGGAGGAAATCTGAGGAGTCAGAAGTACCTCACATCACTGAGCCACCATGCAGGCCAGTCTCTGCTGTAGATTCAACAAATCATACAACTCCAACACTGACAGAGACGGCATATTTACTACAATACATGGAATACATTTTTGAGGAAACTGTATAAAAATTCACTTCTGTGTTCAAAGCAGCACAAGTTGCTGCACTGTGTCAGTCAGACACTTTTACGCCTGCATGAAGTAGTGCTTCGTTTAGGAATTCAACATGGCTATTTGCCCACAGCTGCTTGTAACAGCTCCCAGTCTCACAGGTACCATCAGTGCCTGTGGCACTTTGATGAAAATAATTATGTAGGAGATTATTGGCAAGTCTAGCAACTTTTCTACATTTTCAGATTAATTTAACTTTAAGCTACAGACAAAAACATACATAGTTTTAGAACAAAAAAACTTCCACATCATAAAAGTACTGTGTTGTGTCATTATGTATTCTTTTTCATTGATCTCATCTCATCCTTTTTACATTTTTCACAACTACAAGAATAGTTCTAATGTGCAAGACATGCTTTGATGTCTTGTAATTATGACACTTTAGTACAGTGAGCTAAAGGAATGCAAGCTATAAGCCAATGAGATCCTTCTATGTGTAGTCAGCTGTTTTTTTTTTTTTTTTAAGTTGCAGGATGTAAAACGGAGTCCCGGATCTTGTCTCTTACTTCTGTATCAAATGGTGTTATTGTAGGAGGGGAGAAGGAGGGTGCATATAAAATGTTAGTGGTTATCGTGTGTTTAAGGAGTGTATGTAAATGACAATGTAATCAAACACAAGGAATTGATGTGAAGAGTGAAAAAATGTAAAGGTAGTTGAGGAAGGATGGAGCATTTACTCACCATAGGACACAGTTGATTGTTTGAATAATGATTGTGCATCGACTTGAACATTTCTCTGAAATATGAACCTATTTTATGACAAATCAAAGCCAAATAGTTACTCAGCCTGTAAGAGATTTTTTTATCGGTAAGGTGGACAACTTGACAAGAATCTGTACTACGTGGCCGCGGTGTGTGTTATGAGGCCGACACACTGTCTGCGTGTCAAACCTGGTCAGACAAATCCACCATGTCAGCATCCACCAAGACCTTCAGCATCATCAGTGACAGAGCGTAATCACAGGGCAGACCCTACACGACTTTCCTGTAGCCCCCTTTTGAGCTACAGGAAGGGCCACAGTGATAGGTTATCTTCTGCTCATCTGACAGGTTCTCATCTTTCTGCAGCTCCTTAAAACATTTATTGGGCCCTTTTCAACAGAACTGTTGTATTCAAGCAGCTGAGAAAGTTTTGTAAGACCTGAAAACTGCAGGTTTTGAAGGGACAGAAAGGCCCATGATGTCAAGTCATTATCCAGTTACTGTACAGGCTGAGGGGATTTTTCACAGGGCTATTTAATTACATACTTAGATACTGGATATTGATAATGGAGAATAAACGCTCAGTTTTTTGAAGAAGTGTGTGCTTCTTAGCTGTTTTGCTAGACTTTGGGGCTTATTGCACAAAGATTCAACTCTCTAGTGTCCAGTGTTTTCATTTCTTACCCCAGCGAAACCACAATTTCTTCCTGGTGTAAGAAGTACGACTCATTGAGGTTGTGGCCTGCCATACCACATTTGTGTCAAAGTACAACTTGTCAACCCCTCCTATGGCTTCTCCATGAATGAACCATGTTTAGATGCCAGCCTGCTGTTAGTTGGGCGTAACTGACCATTCTTCACACAAATGGGAAACTTGAGAGCGTGATTCAGCCAACCTTGCAGCTATTTCTACACTTAGACCTGCACGTGTTCTATTTACTGCCATTCTCTCCACTCAAAGGCACAAAAAAAGTTTAGTCATGTCCATTTAACCCTTTATTGGGACACTGTACTAACTGCCTCAAGTCTTAAAACTCTCCTCCAGCTCACCTAGACTGGAATGAATTTAATGGGAACCTGCCTTTTGCCTATAATGAATCAGCTCAGTCTGCCTCATGAAACTCGTTAGTCATGTCTCTATGTGTACGCAGTAGATGTAAATTAAGAAGCCAATGTGAACAATTTATCTGGATAATTACTTCTTGTATCTTGTGAATCTCTATTAACTTAAAGGTCCCAAAAGCCCAATTTAATATGCTTAATAAGTTAATATGCCCATATTTATATATATATATGGGACAAATACGTCCCAAATGTGTGTGTGTGTGTGTGTCTGTCTGTGTGTTCCACAGACATACAAAACTCATTTTCTTACATTATCTCATTGTCTAGCCTGCAGTTTTGCTTTTCATTTATTCACAGTGGATATGTAGTGAGAAACAGTCAGTGTCATTATTGAACTGAATTAGGCAGCTTGAATGAGGATAACCAAGATGATTAAGATTAACGAGCCATTCAACCAGAAAAACAAAAAATCTTCTGATATGGACTGTTGTTGATACAAATATCAACCATAACAAGGGTAATGTAATTTATTAGAAACATAGTGCCTTTTGATATATGGCAAATATGCAGTTAACATGTTTTGTCGTTGTCTTACAAGTTGACTGTAAGGAGCCGACTGTGCACTCTGACCCCTTATGAAGAAATTAATCTATATGTGGGAAGATGTGTATGTGCAATTAGGGAATGATTTGCAAAATCACAAATTTAAATAGTGTGTGCACTAACTGTACAGTTCTCTTCTTCCTCATATTTCTCCTCTTCCAGCTCAACTTTGTAAAAACCTCTCTTTACCCCCTATTCTCTGGTAGAAGGCTGGGCTGATTTTGATTTCAGGCCACAACTGTTTATTACTGATTAATCTTTCCACTTAATAATATTCCCTCAACCCTGGAATTACAAATGTTAGAAAGTCATTGCTATATGTTTGGTTTTTAGCCAAGACTCACTGCAGCTTCTTCCAGGACATATGGGTCAAATAGTCCATTGGAGGAGTTGACTCTGATTAATTAATCATGCTAAAAAAGACATAGCAGGCTATGACGGAGAAGTGTACACCAACCAAAGGGATACTTCACTTGTATTATGAAGCCTGCAATGCATTTTTATTTACCTGTATTCCTTATAACGCAAGTATTATCAAATTACATATTTGCCAAGAATAACAAAAACCCAAGAATGCTTTAATGTCAACAGAGTAAGAAGAGTCAGAAGTCAAATATAGTTTGAGTAGACACTGATCACCTGGATTTAAAAAAACTATTTTTGTGAGTTGACAAATTAATCTTGACTCAAGATCCACTTACTAGCTCTTTTTTGGAGATTTCATATCACATGACCTAAGTATGGAACTTCGTGATAGGTTTCTATGATAGGTCTATAGATTTGTAATGTATTCCACAATACATATTTTTGTCTCTGACATTCCTAGTCGTCACAGTAGCCACAGTCCCAGGTTTTAGGTTCATATTGGGTCCAGTCATCTATATGTCTTACCTCCCTATAACAAGGAGTTTCCACCACCCACTGGTGGAAAAACACACTAAAGTCTGGCTGCAAACTTCTCAGTACATCATACATCACGTTTCCCATATTACACGCTAGTTTCCCCCCCCCCCCCCCAAGGTCACCCAAGGATAGCCTCCAAGTGTGTTAGAGAAACAATCTCGCTTTATATAAGGAATTAATGCATGCTCTTTTGCAATCTTGAACAATTTTATGCCTATAGGACTTAGCAAACAATCATTTCAATGTGAAGCACCGAGTGAGGGGATAAAGATGGAAAGTCCTGGATTATAGTTAACTGCCATGCCATTATTACTCTTAGACACTTGCCATTGTCTGTAGATTTTTGAAGTACACTTGAGCTGCTTGTGCCATAGAAAATAAATCTCTCACTGATCACAACATGGGGCGGCGTTTGGCAGATCCCGTTCAACAGCTCAGATCTATCAGAAATGTAATTTGCCCCTCGATTCCATGTACAATTGATCTATTATGGGATTATCTGACCTTGTAATTGGGAATAGCATTTTACAGAGTATTTTTGATTCAAGTGCTCAAATATTCAATCCATTAGAATAACCTTTTCCTTGTGCAGAAAATAAAAAAAGCCAATCTTGCATGATTTACTGATATGTTTCAGGATCATACTGTCGAACCATCAGGCTCTACACACCAGCACTTTTAGATGGATTGGCCTCACTGCTGTTTGTATTTTCAGGAAGTCAACCTTTTTCAACGTGCTGACAAAGAGTCAGGCTGCAGCTGAAAATTTCCCCTTCTGCACCATTGACCCAAATGAAAGCAGAGTGCCCATTCCAGATGAACGCTATGATTTCCTCTGCCAATTCCACAAACCTGCCAGGTATGGGGTCTCATCGTTCACCTATTATTCACACTTCAGATCTGTAGTTTCTGACGGTCTTCTTGCTATAGGTATGAGAAAACATATAACAATGTTGTTGACATGTAGCTCCTAGTTCTGTACAATGCGTGATTGCTGCTCTACTCCAAGGTTTTCTGTTAAGGAAAAAGCCGAAGCATCTGCACCTCCAACACCTGGTTATCATACACATTTATAGAGGCTGTTAAAGCAGGTTGAATTCAGATTTGCTGTGCTATACTGACAAATCACTAGCGAGATATCCCTTTTTGACTGACAAGAATTGGTGTGTTGAATAGCACAGAACATTTCAGTGCATGAATTTTAGTCACAAGGACTAAGCTCCTGCTTTTCAAAGAGCAGCATGAATGTCACTAGCACGCTTATAGTCACTTCTGTCCTACTTATGTACTGTGTGCCTTATACAGTAACTTAAAGTACTGCACACTTAAACATGTTTTCTGAGCTGTGAACTAAATGATATGACTGTACAGTGATGAAACACATCAATGCTGGTGTTAATATTGACATTTCCTTCATGGGTTGAAGTGGCTCAACTAAGTCTACTGTTTTATAACCCCCCCCCGAACCTGTAAGATCAATGCTGACAGAGTCAACTGGTTGGGACTTGACTACGTCATGAAATCTATATTAAAAAAAGACTCTAATCAGTGTCAGTCAGTCTCCACCACACCCCTGTCTACACACACTACATAGCCACGAAGCCACGCCTCCTGCAGTTGTTGTTCCCTCACTCGTTGCATTTTTTAAATTTGCTGGGAGGAAGGGTTCTAGCTGAATCTGAGGGTGGAGTTACATTTAAACACATGCAAAACAGATTCCACTGCTGTTAATAAATAAATACACCAGTAACCATAAAAATAAAAACACTTGTGCAATAAAATGAAATGCAATGGGGGACAATCAGATAGGTGCCATCTGGCACAATTAAAAGTTAGAATTTTACAACTGTTGTGTTGAATTGCAGCACAATGTGAGCCGTTTCTGTTAAAATTGTTAAAATAATACTGATAATATTTAAAATCTTACATGGCTGATCTTTTTTCCTTTTACTTCCTGGCTTACAGTAAAATCCCAGCGTTCCTTAATGTTGTTGACATTGCTGGCCTGGTGAAAGGTGCTCATGATGGCCAAGGCCTGGGAAATGCCTTCCTGTCCCATATCAGCGCCTGTGACGGCATCTTCCACATGACACGTGAGTCACAGGTTGAGAGTTCATATCATCAACAAATCACATTATATGTGCACTTCTGTCTTATATTTTATACTGTAGCTAAAGGAGTCGCGTTGGCAACATTTGGTCATATTAAACAGCTCCAGTACCAGCTTTTTGAAAGCAAACACTTTACTTGCGCTATAGCTTTGCTAGTGGGGCATCTTGTGTGGTGGGTGCCAAGATCAACATAACAGTCAGGATTAATGAAGTCAGACCAAACCTCACATTCCTACTGGGAGGCTCCCTGAATGAGAATCACAGAAGTGGGAAGTGAAAGGGTCTGTGCCTGGTTTAGGCTTCACACAATCAGTAGCATATTCTGAGGTTTGGAAACATTACAAGACAGTTCAGAGGGAGCACCACATGATATTGTAATATGATTCCTAATGCCACTTTTGATTAAGTTTGGGTACAGTGGAGGTAAGTAAGTTATTAATAAACACATCATGAGAATGAAGGTTTCTTTTTCTTTTCCTTTTTGTTTTTTATATCCTGCATATTTCTAAAATTTCTAATAATGAGTATAATAATAAATATATATGTACTATTGTCATTACTTATAATACTGTTGACAACAATAACAGCAGTAATGATAATAAAAATAATGTATATTTGGAATGATTGTGAATGTACAGGTGTGATTATCTCAGCAAATTATTCCCAGTCTGTCCCTTAGTGAGGCTGGAAATCACTTTCCAGGTCTCCCTCTGTCTCAAGTTCTTCTGTGTCTCTGACATGGTCTTTGTCTTACACAATTTAAGTGTTACACGCTAGAATAATTCAAATTACAGCAACTGAAATGAATGCAGAGGCCCTTTTAAAAATAGCTGAATTGTTTACTGATTGTATGCTGTTATTGACTTTCCCACTGAGTGAAAGGAGCTCTGATTAGAGGGCCGTGGTGGCAGGCATGGAACGGCTGGATAGAAAGGGTTAAGATTATGGCCATTTTCCTATATTGTTCTGAAGTTGTCTCTGTGTATCACTGACAAGTGTATTACTTCTGTTCCAGCACAGTTTTCAAATATCCTTTGACTCTGTACAGTGTAGTTTGTGAGACGTGGCACTGGAAGACCACCCACTGTAATTAATGATTTACATAGTAGACAAGACATGTAAGGTGAGATAAACGGGTTGGTGTCACTTCAGTTTTTAGTGAAATGTAAAGCTCATGTTATTCTATATTTTTCTCATTGTCAACTAATCCCTTGAAAAGACCCAAAACAACAATGTGTTAGTCCATCTCTCAATACTTTCAGACTTCCCTAGCCTGTCTGGCTCTCAGTTGTAAAACACAAATATATAGTGTCTCTTTTTTTTTCTTAAAGAAAGATGAGTAGTTTCCTAAAACAGCTGGGCGCTGTCGTTTTGAACAAACTTTACTCAAACAGGAGTAAATCGTCTATTTGTTGGGGATTATTTTCAGCTGCGGATTAATACACATTTGGTGCACTAGTGAGTATTTACAGCAGCAGGACTGGGTGTATGTGGGATTGACTCAGGATAAACTACAGTGGCCCATGCTCATGGTAATGAAGGGACATGTCACTCAGTGCAGCAGTGTGGCTGATTGATGTGTCTTTCATAGTCTTTGAAGGAGAAATAGAGCTATGGCACAAAGGAATAAGCTATATCATGCTTTGGCCACACAGGCACTACTACCTTCACATTTTACATTACAGTGTTATCAGAATGTCCAGAATTAATCTGAGATACTAATGTACATGATGTGATAGATACATTATTGTTACTTATGTGGGTTATATGTATATTATATTATATAAAATTAAAAACACCCACAGGTCCTTTGATATGGGCCAAATGTATGTGCCAGATCCTCACCCAAAGCCAACTCATTTGTTTCTACTCACACAAAGAAGAAAAACATCCTCAACAATCGAAAATAGGAAGATCGAAAGCTTCTTCTGTGTGTGTGTGTGTGTGTGTGTGTTTACATCTCTCTGCTTTGGCATGCCATTGTTTCCACTCTTGTGAAGTCCTTGGAAACAATGTGGTATGTTTCACAAGTTAACCATTAAACATAGCTGGTTTTGTTTTGTAATTATATATATCTGGTGTCAGGCAGACTGCAATGTTGAAGCCACTACTTTTATATAGCTTGATTATATGGTTGTGGAGGATCACACTTTTTCGTGTCTGGAGTGGTATGTTTTTTGTTTGTTTTTTTGCCTGGGAATTAGCAGAAGGGTTTATAAAGATACTACAGAGAGATGCTCGGTGTTAGTAAGATGAAACAGCTCAGTGCAGTTGTGTGATTTTTAGTGCAAACTGAGGACACAAGCAATTGACTTGAGCCTGAAGAAATTAAGTCTGGAAGTCATATTAAACTTAAATTTTCTGCCAATTCTGTCTATAAAATTATGTTATGGTCTTTTATAAATAGTGAACATTTGCAAAGTTTTACAGATGTTTTACAAAGGCATGAAGGTAGAACAGGTTACCACACAGACTTTTATATTTACATGTTTTGAAAAGATTCTACTTTTTTCCAGGGAGTAGTCTAAATGGATTTTCCTCTTGTAGTGTGCACATAATATTTTTCAACCCCTAATGACTTTGAAAAGCCTGTGTAAACAGAGGATTTGCTTTCAACAATGCCTTCCAAAAAACTATTAAGGTGCATGATGACATCCTGAAAGCTGATTCTGTTAAATGACTGGTGTTCCCCGGTCTCATAACAAAATGGTTTGAAGGCTAAGTGTTCCCAGTGCTTCTGCGGTGACTGGAACAACGGCTGGATCCTCACTGTCTGAGACAAGACACAGACATGTTCTACTTCATCTGCTCTTCTGTTCCCCGCTAGCTACTCTGCCAGCTCACCTGGCCTTATTCCCAGATGTTTGGTTTCCAGCAATTAGATGTTTGAATGCTCACACAGTGCCTCCCCCCCATCACTGCAAGAATACTCTGGTTCACTTCTAATGAAGACTTTATTTACGGTTGCACGACACTCAGTAAGAATCTAGCCTTAAGATACTGTGGTATAGCACATTTAATCTGTAGGGACTTGCTGTGGTTGTGGGCAGCCGGCTGGAAAGTAGCTGTTATTTTTGGCATAGTCTCTTCTCTCACTGTGATATTCATGCTTTCAGCACCTGAACTCCTGGTTAAGTTGAGGCTCTTTCCATCTCCTCCTCTACTGCCTGAAGCAGACACAAGAAAGTTCACCCGTCTTATAAAATAATAGTCGTGGTTTTTAGGGAAATAAACCTGATCAATTACATGAGATCTTAGCTATAGAGCAGTAGAGATATTACATTGTGTCCTTCATAGCGCTGAAACATTTAGTCTATTAATTGAGCAACTCATTTGATAATCATGCACTTTTCTAGCAAAAAGCCCAAACATTTGATGGTTCCAGCTTCTCAAAACTATTTATCTTTGAGTTTTAGACTGTTTGTCGGACAAAACAAGGCATTTGAAGACGTCACCTTGGGCTCCTTGGGAAACAGTTAATTGATTAACTGAGAAAAAAAATGGCTGATTAATTGATTGTAAAAATAATTGTTGGTTGCAGCATTGATTGCCATCATGGGTCGACCACATAACTATAGTGCTGAATGCTAATAACAACAGTTTGTGTTGGTATCTTATTGTCATCCAGTGTTAAGTGTTAATCCAGTACCATACACTAGTACCTTTTTTTTTTCTTTTTTTTTTTCTGATGAGTACTAAAGACAATGATATCCTTAGTACTTAAATTGTAAAATATGACAGAAAATCTGCATAGATCTCTATTACAAATAGATCTAGTCACAAATGTACTGTAAATGTAAACCTGGACTTGTGCCTATGGCTACTGCAGCTGTGGTAACAGCAGCTTGTACAACATCTAACAGACCAACAGCCAATGAGCTACTACTTCAGTTCGGAGGACAAATGTTATAATTGGTTTACAGTCTTGGATACCTGGAAAACACCTACATAAGGCCTGGTTGACAGACTGTTCTGCAACTGTACTACACAACAATATTAGATGAGCAGCGAGTGAACGCTAAATCAGTAATCATGAATGTGCAATTTAGTTCTGAAGCCTTTTCTCAAAAGTCATAGACATTGTGTAAAACAAAATACCTTAATTATGTTTTTAAGTCTTAGTCCTATGTGCAAATGTGTTGAAGGTCAAATCATTATTGACCATACTGACCATATAAATTACAAGTGTATTCACATACAGTCTATAATTGACGAGTTTGACTTGCTGAAATATGCATTTTTGTGTTTTTCAATTGATTATAAATGAATATATAGGCCTTTTTTACTACTGCAATTATTATTCATGTAAACAAACACAAGTAATGTTTGTTAACTGCATCTGAAAATGTTATCAACTCATAGTTAGTTGCTGTGTATTAGTTTCTAACTGTCTGTTTCAGTTTTTGGTGGTGGGTCTTAATGTGACCAAATCAAAATGTCAGTCAACAACAAATTGACAACAATTGTGCCTCTCCAAAAATTGGTCCTATTCACTCACCTCTGAACATTTCTCTATTTAAAAAGCTGCAATATCCTCTGTGACTTCCACATGAATCATCACTGCCTGATGAATTTCCAAATCTGATGATAAAGAGTGAGTGATTGAATTAGTTGGCTATCGCTTTGCTGAATCTGGTAGGACATTGTATTTGTGTTTGGTTACTGCATCATTCAGATGCCAGCCCACACTCCACTAATCGCTTCTAGTGAACAAATCAAACTGATTGTTTAGCTACAGGCATTAAGAACAAACTGGATTGACTATTCAGACAGAGATGATTTATGGCCAACCTGCCTCCCCACTGACGCCAGCGATGGCTGCTCTCCAAGAACTCTGCCTTATCACTCACCAACTCACAAATTCTCAAACTTGACAAACATCCAACACACCCAGCCCAGTGACTTCCATGTGTGTGACTATCTAAACAGATCACGCAATGAATACATTTCTCAGCCATTCAGTTGCTGAATCAGTTGGTGGGTTGATGTATTAATTTAAACAACCAATTAAAAAAATTAGATTTTTATTTTGCTGAAAATCTTTTACAGATAGATTGTTTAAAAGAGAGAAATCCTTCGACATGTTTTCAAACTCCTCATCATTGTATGACGTGATCTTGTATACCCCAACAAATAATTAAAATGACAGAAATTACCTTCAATAATTGAGTGTATTTCACTAATACTAAACTTATTCACTTAAAGTATTTGGTGTTACCCTGCCTAATGGTTATATCTCCTTTCATTCATTTATGTCATACTGTAGGTCTAGTCTTCCTCCCCATTGAGATGCATTTTTAATGTCTCTGCATGTAATTTCATTTAAAAAAGTTTCATTTTAAAAATAAAAGTCTGAGTAGCTTCCTTAAACAGCTGGGCACTGTAGTTTTTAGCACACGTTACTCAAACAGGGGTAAATAGTGAATTTGTTGGGGATTATTTTTAGCAGCAGATTAATACACATTTGGTGCGCTAGTGAATATTTTTGGCACCAGGACTGGGCATATGTGGGATTGACTCACAATATACAACAGTGGCCATGTTCATCGTAATGAAGGAACATGTCATGATGTGTTATTAATAGTTTTTGGACAACAATGTAGATCCATGACTCAGAGGAATATGCTGTTGTATATCCGGCTTTTGGTACAAAGACAAAACTTATTAGAAGGATCGATTCATTGTTGTTTTTAGTCTCTTCATGGGATTTGTTGATATGCTGAACAGTGAGATGAGCCTAGCTTAGCTCACTTCATGTATGTCAAGAAGCATATCTTTAGAAGTAGGAAAGTAAACAATACGTTCCAGTGGCATTTTCACAAGTTTAGCCTTCATACATAATGCTTTCATTCTTGTTGGAACACATTTTTATCATATTTCCACATCCATCCTGATGCGTCTTTGAACAGTAATTCTCTATATTAATACAAAAGAATGGGCTTTCCAAAAGAAAAACCAAAGCCTTCCAAAGCCTATATGAAACATTGTTTTCTGCTGAGGTACCATCAAGCCAACAGCTGTAATTTTTGTTCAATTAATGCTTCTGATGAAAATTAAATAAAAAGGAGGAAACAAATGCCAAGATATTAGTCAGTTTCAGAGATCAGTTATCTCTTATTCCATGATGAATGTGGACAAATGTGGTGGACTCAACACAACAACAACATCAACACAAAAACACCAAGTTTAAAATTACTTTAGGCTGTGCTTTTACACTCTTACAGATACCTGCTATACTGTAGGATTTAAGTGTCAGGTTTCATCATATTGTTTCTTTATCTTCTTTGTGTTTTTTTATGTTCAGCCATGATCCACTCTGTTGTAGCAAAGTTAACTGGTTTTTAAGGAGCATGCGACCCACTTCCCACACCATACTTGGACAAAAATACTCTGCGTTGTACAGCTGGGTCCTAGCACCTGCCTCACTTTTGTGTAACAGTAATGTTGCATTACAAATCAGTCAGGAAAAATAAGCTGCCCCGTGCTGTATGCGGTTCTTTGTTTACGTTAGTTGTCGTTTTAACCAGTACTGCCATTCTAAATCTGGATCGTTTAGCTGTGGGGATCGTCCTCCTTTTGTGTGTTTTCGGGCTGTGTTGAGGTGCTGTCACAGCATTTAAATGAGCATTTTGCTTCAGCGAGAATGAAGAGTTTTTGTCAGCCTCCACTCATTGTGGATGATTAGAGCAAAATGTCTACCCATCTTGACTGGAGATCGCCACAGCTCCAGATAACACGCTCGGTGATTGAAGGTCGCAATATTTTGAATTCTAATGGGGCTGCAAGATGAATTGCCTGAAATAGACTGTAGAATCTTCCTGCTTCCTCCTCGTGCCCCCCTTGCCTGTCCGCTGTGAAAAGAACCACTGGGAATGGCAAGGCCCGATGATCATAGAATTATTGGATGGTGATTCTAAACCCTTCAAAGAGGAGTTGCTATGGAGATCTCGCTCCAAACTGTGAAATGATTCACCTTTGAAAGGCTGGAGGGCCTGAAAGCTGAACACATCATTGTTCAGGTGGCGGTTGGTTAGGAAATTGCTGGTGCCTGTGCAATCAGCAGCACTATAGTAGTTAAGGATCTAAAAAGGTTTGTTCTCTGAATTATGTGGGACAACAGTGGTGTGCATATGTCGGTTCCTTTCAATCGAGGCACTCTCATGCTCCGTGGTTTAACAAAATAAATGGAATGACAGAGGTTAAGCTAATGATAAGGGAATTAACACTGTTGTTTTCTGCCAGAGTTCATGAAAACCGGAGCCTCCCCAGTTCCCCATTCACTGTTCAACTGCACACAGATCAGGCTTGTCTGAACAGCTTTCCCCTACATGTAGTTTCTTTTTTTTTTCAGTCAGTGATATTAAACATGGTGGAAAGATGCAACTTTAATACTCAGTTTGGTATGAGACACGGCAGTTGACAGTAGATTACATAGGAATTGGAGACACCTTGTGAGGTACTGATATTCATACTATCGAGCACTGTGATTTCACTGTGATCTGTTTTGAAAGATGGGATCATGTTGAAAACATGAGTGTATCCCTGAAGGGCTCAAACCCACCACTTTCTGGTGTCAAACTGCTTTTTAGCAGCCAATGTATTTGCTATAATTGACACACGCATAGAAACAAGGATGAATATGCCACAAACTCTGTTACAGAAGCAGCGTACTACAAATTGCTGTCAATTTCATGTATCCTAAAATGAATGTCAAGAAGATATTTCCTGAATGAACATAAATACCCTTGTGTGCATTGCCAGTGTTTTTATGCTGGGGAGACATCCATAATGTGCTTTTCCTGACAGACTCATAAAATAGCTTTTACTGCTCTGAATACCAGGAGAATTGCGGCACTGAGTTTGCATGAACATTTTAAAAGCAGCGCGAGGAATGCAAGTTCTTTAGATGTGCTCTTACCCATCTTCCATGTCAAAACATGCACAGGAAGTTAAAAGTCAATGAATACTGTAATTTAACTGAATTATGTTGACCACATATCCTCCCAGGTAACATCAGAGGAAGCAGCTCAATCAGTATTGATCTTGACTTGACTCAGATGACTGCCTTGTCTGTGTACCTGACAGGAAAGTAATGATATAAGCCAGCTCGAGCTCGTTCTGTGTTTTTAGGTGTTATACCTGTACAAACTGAAGACAGATTGCTAATTTAAAAAACTTTCATTTGTTTATACTGAAGGCTATGTTCTTACATGTGTTTTTGCATGGTAGGGTTAACATAAAAAACATCCACAAAGTCACTAAAATGTATTTATTTTCTTTGTTTTTTTCTTTCAAAAATGATTTTCATTTGCAAATGTCAGTTCAAGGAGTTATATCTTCTCAGGCTACACCAGCATGCAGTGCCGCTGTAAGTCCATAATTTTGCAGAGCTCAGCCTGATCCCTAATCAGGCCATTGAACACCACTCACCCTCTAGAGACTAATCCTTTTGTTCTGTTAATAAAGGAGCACCTGTTAATAGTGTATTCAAAACATACACTATTTGAAATGGAGCAGTAAAAGTTTTATTGTGAGACAGAACTGACTCCCGAAACTGGACCTTTTCAACCTCTTTCTTCTGTTTTATTCTTGTGTGTTTTTACTGTCTTGCATGTGGCTTTGTGCGTCGCTGCCGTCGCCTCATAAGAGCTGTCTTGACAGAGCCCTACCCAGACCCAGTTGTTAAAGGACTAATTGTGGAGATTGCCCCCTCAGATTTCTCTCCTCTCTTTCACCTCATGCATTTGTTCTCCAGCTCTAAGCCTTGAATGGGACGGCGGTAAAGTAGATGTGAATGTTAAATTAGGCGAAATTAATTAAAGCAAATTACTTTGGAATATGAGGTAGTCAGAGGAGAGTGTCAGCTGATGACTAAATAGTGAGTGATCAGCTGCTCCTGCTCTTTGAAAGCCTCTTTGAAATTCTGATTTATCAGCTTTTTTTCGAGGATCTATAATAATAGTTAGAAACTAAATTACTTATTTAAGAAAGTAAGACGTGTTATCAAATGATTGTGCTTGCTTTAGGTGTTTTATAAATGGACTGACATAGTATAGTCATTTCTCATGCTTTCATTAACAGTGATTTAAACCAATCATGAGTGGTTTATTAACCATTTGAACCTGTTTTAAACGTCTTCGTGCCTAATTAATATGTACTAAATTGAACAACAGACTTGTATGCATTTTCCATTTGAAACATAGTGTATCAAAACTATACATCACAAGTGTTTATAATGTATGTATATTCTTGCAGCTAACAAAATGATTACATTGCATTATATTTTCCGAGTTCATGCAGAGACAATAGCAAATTTTCATTCCAATCAGTGCTGAACAGGGAGCTGGTAAATTGGAGCAGCAAAACAATAATTCCACTGATTAGCCCCTTTCTGTGTGGCGTAAGTGAACTGTTTATACTGTGGAGTACCTCTGCAAGAGGAGAGGAACCAAAACAGCCTGATTAGGCAAAGAGTAATTGGATAAGTTCATTTCACCATGAGGACAACGCACAGGATGACAGCTTGCACAAAAGTCTACAGCTTCTGTTGACTTGCATGAGTTATAAGGCCACTGGTGTAGGATTTCTGGGTGTCTGTCATTTTGTTGTTGACGCTTGATGTTTAGATGTGACTGACGAGTGGTGCTAGATTGTAAAAGCCCTGTAGTTTAGTATCATGGAAAACACTTATCCCTCCTTAACCCAGAAGAAGAACAAGATATGATATTCTGTGAGTGTGGGAGATCATTGGGGCGTTTCATATTGGTTCCGTTTACAATTTAGTGTCCCATACAGTTGAAAGTCACTCAGCGCTGGTCTCAGAGATACTACTAATTAAAGAGTCTACAGCTACGCTAGCGACCCTGTGAGGTAGTACTTAAGCGTTGCTTTGAGCTAAATGCTAACGTCATCATTCTAACATGAATTATTACAATTCATCCTCTGGGGATCATGAATGTCTGAACAAAATTTCACAGCAATCCATCCAACAGTTGTTGAAATATTTTAGTCTGGACCGAAGTGATGGACCGACCGACTGACAGACCGACATTGCCATCCCTTGAGCCACGCAGCTAAAAATCACTCAGAGATGGTCTCAGCGGTGCTGTTTCTTGATCTGGCTTCATCTGGGGACAACCAGGACATTTATCTGATTAGTGGATAGTGGAGTGGCAGACCTTTACTGTTCAGACTATACAAACTTCTCTTCAGCAGTGTTTCCTGTGATCTGATAACTTTAATATTTGCCTGAATCTCAGGTATGCTGTTGCAGACCATGACAGCTACGCACAGCTATGAATCATCAATATTTTCTACATGTATCACTGTTGGAACACGTTGAGAGATGATGTGACGTTATTATCTCGCAGGGCCTCACCTGTCAACACACCTTCACTGTTCAGGCGTCACCACATGACTATGGACTGTTGCTAACGTTAAGTGACACCACCATGCACATTCCAAACAGAGTTTCCCTCAACACAGCAATACTTAACGCCAAATCATCGTTCACCTGACATCCACTTCCCTGTTGAATGAGATGGCATTCCCATTATGCCACAGTGTGACGAGCCACAGTTATTGACTGATTTACAAAAACTTGTGTAGCCAAATTCCAAATCCAACTATACAGTACTTATATAAATCTTGCATGAAGGCGCTGCAGTGGTGGAATACAACTACGTACATTTACTTGAGTACAAAAGGACAAATATGATGTACTTGTACTTTACTTGAGTATTTACATTCCATGCTACTTTATACTTCTACTCCACTACATTTCAGAGGGAAACACTTTTAACTTCGCTACATTTATTTGACAAGTTTTTTACAGATTAAGGTTTTACATATAAAACATATGTTGAGCTTATAAAATATGATGCACTGTTATAGATTAAATTACTCAACAGTATCTAGAATACTTCACATTAACACAGCAAAATGCTACTTATTTACTTCCATCAGTAATAATAATCCAATAATATAATAATAATAGCAATATAGTGAAATAATTTATAATAATAGTATTGCAGGCACAGGGGGCATTTTTCTGAATTACGAGTAATTTAACTTTTTCTCCTTAAGACACATTTTCCTAATAATACTTACAAACTTTGTCTTAAGTGACATCTTCAATGCAGGATATTTACTTGTAATGAAGTATTTTTATATTGCAGTATCGCTTCTTTTACTTAAGTAAAGGATCTGAATACTTCCTTCACCACTGAGTTGCTCTAATCCCGCTTTTATTTGCAAAAGTGGTGATAATATAAAACAAACTGTAATTGTAACTGTAAATTAAAGAACATATATCAGTCCTCTAGTAATGTTAAAGGCTGTCACTCTCATGAGACAGATGCCACCCCCTCCCTCGCCCCTGAGCTCTGCTGGAGAATCAGAAGGAGTCCTCAGAGCCGCTGCTGGCTAAATGGTCTGCTTCAGAGCCTCATTACTTAATCACCAGCACAGCCACGGCTAAGACGCAAATGATTAGGGGAATACTGTCGTCTGTCATCTGTGAATGTTGACATTTTTCTCTTGTATCATACTCAGTTTTGTTTATTTCTCATATTTTTTAAGTTGATGGCTAATCGTTTTAAAACAGAGGGGTAAAAAAAAAAAATAAGCATGACCAGACACTCCACACTTCATGCAGATTGACAGACAAACCTGTTTGGTTGCACTTAAAGCCAATTTTAGTGGAACTTACTTTGACACTGTAAGCTGGTTTCTTACAGTTCTGACACTTGCATGCTGAAAAGAAAGATTAAATATATTGCAGAGTATTTTATTGCATTTGTTATGACTTTCCTGTGACTCCCACTGTGCTTTTTCATGTGGATGTTTATTTTTCCCATATTCTCTGCAAAAAAGCTAATGATTTTTTTTTTCTAATCACTGTTTCACATTCGATCTCAAGAAGTCAATGTAATTGATTCTGTGGCTCTGATTCTGTTGCTTGTGCTATGTGTGTTCACATAAAGCTGTGTTGTTGTTGTTGCTGAAAAAAGAAATAATTCTATACTGATGCTCTCTGTGTGTGTTTGTGTCCTATCGCTGCAGGTGCTTTTGAGGATGAGGATATCATCCATGTTGAAGGGACAGTGGACCCAGTGAGGGATATGGAGATCATCCACGAGGAGCTGAGGCTGAAGGATGAGGAGATGATCGGCCCTATTATTGACAAGCTGGAGAAGACGGCCATTAGAGGCGGTGACAAGAAACTCAAACCAGAATACGTGAGTCAATGTCCCAGCAGGCCCTTTGCTCCCCCTCACAGCAAGGCACAAATAATAACCCTCCCACACACATGGCCAAGGAGAAAAAAGTATGTTTTTTTTAATCTCCCTCCAATAGGTCTCACCCCTCCTCCTGCCCCATTTTTTTTCCTTTTCTGAGATTGAAAGTGATCAAGGGTCAGGGGTTTTCTGCTGCAGAAATCATTAATAGAGAGTTACTTATTCAGCTGCTGACCCTGGGTCACAGCACTGGGCTAATGAAAGTGTTTCTACACAGCTCTTTTCATCTAAAGTAATACTCAAATCATGGCACAGCTCTTGCTCATGCTTATACACCTACATCAGCTCAGGAAATTGTATAAGGCCATACAGTGGGTGACACGTATGCCTATACCTTGCTATGAATACTGTAAATGTTTAGAATATTCTTTGACAGAAGATTCCTCGGTTATATGCAGCGAGGTGCAGGGCAAAATGCAGGGTAAGATCAGAAAAAAATAATCCACATCCTGGATGTCAGATCACAACGTATGTGGATGCACACACACATTCAGATGGTCATATTGTTAAGGTAATGAGGCTGAGCAGCCAACATTAGCAATGATTTGGTTGTAAATGTCTCATGATGCCCTTCCATCATCGGAGCAGATAGGATGGGCTAGCACGTAAGGGGATCTGGCCTTTCACTTGGAGCGGCATGCCCAATTTCAGGCCCCGACACACCGAGGCTCTGACCACTCATTACGCTAACGAGAGGGGCTTTTTCACCTGCTGCAGAGGCCCCGTGTTTGGTTGGTTCCCCTCAGACTAAACCCCCCCTTACAGCCAACAGCACTTCCCCACTCCCCTGTAGCCCCACAGACAGGAGCCATTCAGGCTAGGCAGGTGGCCGCTTACGCACATAATTGCTAACAATTTTAGGCAATGAATAAAAATGATACATTACTTGTCAAAGGTTGTGCACACGTCGGCAAGTGAAATCTATAGAAGACCTCTTTAGATGGCAAAGAATGGTGCTTATCAAAGGCTGCACCAAGCCTTTAGATGGGAGGGATTGTGTGATTGTCTCACAGGCTAAGCCTGGCGTTCGCTCAGCTGTGCGCAGACACATATACACATGTTTATGTCAGAATCTATATGCAGAACATGTGCATCGAGACTACATCTAAAAATATACAGTTTAAAAGAAATAATTGTGCTTGTACTTTCTTTTGTAGAGCCACAGGATGTCATGAAATAAAAAGGAAATTCTGTGCAACTATTCAGATGGCGATTACTTCCTTACATTTTGCTCTTTTCGAGTAATTTGCAAGCCGTTTAAAACAAGATCTAATTTCCATTGTTGCACTCAGCTTCCTATAAGTTCTACAGCTCTTTATGTGGCCTGAAATTTCATGAGCAAGAACTACTTTTACCCTGCTTGTAGTAGATTTAAAGAATTATTTTAATGGCACTGAAATGAGAGGTCAACTTATTTTACCATTTATGATCACATTAGCAATGTGATCATAAACACTTATATAGAACTGGTTTATTCGACACAGTAGTTGACATTAAGCTGTGTCCTAAAAATCCTGAATTTATTTTTTTTAAACTCACATTTTTATATGTTCTGTCAGTGGAAGTGAAATAAGACTACAGCAAAACCAACTAGTGATTTGCAATATGAAAAAAAAATATTAAAATGATGTGAAAGTAATTATGACAAAACCACACAAATCTCTATGTTGAAAAACTCAAAATGCCTAATTAAAATTTCAGCTCAATTAAATTAAGGACCCTGAGTTAATGTACATTTGTATTTTCTTGGAATGAAAGAGCTTTGTACTTTCTTTCAGAGAAATGTAGGCAGTGTAGCAAATTTCATGTGCATTGTTACTGCTATAAAACACTATACCTTACCATATTACTCTGAGAGAGAACTACATTAGTATATAATTATGACATATAGTGTTATACCTTGCGCGTGCACTCCTAAGAGTGTAATGTTGAATATTTGCAGTTTGAAACATGAAGTGTTTTGAGGGCATCTTGCTTCTTTTTTAATGCACTTCCTGCTGAAACAGGACGTTGGTGCAAGACAAAACACATAAGGGGATGATTAATATTGAATACTGAAAAGGATATCAGTCAGGGAGAGGAGTGCTGTTTTATCTGCTAGGTGTGGGGGCAAAATTGAAAATGAAAAAAATAAACCTGTGAAGGTTTTATTGGTTTGAGTTTTAATACGCTTACTGCTGCAGCAAAGGCTCACAGCTGAAGATGTGCTGTTTAAGAAAATTGGATTTTGCAAGGAAAAAAACAACCAAATCAGACATTTGGAATTTATTATAAAAATAGTATATTGTGGTTAAAATTTGCTGTCACGATGAAAAGTCACTCAGTATTTCATTGTGAGTTTAAGCAAAATGTATGCGCACGCAGCAGCACAGGGCTCATATGTATGCATTGTTATAAAGATTTAAATCCATTTTGCTGGTGCTGTGTTTACAAGAACAATGTTTCATTGCTTTTGTTCTTATGAATCCTCAAAATCCCTATCCTTACAAAACAATAATAAGAAGCCGGCCCACCAGCGGCGCTTCATGGTGGCAGGCATATGTGTTTGACCCCTGTGGGACCTATATGCCTTTTATTAACACCTGCCTGTTAGAGGAGCGCTGCACGGCGGCTGCGAGCTGATGAGGGAAACCTGGAGCGGGTTCAGCCTGTGTCACTGGCCGTTTGCTGTTTCCATTTCACAGATGATTAATCTCTCTGTGAAGACTTGGGACGGCGCGGGCGGAGTGTATGCAGCTCTTCCTGCGCTCTCTCCCGCTGGCTGCACTCTGGCTGCCTGACTAAAAGGCCTTTAGAATTCCTGTGGAGAGAGATGTGCAGAGAGTGAATGCAGCTGGCTGGGGGTCAGTGTGTGGAGCTTTTTCTGCCATTGTGTAATTGAGGCTCTGGCAGGATTTTTTCCTCAGTTCTTTCAAAAGGGAGTATGATTGTGAAGTGCTGCAAGGGTTTGGGGAGGGAAAAGGAGGTAGGGGGAGTGTTGCAGGGGGTGGGGGAGTTTTTATATGAAGGGGGAGGTCAAGTTGACAGGAACAAAAAGAAAGTGTTCCGCTAATTTCTGTGGGGCTGGATCAACAATAATAGGCTCAATTTCTTTATTACAAATTTTATAACTACCTCCCTCCCATTTTCCCACCCTTTTCCGCTTCCAGATCCTGTCAAGACCCAGTCTTGCCTGTGGTCTCAACCCACAAGTACCTCAGTAATGAATGTAGCATACATAGCTGGAAATGCTCAATATTTTCTCCAGAAGAAACAGTGAATAATTAGTTCTGTACCTCACTAGTGCTTATTCAGTATGACTGCATTCTGCAAAGTGCCTGAGGAAGGACCAGTAATTTACACCTAACTAACCAACTTCCAATTAGTTCCCAGCTCTTTCCAATTTTGTCTCCTCTCTCTATCCTTTTCATTAAACAGTCCCGATGGAATATTGATGTTCAAAACTGCGACTGAGACACCCCAGAAGGCATTTTGTCATGATTTAAAGGAGGGAAGGGGGTCTTGTGCATGCCATCCCTGTCAAAGCCGGGCCACTCCTGCTTGAATACGAGCACAGCCATTGTTCATTTTGGCATCAGGATGCCATGCATTTAGGAAATAATTACCCCATACCCTGCTGGGTTTATATTCTTTTTCATCTCCTTTAATGGCTTCTTGTTCATTCTCTTTTAACCCCAAACAGGACGTTATGTGCAAAATCAAGAGCTGGGTACTGGATGAAAAGAAACACGTCCGCTACTATCAAGATTGGAACGACAAGGAGGTAAGCCTTTGATGTTACAGTCAGATTTATCAATGTGATTTATCTTGCTAATCTTTTCATCTGACCTAAAAGTACAACTGCTGTTTCCTCCTCTTGTTTTTTTTTTGTTTTTTTTCTCGAGCAAAATACGTCTTTTGTGCAAATCACAAGTTAATATTATGCACAGTCTTTTGTTGGTTGTATTTTGACATTACTTTTGTACAAGCTAATGACATCTGGCCGTGCTGATCTTGATTTAGAGGCTTTATAGTCGCACCCCACAGTGCCTATACACCAGACCCTAATTTGATTTGGCTTCACTTATCTCTGTCTGTGCTGTCCTCAAAGGCTACTTTGGAAAGTTTGGATTCTCAGTACTTGCCTTGTCTGTCTTTGTCACAGATCGAAGTGTTGAACAAATACTTGTTTTTGACATCCAAACCAATGATTTACCTCGTTAACCTCTCTGAGAAAGACTACATCAGGAAAAAGAACAAATGGTAAGTGCTTTCGAAGAAAGGAGCCATCTCATTGCACTCATTAATCATCACCAAAGAGCTTTCCTTCTACTTATGCATGGAGTTACATTGATTTCTACTGACTTTGATTGAATCTACATTTCAGCCATTTAAAAAAAAAAAAAGTGTGTGCGCTTGCGTCTGCATGTGCTGGGGTGTGAGAAGTGTGTGTGAGTTAGCCTCGCTGATCTACAGACTGTGGTCTCCTGCTGACAAGAAACGGTCATATCTTTGTGAGAGGATCTGCCTGGAGGTGGCACTAAGTAAGCTTCTAACACAACATCCAGCTCTGCAAACTCCAACCAGCCTCCAGACTCTGTACTTCATTAAGCGCATACTAGCATATGGTCCCCATTTTCCACCAAAATTTTGTCATTTCCATATGATATCAAAGAGAGTGAAGGCTTTAAATGAAAAAAACAAACAAACATATGTACATTCAAAGCCAAACAAGTAATTAATATCATCTGGAGAGAGCCAATAAATCATAAGGATAACACTGTTTTGCTCCAAGTATTCGGTTTTGTCTTCACATGTTGTTGCTCAAGTAGCTTTTATAAGCGTCACTTTGCAGCCATGAAATTCCCACGGATCACAATGACAACTGAGGCTTTCTTGATACACAGAGAGTTGAAGAAAAATGGCATATGTCTTGCTTTTTAATGCTGATATACAGGGAATTGTACTTTTTACTTTGCAGGTGCAACACCATTCATAATGAGAACGGACTGAGGATGACCTTTAATGCAGTAAATAAACTTCTTCGCTGTGTTTCCTGCTCTATGATCCTCTGTTCGGTTCAAAAACACTTTTTATAGTAATGTTGTCATCTGGCCACAGTGAGAGCAGATCTAGAAGGCTGGTGTTAGACATCCATTATATCTGAAAGGGCTACTTTTCCACACTACAGCCGTTTTGCCAATAACACCAACTTGAGGATTGTTATCGCACTTTTCCAATTGCCCTCTAGGCTTGTGGTGTCAGTTCTTACAAAATTTGTTTTAGTGCTTTACTTGGCAGCATTGTATTACAAGGGAAGTTGTTTACCTATGACTGTTTGTTAAAATGTTCCTGACACAAAAGTATGACTGTTAGACGGAGGGAGGAGGAAGAGAACTCATAAATCAAATGATTCATGGCATGTGGAACATCCGTCATCAGTAGGTAGAGAGGGTTTTTTTTTTTTTTTTCATGTTGCGTGTGTGTGTGTGTTTTTTTAAACTGTGTGAAATGCAATAAATCTTAGAGCGTTTTAAACAGGCAAACAGTAGTGCTCAGGTGTCCTGAGGGCTCCACGATGAACAATGCCAACATCAAAGTGTTGATGTTTGACAAGTGATGAGTCACTTCCCTTGTCCAGAGAGGAGCTCACACCTGTATGGAGATGATTACAGGTAGATCTAGCTGGCCCTAATTGTACAATAAATGCTGCTCTCAGCCCTAATGGCAGCTAGTCTGCAGCAGAGACGCCAGACTGCCATTTGGCTGTCGCCATGCCCCCGTGTTTTTCCACCAGCACAGTTGAGATGATGATATGGTTAAGGACTATTCAAAGCAAACAGCTAGACAAATTGCAATCTCAGCTTTAATGTGTGGAGGAAAAGAAGGCGAATCCTAGAATGAGGCAAATAAGCCAATCTTATCTGTGTCTCTCAGGACACCAATTCAGGCCATTTCACAGGTTCACTTCCCTGCGTTTTTTCAAGTACTGTTTTATATTTTAGATGTTTTGTTCAGTACATGCTGCCACTCTGGCTTTAGGTTCATGTTATCAATTTTAGCAGCATGCTCCACCTCAACATTATTTTATGAGTTTAATGTATGTAAGTTAATTGATTTCTTTATTACAGACACTCAATTGCAGGTTGTAGAGACAGTTATGAGAACACAATCGATTATTGCAGCAGCTTTTGTCTCACATGGGAGATTACAGTCGTTTTATCAGACTTTTTGAGCCTCCAAAAACAATCCATTATTAACCAAGATCATCCTGTTTGGAGTATGGGAAGCACATACCAAGCTGCCCTTGTTTAGACAAGAATACACAGTATTTAGCTTTAGCAAGCCATCATTAATGGAGGGATCAGATGAGGAGCAAGGCCTCCTTTCATCCCCAGGTTCTCTGCTGGAGACAGTACATCATTTACTGTTGAGAGGAGCACATGGCTCCAATCCTATACAGTGTATGTGTATGTGTATGAGAATGCGTACATGTGCATGTTTGAAGTCTGTTTCAGAGGCGACTCCATGCTCATTTGGATGCTGGCGTAATTGCGGTGTGGAGATCAAAGGATCGCTGGCCGAGTGATGTTCCAGAGGAGACTTTACCACACAGCCCTCTCCTCTGTGCAGAGGGGGCCGCCTGCTGCTCACCGCTCCCCTCTCCCCTCTAACCATGCACTGCCCCCTGCACATCCCCGCTCGTAAAAAATGATTAAGGCAGCATTTGTCATGTGTTTATGACTGAGAGGCATTGCGTGATAGGGAATGGCATCTACAAGAGTCTATCAAGAGGCTTTCTCCTCTTTCCTCGGCGTCAGTGAGCTGCCTGGAAGACTTTTTCTCTGCGCCACATACCGTAGTTTGTGTGTTAGAGAGGGTCATTAGAGCACTGTTGATGATGTGGTGGCTGCAGCCTGCCCAGTGTTAGTGTGTTTTCACTTCTCAGTTAAGTTATTGTTTATCTTCCAAGCTTGTGGCCTCGCCGTCTTTATCAGCCTTTACTTCTTTTAATAGGTTTGATATCAGATATTTATTTAATCCTCCTCAGAGAACTAAGAGCAGTCACATTTTGTAACGGTAAAAGGCACAGTTGAGAATACTCCAGATAAGCTGTGATGTTTTTCTTGTCATTTCTTTTTCTGTTTTTTTCTTTTCTTTTCTTCTTCTTTTGGACAATGTGCATTAAAGTAAATTGGTGCCTCTTAAGTAGATGAGTTGACCTTTAAGGAAACCAGCAAGCGTGACCTGTCTGTGAGTGCCTCTGCAGTGTGGGTTTTTCCCTGGTGAGTGTAAGAACTGCAGGGTACCATTGCTTGGGGCTTTTATTAACTGTGTGTGTATATATGTGTGTGCACGTGTGTGTGTGTGTGTGTGTGTGTGTGTGTGTGTGTGTGTTTGCCTGTATGCAAGTGCGTGTGTGTCTGTGTGTGTGTAGGTATGGGCATGTGTACTTCCCTCTTTAGTCTGTATAGACGTTCCTTAAAACGTATTTAATACTTTACCTCTTTGAACATTATTTGCTTCTAAATGTGTGTTACATTAGGTACTTCTGTCTTGGTATTCTTTATGCTTCATGTCGGGAAAACCACAACTGAAATAGTTTCATACCACAGCTGCTCTTCTTCTTAAAAAGTCAACCTTTTTAATCATCTTTTTTTTCCTGCCACAAAGGCATACATTGATCTTTCCTAATTAATTGCCCCATCATTTTTGTCTGGCATGGTGTAATGCAGAAAACCGTATGCTGTGCTTGTACTCTCATCAGCCATTTCTGATAACTATGATGTTGAAAAGACAGCTTGTTTCTGGACATCAATGTGTCTCAGCACTTCAGGACACTTGTCTTCATCAAGTCCTTGTCCGGTTTGATCTCAGCAAAAAGCCTTGTTTCATGTTAAGGTGTCGTTAAGCAAGACACTGACTAAACTCCCTATCTGCTTTACTCATTATAAGTTAAAGGATAAGGTTGGAGATATTCTATATTTTTTCTTATTGTCAACAAATCTCATGAAAAGATTAAAACCAACAGTCAGTGGATCCTACTATAAAGTATTGTCTCTGTAGCCAAAGCCTGATAGATCGTATTCCTCTGTGCCACTGAGCTCCATTTATGTCCAAAAGTGATTAAATACACATGAATGAGCCACATTGTTGCACTTGGTGACATGTTTCTTTTATTATAACAAACATGGACACTGTAGTTTATTTTGAGTCAATCCCACAAATACCATCCTGCTGCTGTTCACTAGCACTATCAGAAAAATTGTGGATCAATCTGTGGCTGAAAATAGTCTCCAGCAAATGCACTGTTTACTCCAGCTTGAGGGATGTTTGCTAAAAAAACCACAGTGCCCAGCTGTTTCAGGAAACTATTTAGCCTTTTTAAAGAATTAAACTATATATTTGCGACCTGTTTTTAAAGATGTATGTCTTCAGTAGGAACAGATCGGCTTGGAGCCGAGTGCCACAGACAGGGAGAGAAGTCAGGAAGTAGTGAGAGACTAATGCATTGCTGGGTTTGGTCTTTTCATAGGATTTTTTTTTTACAATCAGAAAAATATAAAATAACATCAGCCTAATCCTTAACCTCAGGTGAAGTCTCACTGTAGTGATTAAAGCAGTGAAAACAACAGGTGACGTCTTTAGTGCTAAGTTAAACGACTCCTCTTAAAGAAGGAGCAGAGCAAGAACATGTCTTTGCTGAGTCTGATACTCTGGTTGGCCTGTAGGAGGAGCTTTGACAATTAAAGTGCAGCATGTCAGCTGAGGACCGTCTGTCCTGAGAGCTTAAACCTCTCTACCCCAAGCCTTCTCCAAACAGATCATACGGTAAATACATCCTTCATCTGCCCATCATTAGTGTTGACTTGTTATAAGCATTTTTTGTTTTGTTTTGAAGAAGCCCATTAATAACTTAAACTATCATTTTCTTTTTGTGTGATCATTTTGACAAACAGCCAGCCATTTTTGAGTACCCGTCAAGATTTAGAGACAGAAGAAAAACTGAAATGGGGGGAGACTATTATGATTCACAGAAAGCCACTCCATGAGAGCAGTCACTGCAGCCCACTTCAGCTACTCCAAACCATAATTCCCATAAACACAACTGAAACTTTATTGAGTGCAAAACCACTGGCTCCATCCAAGTTTTTAGGAACTACTGTCTGGGGAGTTGGAGTTCACTTTTTCAAAGCCATGAGGGAGATATATGATCACTTGCTTCTTTTTATTTTGTGCACAAAATAAAAAGAAGTCCGCTCTCTCCTTGTGCAGTGTGGGATCCTGAGAAACACTTTCCCATGGTAAGATGTGGACCCTACTGCCCACAGTCAGTCCTAATGGATGCCTTCAGCTAGCTTTCAATGAGAGAAAACAACAGGAGAGGCTGAATAGTAAAACTGAAACAGATGGTGCTAATAAAGTCCTGTCGTTCCAGTTAGCCTGGTTATTGACTGTCCCTAGTCCAGGTAATGAAAGGACACTGTTGACATGTCACATGTCACCCCGTTGTCTTTGTTGTGTCCTGGTGGCCAAGACACAGCGCTGTTGTTGTAACTAATGAGACAGACCCTAAACTTGAGACTAACAGAGACTTTCTCTATTCTTGTTTGTTCTTTAATGACGCTGCAAGGAATCAGTTTTCTCTCAATAATCCAATACAGCTTGTCACTTCTCCCTCATTTATCAGGCCCAAGCCCAAGGATTCTAATGCTGAGTGAGTCTCCTGCAGTTCATAATGTATGTAGACACCTCTGTAGCAGCACAACATGCTTGCTTTCTTCTGAAGGCACCCCGGGAATTGTTCCCCTGCAAAGCCTGCAGTTTGGCATTGCAGACATAAAAAGAAATGTCTGCGAGTTTCAAGTCTGTCTAATGATACATTTTGATAGCTTTGGCTTTGTAGAGCTGTTCTTTTTATGATCTTTGTGATAAGGTTAAGACCGAGCACACATGCCACAGTGAGTAGCCTGCAGCCTCGGCAGCTCTAATGAGACAAATAAATGAATTTAGTGTTGCCACATACAGCTCCTGAACGCTTATTATCAGGATTATTGTTGAACTGTTATGAATGGGGGAGGGGGGAAAAAAGATGCTGGATTGGAAGGGGGCATGATTGGCTGATGTTACATATGTCCTTGATTACCTTCCTTCTGCTTTTATTCTAATAAGTGGCATTCTTTGTACTCCCTAGGACAGCTAGACAGTCTGACACACGATGAGAATAAATATTGCATGTGGTAGACATTAAGCTGTCATCCTGGAAAAAAAGAAGAGATGGAGAAATCCGTGTGGTGTTCTTCGGCGCTACACTTTGCCTGCTCTTGTCACAATTGTCACATCTTGATGACTCCCCCCACTCTACCCCAGCCCCCTTATTTTCTCTCGCCCAGTCAACTGCCGTGAATGACAGCATGGATACCCCATATAGAGAATAATTTTGGGTGATGTAGAATGTACTCCTCTGGGTTAGTGTTTGAATTTCTGATGTTTGCCTCTCTTTTTTTTTTTTCACCCCCATCTCACAAATAGCCTTAAACAAGGCCATAGCTTTGATAATGTGTTCCCAACACCCATCGTAAAGACGAGATGGTTTGTTAGGGTTTTATCTATCATGTGCAAACATTTAAAGTCACAAGAATTGTCTTTAAGAATTTAATGGGTGTACTTATCAAAGAAAATAAAGTTGTTCAAAAAAGCTAGTTACCAGCACACCCTCGAGGTTTGTTTGAGGTATGATGTGAGATGATGCTCTTAATTAAAGCTGCTCACATTGTGCCTGCACTGGGGTCTGTTTCCACCAGCCCATGATTGCTTTGAAGGCTGAAAGAAGTTGACAATATTGGAGATACTGTGTGTGTGTGTGTGTGTGTGTGTGTGTGTGTGTGTGTGTGTGTGTGTGTGTGTGTGTGTGTGTGTGTGTGTGTGTGAGATCTCCTTCCTTTCTCAGAGACTGATATGTAATGCCTTTCCATCCGGCCACGGCCACAGGGAGCAGAGAGCGTTTGCACTCTTGTCGCTCAGGAGCTCACCACTGGGAGGATGAAAAGCATCCCACAGAGCCGCCGTCTTCCCAGCCTCAAAAGCCACCATGAGCTCATGCCTCTCATATCTGTCTCCCTTCACAGAGGAAGGAAGGAGGAGGGGGTTGGTGTACGCTGTGTGCCGCAGCATCCTAAACCCCCCTAGTATGCTTGTCCCTGCAACTTGGGACCATCAAAACAGAGGGGACCCTGGGTTTATTACTTGATGAGTCTGTGCCTGGCATGCAAGCCAGCAGCTGCCAAGATATGTGAAATGGCTCAGTAGCACACACGGCTGGTGTACCCAGGCTCAGGTGCTGGGCCCTCCACCTGTGGGTGTGTCAGTGATGAAGATGTGGTAGTGGATTACTCTTCAGGTCTGTCAGCATTCAATTGCATCTGAAAGGAGCACTCAAACTGGAGGTGTTGGCCCACCTTTTACAGGCTTAACTGGCTAAGCACTTCTAATAAAGCCAACCTGTATGAATGTATGTCAGACACAGGCCCAGGTCATTGTCTCAGGTAGCTGCCCCTGTACTTTAGAAACTCCCATTGTTTTTCCCTCCTGAGACATTTAAGCAGATCAAAGCTCTGACAAAGCCCAGGGAAGCCCCAGGCATGTGGAAACACAGGAATTATCCCCCCCTCAGGATTCCCACACAAAAAGACAAATAGACTAGCCCCAGAGGGTGGCCCCCTGTGGGACTTCTCCATTCAGAGCCAGCCTGTAGTGGAAGCTCCAATTGTTTTTGTCATTTCACAATATATTGTGCTTTAAATTAGGTGTATTGTGAATACAACAGGCATCAAATCTGAAGCTTGGAACCAATAACGTGACACATTTTTCAGGATGTAAGATAAACAGATACTGATTCACGTCGCCTTTTTTTTTATCAGTTAGCATAAACAAAAAAAAGTATATCATGTTTTAGATTTGTAAAAGTTTGATAAGAGGACGTGTAAGGGAACTATTTTCCTCCATGAATTGAGGGCAGCAGGAAAAGCACAAACATGGCTTGTTCCTTAGCTTTGTTTGAGCCTTCAAGCTGGTGAATGATTAGCAGAAATAATGTCCCTGTCACCCTTAATCACATTAAAACGTGGTTAACATTTAATTTTTCCCACTTGATATGCAAAAATTTCCACTTGATTTGCAGCAAAGGCCATTGGAATTCCATTATAAAAAGAATAAAAATTTCAGGCATCATTTGTTCAGAGAGGGATATCAAGACCAGAAAGTGCTGAATCTTTCTATTAACCGAGCAGTGAGAGATGGCACTCAGTGCTGGGACATAATGGGAGACTGACAAGACACAGACACGCACACACATTCACAATCTTTCTCACTGGATTTCTTTTTGACTTGTAAAACCTTTTTAAAGAGGACATACATGGACAAATATTTTATTTTTTATTTCTATTATGAAAGTTCACGAATCCACGGAGAATATTTTCAGTTTTCTCTTAAAAGATGTGGATTATAAGCAGAAAGGAAATTAGCCGATAAACCCTGCATTAAAAAAAACAAGTCAGTTTCTTCATAGAAAGAGAGGAGATAATGATACGATGCCACTGAGCTTAACTTAACTGTAAACAGTCCTTCATGTACAGAACACATTATTCTTGTCAACACTTTGATTTTCACAGATTTACATGAATACCCTTTATAATTTATAATTTCATGAATGACTGAAAGATAAGACGGAAAAAAATCTGCACTTTGTTTTACATAAATATTTTCCCCAATTTACACATCCACATAAAATTTCACACAAATAATTGGAAAGGACATAAATACAAATTGCAAAGTGGCATGGGTAGACAGCGCTGAAGTTGACAGAATTGGTTTTGGGAGTCATGTTGACGGAGCATCAAAGCTCTTAATTGACAGTGCTTTGTTTCCGGAGTTGAGGGAAGGGGGTGTTTCATGTTCCTGTGGCAAGGTGTTTGTCTGGTCCTGTGTCACTCAGTGCAAGGACCCAGAGACCCCCGTGCTCATTTGCAGCTCACGTTCTCCGTCTCCGGCTTCACATTATTAAAATCATCCCTCAGCCTTCTACCAAGAGCCTCTTTGTTACTTGGCTGGCTTGGCTCAGCTCTGTCAAGTCTTCACCAATTACAGTCTCAGGTACAATGGTCTATTCAAAGGATCACAGCCCTTGACTGGTGTGGAGAGAGTGATTTGTGAATCATTATTCAGCCGCCTGTAGAGTACGCAATACCTGAGGAATGCAAATAACGTGCCACCAAATAGACAGCTGTGCTGCTAAAAGTGACAAACTACATCTGTTATTATCTCAGATTGGATTTTTTCCCCTCTTGGCGCGCCCGCCATCTCCTGTGTTTTCAGGTTTTCGGCTTTGACTAAATGTGTTTTATTTTTCTGTCTTTTTAATGGTGAGACACAGGCAACTACCTTATTGCGGTGGCAGTCAAACGTCAGCTCCGCATCCGTAGTGCAAAGAGAAAGGGAAATATTAGGTTACGGCTCTTAATAGATGTGCATCTGAACAGACGGACAAACTGGCATATGAGGCATTTCAAATTCACCCTGTGGTGTTATTCTAGCTTGTTGGGAAAAACATCCAATCAAAGCAAAACTGTGCCCTTCCTGTGCCCGTTACCCTGTCATATATTGTATATTGATAATCATTAGGTAGGAGCAGTGATATGGTGCTGTAGGTGATAAAGTGGTGACATTGTTATTGGAATAGATGTGGTATTGAGGTGGTTGGGTCCCTCCCAGTCTTTGATTCTTATGGGCTTTAAACAGGAAACTGGGATTACAGATAATGACAGGGACCCCTTAGAATCAATCCAGCCCAGGAGCTCTGTCAGGGCCGCCGTGTGAAAATGGATTTGTGTGATGCTGTTCTTTGAAAACCTGTCCAATCCCAGCCTGAGAGCTTGTGGGGCTAATCTCATAATTGCTCTAACCCCCTTATATTGTTCTGACTGAGAGTTACCATTAAGTGTGAGGATATCTTTGTCCTGCAATGTCAGGTGTCCTGCTGGACTGGAAGACAAAACGAGGAAAAAACTCAGGTGGTAAACAAAATGACAAAGACATGTATGAGTAAGGACACACTGTTCTTCTACTCCTCCCTGGCTTTATGGTAAATGTTTAATTGGCGTGAATGAACTCTATTTGTCTGTTTTGGTAAAAACAAAACAGGCAAAGGACCAAAAGCTTTGTGTGTGTAACTAAGTACATTTACTCAATTACAATACTTAAGTACAATTCTGAGGTACTTTGTGCTGCTTTGTATTTCTACTCCAATACATTTCAGAGGGAAATACTGTACTTTTTACTCCACTACAATTATTTTACAGCTAGAGTTACTAGTTACTTTGCAGATTATTTTTCATACAAAGACATGATCATCTTCTAATACATGATGCATTGTCATCTTATAAATCATTTAAATCTGTAATTAAGTCCTTAAAATCTTATTTATTATACACCAGTGCAGTAAGAATATTCCAGCCTCTTTTTAATGCTAATTATTTCAAGTATTTTCTAAAATCACATTTCATTTGTCATATTTCTAGTGCAGCTACCTGCCTTATTGTTTCGTGTTTCGAGATATAAACAGTTGAAATATTGTTACTACTATTTCACTTGTTTTAATGAGGTTTTTAAGACGCAGTTGTAGACAGAAATGGCATTTACAGATTGGGAATTTTGCAGATTAAACACTCGAAAAACTCATTATGCAGAAAAGGTTATATTTAAATTATATTTTGCTGATAACAGGATTTTGAATGCAGGACCTTTACTTGTCATTAAGTATTTTTACAGTGTAGTATTGCTGCTGTTAAATCTTTGTGAATCTGTGCTCTTTCATATGAGCACATCCCAAGTCAAATATTTAGTTGAAAACTTTTATGGAAACAAAGTCAAACTTTGAAAGAAATGCCACCTTTTGGAGTGCAGTTTCCTGCAAACACTCATATGTTCAGCTGCTCTCATGAATATGCATGCGCCAGCGGATAACACATACTTTCATGCTAATCAGGTCCTCCAACTAGTTTTGTGGCTGCTGATTTTTACCAGGTTGGTGAAAATCAAGGAGTGGGTGGACAGTCATGACCCCGGGGCCTTGGTCATCCCCTTCAGCGGCGGCCTGGAGAGCCAGCTACAGGACACGAGTGAAGAAGAGAGGCAGAAGTACTGCACAGAGCACAAGACACAGAGGTTAATTAGCATTCAGTCTCCCCACACTTTATTATCAGCTGTGTCCTCCATGCACTCCTTTAATTGCATGTGCTGATAGAATAATAAATGGCAGAGTAATTACCATTATAAAGCAAAGGATCCCTCTTCTTACTGAACAACTCAGTCAAAGGGTTTTCCTCTAAATTAAGTTTTTAACTGTCATCTGTCATCTGTAGGTATAATTATAACTTGGGCATTTTGGGTTTATTGTTCTCGTGTGAAAACCTTTATGGAGAGAAAAATTGTGACAGCAGATTTTTTTTCCCCCCCTCTTGGTGCAGAACGAGGCATCGGGTTGAATTCTTAAAAATGCTAAATGAGTCTACAAGCTTTCTAATTAATCAAGGAAACCATTGGAGAGTTGAATGTCTTATGCGAAATGAAGTGACCCATCTTATTCACTTAATGAGTTTATATTGGAATGAATGGGGCCTTGCCACTGAATTGAACTTTGTCTAGGCATCAGTGGCAATAAATAATACTTAAACAGTTCAGACCCCTCGATTCAAACTGAAATTTCTCTCCACCAGTGCCCTGAGCAAGATCATCAAGGCAGGCTACGCAGCCCTGCAGCTGGAGTACTTCTTCACTGCTGGACCAGATGAGGTCCGTGCATGGACCATTCGGGTAAGAGCCAGCTGCCTGCTGTGCACATACATGTGAGTGTGCGGGTGTGTACCAGACACACACACACACGTACACACAAACGAATACACACAGTGCCCCACGTTCCACCCTGCTGGCACCCTCGCTGATATCACACACTTTCAACTTTGTCATGGTTGTGCTTTAGCTAGTCATTACAGGCCAAGGATAACTTCAATTACTGGTGAGCTGCTGAACAGTGAAAGTGGGGGCTACATTGATTGAGGAGGGCAACAATTGATTTTGCCCATTACGTCCATGAGAATGTTTCCATCCTGTGCAGATCTGCCTGCCCTCCTCCTGCCGCTGGAGATAAGGAGCCTGTGCATTGTGCCTGCCTAATCTGTGTGACGGAGGTTGTCTGTGCCAAAATTGATGTCGCTTTTCATTCGACTGTTTGTGGGCCTTGCTGGGGGCTCCTCCTCCCTGTGTGTCTCAGTTTACTGAGCCCGGCTCGCCAAGAGCTTTGTGCAATGGGATCACAGCATTTACATCAATACAGATGTTGGCTTTGCATGCTGGTATTGTGTAAAAAAAAAAATAGAAGGATTGAGTGCAGATATAATAAGGTATTTGACTGGTCAGTAGTTACATATAAGTTCATGTAGGTGGTTTAAAAATACAGCAATGTAACTTTTTGAGAAACTTTTCGAAAACTAAAGATTTAGGTTGTATTTTGTCATACTTCATCATATCAATTCTTCCATCCCATCAGATATTTCAAGGGATTGCAATTTTCCACAATGGCTAAAGAACTAGTCGCCAAGCAGATCATTAAGACTTTGTTCCCTGAACGTGAGCTACCTCAGCTTTCACATTTTAATGACAAATAATCAGGAAATTCTCCAGGTTGTCTTTGTTCAATATCTGCTATTAATTATATTTATGCAAGAAATAATGACAGAAAAATCTCATGGAGAGTGTTACAATTTTGACCATCATTGCAGGCTCTCTAAAATTGACATTACTTTATTAACTTACAGGACATACTCCAGAAGCTGTGTTTGTGTTGTGCATCATTTATCTTTGACAGGTGTTTTTTTCCCCCAAGACGTTAAAGCCTGCAGATCATTTTAATCTGTTTTCTTGTTATTCTCTTCAAAAGTTAAAAACAAGAACAAGAAGAAAATAAGAATCGGCTCAGTCCACAGTCACAGTCCACAAACTTACAAAATCAGTAGTAAATATATATAACTATCTCACAAATTTTAACTGTAAACTGCATTTACGGTTTAACCAGTTATCTCATAGGAGGACATCTTCAGTCTTGTGGTGTTGGAAGGTCAAATGTGAATAACAGTTTCCAAATGTGCCCCTAAATGACTCTAAACTGAGTCACAATATGCACTGATGATACAGGAATTATGCTGCAACATGTAAGGAAATACAAACTCAGTAACCCATACTGTGTAGTCTTTTTCTAAAGATTATTTCAGTGTTGCTTTTTTAGACAAAGAAGAGAAACAATAAGTTAAGAAAGTGAGAGAAGGGGAGGGATAACATGCGCCAGACCCCCCTGGTCAGATATGAACACAGGACATCGCAGTTATACAGTATGAGCCTTAAACCGCCTGCCAACAGGACACCCCATGCTGATACTTTAGACACATATTCACTTTTTGATCAGAAATGCTCATTTTATTTCTATGCAGCGAATGAACAACTACAGTAATTGTTTTCATATAATTTCATTGCTGTACTTTACACGAATATCAAACTTCTATGTAAGGAACAGCCACCTTCAAATAGACTTATTCAAATATTATTTAATATTAATATTAACTGTATTGTTGCAAATGATATGAAACATGTCCACACAAGTTTGTAAACAGGAACATTTGGTAAATATTTTCGTGATGGCGTCTCAGACTGTGTACAGGCCAGAGGGGCAGCTGAGCTCACTTCCTCTATTTTTTTTTTTTTTTTTTTTTTGTGTGTTTTACATTTTAGTCAGATGACATCACCGTGGTTAGGCGGCGCACGCTCGTCTCAGCATGACTGATGTCCTCGCTATTTACAAAAAAAGTCCTGAAACACTTCAAAGGCATCCTCAAAAACATGCTTGTCCTCCTCGACATAACTGACTACAACCAGCCTTGATTGTATGTGAGGGGCATTTAGTCAGGTAAGCATCAGTGAGTAACTATATTAAGCCAATACATCTTGCATTGTAAAAACTACACTCAGTAATGTCGTGTTCCTAAGTCCTTTAACATGCTTTATTAGGCAGCCTCGAGGTGACCATTATCTATCAGCCTGCTCTGCATAGCTCTTAACTAGGACAATGTGGATCTCTTGTAATGCTCCGTATGAAAAAAATCCCTCCCTTAATCTATTTTTCTCCAGATAGACAAACCTTGATGCTGATTAATGGTAGTTAAACTCACAAGCACTCCGTCAATGAGATTGCAAAGAGATGGTAATGTATTAGAGTCATTAAATACGCATCATTCTTTTGGCATGAAATATGTTGACCCCAACCTGATTATATACATAATTAAAACTGCTCAACAGTTCCTGAGCACAGAGCTGCAGAGCAGAGAGAGAGCGAGCAGGTCGACAGGCAGGAGTCATAATGATACACAGCAGCCACGTCACTTATTTGGGTCATTTGTCATTTCCGCCCAGCATTATTTCAGTGCATATAAATTGCACATTTTATCAGTTGCCAGTTGTGTCTTAGAGTCTCAAAGAGGATTCAAGGTACAAAACATTTATAAAACCATTAAGCTGTTATTTTATGTTTTGTAAATTGGCATCTGAAATAACTTTAGGGGCACATCTAAATGTATGTTATTTAAAGAAAACAGTTTCACATACTCCAGCTGCCCTGCATCTGCCACAGTGAAATATTATTGAAGGTTTGAAATTAATTTGAATTACCAAATTCTGGTGTGCCAAAATAGTAAGGCCTAGTGCAGTGAGGCCTCTCACTGCAACACTGGGTCTTCTTGCTGTCATGACCAGAGAGCCGAGCAGCGACCCACAATGAGGCAAGATTGCTTGGACAGAAATCAATACCATCACGAAATGCGACTCAGAAGGCATTGATAGCAGTGCTGGGTCCTTATCGGTGTCCAGGCTGCCCTAGCAGGGCACAGCCGAGTGGAAAGCTATCCAGAAATCAGGACTGAGGCAAGAATACCCCCAACTGCAAACACCCCCGAGTGATGCTCACAACGCTATCACCCTATCAAACACCATGTCGCTCGCATGCTGTAATCCATCTTCTCCAAAACAATTCATTTGTCCTCTCCTTTCCTTCCTTGTGACAGAAAGGAACTAAGGCTCCACAGGCTGCGGGGAAGATCCACACAGACTTTGAGAAGGGCTTCATTATGGCGGAAGTAATGAAATTCCAGGATTTTAAAGAGGAAGGCAGCGAGAGCGCTGTCAAGGTGAGCAGTCAGGGTGCCAGAGGATGAGGGGAAGTCTCCTGTGATCAGTGGAGCTGACAGTCGCCACACAGCTCCTACTGCAAACTGCTCTTCACCTTTACTCAGGGGAAGAAATTACTGCACACACTCCAGCACCACTCCTGACAAGCCAACTGATTCTGGCTCTAAACACTGCCATTCTGCTCCAGCTGTGCATATCTTTATCACAATGTGTCTTAACTGGCTGATGGTAGTTCTTGCTCGTGGCTCAGCACCGTTGCTCAGAGGTAGCACTTCTTCACCTCACCGGGCTTTTATCAGATCTATAGAGTGCGCTGTTAGCTTAGAGTTCTCTCTCTGTTGCCAAATCCCCAAGCCGCTGCAGGCAAAGTGACAGTGATATAAAGCGGCAAGTTAAATAAAGTGTGAATTTCCTCAAATAAGGACTGCTTCATGGGTGGGTAGCGCAGAAATGCGACTTGCATATCTTATTTTTAAGATGGCCAGTGTTTGTTTTGACCTTTTTTAACTGGGATGTGGGTTGTTCATGTGCACACTCCTGTCAGATGTAATAACTGATTTCATGGTGAACTTGTGAAGACAATAACTGGGCGCAAACTATAGCAGGTGCTTTGCAAAATGCTTCAAAATGCTCTTCTTTCCTACTTCAAGTGTTGTTTTTAAGATTGGCATTAATTTACTTTCATATCGACAAACTGTAATTCAGTAATTGAAGGTACACAGTTAATAATCAGTTAATCAACGCTGTAGGATGCATTTCATATCAAAGATTCTCTTTTTGAACATTTAATTTCTGCTTAGACACATTTTTAAATGGAATTCTCCATTAATTAAATGAAAGCAGAAGTGACTTTAACCTTGCTGTGTGTGACATGTGTGAGCCACAGCTGTAAGCCATGCTGTTACAATCCCACTATCACCACCATCAACTCCATGTGCCCACTTACAGACTCAACTAATGTAATTATGGTGACACACAGAGACCTGCAGGGACCAGCGTGGAAAGGAAGCACTATGAAAACATTTAAATCTCTTTACTATTCAAGCCTTTTTTAAAAATACGTATTCAATATTTAATGCAGCGGCAGTGTATTGTCCACACCCTTTATAAGCTGCAAACAGAGGGTGAAATGTGTGGGTCTCTGGGGAGTTTCACCATTGTTATCCGAGGTTGAGATCTGAGTGTCAGCTCCTTACTGCATGCTCTCTTACTAATCCCTTTTTGGTCCTCATAAGAACACGGAGCGTTTTTGACTGTGGCATTAAGGTCCGTGCTATTTAATGCCAGTTGTGGGAATAGGCTGTCTGAATAGGGCCAGTGTACGGGGATATCACATTATTAGTAATCATATCTGCTTAAGCCAAGCTTGCTGCTCCAGATGGCTGCTTTCAAGTGCAAATGAACCAGTTAGACGTGTCTGGTTTAATACATACTCAGGAATCACAAATAGCCATTGATTTTTTTTCCTGTCTCCCTCTCCATCCAGTGTTTCTGGTGGTATTGAGCTTGGATTAAATGGTCTCCTGAGTCTTTAAAGGGACATTGATTCTTCTAATTAATTGTGCGCTGTGCAGAACCAGAATGCATAAACCTGTCCGTATTAGCACTTCAAGTCAATTATTTTGAGTTTGCCGGGAAGGAGAACAAACACTTACTGTATACAAAAGAAATGTTAGAACTTATTTTGTTTCCTTGAGAAGTTTGATAGTGCTGTAATCAAAGACTTATTAACATTTTGTGCTTGTGCACATGAAACTGAAATGGGCAGAAGAGAGGATTATTCACTCAGTGGGAATTCAGGCACCCCTTGAACAAAACATGGAGGCAAGTCGTGCGTGCGTGCGTGCGTGCGTGCGTGCGTGCGTGCGTGCGTGAGAGAGAGAGAGAGAGAGAGAGAGAGAGAGAGAAAATAGGTGATGAGCCAATAGATTGGATACTAATCCTGAACTAATATTTTCTATTATTCTTTGTGTTATTATGTGGACTATATGGAACATTATACCAATGAATGAATAGCTAAAGTATGTAACAGTCTTTTGTTCATATTTTTTATGTTAATTTGATTTTTTTTGTTATTTTACAGGCAGCAGGGAAATACAGACAGCAGGGAAGAAACTACACTGTTGAAGATGGAGACATCATCTTTTTCAAATTCAACGCACCAAATGCACCAAAGAAAAAGTGACACAAGAACAATCGGTTTGTTTACATAACTGACTGTGCTTGTTACCCTTCTTTTCTTTTCTTTTTTTTCCTTTGGCCTGACACCCACCGCTACACTCTCACTTTCTGTTTCCCGTCCTGTAGGATCAAATCCCCCCTCTGTGCCAAAGCACAGGTTCAGTAAACTCTGACAGCTTTGCTATTTAAGATCAGGATCGGCCCCCACTCCAAATTGTAGCAGCATTTGAAGGAGCATATTACTCTCCAGATACTTCATTAATCTCCATCACTGGTGCCAGCTCTGACACAGCTGACAGCGGGGACAATGCCACCTGCTCCTCTTCCCCTTCAGCAGATAATGCATGTTTTACAGTAGCCCAGATGTCTACACTCAATAAAACATTTGACAAAACCAGTCTGTGTGTGTTTTGGGATGTCTGTATTGAGTGGGAAGCTGCATGGGGATGGTGATAGCAGTCCTGCCGACCACTGATTAGAGAATTAAAAGACACAGCTGACATTGACTGTAGCAGAGAGGGGACAATTATAATTAAATCTGTTAAGTGATGCTGATTTTAGAAGGGCACATGCAGGATGCAGGTGTTTCGGCCAAAAGAACTGGTCAGTGTAAATGATCATTTGTAAAGTGATTGAGTTAACCTTTTATTTACAGTTTTTATTTCATTTATGATTGATGAATATGTGTGTCCTCTCCTTCACTATCCTTACAGTACTCTGCTACAATCCTCAAATATTGACAAAAAATAGCATCTTTGTTATGTTTACAGTTTCTTTCTCCTGACAATGAGGGCAAATACACCCCTACAAAAAATAAATAAAATAAATATTCATTCAAACCATATTTTCACAAAAAGTCCACATTTTATGATATTCTGTATCGTATGAAAATAAAGGTTGACACAATCTGCAAGCACAACCAGAAAACGATTCCTTTTGTCTGAAGTAGTGTTTTTCTCACCCCTATACTTTGTGTGTAAGTGTTTGTGAAGCGTTTATGCTGATGGAATTGTATGGCTGCAGCCGCAGTGCTCCAAAGTACGATTGTATTCTCCGTAGGAGTCCGAACAAAGAGCTGTAGATCAGCAGTGCTTTGCTGAATATCTTGTAACCATTAAGACTGCAGAGAACAAAATGGCCTTTTGATGGGAACAAAAAGATTGAATAAAAATGGTCATTTTACAGAGATAGTATTGCATATCCAAGTTTTGGATGGGATGTTTTATGGAGCCGAGCCTGTGCTAGCACTACAAAGCACAGTGTTTGTCATGGAAATAAGGTGGATTATAGTCTTTAAGGTTTGAGATCAGTGGCAAAATATAGGATAGTGTTTATTGTGGTTAGATGGAATGAAAGACAGATGACAACATGTGTATAAAATAACAATAAGCTTTCTCTGTTTGGTAGCTTTAGCATTAACCACTGATTTTAATCACTCAAAGATATCTCATGCAGCAGACCAAGAAAGTCGTTGCTACCAACATTTACATCTCTCACATACTGTCTTCTATACAACAACAGGCTGTTTTTGGCTCACTGTTTTCTAAGTGAAACCATACAAAACCTCTGGAGAGCACAATGGGGGCTTGAGACAAAACTGTTTTTGCATTCCTCTCGGGGTGGTGGTGATGTTGGCCAACTTAAACCCCACATAGATGATTATTCATCTGCTGTAGTTTTGAGGCTCAGGGATTGACGAGTTGTTCCCAGTGGTCTGGGTCGTGGAGTATTTTGTTTTTCATAAAGTGACAATAAATCTTTTCAGAGCAAGTAATAAAGCTATTTAGAATCATGCAGATGTTGGATAGGAACAAAGCGCCATAACAAAGTCTCTTGTTCTGTAAGTACGTCCTCAACAGGCTGTTTCGGGGTTTGATACTTACAATTTTGCTGTCACAGAAGAAGCAAGAATTATTGAATTATAAACTCATTGGGTGTCCTTTCTGTCCTGACACCATGGAACATATTTCATAGTATTCATGCAAACATAACCACCAGTTAATGCTGAAAACAAATATGCATGCAAGTATCCACAAACGTTATCAGGTGACGTAAGTGGATTGTAAAAGTAGTCCAACTGGTATAGCCTCTAAGAAATAAAAACAAGTCCAGAAATGTGATTCTCTGTTGGTACAAATGTTCTGTCAGCACCATCAATCAAGCGGTGCCACTCTGCCCCGAGGCAAACCACAGTGGCATCAAACCAAGGAGGGCATAGAGTGGAAAGCTCGCTTTAAAACACACACCCAAGAAAGCCGACCACGGACTGCTGTTGTAAATCACATGAGCACCAAAGACCTTTTGAAGAATTAAAAAATAGGAACGTATGAGTTATAACAAATAAACATATAAATAACTATGGCATCTTTCAGAGCAGTTACTATGCACAAGGGATTGTGTTGGTAAATTCAATGGTTATTATAAACGCATTGTATCATATCATTACAGAGAGGAAATTATCTCTATTCTGGATGACAATAAATGTGTTGCCATGTTGTAATTATTGCTATTGTGTGACTTTTCTGTCTGACACATGCACCATATACTGTGCACAGAATAGACATGGAATCAATATAGAATCAGGATTTTACTAAAATAACATTTCATGTTCATGTATAAGAGTTTATGCAACCATTTCCTCTCATTTGTGTTTGCACTGTCGTGACACAACGTGGTGCTTTGATTTATTGCTCTCTCTGTCAGAGTGATGAAACATTGCCTGTATAATGTTGAGTGAAAAGAATTCCATAAACAGCTCAGAGGAGTCTCAGAAAGGAGTGTTAAAATCATAACCTAAAGCTGACAAGTTTACTTTCTCGTTTGCATCTGCAGTTCTTATTGCATGTGTCTGAACTACAAGAATTACTTTCAATGGTTAGCAGTGCTATTAACAAGTCTTTTAATTTTGCACACAAATGCAGGAACATGTGATTTAAGCCTTAAATGTATTTCAAATGTTTCTTCCCTCATGTCATCACATTCACGAACACCTTAATCAGCCACGTGATGTCCAAAAAGCAACTCCTATGCAATAAGCCAGTAATACCGACTCATGTTACTTGTATGTTACCATGTAGTCTAAGCCCTCTCTACATATTATACATATACACTCAGTGGCCACTTTGTTAGGTACACCTGTGCAATCTATTGCAATTCAATACACCAGCTCTGCCATAAATTCTACCTTTAGGAAGTTTACAATGTTCAGTTTTTGTTGACATGTGTAAATTCAATTATATGTTTATTACTGAGGTCATAGTTAAAGGTGGTGTTGTACTGGACTACATTATATTGAGAGGTGTTTCCACTTTTTTATCCTCCCTATTTACATACTTGAAGGGGGCAGAATATTAGAAACACTTCTGAATATAACAGTGTAAAAAAAAACCTGAACATTATAGGCATCATCAAAGGAGACTTTACGGCACAACAGTTGTATTGGGTTGTACAGGTGTACCACTGTGTGCTACTGAGTTTAAATCTACTTCTCAGCAGACACATACTGTATAATCCCCATCTGTACGTAGAGAAACATTAAATACCGTATTTATTCAGTGCACTGCGTCACACATGTACTATTTGTAATGCACACTACCAACCAGACCTCAACCCCTGTTTACACATTTCTCAGAAACAATTATTCGATATGTTTGCTGCCTGATTGTTGTTTCTGTATATAAATATATCTATTTTCATACCTCTTATCTTTGTCTGCTTATCTTTGTTTTACCTTGTTGTCCCTGTTTGGTTCTGTATCATGAGAGCTAGTGAAAACTGGAGTCAGATTCCTTGTATGAGTCAACATGCCAATGAAGTTGATTCTGATACTAAATGCATTGTGGTCAATTGATCCATATCCTGTATGTTTAAAAGATGTTGAAATTCCACAGTAAAAAGTATTATAAAAACCTTTCATGCAAATGCCTTTCGCCTCAGCCCCTACTGTATGTATAACAGATAATTCTCAGTTTCTCAGACAAAGACCAGTATGATCGTTCCTGTCTCAGGTGCTTCAGAGTTGTCTATAACACACATTTGATATTCCAGCCACACTTCTCCATGCTGCACCAGTTTCAATTCTCTCTCTCAGCTCCCATTTACAGTGTCCCACAAGGTGCCTCCAGCAGGGCAGCTTCTCTCCGCGGGGTCACTGTCTCTTGGATTGGCCTTCATGAAAACAACTGTCAGTATGTTAATATGAAACACTCACTCAGTTACTCCTGTTATCCTTCACGATTCTGTGCCGCAACAACAATGTCCACTCCTAGAAGATGGCGACAAAAGGCTTTTGCATTGAAAAATAAAGTTTTCATAACTATTTCAAATCCATTTATTCTGTGAAGATTTGTTAAAAAAATAATGCAACTTAATTTGTATCATGTGTCCCCACAACAATACTAAAAGATGGCTGGCAGCTAGAGGGTCTGTGTACATGCAATGAGAAGCTCATTGATGCCCGTATTTACAGTTATATCTATCACACTGAATCCTTATAGATGTGCTGAAGCTCCCGCTGAGTAATTGCTCCACAGACTTCACAGATTCCTCTCATGAGGTGAATACATGGTCTGTCAATACAATCTCATTTCCTTTGTTTGCCGCTCAAGCTGGAGACGACACTCACAGGTCTGAAGACAAACACCATGGCAGTTATATGTCCCGCGTAAGCCACTGTGTCACCAGGGTGTTGCATTTGTGCTGCTTTTAGGATATTTGACTTTTACCTTTAACTTGGAGGTCTTTGTAGAAATTGTTGATACGTTTCCAAGGACTCCCGGAGTAAGACAGCCATAGCTGCAAGGTTTTTCTAAAGCTGTTTCCATTGGCCTGTGTTTACCTGACACTTGGATTGACAGCAGAGTGATTGGAAATATCCACCATTCACTGCCGTGAGCTCCTGAGTGCACGGAAAGTGCTTTTGTAGTCTGGCTGTAATGGGCCAAGTTTGAATTGAAGGTTGAGAGAAATAGCCTCACTGCGGTCGCGCACTGTGAGGAACTGACACACCACAAATAATACTCAGAAGTGGGGTCCTGATAGCATCACAGGCACAGAGCAGGTACAATAGCATGCAGGCTCTCATTTCAATGCACTTTCACAATGTTGTACTGTGCACAATCAGACGGAGGGGTAGAAATCCAGTCAAATTCAAACTCAGATTGTGTCTCGATTGTGGGGTTTTTTCCCCCCCAAGTAATCAACACAAAAGACATCTTAAAACTCAACTGCTGATCACTTTCTTATTCAAAAGTAAGAAAGTGCCACTATTAGTTTTTCATCATGGAGTCAGAATTTATGTATCAGCGCCATAAAAAGAGTAAATCTGTTTTGTAAACTTAAAAATAGAGATGCACTGATCCAACACACTAGATCAGTTATCTGCCATGACTTGACCAATCAACATTAAATACTGTTTTCTTGTCAGTGTCATTATAAAATTCAGTGTTTTCTCTATCAGTTACATTCATTCAGTCACAGCAGGCCACTGACTCAGTTTTTAAAGCCACAGCAATCCCATGTCTTGTGTTATCTTATATACTGTAAAAATGATTGCAATAAGCACTACGCAGTGAGGTACACAGATTTTAAATTTGGGGAAAAGAGAGCACTTGTATTGGATCCCTGAGTAGAGAATAGGGAGAGAAAACGTTGGATTAAATCTGAAATTATTTATCTGCTTGGAATTTAGACTACGTGGTTTTGTGTTTTCATGTTCAGCAGCTGCTATACAAAAAGACGTTACGTCATAAGCATTTTGGGACCATTTGAAGTTGTGTGCAACATTTTATTGATCAGTATCACGATACTGCCAAAAGTGTACTTGAAAGACATATATAAATTGCAACATGTTGTGTAAATGGGAGCAATGCGTAAAGAAAAGAGCTCAGGTTCGAGGTGTATTGATGTCCGAGGTGTGTTGACCCGCGGGACCATCGGAGTGGTATTTCCTGTTAGAAGTCGCCATGTGACAGCTGGCAGGACATTAGAGGACTGGTGATTGTGACTCCTGGGCTTTAGCTAGGATGAGTTAAAGCAGAAGATGAATCCCATGTACTTGGCAGATAATGGGTATCCCATATCTGCATGGCCTCCACTTGCTATTTTACACAGTGTTACAGGCTGTGTTACTGTTAGCAGCTGCTGCAGTTACTGGTAACAACACTGTGACTACATCCCTCACTGCCATCAACCCCAAAAATGCACAGTAAACAGGAAAAGAATGTAACAAAGGATGATTGACACGTCGACGGACAAATAACAACACGGTGTGTGAAACGAACAACCAATCACCTTTATGAAGGACGGCGGGATTTCCTGTGCGTGACGTAAGTGGCCCCAGTCAACAGCGGAGGCCCCACCCTTTGTGTTACCTACCGCCCGTCAATCAAAACTGAAAAAAACTCTGACACTTATCACCTGTTTCTGCGCTTATACAATCAGTTTAACTTGCTTATCATGCCCGGCGGCTTGTGACTACCGGGACTCTGCGTTTCACGACAAGTCACGCAATGACTGGTATGTAATATCTGTTTTATTCTTCACCCACGCAAGCTAACGGGCTACCGCAGGCGTCCTCTGGCTACATTAGCTTGCTAGCAGGCTAGCGGGGCTGCTCGTTGGGGATAGTGCTAATCATAAGTTAGCAGCGGTGGCTAACACCGCGCTCATTGGCTTGTTTAGGACACATCACTAGTTAGCTCCCCTTAAACTAATTGTGGCTACCTCGCTGGTTTCTTTGCGGAGTTTGGTGCAGTTGGTGGCTGTGGCTGTGGTGTTAGCCGGTCTGTACAGATGTTTGTTTAGCTAACGTTAGCTTCGGCTATTCCCACTCTTAGCTGTGTGCTTTTTACCACACAGCCCCAGAACAGCCGATGAAACCGCTGGACATGGCCGCCTTGGACGTGGATGGCAGTCAAAGCGACTTTCTGCAGCAGGAGGACGGCAGGGGCCACCAGGTAAGAGTCCCCTCTCGGGGTTACGACTCTCATCAGACGTCGTTGCTGCGTTTCCAGTCACTGAGTGGTACTGAAGTTCACATATTTCAGACTTCGAGGGGGGTACCCTGATTTGAACCTCTCAGGCAACACTTCCTCTCAGGCTGCTTACAAATCCCGCCTCCTTAGCTAAGATTGAAGTGACAGACTGCAAACTCCAGCCCAGACCTAAACATTACCTGGGTGCTGCCTGGGGGGCTCAACGCAGGACAAGAAAATCCTCCAAACTTCAGACTTTGCTCTTTGGCAATGAGTCGCAATGTCTGTGTGGCCCAGACTAATGGCCACCCACTTTCTTCCTTTTAAACTTGCCCGTTGTGGGTAGGACACTCAGCCATCACCCCTCGACCTGCTAGCAACCACCTGCACTAAGGTTGGGTCACCGGCGTCAGAGGTGGACAGAGGTGCTGCCGCTGATGTGGTAAGTCGGCACCTCTGCTAGATCCGACACAGCTGCAGCAGAGCAAAATTGGTGGTGGGAGTGTAACTAAGCTTGCACTTGCTTTCATGGATTTATAGCCGCTGCATCAAAACAGGAGGATATCTCATTGCTACGACTGAAATGTTTTGACCAGTTTAACTCCTGAAACAGACTCAGTAAGAGCACCCATCTGACAGGTCTTTCAATAGACTACATTTACTGGGGATAAACCCAGTGGCCCCAATATATCACATATTGAATGCAAATACAGTTATAACCGTAACTAGGCCACCGATTGTCTAATGTATGAGTTACCTGCCAGACAAGAGTTGTAACCCTGAAGTCACAACTCTTGATTTGAATAAATCAGGGTTTAAGGTTCAGCTTTATTGTCATTATGCAATACGGGATTGCACAATGAAATGCAGTTGTATCCCCCTCCATGCTACATACACAGAAAATGTATAAACACATAAAACATTTTCAAATATTTAAATTAGAAAAACAATAACAAAACTAACATATGGACAACAATAGATCTTTATTTTGTTTTGTTGTGGACCATGGTAACCATACTACAGGTGTGAACACAGCAATAGATTAACTAAGAACAAGAACATACATGTGAAACAAAACTCTAAATTTCTTGCCCGCTCGGCTTCTACCGACTCAAAGAATTTTGCACATTTTGCTCTTTGCCTCCCCATGTTTCTGACGCTGATGGTGTGAACTGCTAGCACCATTGTTTTCTTCAAAATACTGGGCTGTGTGCACACTCCTGAAAATAATTTTCATGTAAATTTTAAAAAGCAGGTTATAACTAGACTTTTGAGTAAGTGCTTTGCATTGCTTGAGATAATTCATTAACAGCAGGTGCCTAATCATTTTTTAATGTCATCATTTCCTTTCTCAGACTTCAGATCCATCTACGCAGCTTACTGGGACTGACAAGTGGGAGGTGTTAACCTCCACAACATCAGCAAAGGATGAATGTGGAATGATACAGATCCAAAGTCAAGGAATATTAACATCAAATGGACAGTATGTTCTTCCTCTCCAGAACGTACAGAGTCAGCCAATCTTTGTGACGTCGGGAACGGACACCTCCTCTGCCAATTCAGTGCCTAACATTCAGTACCAAGTAATTCCTCAGATTCAGACAGCAGATGGACAGCTGAGCTTCTCCACGTCCAGCGTGGATGGAGCGACTCTGACTCAGGATGCCACGGGTCAGATTCAGATCTTACCTGATGGTAGCCAGAGTCTCAGTGTGACATCAGCTGCAAACATCCTTAATAACAACCAGAACCTCATGTCACAGACTGGTAATGTCCAGCAGATCCAGGGGGTTTCTATAGGCAACTCCACCTTCAACAACCAGGGTCAGGTTGTTACTAATGTGCCTGTGGGTTTGCCTGGGAACATTACTTTTGTTCCTATTAACAGTGTGGACTTGGACTCCCTTGGCCTGTCTGGTGCTCAGACTATAGCAACAGGAGTCACTGCTGATGGCCAGCTAATTATGGCGAGTCAGCCCATGGATGGCTCAGAGAGTCTGGCGAAGACAGATAATCACCTTTCACAGACACTACCAGTAAATGACTCCCATGCAAATCCTGAGATATTTGTGCCAACGTCTTCCTCTCAGCTACACATTCCAGCACATGAATCAGGTCTGCTGACACAAGACACTTCATTGTCATCAGTGGCTGCAGAGCAAGCCGACTCGAGTTCTGGTCTCCAGGAGGGCTTCATCCAACAGAATCAGGAGCAGAGCATCCAGGTGTCCTCAGCTCAGCCCATCATCCAGCTGCAGCAGGTGCCTATTCAGACCACCAACGGTCAGGTGGTCCAGTCAGTGGCGACAGGCGGGCAGAGCCTGCAAAATGTGCAGCTGATCAACCCAGGAACCTTCATCATCCAAGCCCAGACGGTCACGCCGTCGGGTCAGATACAGTGGCAGACCTTTCAGGTGCAGGGAGTTCAGAACCTGCAGAACCTCCAGCTGCCCACAACCCCACCCCAGCAGATAACCCTGGCCCCAGTCCAGACCCTGTCACTGGGTTCCAGTCCAGTTAGCATCAGCGCAGGACAGATCCCCAACCTGCAGACTGTGACGGTCAACTCAGTGGCCCAACAAGAAGGAGACACAGACAACCCTGGAGGTACAGTAGCTCTTTTTATTATCAGAATATATGGAGGAAACAGCCTGATCTTAAAGACACTGCACACCCATGGTAAACCCAGGAGATTTCACTTTGTTGCCCGATTAGACCTCATCTCATGACTGTGTGGGCGTGTACAGACTGTGCTTGATCGACATCTCCACGACTCTCCTGTTAGGTTGGTTGCACCTTTTTAGGGTGGGGCAAATTAGACCTGTATTATTCTTATGGAGTAATCAGTCAGAATAACTCACAACACCTGTGAAGGTGTGCAGGGTCTTTAAAAGGGTTCAGAGTCAAAATTATGTTATCACTTTGCTTGGTTATTTTACATACCATAATAATGTACTAATGTGCTTAATTTATTAATATTTTGTGGCATATTTATATTTAATATATTTAAAAGTCCTACCACTTTGTCATTTTTCAAAAGGGTCCATCTTCAGCAAATTCCTTTTAACATGCCATTCCATACTTAATTACTGCATTTATTACACTAATAGATGGATGAAAGTTTGTTTGTGGCACTCAAAGCAGTGGTTTCTGTGTAAAATCGTCTGTACTGTCAAGGGACGTAACTGACGCTATTTTTTTTTATTGTTAATCAATTTAACTTTTTTTCCCCCCAATAAATCAGTCAATAGGCCTTTTTCACAGAAGACATTTTGAAATGTCACTGTAGCAAAAGCACAGGGAAATCATAAAATCAATGATGGCTGAATCCCATTTAGCTGTTTCAGGGTCCTGGTATTGTGCCTGCTAGCTCACTGTGACTGTCATGACTTACTGGGACACTTGAAAAGAACGGTAACACCTGTGCTTTTCCTACTCTGACAAGTCAAAATGTCTGCCATGAAAATGATGTCTATATTTGAGTGTATAATTGCTTATTTTGTCTGTCCCGTAGTCAAAAAACATAACGTTCCTGAATTTATAATTATATGAAATCAACAAAGCTCTTATATTTTAGAAGCTGTGTGCATCAAAGGCTTGGTATTTTTTAGTCAATAATTTGTCTAAACAATTGGAGTTTTCATTGTAAACATAGTTTGTTTACATTCAGTGTCCCAACAAAATACATAAAGCCACTTTGTGTTGACTTTTTATGTGAGTATAGCTATCAAAACATTGTGATGAAGTTTTTGATTGTAGCAAAGTCCTTCCATCCATTTTCTGCCACTCATGTGAGCCAAAAACACCACAGGGTACGTTTAATGAATTATCAAAATTGTCATTAATACATTTTCTGTCAATCAACTAATTATTTTATCACTGTGCTTAATATGGAGTTTTACTTGTGAAATTTGCTGCCATGCTGTCAGTCACATGCAATAGTAAAGCAGCTCTCACTGCGCAGGCCTTTTGGGAAGTTTACCAGAGCTTGTGCTGATATTAACGTACACATTAAATTCCAGACATTCGGATAAAGGAAGAGCAAGACTCTGGAGAATGGCAGCTGAGCACCGACTCCACCCTGAACACAAGCGATCTGTCCCACCTTCGCGTCAGGCTGGTGGATGAGGAGGATCAGTTGGGCCAGGAGGGCAAGAGGCTGCGCAGAGTGGCATGTACTTGCCCCAACTGTAAAGAGTCAGGTGGGAGGTGAGTAAGCCTGACTGGTGCTTTTCTCTCAGAATCTTCATACTCTGTACAGCTCTGCATAGGAAAAAATACATTTCTGCCCATTCCTGTGTTTCTCAGAGGATCCAGCACTGGGAAGAAGAAGCAGCACATCTGTCACATTGCGGGCTGTGGGAAAGTATATGGAAAGACATCGCACCTGCGAGCACACCTGCGCTGGCATTCAGGGGAGCGACCTTTTGTTTGCAGCTGGATGTTCTGTGGGAAGAGGTTCACACGCAGCGATGAGCTGCAGAGACACAGGAGAACACACACAGGTGCCCTTTTCTTGCTCCCTCAGTGTTTGCACATCAGGAACACATCAGTAAAATCAGTAAAATGTGTTAATTTGTGCCCTGCAAAGTGTGAGTCATGTAAGAAAGGACAGCGTTTGTCCCCCTCTGGATTTACATGTAAAATGTCAGGTTAGGATTGAAGACCATTGTGATAAACGCATCCAGATTTCACAAACGTGGTGGTACTTTTCCAGTTCAGAATGGGCTGTAAACTGTTTGTTCTGCAGTCTAATTTGCAGCATCTGTTAACATCAGTTTATATTTAAAAAGAGATGCCAGTAGTGAGCTGTAGCTTTTCAGTTTTATTTTCATCCCATGATTCTCCTCTGAATCTGAACACTCTTTAATCAGCTCACTTAATATTAATATTGAGTATTTCCCTGTAGTTGCCATCTGTCGTCATGGGATGAAATACACAGATCAACAGAATATGCAAAGAAGCAGGAATGCAGGAAGTAGTAGCCTATGAAACATAACAGCACAGCATAATGATTTACAGTATCTCATGACATATACTTTCAGGTAGACCTTTGAATGAGATATGACCACTTGGTCGTACTGATTTTGAAATTATAAACCCTGGCCGTATCATTGGCTGAAAGAGGCCTCTTGCAGTGCGAGCTAAAGTAGTATTTCATTACACTGACATCTTTAAGCTCAGATATTAACAGTTAGTGTTCACAGTTAACTTTGCAAGTGGATATTCAGTAATTCTAGGTTTCTAATTGGTGATAATTGTAATCAGACATTTCATATCAATTTGTCATCAATTTATTTAGTCTTTTTTGTCAGTGACAGTTTGGCATTCAGCAACTAATTCAGTGATTTAACGTTGGCCCACAATAAAAATCTGTTTAATAAGAATTTAGACTTCAGTGACAGTTCTGCCTTTTATTATTTACATCTCAATTTTCTATAATTTTATTCATGAAACAAGCCAATTGAACTTGTGTGCCACTTTCTTAAAAATCTCACCTACGAAACATATCCTCCAGATAGATGGCATGTTTGACCCTCTCCCAAATGCATTCAGCATCAAACTCTTTATCTTTCAAACTACATTTTCTCTCTGGCAGGAGAGAAGAAGTTTGTCTGCCCCGAATGTTCCAAGCGCTTCATGCGGAGCGACCACCTGGCGAAGCACATTAAAACTCATCAGAACAAAAAAGGCGTGAACTCTGGCAGCGCTGTGGTGGCCTCGATGGAATCCGCTGGGTCCTCAGACAGTATCATCACCACGGCAGGCGGGACCACCCTCATCCTCACCAACATCCAGCAGGGTTCCAGCAACGCCCAGGACATCCTGGCCAACGCAGAGATCCCTCTCCAGCTTGTCACCGCGGTAGCGACCAGCGAAGTCATGGAGTGATTTACACTCCACTTATAAACTTCTACAACCTCTCTCATACTGTATACTCCTACCTGCATTTTTATTCAAGTTTTGAAGAAAAACTAATATATATATATATATATATATATATATATATATATATATATATATATATTTTAACACAGAAATAGTCAGTCCATGTCCATACTCTGTTTTTACTGAGGAAAAACTAGTAGTGGAGACTAAAAGAAGATGAAGGTGGAAAAAGACATTGCAGTAAACACACAAGGAAATGCCTTATTTTGTACAATATTGTGTCGTTGGAAATGTAGGATGCCATTTTGTTTTGAATCTACTTATTTTTGTTAATGTGTTTTTCACAGAAAATAATTGGTAAGTTGAGCAATTTTCTCCTCGCCTTGTTTTGATGCTACATTCGTATGATGGCCTTGGTAAGCAAAGGTCGTTCCATATTCCTTTGAGAAAAGACTAAATCTCACAACAGAGCTAATATTATCCAGCTGAAGTAATGTTATTGCTTACGTCCATGCAAATTTATTCATGTCGTGTTTTTTGTTTTTTGTTTTTTTATATTATGCATTCTTTTTCCAGTGTCCTCCTTGCAGTCAGTCTGCTTGCAAATTAGCGGGTCCTCCTTCCTCCGTTTTCTAAAAACTTTGCTCACACCTACTACATTTTGCAGGTGAAAATCAAAACAATCAACATTTTGTATTGTAATTACTCTTGAACATATACTGTTGATATGATACACATTATTTGCTTATTAAATATTTTGACTGAACAACTATTTATATTGGGCTTCACATAGAAAATGCATTTGTGATATTAAAGGTCCAAAATATTTCAAATGGCTCCATTATATGTAATTCAAATGTGTTTTTGTAAAACCTTTTTTGGAGGACTTCAAAACAAAAAACATGCATTGTAATATGAAGAAAAAAAAGCCATTTTCTTGGAGATAATTGCCAAATTTGACAACAAACTCAGGGTGACTTGTGACTGTGTGATATAAGTAGAGTAAATCACCCCTGTAGCTTCCGGGCCATGATGGGGTGTTGTGAAGAAATGTTATTTGATGGACCAAAAGCTGAGGTGAATTAAGCTGTCACCATGTTACCTATGTTTATTTAATCCTACCATGTCAGTTTTTTTCCTTTTTTTTTCTTTCCTTCCTACGATAACCCCTGTTCATGTTATAGAAACAGCCTCACCAGTATCTTGCACCATCAGTCCGATCACGCAGTGTGTTACTGAAAGCGGTACTCTTTTAACAGCACTACTCTCATCACTTTCATCTTGTTGGTAATCCTTTTGTATAAAAAATGTTTTGTATACTTCTCAAGAAGCTGTCCTTTATATTCATTGTCAGTAAATGTACAATGTTTCTCTCTTTGATACTATTTCTTTAACTGTATGAGCATTTCCCTGTTCCATGTTATGTGTTTTTTATTTGATCTCTGAACCTCCTCCCCCCAACTGTTGAATTGTTCAATTGAATACACATACACATTGAACAGTGAATTATGGTGGCATATTTGATTTTGTTTTTTGTTTTTTTTTTTGTGACATAATGCAAATTATGTGATGTGATCATTTTTCCTAACATGGACATGTTGTCCTCTTCAGGAGATTATACTTTACCCTCTGAGTCAGAAGGCAAGATGCCACTGAAACATTCAAAGAGCATCTTTATATTATGTACTAAACACTGAAGGTTTATTCTCACTCAAAAATCTTCTGTATAAATATGTCAATATAACATCAATATAAACTTTTCTGTTATACTTCTTGTTACATTTCCTTTCATTTTTGCTTGATTTTATTTGTTTTGTTTTAACGTATCAATGTAGTTCAGTGTCTGCTTCCTGAGGGCAGCTGGATATTTCATACTAAAAGGACTAAACGTAAGGCAAGTTTGAATTTTTCCTTATACTTGAAACCTTTTGTTTTGTGTCTTTTCGAAGACTTGCCATCCAGCCAGGAGGTTCATTCTCCCCGCACGGCTCCACGGCTTACACTCTGGGTTAGTAGTCCAGTAGATGTCACTACAGCCAAGGGAGCAGGAGGAGAGGTATGTTTGACCCCTTGACCTTCCCCATGTAGCTGCTAAGATTAAGACAGTAGTCACTGAGGCCAACAGGAGGTGCGGACCCTCAATTAACCACAAGTTAATGTCACACGGAAATGTCAGGAACATATTCTGCTGCTGGAGAACAAAGTACTGTCTCATGACTTTGAACAAACCCTACAGAGGCATGAGAGGTAACGGCTTCTGGTTGTATGACCTGGATTCATGTATATTTGAGTGAATTATCACCCTAAAGCCTTTTTAATAGGCTGCTTTGTCTTGTTTCTGACTTTAAAGTGCATGCAGTTTACTGTCACTATCATTTACCAGAAATAGTGATAATTTCTTAATATTTCTGACATATTAACCTGATATTACCAGCACACATAATGCTGCATCACTGTCTGTACCTCTTACACTAAATGGGACATTTTACTAATTAGGTACTGTTGCTATTTTTTCTTTAATATTAGGCTCAAGACGGCGGCATAAGGGAGTTAAAATGTATTATAGCCTACCTGGTTTTAGTGCCTGTGAACATAATTAAAATGGCAGTCTATGAAAAGCTTTATCTGGTAAATCAGAGTGAAAAGCACATGCTTTTTGAGTCTTAGTCATTTTGCTGAAAACGAGCCAGAAAATGTGGTCTATAACGTTAAAAAGGACTCGTCCGTTTTGTCGTTCCTTTCATTTGCATAATTTAATGAATCCAATTCATTGTAATGCAATACCAAGTGCACCAGGAACATAGAATGACAGTTTGAGTTAATGAAATGTGTTAACGGTATCATCATTTACTTGTATGTTAATTAGTCCAATTAATTTCCCCTGCTCGGTAATCTGAATATTGTAATAATCTTTGCTCCCCTGCAGGAATGAAATCTATGATACACAGACCTCTGGGACAATCTGCGTAGAGAATCTTGGTTTTTCCAGCTGAAACGTGTGGCAGATTTGACAAACGCGAGTGTGCCTTGAAATATTTTTTAGGTTTGAGATTCAGGAATATTTCTGCAATTTGTTTTATTTTTTTGGGGGGGGGCTTATACTCGTGTGCTTGAATATTGTTTACCAGAGGTTGTGTATGGTCTGCCTTCAGCTTTTATGATGCAAATCACACCCACAGTTGGGAATGCATTAAGAAACGGAGGGCGGTTGTCCGGTGCCAGAGCCAGGATAACTTTGTCTTGCTTGACAAAGTACCATTGCCTCGTAACAGGAAGAGGCATGGTTCTTCTGGCCGTTGCAGATAAAAGCTGCCATCAGTGGGCGATCCTCCCCGGCAGCTCGGCAGGTTAAAGGAAGGAAGAGAGATCGGGTGGCTGCTGAGCGTGACACTGTCCACTCTGTCATTTCAACTGACCACCTGGATTGGAGGCCAACTTTGACAACAAACTGTTCCAGCTCTCTCTATTAGCGTACTTCCATGTGTGTGTCAGCGTTGGCCTGTAACAAAATGAGCAGAGCTTTTAACAGTTTTCAGCACAGTTAATGAATCTGGAGAGGTAGCTTCAGCATGTGGTTATTAGATTAAAAGAAACACTGATGCAAGACAAGTAAAGCTTCTTGTGGCTTTGATTTGTAGAGGCAAACATGTCATTACTGCACACACTCAGTTCCTCATTGTCACGGATGTAGTTTGAACATTATGTGGAGCAAATTTGGCAAAAGACGAGTGAAACACAATTCAACTTCAGCCTTATTTTGGAGAGTAAAAGGAAAGCTTTTTCAGTAATGCAGCTTCAGTATTGTGTTTTTGTGATAGACAGGTATCATTTCAAACAAGTTGTTTGTGTGTTTTTATTGTAGCAAATAGCTTTGGATCTTCTTGCTCAGTTTGAATAGCTGTGTAATTGAACGCGGTGCTCAACTTCTCTTCCAATTCATGTGCAAAATGCATAAATACAATAACTATGCAGAGGCAGAGAAACACTGTAATCATGCAATAATGTTTCCAACTGTATGTGTGATAGAATTCAAAATGCTATTGGGATTATGGTTCTTAACCATTGGGAGGTAATGTGAACTGTTGGCAGAAATGACTTATTTCATTATACTGTCCCAAAATATACAAAATACTTCAGCGAGAGGGCCGCTTCTTCCCTATCCCTGCCCAATTTTAACTGTTTTTTCCCAGTTGTTGAAGGATAGGCCTGCAATTTTGCGAAGTGACTATTATTTGCCTTTCTCAAGGAATCAACAACTTGAAAGTACAGTGCAATGAATTGTCGGGGTTCTGCAGCTGCATTTATTTACAATATGTCTCTTCTGTGAAACATCTCACAGAATTTAGAGCATAAAGCCTTTTATTTAATTTCCTTGTGGATATGAACTGCAAGCCTCTTCATAAATGAAAAGCACTTACCATCCTGCTTAATATTTTGTTTACAGCAGGGTACTAATGGTGTTTTTCTCTTAAACCATTAGGACATTTGAAACAACACAAAAAGTGTCCTGTGTTTCTATATTCCTGACACATTCTTGCCCTTGATCAACTGCAGAAGGCAGACAATAGCGCAGATCATTTTCCCCGGGCAGGGAAACACAGCATGGATCAACTCAATAACCTGATATTCCCTGTCTACTGAGTGTGGCCAATTTAGCAGAAGGTCAGCGCCTTTTTTTTTATTCCAGAGACAATTTGGTGACCTCCCTCTGGAGCCCCAGCAGGACCAGCGGAGACAAACAGAATTGTCGAGCTACAAAGGTCTTGTGTTGACATTGCGTTTAGGTGTGGACTTCTCAAGGTGAACAGATACCTGGTGTGGGACAGGGGGGCTATTATGCAAACCTGATAGCCACAGCCAGAAGTCGCACGCTTGTGGATTTAGTTTTTCATGTGTTTTTGGCAATCATTGTACGGTGTTGAGGTGGATGTTTAAACTTAAAGATGTACACTGGGTAGAAAAGTATGGTGTATATGGGGCTGCAAATCATCTTCCATCATCCTTTTGTAGGCAGAGGTGCCATTCACAGCTTTAAATTAAACACTCTTGTTTCAGGGAAATTATGGTCTGACTCTATGGTCTGTTTCAGGAGGGTGGAATTCAGATTTGATCAAATCTTTGCTGTCTTTTATTGTAAAATTTCTCTCTCCTGCTGTTTTGCATTTACTGTATGTAATCCAGGTCCAACTGTGAAAATTGAATCAACAACAATGAGGCACCTCCATCAAATTTTCCACATTATGTTGTTCTTTGTACTGACGCACAGTATGTGTCTGTTTTTAGTGAAGAGACAATTGCATAAGATGATGTTGAGATCTATGAGAAGATTAGGAGGGATCATTTGTAGCCGTTCCTCACAGCAGTCATATAGTTTTCCCACTGTACTAAATAACTCTTTGTCTTTATTCTGCACCTCAAGGTCAAACGTGACAACGGCTTCAACTTCCTCGAACGCGAGTCGAGGAAAAAACTGCAAGTGTGTGCGCTCGATATTTTCCTTTGGTGACAAGAGCTGGCCTTCAGTGTTATTCAGCCCATTGAAAACGATTTCAGATATGAAAGGAGACGTTTTGTATCTGAAAATGTACATTAAATGGTGTCAACAACATCCCGGAGGTCAGAGTAGAGTCCCCATGGAGACTGAATCTGGCTGCTGTGCTCGAAGACTCAACACCCCCCTGAGTGGCGGCTCTGTGATGGCTCTCAGTTTCTCTCGTCATGTCCCTGGCAGCTTTGACACAGGTAATATGCATGCAGGCTGACAGTGCCTGGGATGTGCGGCAGAGACAATGATGTACATATCATTTTCCTCCCTGACTGATTGAAGACTGTAATCTGTGCTGGACTTTCTCTCTGATTACACACGTCTCAGGGAGCAAAACAAGGACTCTGAGCTGCCACTGGGCACTGGACTCATCCAGGGCTTTCAGCCTTCAAGAGGACTGAAGTCCGCCTTTAAGGTGAGCTCAATTTTTGTCCCATTTACACTATTGTTACAAGTGTCGGATAGAATGCATCTGGTAGATAGTGGTCAAACAGTGGCTGTCTGAAGATGACACCGGAACAGAGATGTATCTGGCACCCAAGGTCATCCTATTCCCATCTCCGGTGCTGTCACAAATGTGTACAGCTCCTATAAAGGCACTCACAAAGAGAGAAACAATATCATGAATTTTACATTCACCGGCATTGTGCTCTGTGCTTACAAAATGCAGTGTGTCCTGCAGCTCAACAGGCCAATACTAAACCTGTCCAACAAGATCATGCAGACAAAGAATATGTGGCCAATAGCTGTAATACTCTATTGTTCTCTGCACAAAGAAAGTGTTCCACTGTGTTAATAATAAAGCAAACCAGTATTTCAAGGGTTTTTTATTTGCATAACATGTCATGTTTGCAAACAGCGCACTCTGATATTTAACACGCTCTTAACCTGCCTAACCTTGTGAGGTACACTCGTGTCTTTATGTAAAAAGAGATTTCTCTGTTGACAATAGGTCAATCCTTTACAGAAGTTACCTAGCACATTACAAGGTTGGTCTCGGGGGAGAAGTAATGGGTTCTGGGCAATTGACCAACCTGCCATGCTTTACTGCACCTGCACGGAGTTAGAGCTGTCATCATTACCACTTCCTCTAACGTTCCCCCACAGCAACCCAGACACTCCCACTTACAGCGATATTTCACTTTGGTGGAACATTTTCACTTTTTATCATGCATCCTCTCCGTACACGAGTGGAGGCAGTCCAGCTTTAAGATTTGAAGCAGTAAGGTAACCTCTAACAGGCCTTTGGGGTCTGCACTAAAACATAACGTTTCCAAAATAGCTCCCAGTCACCAGCAATGATTCTGACTTAAACTTTTCAGATTGAGAACCATGCTTGACAAAAAGAAAAAAAAATCCTGAAGATAAAAGGTTGTAAAAGGTGTCTACCCACGTTTTCTCTGTGTCAAAATATGAAGAATATGAGGTCAGTCATTTGAATGGCATTTATCCTCTATTTTAGTTGAGTTATTCAGAATGATTGCAAGATTGTACTGTCTGATAATAATCATTAGGCAGTTCTGTAAGAAGAAAAAGCTGTTTGAATGGTTCATTAAAATGAATCCAAAAAAGGAACAAGCTTCTACATTAGTTATTTAATCAAGAGTTGCTGTTAGGAAGCACCTTCAACTTAATTTGTATTTTTTTCATTTTCTTTCTTTTCCATCAGTACAGTCCTTTAGAAATTGTTGTGCATTTAAATGAGTGCAGCTACACTACATACAGGTCAGGAATCGAAACAGTGGAGGTCACAGACATCGCACACATACAGCTTTCTGATTACAAAGCCATCTGAAATCTGGCCTAATAAACATTTTCAACAAACTTTTTGTGCTTTAACACAATATTAAGACCGATATGGACGAGGTTCAGTAGCATCAACGTGAGCAAACAACAGAAGACTTCTCACATCTGCTTTCCTTAAGTAATCTACCACAAAGTCCATTCAGTAGCTGCTCTAGAGCTTTCCATCAACATGATTTTCATCAGCAGATGGAGTTTGCCCATTGTCATAGAAATGTCACAAAGAATAGAGGAAGTTGAGAATGAAATCTGTATGCCAACTCTAATAGTAATTCTCGCACATTATATATTTCACTTAGAAGGTTTACTGTTTCGGTTTGCCCTTAGTGCAACAATCCAAGCTCCATACATGTAACATTCAATCCCAAATAGAAACCAACAAACAACACATTTGTAATACAAATGTTTAGCTTTCAGGCTTTTTAAACGACAAATATCAGACATTATCAAGGCCTCAGCATAGCGAGGCTGTGGCAACTTCGCTCTGACTTGCAGATGTTTTTCCCTCAGTTTTCACTTCCTCCTCCCACACATGTCTTATATCAGTATTTGCCGGATCCAAAACGACCAGCTTTGAAAATGAAGGAGAGGAACTTTACATTGTGCCAGAAAAAGGAATGGAAATTACGGGCAGTGTCAGATAATTGAGCTTGTCGTAAGAGACATGTTAATAACAGACGGAGATGCAGAAGACTTGTCACTCCGTACCCTGGGTGACAGACTCTCTCTGCTGTTGATGAGCTGTTTTAGAGGGGAAATTGTTCCACGCAAACACCATCGTTATTACAAGCTGGCAAGCTGCTCGCTTGTGTACCCAATTCTGCTTGAACTGACAGAATCCAATTGACCGGCACATATTCATGCACTTTATTTTCTTTATTCTCATCAACAATGCAGATAATTACTGCACCAAGTAAAACTGAAAATAGAATTTCACTGTGTCCCAGAAAACAATGCCAGAGCTGTCTCAGCAACATGTCTGCTGAAATTGCTGTGACTGGGAGACCTACTGTAAGACAAGCAGCAATCCAATATTACTTGTCAACTTAAAACCTACTGAAAACCATATTGGCATTCTCTTCTTTTATAAAGTAGAGTGAAATAATTTTTCATGTTATGAGATTGTCTGCAGCAAACCAAGGCCGCATGCAAATCTTTATTCAACAAAGTACTTTTCTGCCGTTTCTGTTGTGTTGTGACCCAACCTGTTTTTATGGGTCTGCGTGTATCCTGTCGTGGGTAAAGGCATCCATTTACTATCACTCAGTTTTATAAGTTACCAGTTTCTGTGGTCTAAGACAGCGCAATCAGTGTGAACATAAAAAAACTCTCCCAAAGTCTGAAATTATAGTATCAACATTTGAACTTGGGATGTCATCAGTAAATGCAGCTTTGGGTTACTTATTAGACAATCAATGGGAGACTGATCATGTGTGCAGAATATCTTTTGAGTTTTAAAACTCCAAGTAAGAATTATTTATTATGAATCGGTCAGAAACTGGAACCTTTATGTTTAGAAGAGGGTAATGTTCTGTGGGTCACCCACACATGAATAATTCACTGTTTATCTATTCATTTGTCATGGAGGTTAATGTAAACAAGGCTTATTCTCAGGGGGAGAATACAGGCATATTTTAATAAAAACAAGCCGTATTAAGGTAATGAAATCACATTTTAATCCCAGAATTTGTTTGTTTTTTCTGTAAAATCATCTCCTGATTAAGCTCACAGGCCTGTTTTACTTTAAATTGCATCAATTTGCATCACTAAAAATCAGGCTACATGGCGTCTTTACCACTGATGAAATTGTAATTTACTATGTTGTGTTTTAATCCAAAGTCAGAGTTGTTTGTTGATTAATTTACTGTTCATAACTGGCCTTTCCATGAAGTATTTTTCAAATGCAGCGTCTGAACTGCCAAAAGGGTCGTCCCAGAAAATAATTACCTTGTTTTTGTCATTTGTTTCTGTAAAATTCGCAACTAACGGATATTTATAGCAGTGCGTGTGGTTTTCATATCACAGCAGAATAAAGAGCAGGTTTCAGAGAGCTGGAAAATGTATATGGACATTACCCTGATAGGTTTAACTACTAAATGGGCTCATCTTCTAAAAATGACTGAACATAGATTTCGTGTGGTTAAAAGGCACATTTACCCTAAATTTCATGCCTGTGTTCCTATCATTAATCCCCTTGGGAGTTAATGCGATCAGCGGAGTAGCAAATGGGACGTTGTCTGTGATGCTTGTGCCTTCAGAGAATAGCGCCCATGGCGGGACGGTCAAGTGTCTCCCAGGGACCAGACCACATCAGCTGAGTTCACGTCCGTCTGCAACCTCTAACACAACTCATTAATAAGGATCTTTTACTGAAGCCATGTCGGTGTGTCATGTATTTATTTGAACTTTAACTTTGTTGTTGAGTCCCAGTGTGCGGAGGATGTGTGGCTGTCATACTAATGTATAGGGACACTCTAGTGCCGCTGTCCAACAAGTCGTCCGTTATCTGAGGGAAATGTGTCCGTCCAGAGGTGAGGGCGGCTTTGTGCTCTCAACCAGGCCACCTCTCAGCCTTTGTGCCAGTAACAAGCTCAGCTCAGGCTCCAACGAAGCGAGAAATTGTAAACTCTCCGGAGAGGCCCAGCAGAGAGATAAGGGCTTAGTGTTTGCTGGCAATGTGCATGGGGATGAATCTGATATGGCCGAGTCCCACGCCAGAATGGGAGTGATGATACCTCCCCTTCTATGGAGAGTTATGTTTAATCCCCTTTGCCAGTGTATTCACTTGCAAATATTCCTGTCACCATTAATATGTATTAACACCCTTCACACACTGTTCAATACAGATTTATCAGACTCCATTTTTCCTCTTGTGCTCGCCGTCATCTCTCTGCTGCTCTTGAACCACAGCTTTTTATAAGGCGAATAGACCTGAATGTGCTGCTGATGTTCAAGCAGCAAACCTTTGCCTGTAGATACTGCAGGGTTGGTTCAATATAAACTCCACTGATAGTCTGCAGCTACAGCACGCAGATGAGACCAAATCCACCATAGTTTATTTATATTATTCATTTGTGAAAATTTTTTTAAATATTTTTCCATATTGGAATATTTCATGGTGTGACCATAAGTTGTTTGATTAGTGTGACTTGGTGTTAGCATTAGCAAAAATTGAGGAAGTGTACCATGTGAATTAGAGTGTAATTATGTGTTCTTTTTATTAGGTTGCATGCATAATGCTACAAGTTCCTAAAAAGTCCCAAAATGTACTAAACATTTATAAAAATTACAAAATAGCAGACAATGAAAATCCTTAAATTGTCTTATATTTGAACTTATCAGGTCTTAATTCCAACATAAACATTTTTCTTTGTCAAAAATGTTTGATATTTTCACATTAAAATCAGGGGGGTTTATAGCTTAAAAGGCCCATTAACCTAATGTTTACCTTTACATGGACCCTAACATACACATCTTTTATACTTACATGCTATGCATCTCTGATTCTGTTTGAGATAAACTGTCTTTATTCTTACCTGTCTTATTGTTTCTGCAGAGGAAAATCACATGAAACATTCCTGCATGATTTGCCGGAAAAATAAGTGTTGAATTTCCTTACATTTTGTCTTTAAAAGGCTTTAAAAGTATTAAATCTTACTCTCTGATATCTGCAGACACCTTGTGTAAGGCTTGACTCACCACCTCCTGTTATCACAGTTCATTTAGATTTAAATGTAAAATTTATCACTGCTGATATTTGTTTATTTTTTAATTTGCATGTAATTCTGAATTACAGTACACAATATAATCTAACAAGATAAAAGACGTTGGATGGGATTTGTGTGAGATTTTGTCTGTGTTTGGTGGTCTAATCCAGACAAAGCCCTGAGAAGCTCATTACAGCCTGGTGAGGCCTTAAGCCTGTGCTGGCTGCATTAAAGCAGCCAAGAACTGTCTGTCAGCTTCCTGGCAGAGCCCAAATCAAGCTGTCAATTACTGGACGTGTTTATGGAAATTACATGTTTGTTAACATGCTGGAAAAATGTGCTCTCGGCTCAAGCAGCATGTGTTCGGAGAAACAATTTTGCTCGGAAATCACCTTTCAAATGGATGAAGGTGATCCTCATCAGATCACAGACACGAGAGGCATTTTAACTCTCCCTGTCCTGATACGTGTGAGGAAAAGCCCAGACAGAAAGAGCCACAACTAACAATCAAAGGTGGAGCCCGTGTATGATGCTATGTTTTTGTTTATTAAGGCATTTCACTCAGTCTTGGCTGTTGTTCAGCCTCCTTTGTTACTCTTAAAGATGCGAAAGCACAGGTTTGGTAACTAATGCAGCAGTGAAAAGAGAGGCTTGTTTGAGCTGGAACAGTAACTCTTACATCTGACATCCAGCTGTACAAAGTAAACATTACGTTAAACAAATTTTATTAAATATACAAAAGGTGAATAAACCACTAGAGGGAGCAACATGCTCTGATTTCTAATCAGGAATATCAAATTAATAATTTATGCACAGCATTTCCATTTTCACTTACCGTATGCTGACGTCTTGCAGCGTCAAATACTTACAGTTTCCACCTGAAGAGTGGTTCTTTAAAAGTATAGCTTCACTTTAAATAGATTCCTAACAATGCAGTGTAAAATTGAAGCTCCCTCTACCATTCAGTGTAATGTCTCCGATGAGATGTTTATGTCAATTTCCCCGTTGATTTTCTCTCACATAAAGGCCTTGATTTCAGCCTCCCAATGATCATGAAATTGAGCCAATCGACATGCATGTCTCAGATGTCTGTTCGAGCTCATCTTAGACAAGGTAATTTTGTCAGAGCAATTACCATTGTAATGTATTCCAAAGTCAGGGCATTTTCTGCTGCTTAGGTGAGCCGCTGACAGCATGTTTTGATTTTTAAGCAATTGTGCTTTTCACTCCGAGATCACGGCAAGGTCTGCATTTCTCCCTATGCAACAACCCGCCATGATTCCATTATTTCACATTAACATCTAATTACCTCACTCAGACCCGCAGCTATATTGAAAAGCCACTGCGAGTTCTGGGGTTTGACAAAGCTGTAAGTAAAGATGGGTTGGGGGGTTGGTGTGTGTTTATGAAGAAGAAACTCCAACTGTAAGACATACCCAATTCCCAGTGGACCCGTATTACCTGTCAGGGATGATGACAATGCCCTGGAGAATGTCACTGTGCAGTGAAACTGTCATCACACAATTACTCTCACCATTACTGGCCCTACATCTCCATGTAATGGCTGTGACACACTTTACAATTCAGATTGTATTCTCAGTCATTGGCACTTAAATGCTGCACTCCGTTTTATGAAAAGATAAAGATCTGTGTAATCTGCCAGAGCTCAACCATCCCTTGAAAGCTTGTCAGGCGGCATTTTGTCGTTCACAAGAAGTTGTCATACCCCATAGCATCTCCCTTTGTTGGGCTGGTGAAAGTGTCTTTTTGAGTGCACTATTGTGTGCTTGTTGATATGTGCTTGCCTATAGAGTCAGACTGTGTTTTGGTCCAGTTATCTATTTGAGTCATCACAAGAGGGAGCGCGCAGTGTGGTATATTGTATAGAGTTCAGCTGTGACTACAGAGCAGCACAGAGCAGCAGAAGATCCCTTAGTCATGGATCATCAAATTAAGATCCAAACGTGGTGCTCGTGTTGATGTGTTTTGGATGCCGTGTTCAGTATGCCAGGGCCTCCTTTTTTAAATGTTCACTCTGGATACTTGCAGCTTTAACAATGAGGCTGGAGATATTCTATATTTTTTGTTATTGTCAAGAAATCCCATGAAAAGACCAAAACAAACAATGCGTTACACCTACTTCTCCAGACTGTCTGTTGCACTCAGCCCAATCCCATTTGTTCCTACTGAAAATTTAAATATTTACAGAAGGCTCACAGGTGTATAGTTTCATTTTTTTTAAAAGGCTAAATAGTTTCCTAAAACAGCTGTGCTCTGTAGTTTTCAGCTAGCGTTACTCAAACAGGTGCAATAAGTGTATTTCTGGTGGACTATTTTCAGTTGTGGATTAATACACACTTGGTGCTCTAGTGAGTATTTACAGCAGCAGGACGGTGTATGTAAAATCAACTCAGTGCCAACGTTCATGGTAATGAAGCACTATGTCACCCAGTGTAACAGCCTGACTCACTGATGTATTTTTAATAGTTTTTGGACATCAATGGACGTCTATGGTTCAGAGGAATAAGCTGCATATATCAGACTTTACATCTTACTTTAGTATATCAGACTTAAGCTACACAGACTTGTTAGTACTTCAGTTCAGTTCAGACCTTTATTGTCCGAAAAGAGGCAATTCTTTTTTCAGTAAGGCTGCTTAAAGAATACAAATACAATAAAGACACAATAAGACAAATTAAGACATTAAAAGTGCATCATGCAGTATAGAATATAGTAAAGCTTAATTTGATAAAAGCAAAGAAAAACTGCAACAGTAACAACAGGGATAAGATAAAGTGCCAACCTGTGCGGGGTAGACTCAGTTTATGGTACTGTACGATATTAGCATTTAGAGCGCTTACTGCATGTGGGATGTATGACATTTTTGGAAACCTGTATATCTGATCAGAGGGGAGGAGGAGGTTGAATTCCTTAAAAAGAGGAGGGTTCGGATTTGTTATGATGGATTTAGCTGTCCGTGTGATTTGCTGGCTGACAGAGAAGGCCGCCGCTCATCAACGATTTGACTCGCCACCTTTGACAATGATGCCCAGCTGATTCCTGTTTCTCATATTTCAATTCTTATACCAACAAATCAGTGAGACAGCCAGGACTGATTCTATGATGGATCTGTGAAATAACATCAGCTCTCTGTCTACATTAAAAATATTTAACCTCCATAGAAAAAACTATATATAAAATAAAAGTCTTTGTTGCCCTTTCTTGTGTAGTCAGATCAACTTGTTGTTTGATTTGATCTTTTCATGGGATTTATTGATGATGAGAAAAACATAGATTATCACCAGACTTATCCTTTAAGTTTCAGTCGTTTGCAGGTCTGGGACCACCCAGTCTGCCCCACCAACTGCAAAAAGCCCAATTGCCAGCCTGAGTGAGATAGCAGATTGAGTTTTACAAGCCAGATGGGTTGTAATTGTATGATCAGTCCAATGTTTGTGAGCTTTTATGCCTTTTATTATGGTTTGTTTTCCTTACGTGCTATTTCCTCTGTTGATTTGCCTTCCCTTGGGGAGGGTCTGTGTCAAAAACACTTTAGCTGCCTGACCAGCGTTACTTAGGATGTGGAGTCACATTGTGTGCTGTCTGAGTTGGGCAGCACCTCCCATGAAAATGACTGGAGCAGCATTATCTTCCACGCCTGTCTGCCATGCCGCTGCAGTTTTACTGTTCACCTTTTCAGAGCAGTTGTCTGGCACAGCGCTATATGATTAAGGCTGCCCTGCTTTCCTCTGTGCAGAGGTTGGTGAAGGCTTTCTTCTCCACAGTTCTGAGGAGCAAAAAATTAATTTAGACATTTGGAAATGGCAAATTGCGTCTGCTAAACCATTTAAATTCTCTTAGCTTTTTAGAACTTGCAGGGATCAACCTTTTTGCTGTTTTTCCTCACTTTGCATCATGTACCTGAATCATCAAACTGCTTTCCTCCTTTAACATGGATCAGATTTTTAAGAACACAAGACCTACTGATGTGCCTGACTTCTGAGACGTGGTCTTATATCGCAGACATTGTTATTTTCATGCCACATGTAACAGCAGGCACTCTTTCCAATCATAACTTAAGAGTTGGTCCCCGTGCAGACGTGGAGAGGTTAACCCTTCACTTTTGGAAGCCGTTGACTGGTTTTCTTGCCTCTCCTTTACTTTATCACAGTAATTGAGACTCTTTCATGGCACTTCTGTTTCTTTTCCTAGATATATAATGTACTGGATAGATCCTCAACATGCTCAATCACAGAGAACTAATTTGACTGTATTGTTTGACAAGTGTTCCTTACAGCTTGGTGTGAGTGAGATGCAATCTAAGAACAATTATGCCATTTTCTGAGAACAGTATGGGGCAGGTAAGAACCATTTTAGATATTCACAGGTTAAATGTAATGACCACTCTAAGTGTTGAATTTCAGAGTTTGTGGGGATTTTTTTTATATTCAGACCAGACTGCTTTTGCTCAGGGCAAGAAAAGAAAGTGAAATATTGGCATTGTACACATGTATAACATAGATATGGTATAATATATGAATTGCTGATACTCGTGTCCTCACCACTTCCTGTCATTTGTACTTACTTCTTCTTTAAAAGCTGCAGGATCTGTGGCTGTCTGCCACATGAAAAGAGGATCTAGTCATTTTCATATATGGTGAGGACTTAATTCTAATTCTGCAGCACATCAGGTACCTAATCTTAAAAAATGGTAGGTAAAAGACCCTGAAGGTGCACTGGCATTTCAGAGGTAGTGAAGTAAAAGAGCTCAAGGTTGCAGAGGACTGAAACCCATCTGAGTCACGTCTTTGAAGCCCCTGTTGGACTTTTAAATTTTTATCACTCCTGATATTTGTTCTCGATGGCAAATTAACAGCCTTCCTTGTGCCATTCAGTTTCCTTTCTGAAGACAAGCCTTAAATTTTGTCTAACTGCCTGAATTTACTACTCTTCTATTTTTCACACGACAGAATCAATACCAGGACTGAAGAAGAGAGGATAAAAATTTATGGTATCTTGCAATTTAATGGTTGAAAAGATGCAATTTGAAAGATCATAAATTGTGAAGGAGCTTATGCTTCATTGCACTTGATTCAGTGCTTGCTGTTAGAACTTGATTTGCGAGTGTCTGCAAAGTGTGATTAACGAGGCGATCAATGTGCAGTGCAGCACAGTATGGCACTCCTAATGCTCTTCATTAGAATAAATAAAATAAATTGACTGCAGCTCTATGAAAACTCTGTAATGGTTAAAAATCAAAGAATGTCATCCCCCAGCCACGATTTAGCTTCTCGCAGTCTGCATCCACCTTGATCACATTACCCTGACAGCCTTGTCTCTAAACCTGCAGGGGCCCTGAGACGAGCTCGCGGTGAGGGAAGTAAAAGGAAGTAGTGTGTCGGCGGGGGCCACAGGCTATTGCTTAGTTGACTGGTAATCATAAATCGGAGGGCTTTTGTACTGAAAGTGTTGGGGGGAATGCAGTTTGTGGAGTATTAATGCATGAAATAGCATTTCAAGCTGATAAACGGTTCGCAGAATGGTCAGTCTGCGCAGATTGCTCTTCCCTCTTTCTTTTTCATGAAGGCATATTGTTTGTAATAACATTTACCAGGAGAATTTATTCCACTTCATCTCATGTTTTCTTGCCAGACAGCTTGGTATTGCAGTCGTGGAGAGAGGGTGGGGGTGTCAAACTCAGCTGTAATATGCACTCCTCCTTGCCTGTCCTCTTTGGATTATTGTCTTTTCAGATTAGACTATGTTGAATTGGCCCACAATATGAGCTGTCACGCAGTCACTTAACTTGGCCCTTCAATTGATTTCTTGCTACGTCTCCCATGTGGTTGTTAAAATCAATTAACTATAAGTAACTGGGCAACAAAACGCATTTGTAAATGAGCTGGTATTGATATTTTCATCTTTCTCCATTAAAAGCAAAGTATCGACTCAAAGGTTTATGTTATGTGTCATGTTGTCTTTTTGTCTACACTATTACTGGGAAAATATGAACCACGTAGCCACAGATCCATGAGTGTACAGCCGATGAACAGTACCAGCTAAAGCAAATATCACATTCATAACAGCTGCAACATAAAAGGAAGTTATCATTTGAGTACATGTATTTACATGTTTACATCTGTCTGCTGCATATGTGGATATGAGCTGTTTCTCAACTTGTTGATGTGATTCCTGCACAGTGAAGAGGAGATTCATGTTTGTGTTTGTGTGCACTTGCAGCTGCTGATGAGATGTGTCCCTGTGCAGGAAGATGATAGGGTGCCTGTCGGAGTCCGCACGGCAACCAGCGGCCCTCCCTGCTCTTGTCTTTGCGATACCTTTGGGCTGCTACTGTAGGATGAGTCACCTCTCCTCCCGCTCGGCCCAACCTTTATTAGCTCTCTGCCCATTAAACATGACCTGAGTGCTCATTTTGCATGGAGACATTTAATTGCGTGCTGCAGAGGCACTAGTCCTAATAGGCTAAGTGCTGGCTCCTATGGCGACTACATGCACTGTATATGCACTGCAAAACTTTCCTCCTTCCTGCGCCACCACCACCACACATTATTTAAATCATCTTAGAAATCACACTTTCTGATCTGATGTTTAATTTGTGTAAATAAACCACAGATAAAAGAATTCCTCCTTCACAAATATTTCCATTAAGGAGTTGTTAAATGGTTCACAAAGAATTAGTAATATTGAATTTAAGTTAAATCTTAAATTAAAGAATCTTTGTGCACAGTCTAATCATGCTTTGGAAGTCATGTTTATCATTTTTGAAATTTGAAACCAGCTGAATTTTGAGTTAATGGGCTATAACTTGAAGTGCACTCAGGTGTATTTAAAGATGACTGCCTGATAAAAAGGAAATACTGTATTACGGTCCTGGTGAGCTCAGAATGGCACTACCACTCCCTGCAGAGTGCATTTGTGTTAACATGTACAGGATTTGTGGTGATGTGTTGTGCTTTGGATTTAAGTCTCCACTAAATGTTCCAACAGCGTTCAGGTCAGACTGTCCAACTGACTCAACAAGGAGACTGACGAGAACTATTTAAAGTTGTCACAACGTTCAGTATGTCAACGTTAAATATCCCATTGAACACAACTAAGTCCACTTTCTATCATTAATAGGGTAGTATTAGGAGTAAAGTAGCTCCGTCATGATAAAATAATAGGTTATAACTAGCCAACATTGAACAGTCTGATTTTACACACTAGATTTTAAAGAGGTCTTCAGTTTTCTTTCATGATGCATACATGATCAAAAGTGTTTAATGAAAACATTGATAAAATTTGAAAAAATCAAAACATGTTTGTTTTTAATTCGCACTTTCTCTAATTAAGAAAATCCATCCAATCTGGTAGGTTTCCCGGTTCTTAGCAGCCAACCCCTGCATGTTAGTCTAATACCAAATAGAGGAGCTGGTGGTGTTGGCGAATCACCCTAAAACACCTTTTTAATTATTTTTAATTACTATTACTAGTATTTCTCAGAAAAAGACTATAGAACATGGTGATAATATACACTGACAGAAAAATAGTAAACACCTGACACACACACACAGTAAATGGAGAGGAGTGATTACTGAGTAACCAGTACCAGTTACACTTCCAAAGTTCATACAGGATGTGAGTGTTGTTTTGAGATAGAGTTGAAAATAAGCTTATTCACATTCTTGCCCGAGAGTTAGATGAGAAGATTGATAATACTCTTATGTCTATATGTTATGTATATTTGACAAAGTAGTGTAAGATAAGTGGCATGATAAACGCAGATTCAAATTAGTTTCACCAGAATAAACTACATTTACTTTGTCTGCATAGTTAGAGAGCACGTCAGACTTTCTGTCTCTGTGGAAACGAAGCCAAACTCACACTTTTGTGCATTTTTGATTCATTATTCCAAGACACCCTGTTATATATAGAATCTGCAATTCTGCCCTTAACTGCTGTAACGTTACTACCTTCAAACATCTGATGCTTACTTACTAAATGACTTTATGAACAGCGCTGAATACTTTTTAGTTTCTCTGTCTGTGTGGTCATTGTCCAGGTGGTCAGTGTGTGCAGGGTTTGATTTTTTTTATCCAGGGACTGTTTTATCCGTCCATAATGGGAGGTTCATTTCTTGTCCCTTGTTTGCTTGAGATTTCCGCAGCAACTGTGGGTCAAACCTCAGACATGGTGGCCACTGATATATTCCATGAGAGAGCACTGGATACCCTAAAGTAATTATTGCAGCATCCTGATTTTTTTTGTTTTTTTTGTTCTCTTGATGATTTCCCTGGGTATCTCTTTTCAAATGGAGGACAATGTGTGCAATCATTTCTATATTTTTGTTTTCCACCATCAACCAGAATACTGCTAATAATCCACGAAGGCTTTTTTTCTGAAAGGTAAACTGTAACCAAGCGCAGCCAAATGGGAAGGGTCAACGCCAAAACAAAAGAGATCAAGTTTTTTTGTTTTGAAACTGTGTTTATAGGAGGCTTCATGTTGCATGGCGTGTGTCCATGAATAATAGACAGCACAATTTATTTCCAAAGATTGCTTCAAGACCACGCTAAAGTGCTCAGATGAGATAAACAGATGTTGACTACACGTGGAAAGCCTTGTTTTTTCTTTTACAACCTCATGTTGTATTAAGTTTATGTTCCAAAGTTTTCATTTCTCTCGCAAATAGATGCACACAGCTCAGTGTGAGGTACATCAAACTGGAAAACAGTTGCATCCGCCTCTCTTTCCATCTGTTGGGATTAGGAATTTATTAACACGCTATTTTAAAGAGGGCTGCAGGCCAGAGTGAAAGATATATGGTTTATTCTGCAAAGTAATTCTGTCTTGACATTATTGAGGGTTATTCTCACACTAATAAAGACATTTTTTAAAAGAATGAATTTACTGATGAGTTACCTTGGATATATGCACAAGCAGGGGTGGAAGAAAGATTCAGATCCTCCACTTAAGTAATACCAGAGTGTAGAAATACTACATTACAAGTAAAAGTCCTGCATCAAGAAGATATTTAAGTTAAAGTACAGAAGGTTTATCAGCAGAATGTACTTAAAGTATCAAAAGAAAAAGTACTCATTATGCAGAATGACCCCATTTCAAAGTGTTATATTATTATAGACACGGTATTATATTATTGGATTATTATTACAGATGCATTAACATGTCAGCAGCATGTCGGTGATGTAGCTGGTGGAGGTGGAGCTCATTTTAACTACTTTACAGTTTGGTAGCTTCATCTGCAGTATGACAAATAATCATATTTAAGAGGCTGCTCATATGTTTTGTATGTAAAATCTTGATCTGCAACGTAACCACAGCTGATAATAAAATAAATGTAGAGGAGAAAAAAATATATAATATATCCCTCTGAAAAGTAGTGAAGTTAAAGTATAAAGTAGCATAAAATGAAAAATACTCTAGTAAAGTACAAGAGCCTCAAAACTTTAATCAGTGTTGGCGTTATGGACGAGCCGTAGGAGTCCAGACCTGTCCAAATGGCTCACTGTGCCCCCTCAGGTTAATTCACTCACAGACAAAAACACATGTTATAAGTCTAATTAAGTCATACTTATTGGGAATGGAAGATTAAACATTGTGTAATGCAAAATAAAGCAAAACGAAGAAAATAACATAAGAAAATAACCCTATTTGTTACTTTAAATAACGACCCCCTGCCCAGCCAATTAAAAACAACTAGTACAACAAGTACAGTCTGTACTTAAATACAGCACTTGAGTAAATGTACTTTCCACCATTATACATGAGGGATTCAAAAAGTCAGTGATTCGTGTCCACATCTACCCTGTAATGAAATTTTACCACTGACAGTATGCAGGTTTTGTATTTTGTGCATAATTTGCTGTCATACACTTTCTGGTGCGTCTTTTATCTCCCGCTGTCCTCCTCCAGGCCGAGGACAGAAGCAGCACCGGTCCGTTACTTACTGCTACATAACAGTGGGATGAATATCATTGTGTAAAATCATTGCTTTGAAATTGTAACAACACACTCCTCATCACGTTGGAGCATAAGGAGCTGGGAGGGGGCACAGGGCAGCCGAGCTGTGAATAGCCCTCATCAGTGAGGGTGAGGGTTCACATCCTTATATTAGTTATACAGAAGTCACCCTTCCCGACCTAAGGCAAATAAGCCACTTAACGCAATTATTTGCAATCACTAAATGTGGTATTCATTATAAAAGATTTTTTTTTCTTGCCTCAACATAATTTCCTATTGTTCGTGTGAAAATGGCAACCAAAAGAGCATTTTAAGTGTTATTGTGGAGAGAAGGGCATCTTTTTTTTAAAAGACTGCTTCAAAGTCTGAATAAACTTTTAAATTGTGAGATGAAACTGAGCCTTATTGTGTGCAGAACCCCTCCGAGAGAGGAAATGGCAGGCTCCTGGAGCACACTGTATTGGGCTGATTTGTAAATATAAGCTTTTGAAATGCAGGACAATACACCATCATGAATATTTCAGCTGTTGCACATTTCATGGTATTATAATACTTGAACTGTTTTATTAATCTTATCAGTAGGTATTGTGGTTGGAGATATGCCATCTGATATAATACCTGGCACCTATAGATGTGAAATCACAGAGAGGGAAGTGTCTACGCTGAGCTGATCGCTCACAGAATAAGAAGCAACCGAGAGAGCAGATGAACAATTATTCCAAACTTTCCCTCTAGTGTTTGTCTGTACATCTGTCTTTGTTTGATTACAGTTTCAAGAACAGAAGCCTCACTCTCTTCAGCCTCCTATCAGTGCGGGGTGTAATATGCTATTTGGTAATGCAAACCAAATATCTCACTAATTAGCAGTTCCCTCACGTTGCTATACGTTTTTTCGCTCTGCATATTTCTGCCTTCCAGATAGTAATGCAATTAAGCACAACATTTTTTTTTTTCCTCGACAAAATTGCTTAAGTAGATGTAATTAGGGAGTGAATGTTTTGATGAGGAGAACAGAACTTATGGAATATATCCATAAACCTTCACTCTGCAACACCATACAGTAGCTATAGGAAGTGTGCATTTATAACTTTGTAGTGTCTCTCATTTAAAGAATTGGTTTACATTTTTAAAGACTATTTTGATACTCACATGCCCATATGTAGATTACAAGCGCTACTGGTCGCTGTAATTGTTCCTCCTCTTTACAATGTAAGTTACTGAGACCTCGTTCTGTGCATAAATGCATTCTAAAGATCACCTGAAGCTCACATGATCAATCAAGTCAAGTGGGTATCTTGCAAAGTTTTGGTCATTTTAGTGCAAAATCCCTTCTTTCTGTTTCCCCAGACAGTGTTTCCTTGCTGAGCTGCAGGAAGGCGCAGTAACAAAAAGAGTGAATTTTTCTCCTAAAAAGAAAACGTCGGGGTGCACAGAAAGAGGAGTGTGGATTTTGTCCCCCATTAGGAAGTGATCTTCACACCCAGTATGAACAGGAGGAATGATTACAATGACAAAGTATTATTTTAATCTTCATATGGGCATGCACGGTGGTGGAAGAGGTACAAGTAAAAGTCTTGATTTCAAAATCTTACTTAAGTAAAAGCACAAAAGTATTAGCATCAAAATATACTGTAAGTACCAAAAGTAAAAGTACTCATTATGCAGAATGGCCCTTTTCAAAATTATTCAGAATATTATTGGACAATAATTATTGGCATTAGTGGCATCACTTTAATGTTGCAGTGGGTAAAGGTGGAGCTAATTTTAATTACTTTATATACTGCTGGGTAGCTTGTAAATTTCCCCCCGAGATCAATAAAGTCTTATCTTATCACATCATAATTTATTTGTTGGGTATATTTTGTATTATTAATCTGAATCTGCAAAGTAACTACTAACTAAAGTTATCCGCTAAATGTAGCGGAGTAAAAAGTACAATATTTGCCTCTGAAATAGTGGAGTAGAAATATAAAAAGGCAGAAAAACTACTATGAAAAGTCTTCATTTCTAGAGGTTCTAGCAGTTGAAACAGTCCCTTCTCCCTTTAAGCTCCATATACTGAGTTTGAGAACTTGTGGTGGCATGCGCATCTGTGTGAAAACTGGTGGCAGCATGATGCGTCACAATCGCCTCTGATCAGTTACAATGGAAATAAATAATTCATGCTGGAGGAAATGAGTCTAATTAGCAGGCAGTTTGGGTCCTTTGATAAAGCTGAGGACTAATTCTATGAAGGGCAGGAAGCTCTGTCATCAGTCAGCCCTGAACAGATTAGCATCTATTATGAATGAGGGACGAGCACCCTGGTGAAACCAAGTGTGTCCGAGAGACAAACTTAATAACTCCTGCGATGGGACAAACTTCCCCGCACCCTTCAGCCCCCTCCTCCTCCTCCTCCTCCTCCTCCTCCTCCTCCACAGCAACACACATATATCCACCTCCTCCTTTCTCCCTCTCGCTCATCAGTCTCCGCTCCCATCCTGCAGGTCTATTGTGTGCAGGTAGAAGCATGCCGCTGCAATGGAGAGACTCGCCCCTCTGTCCATCACCCTGACAGCTGTGGAAATACATTCGCCATGCTGCATTAAGGAGCGTCCACAGTGTTTAACACCACACTTAAACACAAAGGGAACCTGGGGCACCTTCTCCATGCCCATTTTCCACGTCCTTGCACCGTACTCTCGGCTGTTAAAGAAAATATCACTTCATGTCAGTGCATTATTTCCTCATAGGATTTGTTTTAGCAAATTCTGAAGAATGCAGAGCAGTAGGGAGACGCGATGTAGACATGAAGCTTGTGGAGCAAAATTATGCCACATTTCTCCTCTTTCTCAGCGAGGACAACTACAATAAAGGCCAATTAGAACTGAGTGCAGAGCCGTTGTGACAAGCAAAGGTCCCGGTATCAAGGGGGACACGCATGGGCGGGGTGGACCTGTCAGCGCTACATTGAGGGAGATAACAATAAATAGCTAATAATGACACTTAATGAGCTTGATGAAGTTGATTTGTTATGGAAAAAGTGCAGCAAATGGTGGATGTAGGCGACGTGATGAGAGATTGATTTTAATAGATAGGAAACACTGTTGGGGCTTTGCTGCACAGTGGGGCTGCAGAGGGAGAAAAAAGGTACAAAGGGATGCTGAATGGATTCTCACGAGGCATATTTGAGATAATTAGATAAATTTCATACTAACATACATCATTCACTCAAGGACATTATGAGCATGTTACATTTCTCAGCATACAGAGGACTTCACATATTCCCCAGAAACGGCTGCTCTGATTATTTTCGACTTACATGTTTCCAGTAAGCGCAGTATGTTCATACTGTATATGAATGTCGTTAAATGCTATTATGGGAGCAGTAATGCCAGATAATTATCCCTCCCACTCAGACTTGACTGCTGCTGAATTTCTCTCATTTCACCACATAATTGTCTATGATTGAATTGGAGATTTTATATACTTCTCTGTTCTTTCAGGCTGAGTTGACTTTCCACAGTGGTGGTGGAGGTTATCACAGGCCCTACAAGTCCCCCGAATTGCCCTGTAAACAACATGCAATAGTGAACAAAGTTTCCCTGGCTTTCAATATGCCTCTTCCAATTTTCCCTCGAAAGCGACAGAAAGTCAGATGAAGGGAAGTTTAATTAAGTAAGAACCTGTTGAGGAAGATTTCCAATCATGGTCTTCAGAATGAGTGCATTCAGCGTATTCATCTCCAGGCGATATGCTCTCTCTTTATCCAAGTGTGCGCTGGAGTTCTCTAGAGGGACCCCAGTTAATTGAATACATTAAAGTAGAGCGCCGGAGGCTTTATTTATTTTTCTACTTTAGTCAGACTTGTTTAAAGGAGACCAACTGCTGATGTTTGGCCCCTTCTAGAGTTTAAATGGTCTCTACACTGGGAGTGGCGTGCAGGAGTAGTGGTTTGAGAAGAGATTTGATGTAATCCACAGCTTATTTATTCACCATGAACCCCTGAGTGAGCCTAGTTTATGTATTTGGCAGTCATTCAAATGTGCATCTTGGCCCTCAGGCCTGTGCCCCATTATGTATCTAAAGGACTGGATACAGAGAAACCTATGGAGGTTTCATTTTGTTCCCTTTAATGTTTTTCTGCTGCCGCTGCTGCATTCTTTCTCCCTTGTAACTTTTACCACAAGTTGCACCACACTCTTTGCTAACACGAGCCAAATGTACCTTGTTCATATGATGGCTATTCATTTTAGCATCTCACACATAAAGCACCTTTTGAATCACAATCGTGGCTCATTCTCCATCCTTTTACAACAGATTTTGTGTTTCTTGTTTCAAGTGAACGCAAACATGTGAATTCAAACCATATGTGCATGTTGGACACATTTTGTGATTTTGTATGAAAAATGTTTTTCCATATTGTAATTGTATTGTAGAAAAACTGTCACGCATATCCAACTGCAATATGTAAAACATTTTTTTCCCATTTACATTCGACAATGTATGCTTTACAGGTGACAACATAACTTAATCCGCAAGCAAACAACCTATAGGTGGAAATGTAACTTTGACACAGGAAATAGTAAATCTGAGGTTTTCATATTAAAACAAACGTAAGTCCAAAATGTAGGGGTTTCTGTGAAAAGTCCCTTTAATTTGCCTGTTTCTTTGTTTCTTTGGACATCTGTAATGACTTAGAGAAGTGCTCACTGACTTGTTAATATCTAAATCTAAACATTATTTTTTAGATATTAGAAACAGAATATTAGTTGTCTCATTAGTTACTAACAGTTACTAAAGGTTGCAGCCTCGTTGGGTGAGGAGGACTTTGATTCTGACTTCATATTTGCAGTTAATGCTGTTTCAAAGCAAATAAGATCATATAAGAAGCTGTAAGTACACAACTTTCAATTACATACAGTATGAACTGAACCTGGGTCAGATCTGCATGGGTCAGAGGGAATGTAGAAATGACAGAGGTGATTCTTTAACAAGCAGCTCGACTGGTGGACCTCGGGGTATTAACGTCATGTGATGTGTGAAATCCAGACGCTGGCTTTCTCCCCAGTGGGCACCGAGATCAGATCCCTGTACAATACTCATTAGTCAACATGCTCTTCACCTCCATCGTCACATTTATCACAACGACACAGAAAACTTACCTGCACAAGCACATTATATGCTCATTAATAACCTGGTACAACATTCATCTTGCCGGGAGAAAATTAATTTCCTTGCTGTGGTGCACTTGTCCATTTAAACCAATTGTCAAAAATCTTTTTCTTTGTTTTGCTGAGCAGGAGCTGCTCTTTCCCTTCAATCATAGTTAAAGAGGTAATGGGACAAATATTATTTTGCATTATGTTAAACTGGCTGGATATCAAGAAATGGAATGGACTTTGAAGGGTCGTAACCTGCTTTTTTTCTCATAACAAACGTGAATTTGCAGCGTAAAAAAAATAACAAAAACAAAAGTGCTTTTTAAAGGCATATTTGCTCTTGAGAAACTTCTTTGTCTACAGTTTAATCTGAATATGTAAAACACTGTCATTTGAATACCGGGATGCCTTTTAATAAAAAAGGACTAAAGTGAGATTTAAAATGAACAAGGTGATTAAGAGCGACTGTGTTGGACATTTATGTAGCAGGACTGCACATAATGAATAAAGATTCATGCTTTAGTTCCAAATTTAAATTTTTGCACAAAATGTGCCTGATGTAGTCAGCTTTTAATCACCTTACTGACAGGAGTAACTGCTTTCATTTAACCTTGACTGAAGATCATGAATTCTAAAGCATTTAATTGGATACGTCATTTAACAGAATGAACAGAGCAAATTTTCACCAATTCAAAGGCTCAGATTGACAGACAGTGGCAGTAAGACCCACCACAATTAAAGCTGATCTGTATTCACTGGCCCTGTCACCCATCGCCATTAGTGATGTGACTGTTTGATCATCTCTGCAGAGAAACTTTGCTGAACTTCACCTTGTTTTGAAAGGACTCGACGTTGAATGAAAGACGAAGGTTGAGAAGGGGAAGGGGCTCCGGAGGATAGCGACACACACACACACACACACACACCTATCTACCTCTGGGGCCAAAGCTCCCTCTGATGCACCTCTAGTTTAACAGCAGTAACCATCCTGTAAAATGGACGTGACAGCACAAAAGACAACAGTGCAAGTCTCACACCATTATGTTTATTATCTCCATCAGTGGCTTAATTGAAATGTTTCAAAATCAGAAAATAACAATGCCATCTTTTTGAGACATTGGAAGTAATGGCTTTGTCTCGTCGCTCTCTGCAGACAATTGCCCCAGTGATGTGAAAAACTGTGTCAAGTGGTACACAGTGAAATGTGCGGCAGACACTTAATTGTTTTCCTGCCTTTGACTTCAGAGAGAACAAATTCAATCTGTGTGCCAGACATTTCCTCTGTGACTAAGCCTAACCAGCCAAAGCATGTTTGGTTAAGCAACCAGCCCCAGGGTTAAATCTCAGATTTTGCAATTACAGTTTTTTTTTTTTTTTTATCCACAAAAATACAATGTGTTATTTAAATGAACATAGCTTTGGGATGTTTCTGTTAACCAGATCCAATATAGTGGTTCTCAAAGTGAGGTCTGGGGACCCCTGTGGGCCCTTTGGAGTGCCCTGGGGCTTCTCCAGAAAAATGAATTGTCGATTAATTTCACTCTATTTTAACTCATAATTTCGCACAGGGAGAATAGATTGTCTGTTTTTGGGTCATCAACAAGACGTCTCTATATTTATTCTGGAGGTCTTAGATGTTTTACTCTTTTCTTGTGAAAAGAATCAGTAATATTTTAAGTGATAGACAATCTGGAGTTTTGATCTGAATAACAATGTTTCTGCTAAATCTTTGCAACATTTATACACACTATAGTAGGGAGGCTAAAAGGATGGATGGAGGTTTTACGCACAAAAACACACAAAACAAATGTACTAAACGTTGAATCTGTATAATATCACAGGCGACAACTAGAAACACGTCTCAGACCAAACACTTTATTCTGTCCTCTTGGGAAAAATCTTCTGAAAGATTTTGCAACTGGGATGACACACACTGGCTTATTCCAGCTGGATTTGATCAACGCTGACATTTTGGAACAGAAGAAAGGCATGTTAAAGGAAATGCAGATTAGGGAGACCAAATCAAATCCACTCAAGTGTTGTTCATTCTGCCCCGCCACAATACAAACCATGTGTGCTGCTTTTAAGTGGTGAAAATAATCTTAAGATTATAGAGTGGTCTCTGGTGCTAATTGTCTCAGAGCTGTTTTTCTTTTGCTTCCATTAATTCTTCCTTTAAGAGCTTTCCCCCAAATGTTTTAACTAGATTTTGTCAACTGTTAGCTTTGGAGATATTGTTTGATGGCAAATGTAATGAGGGAATCATCATTTCAACATGTGTGGTGAAACAGATCTCACAAATGTTCTCCGGGACAGCTGTCGCAACAGATTTGAAATGTTAAGAAGTTTATGCTGCCTCTGAGGAAAAGCACTTAGCGCCTGCTCACTGATGTGTGCCGTTCTCATGCTCAGTGAGGGAAGAGTCTGATAACAGGTTTGAAGCATGAACAACTTCACAGCTTCACATATGAGATTCAACACAGATGCACTTAGCTACATACAAATGCTGCGTTTGAAAAGCCTCAGATTCAACATTTATGGATTATCTCATAAGAAAATTTGTCCTTCTGCACTCAGAAATGTGTGTTGCTTATTGTGTCTTCACTTTGATGTTTTACCTTCACTGTGTGTATGTTTGTATTTGTATGTTTGACACTGAAAGGCTATTTCCACATTCATCTGTTGAAAGGGCAAAGTTTGTCTGTTCTCACCTTAAATCTGAGTTTAAAATGTGAACGTACGAGAGGATTTTGTGACATCGCAACTAGTTTGGCAGCCAATCATGGTCCAAAACTAGAAACCTACAGCACACATACACTGAATAAGGACTTTTCAATGAAGTAGTAGTTAAGCTTTTGAAATTAAACATATTTGCATTTTTATATATTCTAGATTTTTCAGCGAGGGAGAAGGAGTAGATGTGCTTTTAACGAGGTAATTGAACTTTTTTTGTGGAGAAACCATATCAGACAAATTTTTATTCCAAGAAAAGTGTTTTTATATGTATTGAAGCATGTCTAGAGGGTAATCTCAAATAATGCACATTTGATTTCAGACTGAAGCTGTCCAGCTGTAGCTCACCTATAACATACTCTCATCAAGTCTCACTCCAACTTTTCTCAAGTGTTCTACATCCACTGTGGTTTTTTCACCGCGACACACACACGTCTATTGTTGCTGAATAGGTCAATCACTAAAAAAAAAAAAGAAAAGAAAAGACAAAATTCTAAAGCAAACCGACACCATCCACTTATCCCTCTTTACGTCCCAACACCCCTCCCTTCTCTCACCTTGCAAACCAGCGAAGGCCATCACTTGTCTGGAGTTAATGTTGACGCAGGGCAGAGCAGCAAGCATAGGTGCTTTCATGACTGATTGATATTGTTGGGTTTAAGGCTATAATATTAAACAAATGGTCCATTCTAAAGGGCCCACAGGGAATTTTGAAATTCCTTGCTGTGAAACAAAAAGCGACTGCTGCAGCACCTATTGGTTTGTAAGTGGTAACCACAGAAGTAAGTAAGCACACTGCAGGGATACTGTAGCCATCACAGGAATGAGGGTCTGTAATTATCATGCTGGATTTTAACCAGACGCTGATGCAGTTTGAAAATGATAGTGACGCTCGTATTTGGTCCAAAATGCCCTGTTGTCAATAGCAGAGTTTTATATTGTTAAAGCAGAATTAACAAGAAACACTGCATGTATTAGATTTCTAGTGAACTCTTTCTCCTCAGCCTCCAGGAAAGAGTTTTGACAGCTAAATTGATACAGCACTTCATCTTCTTGTGGCTGGAATGAGCACTTTTATTCTTTATGAACATGTTTTTTTTTAAATGTAAAGCCGCAAGTTCGAAAGAAGTGACCTCGCTCATGAATACGGATTGATCTGAGGTTATGTATATTTCATGTGTTACTGATTTGTTTTGACAGCGTCACTCAGTGTATCCACTCCACTGAAAGTCGTCCCGTGCTTGTCCATTTGCCTGTATTGCCTGGATTCATGGCCAGCAATGAATTGAGTGTTGAAGGGTCTGAAGGAGAGAGTTAATGAAGTAAAAATTAATGAAGCACGTGAGCACCACCATCTCAAGGCTGTAAGCTCCTCCATGCCCCATTTATAATGTATGATCTCAATAAAATCAATCCAATGTACCAGTTCTCACTTAGGGTAAGAATAGATTTACAGATTACAGCCCTGTGTTCCCCTGGTCATAATTACCCCCCCCCCCTCTCTCTCTCTCTCTCACTCTCACCTTCCCCTCCCCCTCCTACAGTCAAAGTGTGCTGCTGGACTTCTTTAGAGAATTTAATGTGAAGTTTCACAACACTGTGCGCAGACAGTGTCATCGTCCTCCTGTCACATCGCTGAACATTTGGCTCTGACGCCGCAGGTAAAAACACCGTCACGGCCTCTTCTTTAAAGACACGAGGTGGACCAAAATGTACTGAATTTCTGTCACACATTATACGACTCTTTGACTGTTTCCTGGTTTGCAGAGCAGCATATTTGTGCCCTCTGTATCGTTTCTTTATTTGATTAAATGTGTGAGGAGAAGCTCTGGTAGCCCTTTCACTTTTCTCCTCCACTCCTGAAGACTTGTTGAAAGTTGAAGGAAGATTAAGTGCAGCAAGTTGCCTGTATTAGAGCTCCCCCTTCAGGTGTCTTGGAGAACTATGTCGACCTATCAGCAGACTGAACTCTCCACATGATGAGAAGCAGCAGCGTTACATTACAGTATGTCCACGTTATTTATCATCAGCATTGATAGATCATGAGCATCTATTTTGGAGGCTTATATTCTTTTTTTTAAATCTTTTTGACAATATTTTTGGTGACAACTGCAAAAAAAAAAAGACTTTGTGTCCAATGAAATATGCAATTAAAATCCCAATACTAATTATTCTTACTGTGTTGTATATTGTGCAAAATGTACAAAGATGTAAATGTTATCATCTTTATTATTTACAGCTCACTGTATACTTACTGTATACTGCGCACCCACTGTATGTAATGTGTGCATGAGGTTATTTGCATAATTTCCATATGTTGTGCATCATCAGTAGTCAGTTGTCTCACTCCTCCTGGAGCTGAACTTGTAAATTACGTGAAGCTGCAGTTTCAAGTATTTTCAGCATTAACATCCACGATTACAGTTTAACGCATTTACGAAATGTATGAATCCCAAGTGGAGAAGCAGCTGATTTTTGTTTTAGATAAACCCATACATGCTTTAGACAGTGCTCATGAAAAACAGAATTGTCAAGTTCAGCTTCCTGATGTGCCTACCCCTCCACCTCCATGAACAATTCTGTATTTATAATGTCATCTTATCACGCTCCCCTTGAAGGCAGCAGCAAGTGCACTTATGCCTTTCTTTGTTAGGGTGAGTTGGCAATTTCCTGTGAGATGGAGCAACTGCAGGCAGCCCTTTTCTTTGATAATGTCCCTGACACCTGGACCAAACTGCTGTTTCCATCACTTTGCAGGCTGGAACAGGAGGAAAGGAACATGTCATAAGCCTCCTGCCACCCAGAGTCACTCACTGTGCATTTAGCAGCACTCTCCTCACTACACTTTCCGGGATGTAGAGGTCAGAGCCAGAGGGAGATTCTTGTGTGGAAAGTTGTCTTGCTGAGCTGCATCAAAAAGTAGGAAAAGCCAATATAACTCCTCTTTTTTTATCTTAACCTTTCATCTCATTTTATTATCAAGTATTTACCTAATTACCTTGTATGTATTCACTGAAATAACTTAGCTTTACATGGTGTACCACGGTGTACCATGTTACATTTGTACCATGTAAAGCTGGTTATTAAGCAGCAAGCCTGAAAGGGTGTTTATTACAGAGGCCTGACAGATTGATTCTAAATTATAATTAATCAGTTGATTTTGACCCACAGATTGTGATTGTGCCCTGTGAGTTTCATTTATTCAGCTTTTCTTCTGGCTCTACTACAATCACCGTAGACCTGCAGGACTCCCAAGCAAATTAACAGTCTTCACGCTACCCTGCAGCCATAATGAAAATATCAGTCAATCAAAACCCATATTATGCTGTGAAATCCTACCACATATCTCCAGACCTGCATACAAATAGAAACGGCAGAATAAAGTGCTCAACCTGTTTCAGCTTTATGGCTGGCAGTACATCAGTGGAACAATGTTTAAAAGCCTTGCTGGGCTGAGCACGTCCACCTGAAGCAACACCGTACTGAGATTTTCTATTTGTTGTCTGTTGACGTGCAATAAAAAACAGATAATCTGAACGATATGATGCTTTGGGGAAATCCAGCCTTAATTCCTAGTAGGTAGGAGAGCAGGACATGCAGGGATGTGGGGCCCATCTGCGACCTGTCTGCATGTCCGGTGATGTATAGCTGGACGGCCACAGTCAGGGCTGTGTGTTGCTGCTCAGTGTGCCATGGCACTCAGGGCACTTCAACCCCCAGTCCCTCCTTACAGGTACCCCGCAGCCTGCCACCGTGCGCTACTCATTTACTGCTACACTGGTTTTCATAATTAGCGCCGCAAGGCCTCATTAAATCTGCTCTAATGAATAAATATTGTATTTCATAGCCTGATTACCAGATCAGCTCAATGCTTGAGCGTTGTAAACAATTACTTCCCTAAATATTCATCACCCCAAAGTGGATGATCATTGGTATTTAATACAAGACTAGTATTTTCAAGTGCATCTTTATTATACTAATAATAGTTTTTGAAATGTTCCTTTTGGAGGGGAAAAAGGAAGAAAGAAGAGGAGTTGTTTATTAGGAGTTGCATTCTTACTGTAGCCTTAGAAAGTATTATGATGATGATGATGTTATTTATGCACTATTTTATTAATGCAGTACAATACAAAAACCCTATCTCTAATTGTGAAGCTTGTGTTTTTGCATCAGAGAGGTGTCAATTTAACGGCATGGTCATTTTTAGCCATTTACCATAATTAATGCTCTAACGAATTGCATTATTTAAAGAGGTATTCCAAATGTAATGTTCTACTCATATATATCTAAATGGGACTAGACAAATTAGTTTTGCAGATACTACAAATGTATCTAATTAACTGGGTATTCATTTTTGTGTTCCTGGTAAAATATGACCAGGCTTTTTAAAAAAAATATTGTTTATTGTTGTGTCAATAATATTTATTTTATTGTTTTGTGTCATTGTTGTGTCAACAGTTGTGTAATTAATAAGCACCAGATTTACAGACTTAATTAGGAATATACAGTAATGACTACTTATTGGATTTGTAAATCGGCGCAATTATTTGATTTCAAAATCTTGTGATCTAGTTTACAGAACAGTTTAGTCGCTGTTACTTTAGTCTCTTACACACACAAAGTCACTTGAAAGTGTGACTAAGTAAATACCATTAAATGGCTCAATCACTTGACTTGACAAGGCCTGAATCAATGACTAATTCAAACCTTAAAGGAACAGTTTGACATTTTGGGAAATACACTTATACACTTCCTTGCTGAGAGTTAGATGAGAGGATTAATACCACTCTCGTGTTTGTACGGTAAATATGTAGCTGGAGTCAGCTGCCGGTTAGCTTAGCTTAGCATGAAGACTGGAAACAGGGAAGCAGCTAGCCTGGCTCTGTCCAAACTAGGTAACAAAATCTGCCTTCGGCCTCCTCTAAAACTCACTGATTAACATGTTATATTTCATTTGCTTAATCCATACAAAACTGAAGTGTAAAAACTTTTTTATAACGTATAACGTTACAGGGGTTATTTCTTGGCCGGGCACAGGTTGCCAGGCAACCACGGGAGACTCCAGGAAGTCAGTGAGTGAGGCGCATTTTGGAGAGGACCAAGCCAGCTGTTTCGCCCTTAATACATCCATGGTTTTCCAGTTTCTAGCTTTTATGCTAAGCTAAGCTAACCGGCTGTTGGCTCCAGCTACATATATGTCGTACAGACATGAGAGTGTTATCAATCTTGTCACCTAACTCTCGGCAAGAAAGCAAATAAGTGTTGTTGTTTTTTTTCCCGAAACACTTTTTTTCTCAGAAAACCTCACTTTTTGTAGCTATGCTGTATCATAACACGTAGCATACATTAAGTCTAATTTGAATTTGGATTTGATCTCAATTAATGTACACCACATGAGGATGTGATGCAGTGGTGTGTAAATATAGTGGTAGTCATACTGTACAAGTGCAGATTTGGTTTTTGTTATCTACATACTGCGCCCATAAAAGTGCCTGTTGGTGTATTTTCTTTAATGTTTGGTGTGCTCTTGTGTTGTTGTTTTTTGCCTTTTTCCTTCACAGTATTTGTGAACCCCTCTATAGCACCACCAGACAGTTGTTGGTACCCTTTTGTCTGTCACACAGGTATTAACAACTGTACTACTGTAAAGAGAAAATTATATATCTGCACATCCAACAGGTACTGTATGTTCTCACTGCCTCCATGAATGACATCCCTGCTGGCAAGCTTCATTTTCCAGGTACTGTCATCGCTGCGTCTGCTATCCATTTGCTTAAGGAAGAGCAGATCTTATACGGTGATCTGATGTTTTGTGTGTAAAATCTCATGTCACCATAGTACTGGACTATGTATGCAGACTCAGACCAGTAGAGTGAGGAATACTGCTTCAAAGCCTGGATGGTGAATTATGCACCCAGGGTGTGGGTTTCCTTTTGCACATTTCTCTATAACCTGGTTGTGTAGGATGGCAAAGTCAGTATTCTGCAGCTCTGCTGAAGGATCATCACATCCTATTTAACTATGTTCTAAATGCACTGTGTGTTTGTGGCTAATGTCAGGCATCTTTAGTTCTACTCTCTTGTGTACATTACAGTGACGGTGTGGGCCGTAATGGAGGGTTGCTCCATTTATTGTGGACAGATGAGCCAAGGCACGGACAGTGAAGGTAAACAACAACAAAGTTGTGGGAAAACAATAATGTTGAAAGTCTGACAGTCAACACCACAAACCTTTCTAACACATATTCAGTCCCTGTAGCCGTATTCTGACGATACCCACGTGACCCCTGAAACGGAAGCAGACTGGAACTTAGTGCTTTTACTTATTAGTGTGAACGCACAGAGCCAATGTGAGAGCAAGACCACAAGGGCATAAAGTCAGCACACTCATTTGCCTGCCACACTGACATTTTCTACAGAACATCATGATGGAAAAAAATAAATATTAGCCTCTGTGCGTCTTAAATACTGTACTGAAAATGCCAAACTTCTCAAATGAGAGGATTTTACGCCTTTCTAGTTTAGAGAATAGATAATTAGAATTAAATTGAATACTTTTTTGGACAGTTGGACAGATGTCACATTGGCCTCTGGAAAATCATCTTTTTGTTTTTTTTTATATTTTAATACTTTTTAAGCTATACTAGTTATGAACAGATTAATCCATCATGAAAACATGTTATATGCAGCAATTTTGAAAATACTACATTTTTTGATCAAAATTGTGCAAGAGCAGTGTACATACTAGATGTTTTCCTTACACTTGAAATGACCAATTAAATGTTATTTGTGTACTACTTGAAATGCAGCTTAGTGCTGTTGTAAATTGTGATTATCTGACCCATAAGGATAGTGTCAACTTTTTAGCCAGATACCATTAGGCAGTTTTACAAACTTACTATAAACACTGACTGTAGCCAACGGTGATGGGAACGTTATTAAACTTCCAGCCTTCACACTCCTTCAGATCTTCAATCACCACCAGCATTCAGGATTTCTCCTCCATGTTTCAATAACAGTAATTACAGCTGGCACTGTTCTGGATAGACTGATGGTCAAGTCAAAGAAAACTGATAACTTGATTCTGCAGTGATTAACGCTTTAATGAAAATGTACAGTTAACCCAATGAGCACAAAACAAGCATCACCATAACAGATAACAGCTCAGCATTACACCACCCGTTGGGAGTGCAGTGCCTGATAAATACAAGCTGAAGAAGAAATCTGTTGATTATTTTGAAACAGTATCATATAATCAGAGAACGTCCTGGTGCAGGTCGAATGAAGTACATTTCAAAGATGAACGACACAAAGGTTAATTCCATGTCATTTCGTGTAGAGTATTACACTTCTGAACAGAAAATGCAGGCCATAACTCTATTGCCACTTCAGTGGCACCTTCAACCATTCCTACTTAACAGTGTAAGGCAGAAAATGAGCCAAAGAGACTGGAGCAGAGCGGGAATGTGCTTTAACAGGATAAAATGATTTACAGGTATGAGATTCCCATTAGAGTGTGCTAATTGTTTCCACACCATTAGTGACAGTTATCTAATGAAGGATATTTAACCAGGCGCTGTAGTATATCACACAGTTCCTCTCGGGTTAGAAATGAGAGGCAGTGGACCCCAGTCTATGCCCTTTCCACCTGCACCACCTCAGTAGCATGTAGATCATTGGGTCATTTCTACAGGACTTCCCAACTAAAACAAACCGTTTTTTTGTTTTTACATTTACTTTCAGCAGATTTACAAAAGGCTATGCAACTTGTAAAAACACAAGCATAAATTTGACTAGAAGAATTTGACTAGAAAAAGAAAGGCACAAAAATTGATCCCTTGGAGGCTAATTCAGTGGGCTGTGTAAAATCTATACATTTAAAACAATGTAAAATACAGTAGATCATCTAAACAAGCCTGAATTTTTTTGCAGCTGGTAGGATGTTTAGGTATATATAAAAAAAAGGGATTTTTACGTTATGGGGGTATGTAAATGAATCATCTTAAAATATTTAAGATCACAGAGGGCTGTCAACAATGTAAAGTTAAAATTTGTTTTGCTGCACCTTAAGTTTACAATCAATCAGTCTTAATGTAGGGGCTCAGCTATTGATATCAGGCAGGAAAATATGTGGGAGAACAACAACAATGCAAGCTTTAGGCTGTAGAGAACTGGCTGCGTGTGCCTTCTCCAGATGTCAGTCAATGCTCAAAAAAAGTATGTGAAATTTCACAAACAGGAACAATAACAAGCATTGTGAAATGATGCTTGAAACACTATGAACAATATTTGGACTGTGTGGATGTAAAAAATGATCACAGAGGATGTCAGTCAGGTCCAGGATCAGCTCCTTCCTCCATACTTCACTCGCTACTCTCTTCCAGCTCCTTCTTCAAGCTGCAGCGGAGATAACAGAACCTCAGTGTTAAAAACAGACATTAAAATCTACAAAATGTACATAAAGTGTTCAAATGTTACAAATGCTCCAGTCACCTTTTCAGGTAGGCGTGCACATTATCAAAGCCATGATATTTAGCCAGGTAAACCAACACTCCTGTAGCACAGCGACCGTCTCGGGCCCGGCAGAAGCTGCAGTTACAGATCCCTCTGCATGGCGGGCACTGCCACTCCTACCAGGGACAACGAGAATGAGATCAGTCAGGCTTGCCCAACACACACATGATCAAATCTGAAAACAATCTTGTATGTTTAGGTACTCACCGGGTTCAGAAGAGCGTCTTGGACCTCCTCTCCGTAGCGGTTACGGAGACAGGGACCGCAGAACTGACCCCTCACCCCCACACACTCTGGATTACGGCAGTTGGTTTTGGTGTCGATTGTTTTCTGGCGGCACTGGTGGCAAGTGGATCCCTGAAAATAAAGAGTACATTTTTTTTTATCTTCAGCCAAAGAGCTTGACAAACAAATGCAGCTGCTCAAATCTTTTCAGCATTGCAGTGAATGTGGGACGTACAGTGGAGCTGTTGTAGACTTTTTCCCGCACGTTGTGGCAGATGGCCTGCAGCTCTGCCTCTGTGACGTCCTCCACAGGCCGCACTACATGAGGGATGGCCTTGGTACCATTGAAGGAACGGCGACGGGGCTGTGCATGAAATAAATGTTGTTAATCAGAATGTGATTAACACCTATACTGTTATATTAGAAGAATTTGACAAGACGCGCACACTGATATGACTTACTGGCTCATCATCTTCCTCATAGTAGCGGCTTTTGCGAACCAGGCAGAACTTGTCCTCGGGCTCCTCCTCTGGAGTTGGGCTGGGGGGTCCATCCACCAGTGTGCGGGACCGTGTGTGGGGTCGAGACAAACGCTCTGGGTTTCTCCTAAAAACTCCCGGAGTTCCCATCGACCGCCGAGGTGCCCGTCGAGGCTGAAGAAGTTCAAATAGTACCAATTAATACAGAGCACTGACAAAGCACCACCTGGACAGATTAAAATATTTATCTTCAGGTTAACTTACCGTAGTGGATGCCGACACTGCCATCCGTCTTGGGAAGAGTCCAGGTACTTTGTTCAGCTCTGCCATGAGCTTTGCAAGCTAAAAATAAATAAATTATGAATGAGATATGGCACAATGAAAATGGAGGCTATTCTGGCCAAAGTTCAGCTCATAGTACAAATGAATGTGAAACAAATACAGCTAATTGTACCATTTCTTTGTTCTCCTTAATATTCAGGGCTCTCTTGTCCATGACGTTGTCCTCTGGCTCAGAGTCCGAGTCCTGTACTTTAGTTTTATGGAGTGGTTCGGATGCAGGCCTCTTCTTGCCCGTCTTCTTGGTGGGGAATGTCATGGCAACCTTCAGGACATTGGACCTGCGGCCACGCCTCGGAGGTTCAGAGTCTACTTTCTGAAAGAAAATACAAGTTATGGTTAGAAAAAACTTTTGTGGTGTCTGATGAAGTTCTGAAATATGTTGCGATTGTAGAAATTGTATTTCTCCTTAAAACTTACCATGGCTTTCATCTGACTGTTGATCACATTCTCCTCAAACCCGAGGCACGTATCCTCCTCTGATGTAGCCTCGAACACCTTTGGTTTCACTGCCATCCTCCTCGTCGGTCTTAAGCTGCCCCTCTAAAACACAGACGCAATCTTTAGTTGCAGATGGCGATGCAGAGACCCTACACATTCACCTCCATTTGATAGGAATGGTATTTTACTTGATAGCATTTTATCGTTACCGTATTTGCAAAGCCTCCATCAGAGCCGAAGCTATCACAGCTGTCATCGGAGGAAGAAGAGGAAGTCTCCATGGGAACCAGCGGGACGCTGCGGAAGCTCCTCAGACTCATCCTGGTAGATGGAGGCTGGGCTGCCAGTTTCTATGAATGATAACAGGCAAGTTTAGAAAACATGAGATCCTTTTTATAACCAGCTACAAAAGTGCACAGGAAGGTTTCTTTTTCTATATTCAATACAGTTTATCAAACTTTATTGTCACTTGCCACTGGAGGATACTAGAGAAGAACATTGACCACTGAACTGAGTGGACTCCCGAGCATCAAATCAGGATGTTTCTTATGTAATATAGGCACCAACTTCTGAATTAACATTTACATAACAAACTGTTGGATTTCTTTCAGTGATCTTGCTTGCTAGACTTCAAAAGGGTTCATGGTAGGGCTACGAGTAACGATTACTTTCATTATCAATTAATCTGACTCTTTCTCAATTAATCGCTTGGTCAATAAAATGTCTAAAGCCCAAGTTGACATGTTCAGCTGCTTATTTTGTCCAGGAAAAAAAACAGTCCAAAACAGAGAGATTAAATCATAGAAGATTAAATCTGGCAAATATTAAAGTTTAAAAACCTGGTATCAGTTTTGTTTTTTTTTGTTTGTTCTTTGCTTAAAAAAATAATTATAATCCGTCAAAGTGTTTGCAAATTAACGTTAATTTTCCGTCAATAGACTAATCGATCAAATGTTTCAGATCTAACCTTGGTTTATCCTATGGGACAACCCCTGTCGACAAACCTTAGCCAAATACAGGTAGTTGTGCATCCCTCAATATGATTAACAAGCTAACATTTACATTAATTTTAACTCCATCTTAACTTTTGTACACTGACGTTACCAAAGGGTGGCATAACTTTAAACCTGACTGATTAATTAAAGCATTCACTCTGTTAGTTTGACACAAAATGATAGTTTATCATGCCCAGTGTTGTAAGTCAGCAAACTTTGAAACGTTGAATAAACGTTGAAGGTAACCGTTAGAGGAAACGCAGGATTTAAATGGCAACTCAACTGTTACAATGTGGTCGCAACTGCAAGAATTTAACAAGACACACAATTACTGATAACGGATTCAATGAATAAAATGTTAAACTGCTTTTCTTACCTGGGAGCGCGTGGCTGGCATTTTTTCCCCCCTTTTATTGATCGTCCAAAGATAAACAGAGACACACAAACACTCCGTGCAGCAGCTCTGCAGCGAACAAGGCAGGTCCTGCAGCTGCACCAGCCCACATGCTGTTCGTTTCCCGCGCCACTGCAAAGTCCTGAAAGCTGCATAAAATGCATTCAGGTAGTTCAACAAAACTATAAACTTTCTGCATGAGATGGGAGGCCAAATTCATAACCGAAGCTTGTTATCAATATTTTAAAATGTGCTCGACACTTCTTTAAATAATCAAACTTCACAAACTAATGAATTTTATGAGGCACTTGCTGTGTGTCTTCCATGTACTTTGCCGCGGCGCGAATATTTTACTCGACAATTTGCATGCGAGGCGGGTAAAATGTTGAGCTGCTTCCAACTTTGCAGCTATTAAACAGGTCAAATTTCAAAAGGTCATTTTGTGTTCAGACTCAACTTCAGCAGTAACTTTCACGTTATAGCAAACAGATTATACTAATGAAATATATAAAACTTTGTTCAGACTTCATAATATGAATATTGCAGTTACACTTGATGTAGGTTACAGCTGATGAAGGAATTAAAGAAAGATTTATTGGCAAAGGAAATAAGAAGATATGGAAATTTAATTTACTAAAGCTGAATAAAAGGGAATAAATAAGAACAGATATCACTAAAGACTGGCTATAAAAATGAGATAAGACATCTTTATGTAAACAACAGGAAGTGGGTTGAAGCTTTAAAGAGGCGAACACAATAACAACGCTGGGGTGGGGCACACCAGATCAAATAAGACTTTGCACTACTGGGTTTATTACTGTATATTGTCAAACAAAGGAATCAGTATCGTGTTATGTCTGTGCCAAAATACTCTGCAGAAAGAGACAAGAGGCAGCTCAGGAAGTGGATGGAGTTGAAGAAATGAGTCTGGACATTTTATCCAATCCTGAGTGAGGGTGTTATAACAGTTTATTTGGTTGCTTGCGAGAAACTGGGCTGAAAAATAGAATCATTTTTGAATGCAACCAAAGCGCTGGTTGCCATCTGTCATTGAATGAAAGAAATCAAGTGAAGAACAAAGACTGAATTGTCCATTTTTATAATAATAATAATAATAATAATAATAATAAATACAAGCTAAGCATAGGCTCATTTTTATTAACCTGACAGGAGCCAGTTCTTAAAAAATAAACACACACGGTCATACATATTTACATCATAGGCATCAGTGTGATTCTCTTACAACAAGCAGTTCATGTTTGAGCATGTAAGCAGACATAATACATATGTAAAACCTTTTCAGCGCATGACATGTTCAGCATACAAGAAGCTGTCAGTTCACGTGTGGCCCACGTTAAGTTCTTCCACCGGCGCCGCGTCCTCCCCTGCCCCCTCTCCTCTGGCGACCTCTGACTTGTTTATTGTCCTGCCGTGGTAATCTTTTCTGTCGCTCCACTTTGATCCACCCTCCATCGCTGGCTTTGGCCCCCTCTTTTTCCTCACTGGGGTTTTCTGTCACAGACAATATACCTGGTATCACGGAGGGGCGGTTCTGTGGTGTGACAGTGTAACTGTTGGACCGTGGCCTCCCTGGCTGTCGCGAGGTTTTGCTGGTTTTATTATGAATATAGCTACCTCTAGTATTGGTCCATGCATGTCCCCTACCCTGCCCCCATCCCACAGTTAATGTGTTGCCAAAGTAGTTGTTTCGGCGGTGGTCATGCACTGCTCCAGCACTTTGCGGACGCTCTCGTTCCCTCTCTGAGGCGCTCTCTGACGTGGTGCTGGAAGGGCTGCTGCCCTTTGACCCAAGATGGAGCGGGGAGAGTTTGGCCGACAGGCTGGTAGTTGGCGAGGAGCTGCGTGAGTCGATCCAGGGAGATACATGGACGCGGTTTGGAGAGCGACGCACAGCTGCAGCATAAGAAAACCCCTGGCTTTCATGTGCAGACAGGAACTGAGGCAGAGTGCAGGCATCAGATCTAGTGAAGGCAGTCTGAGCAGCAGTCGTCTGCAGGGATTTCTGGGTCATCATCTGCCTCTGCCTTACGTTGTACATCCATATGGGATCAATATCTAAAAAAGAAGATATGCACTGATAAAAATGCATTCTGTGTTTCATACTGCGGCCATCTGCATGAGGTTTCTGCCTGATAAAAGGGAGTTTTCCTTGCCACTGTCGCCTAGTGCTTGCTCATGGTGGGAATTGTTGGGTCTCTGTAATCTCTGTGAGAGAGTACGGTCTAGACCTGCTCTATGTGAAAAGTGCCCTGAGATAACTTCTGTTATGATATGGGGCTATATAAATAAAACTGAATTGAATTGAAAAATTGAATTGAAAACATATTTGTGATATCTTGAATTCATAGGAAATTCAACAGATAACAATCTTTATTTGTCCAGCAGTGAAAACTGTTGCTTTGGAAGTCTCCAGGTCAACAAAGACAACAAAACTGTAAATAAAACAATTACCAGAGTTGGACCTGTCCCTGGGGTTCCAGTCGATGTCAGCTGGTGCTGTTTCGATGACCAGCTCCACAGTCTTGATCACGTCTTGTCCACCACTGAGACTCCACGTCACTGGACAGCTGTGTCTGGAAGACTTTATTGACTTAACATCATTCTGAAGTGTCAAGTCAAAAGAGAAGGAGAATATGAGGATATTTAATGTCAAAAATAATTACACTTGTCGCACAGGGTTCTGTGATTGCCTTTGATGCATTTTCAAATATATATTTAAAATGACTGATGTGTAGATTTCCATTGTTTTGTGAGGTGTCTCCCACAGCTACTGAAACGACTCACCTCATAAGTTACCGTGTAGTCCACTCTCTGGTTCTGCTGTATTCCAACGATCCATTTGTCCATCACAAAAGGGGGCTGCGTTGCAATCACATTAATTCATAAAAAATCTCACTATGGCAACCACAATACAACAATCCTATAGGGAAATGCATAGACACCATTTAGCATCAATTAAAACACGAGTGGTCTTGTCATTTGTAACTTGTTCGGGAAATGTGTTTCTGACGACACCTTAGTCATCCGCAGGATTTCCACATCCTGTCGGTTGGCATTAAAGATGACATCTTTGATGTAGGTTACCGCAACGTCATCTCCATCAAGTTCCATGTACATCTTCCATTTGCAGTCCTTGAAAGAAAAGAGCTAATGGTGAGATAATGTATGTCTGGTCTGGTACACTCAGAAACAACACCTGACTGTATGGAAAAGTTTATAATTGCAGTGTGGAGAACTTGGGTTACTTGTACTCTTGTATATAAACCAACAGCACAACCTAGAGGTAGTTTAATGGTAGTGGCACATTATTGGTCACAAAGCCTCATATTGTGGGGGAGGACAGAATTTATAACATAAAAATATTATAAATAAATTGCAAGGGGACGAAAAATTAGAAATTATATCAAATGCAATTTGTATACAATATCTAGGGCATTGTGAAACACATTATTTATAGAACAGATATGAATGGAAATCAGTGCTCCACCTTACTATACTAATGCCTCAACATGGAATTGTTGCATTTCATAAAATTACTATAACAGAGAGAAAGAAACAAATGATAACAATAATTTTATGTCAACATTGTAAATTCCTTTTCAAACATTTGATGTTATTATTCTCAGTGGGATTAATTTCTTGGAGCAGGAATCTGGTCGATTTTGGCTGATAAGGGTGAAGGTTTTTCCTCATGAGTTACTGCCAGCGGGACACATCAAATCCTCACTAGGAGGCACAAATCTGAACAATTCCCCAGCCCTCTTCTCCTGCATACTGAATGCTGACGAAGCAGTAATGATTCTGCCAATCCCCAAAAGCCAGCCACGAAACCACAGGTCACTGCTTAATAACCACATAGGGTTCATGGCACAGGCCAATCCATTGTGTAGTGATCACAGAGAAAGACATCAGAGGAGTGGCACTAACACACTCGTCTGAGGAGCCTTCGCCCTCTCCTGCATCGTCCCCAGGGGCTGGAAACGGCTCAAAGGGGAAGCTTCAGCAAGCCTCTGGCTCAGAAACACACCAGTGGCCTCGCGCTGGCCTGGTGTCGGCACTGGACGGTCGCACCGGGGCTCCCAGGTCCATGCTAGTCTAATCACTCCAGCAGAAACAATGTCTGGTAATGATGCCTAGGACCCGAGTGCGTCTAATGACAACTCATACATAATTCAGCACCTTTCACTTGGCTGCACGGTGATATCCTCATTAGTAGGGGACCCTCAGTGGCTGTCAGATGGTGGCCGCACAATCGCAGGCCCTCATTTTGTCTTTGAGAAGTGCAGCTGCTTCCATGACATCGCCAGCAAAGAGGGGCGAAGAAAAAAAAATGCAGTGCGGGTTTGTTTTATTTAGTGCAAAAAACCTTCCAGTTTGTAAAAACAAGGCTGACACGGAACCTGACACCAGGCAGGGGAAAATAATTAGCTCTCATTTTCTCAGCCTCCTGTTTCCTTCTCCCTGCTGTGTTTTCTACCCACTAAACCACCACATGTCAGAAGAAATGGGAGGCAATTAGCAGGCTCGTTTCAGCCCTGCCGAACACACTGAAAGAGGACTATTTATGATGGGACAATGAACAGCTGAAAGATTAAATAACGTTTGCCTTTTAAAAAGAAAATGACTTCTGGCTAAATGGGCTATTTCTGATTAAATTCAAACAGCAAGTGAAGAGCCACCCTTTCTCCACAGTTTGAGACCCTAACAAAGGGCTGTGAGCAAGTCGAGGTGGATGTGGTACATGGCTGAGAATGAAATGTTTATTTGTCTGGTTTTATGCATGTCTAGTGATGCCTTCAATGGTCACTATAACAGCCATTATCACAAATCCTCCGAACAAACAGCTTCAGTGCGAGGAGGCTGATTCAATCATGGCAAACGCATGATTCTATTTTTACAAGGTAACAATTATTACCAAACTTATCAAAGATGTTAACAATAGATAACAACCCCGATCAAAGTAGATACAACATTTATTTGTGATTGTCCTCAATTCTTTGGTTGCCCTTCACAGAGTGAATGATGTGTGTGTGTGTGTCACTACAAACTTACAGAATTTCCGATTCCTGGTTTCCAGTGGTACCCAAACACCAGCTCCAGGTTTACAGTTTTACTCCTCTCCACCTCCTTTTCCAGCTCATCCTAGGGAGAAAAGAGGTTTAGTCCAAAATATGCACTGAAAACCAAAAAACAACTCTTCCTGAAGATAAAGAAGAAACTTTATACCTTCAACAGAGGCGGGAAGTGGACGAACCCGAGGTAATCATTAGTCAGCTTTTCAATTTCACACTGCCAAAGAGAAAACGTAAGATTCACTGTCATTCCAAATATCAATAAGCATAAATCTCATCCTGTAAATTATGTGTGGATTAAAAAAAAAAAACAAGACAGTTGTGGTTAATAGTTAACTGTGCCTTGCCTTCAGGTGCATGACGTGACCTTTGGACTTGACCCCCATGTCCCGCATGTCGTTCTCTGTGAGCAATAGCAACCTCTTTCCAGTGATGTGATTCTCCTTAAACAGGTCAGCATACAGCTGCATGCCACATGTACCCTCCCCTGAGACAGTTTTTTAAACAACAGATCACAAATAAAAGAGTCTGAAGTCGGATTAAAGATTATCTCGCAGTGTACAACTTCAGAAAGTAAATGAACAAACCTGCACCAAACATTTGCTGCATCCAGAAATACTGAAGGGATAAAATGGGAATATATTAGTTTTAATCGTAACAATGTGAAAATCAAAATTAATACATTAGTCATGAGGTTAATACAATTATACTGACCACATGCTCCTCTGTCCATGTATAGATGTCAAGGGTGGGCAGCAACTGCATAAAAGCAAAAGACAAATAGAAGTAACAGCAATAGAATTTTTGTTTGACAGACAGCATGAAATATGTGTGTATTTATGACAGATGTTAAAGTAAAAATCACAAGACTTAAGTAAATGTTATTAAAATGGAAAATAGTCATGTTTTCCACGTCTTCGAAGCCATTACTTTTCCGGTTATTGTGCCGTGCGATTAAGACAGCTTGCCTCTAATGGTCTATATCAAACTGAAATGTCCGTCTGACTGATCTAACGTGATCTATTTGAATGATAAATCATTTATTGCTCATTAAATGTAATCAGGCAGAAACTTGCCAGCCAAAATAAAGATTTCATCATTGTGATCATGAGACTGGTGTGTAATGACAGAAATAATGCCATGGAAAATTGGAGGAAAGATGACTAAATGAATGAGTAATCCCCATTCACTGTCTTCTTCCCACGACATCTGATAACAGCTCAGATTATGAACTGAATGCCGGTCTCAATAGACAGTCGCTGCCATACATTTCAGTGCAGCCCGCCGCCTCATAAAGCCACTCAGCCCTGCAGCGTTTTCCGCCTCCTCCAGTGCTGTGGTTCGGAAGTAAACAGATTCAGAAACACTCTGCCTCTGCCAAAGTCTCATTGGAGTGACTTAACATCACTTTTCGAGCTGCATATTGTATTTCACAAATGCTGCCATGCTTCTTTTATTAAGATCCGTGGCATGTTGTTGACAAAGGTACCTAGATCTCAAATTCAAAATGGGAGCACATTTTTTGTGTTTTTAAAATGTGTGTGTGGAATCTGCAGGGGGAAAAAGAAAAGAGACTTTGAGTTTGGGTTTAGTTCACACAATTCTGCCCCCATGTGGACTAAGCTGATGATGGGAAACCAGACCATGAATACCAGGAGTTACACAGTGGCATGAAGTTAATATCACAAGAAGCAGCTCAACAAAAATGCCAAGTGAAGCAACATATTTTACAATCTTATTAAAATGGTGTCAGTCACGCTCTGTTCCGTCATAAAATGTTTGGTAATAAAGTAGTAATACAACATAATTCTCATGAAACATTTCATCACTGCAAGTGAAAGTAATGAAATCTACTGAAGACAGACAGATCGGCAGAGAGTTGAAAGAAACTGATTTATTGACAAAACTGTGAAGGATGCAGGAAAAAAAGTCAGATCAAGAAGCTGCTAGTTGTATGATTTTGGCGGAAGCTTGAAGAGACGACCAAGTGTGGAGGCTGAATGTTTCAGGATGCCCTAAGTGTCTGGATTTCACACAGGGGAATGTAAATATTGGTCAGAGTCTGTCTTCATTGTTACATCTAGTCTAGTATGCATTGGTCTTGATGGCACAGGAGTACAGGCAATGTTTGAATAGGAATATTAGCTCATGGCAGGAAGCTAACAAGCAACAACACAGGAATACAGAGGATTACATCCTCATGAGACTGGCTGATGATAACAAGCAAAGGGGACAATTTAATGGGCTACGCTCAAGGAAGCATGTCCTTCCCCCAGATGAAGCATAATACCTAACTGAACACTAATGCTAATACGATTTTCTCTACTGTAAAGTGCAGGTCTTGAGGCTAATATTCAGTTAAACCATATGGTGTGATACTGTATGTAAAATGTGTATATAGAAGGAAATTATTCTATTAAAATCAATACTGTGACTTCTTTGGTGAAAACTGTGACTTCTGATTGAGGCCTCTAGTGCAGAAACATTGTTATTATTATTAATTATTTCTTTATTTTCTTCTTTGAAAAAAATCTTTTTGGGCCTAAGAAAGAAGCCTTTCTTGAAAAGTAAAATGTAAAATAAGAGAATGAAGCTGACAGTCACACGGCAAAGTCCCTATCCTGCTGTTTTGAACCTGGGTCAGTCAGAGGAAAAAACATGTACTTTCTCATCCTGGTAAGAGACTGCATCTCAACAACTGCACTCCACCACATCCAGAACAAATTGGCCAATCTTAATGTCAGCAAAATGTCACTTCATCATAAAAGCCTGGCCTTCTCTAAGCAACTGGCTCACGTGGCTCTTTCTTCACAGCATGGCACTATACATCCAGTACATTAGGCATACAGTAAATGACATCCATAATATCCATAGGTGGAGGGGTACAAATGTGTTTTTGTGCTATATTCAGCTATTTCTGAAGGCACATCATGAATATCTTGAACAGAGTAGAAGGACTAGTATGCCAAGATAGGTTTTCCGAGGACAAAGTAAAGATTACTGAAATAACTAAATAATTAACATGACTTAAAAAGCAATTCACTAAGAAATAGTGCATCCACAACGCCAATAATTCATTATCAGATTCAGATCACAGATGCAGCTGTGGCAAAGAGCTTTATTCACTGTCGTCAGACCAAGTGAAGCGTCCCATCCCCAGAGTCATGTTGATTTTGTGTCCTTCTCTGACACAGCTCGACATGGAGGAGTTCTGCCTGGCCTGCATGTTGACCTGCATGCCCGAGTGCAGGACGGGCCGGCCAAAGTCCAAGGAAAACACGTCCTCAAAGCCTTTCATCATGGACTGCAGATTCACCTCCTCGTTACTGGAGGTTGTGATCTGACACGACATCTGTGAACTGTTTGATTCCTCCGTCTTAGACTGATAGAACGACTTAGCACTTATCTTTTTTGCCACAGGTAAGAAGAGCTGAGAGGCAGAGACAGGTGAAGAGTGGGGGGGGCACAGGGGTAAAAGAAAAGAAGAGAGGATAGAAAAGAAAAGGAAGTAAGTAATCATGTTTTAAACCACAGAATAAGTGTAAATAAGAAAAGTGGACAATTTTAACCCCAATCCAAGATGTGATTTATAAAACTAGATGGTAAAGGGTTGTTAACAGAACAGAACAATAGAGTAAGGGTAGGATAGGAAAAGAAAGGAGACAGGAAATGATTTTAGTGTGCTTGATTCAAAGGTTTTGTTGACCATTTCATACTATACAATAGAAAGTGTGTTTTGCTGAGTGACAGCTACACTACTGTGGCATTCGGTCACACAAGGTTTTGAGAAAATAACCGCGTTCTGTTCACAGAAACACAAGTGAAAATGAGGAAAATGAGAATATAATCTGCTGTGTCTTTTGCATGCCAACAATACAATGCAGGCCAACAAAAGCCGTGAACTGCAGGTCAGACGCTCACAATTCAGTATCAAGTGGGGAATGCAGCATTCACTCTGTGCATCATGATGCAAATGTACTTGTCGGGCAACCATGCACTACACTGCACATAAATGCAGTACTGCCAATAATATACATTGCCCATAATGTTCTCATAATGTGCTTTTTCCTTTACTTCTCATTCCACACGTTTTATTTTCACTTCACCGCATTCCCATTTCCTCTTCACCCCAGAGGAAGATCAGGGGAATTCTGTCCCTCTCCTAATGGGTTTCAGGAGACACGCGTGTGAACAGCAGTGTAAAAGTGAGGTGCTAATGCTGTGACCACTTGACAGCTGTCCTGAGGGTGAAGGTGGACCAAGATGGAGAGGGGATAATGAGGAACTCACCGGGCTGTTGGACTGGTCGATGAGTTTGCGCTCCCACATCTTTAGACGCCGCTCTCGCTCCTTCAGCTCCTGCTCTTTGGTACTCAGGTCTCTCTCCAGCTTCTTAAGTCTGTCAAGTGTGGCTTCAATCTCACACCTGCAGTACACAGCGACAGAACAACGTCAACAATTCAACAAATATCTTCACACTGACTATTGAAAAAAAAGCCTGCCCATTTTTGTTCCATATGTTAAAGCCTGGCATGATTTAATATTTTTCTGTTTGTCAACAAATCCCAAGAAAAGGCTGAAACCTTCTCTCAACACTTCAAGCCCATTTCTTCCTACTAAAGACGTGAATCTAAGGGTTGTAAATATATATATTTTTAAAAACGTATGTCCTAAAAAAACCCGGCACTGTACAGTAAATAGTGCACTTGTCGGTGACTATTTTCAGCTGCGGATTAATATACATTTGGTGCCATAGAGATTATTTTTGCAGCAGGACAGTATATGTGGGATTGACTCAGTAAACCACGATGCTTGTGTTCATTGAAATGAAGAAACATGTCATCCAGTGCAACTCTGTGGCTCATTGATGTGTTGTAACCCCTAGAAATACAGTTTACCCTTTTTATTTTTCCTTAATTAGCTTTAAGGTTAACTGACCTGCAGTATGTGAATCATATATTTTGTATGAACTTGTGTGATTTGAAGTGATATATTCAAACCCAAGACTCTCTGTTTTTTATGGCTGCATCATTCTTTTAAATGTAAATATTTGGCATATTTGGAAACTTTGGGATTTCCACTAGAATTTCAAATTAAGTTGTGTGGGTTTGAACAAGTTTATCTGCACAGCAGTTGCTTGTAATGACTAACTCACTGACATGCCGGTGGGTTAGTCATTACAAGCAATTGCCAATTTAAGAAGTTAAGGAGATCTTAGCTTAAGATTTTTTTTTCATGGGATTTGTTGACAATAATCACCAGCCTTATCCTTCAAACTACACAGTGTGAATAGTGAAAGGAAAAACAGTCAGAGTGCTAGGACAGTAAGCAGACATACTAAAACAAAATAAAATAAAACTCCTCTGTAAACAACCCAGAGATGCCCTGCAGTCAGAAGGTGATTAGTCTGCGTCTGAAGCTTTGAATGCCAAGGACGGGACAATGTCTCGTGTTCACTTCATGCTGGGGAAGTTTGTTTTGCCCAGCAGGTGGGGCTGCACAGTGTGTCCTGGAAATCCATGCTGAGCTTCAGCCCAACAAAAACTTTGTTCTCACACATTCATGTTTAGACACATGCAGCCCAGGCAGGAAAGCCCATCCTTACTCCTCCCGGGCCTCTGGTTCCTCCACCCTGACGCTTCCCACCTCAAACAGTTTCCACTCTTGCTCAACTTCCTCGCTCAAAGAATCAAAATCAAAACTCATCAGGTCAAAATCAAAGGTCAAATACTTTAGTTTATGACTAAATACCAGCAACAACAAAAAAATACCACGCTAAACTGGGATGGTGAACATGGTAAAACATTATACCTGCTAAGCATCAGCATGTTAACATTGTCATTGTGTGCTGTGCCTAAGTACAGCCTCACAGTGCTGCTAGCGTGGCTGTACACTGTGCACCCAACTTAGATGTGAACGCTCTCAAACACCCTTCAAGCTGAAAGTCAGCACTTTTACCTGGTAGAAATAGTTTCATTTGAATGAGCTACAGTACAGCCAAAATCATGAAAAGCATATCACTGCACTAAAACGTATCAGTCCGCACTGTATGCTGTATCTATTCCTTCGTAAAAGAGGAACAACCCAACAGATCTCACTGCTCTGAGGTCAGCATAACATCTCTCTGGTGAAGCTACCTCCTGCTCTGGTCACCCACATGCCTCTCCTTCCAAAGCGCAGAGTATCAAACCTCTTGAGCTACAACAAACGCGTCTTTCTGTGTCACACATTCTCAGTTTCTGTTTTCCAGCAGCGAGATTCACTCCAACCTGCTCCACCTGCAGATGGCTGCCTGGACATGATGCCACCAGTACAACTTCTGAGGAAAAACCTCAGAGCACAGACAAGCCCCGCAGAGAGGCAGACAGAGAATAAAGTAACAGCTGAGACTCAGGCTGTGCTGAACATCACCAAACCTCCAGCTGCTCATACAACCCAATTAAACACTTCTACTTGAAAAAGATGGTGATTATTTTTAGGGCCTTATGGGTAAAGAGAGGAAGTATATCCAGATGGATGATTCTTTGGAGGTTTTCATGCCTTTATGTAGCTATCAGTGTAATTATTAAAGATCTATATGCACAATCTCAAGTCTTTTTTTTGAATTTCACGGCCCCCATCAGCTACATTTCCACATCATTCTTTGAAAACAGTTGCACATTTCCTTAGGCTGAGGCAGTATATTGGTGAAAAAAGAGAGTTATAAATACATTTACTGGGCCTGGCTGATCTCATTACCTCCATTCAGCCTTGTTGTGAAGGAAAGAGTTGCACTGTTGAGGAAGTTGGCTGTCTTTAGACATGGACTCCAAAGTAGAGAGGATCTGCTTGAACATTGGCCTTTCCTAAATCAACATACAAACATCATTATTAGTACGTGATTCAAATGAAAAGATACATATGTTGTTAATTTGCATGCTAATGTAACTTAGCAGATCACTCACTTTTGCCTCTGTTGCCCAGCAGTTCCTCATGAGCTCAGCAAAGCTGGCAGGACAGCCACTAGGGATGGTTAACCTCTGAAACACACACGGTCAGTCGTAGGATGAGCTGCTGGTTAGGGAGCTGAACTAAACTAAAGGGGTGCTGATTTAAAGGAATAGTTCAACATTTTTTAAACATACGCTTATTCACTTTCTTGCCAATAATTAAATGAGGAGATCAATACCATTCTCATATCTGGTAAAAAACCAGAACTTGAGGTTTTTACACTTCAGTTTTTGTTCGGATTTTACAAATGAGATATAGCGTGTTATTTAATGAGCTTAAAGGTGTTCAGGCAGAAAGTGAAGCGAATTTTCACCTCCTGACCGCGGGACCATTTGTGCGACCAGTGTGTGTCATTGTTTATTTGCTCCAAACAGCCAGTGTACCAGCTGTTCAGACGTTAGCTGTAAGCTGGCTACCAACGTACGCGCCGACAGTGTGTGTGTGTGGGAGTGTCATGAAGTGCTGCAGTATTTTAAATTTCAAAAAATCTGGTGTGACCGATTTATTTCCAGAAGCCTCTGACTGAACTCAGAAGTCAGCAGATTCTCCAGTTCTTTCTGTCATTTCCCTCCTGCCTCTCTCTCCTTTTTACTCTCGTCTGTGTAGGTTTATGTGAAGCCAATTTCCCCCCATTTACAGTTGTTATGCTACGCTAAGCTAACCATCTGCTGGCTGTAGCTTCATATTCACCGTACAGACATGAGAGGGGTATCGATCTTCTCACCTAACTCTTGGCAAGAAGGCAAATATGAGTATTTCCCAAAATGTCAAACTATTTCCTTAATGAGATATTTCACTATGACCCCAATCAGGAACATGAGTTATGAATAAAGTATAATGACATAAAAATGCAGTTGGGAACCATTCCTGACCATATATATTCCACAATACACCAATGAACCAAAATATTGATTCAGTGTGAAGGAAGGTTTATTTATCTTGACAATGATGATTGCCCAGTTCCAAGGGTCAATACTGTACATGTAATCACACACTGGAGTACCTCATTTTTCTCCACCACGAGCCAGGCCACTTGTAAACCTTCCAGGCCCTTGAAGGGTATCTCACGGGTAAGCATTTCCCAAAGCACCTGTCACAGAAGTCAAGAGCCAAGGTCAGTAAACAAACAAAGTTAATACTGTAAAATGATACGCAAACATGTATGTGTATGCTCTGTCAACATACATAACATCTGTGAATCTTCTGTTTTGCCCCACTTGGTGGTTGGCTTTCACAGAAAAAAAGTATAAATACATAAAGACTGCTGAGCAGATGAGTATCTTTTATCTGTTTATAGCATGTGTATTCATATACAAATAAACATTTAAAACACCTTTCTGTCTTTCTTGGAGATCAAATGCAACATACAAAATAGACAAAAAGATTCATTTTAGATTTCCACCAACGATTAGTCTGCCGTGATTTATGAAGTACAATAACAGTACTCCCTTGATAATTTAGGTTCTTTTCACTTGGTATTCAGCAGTGTCAGAAATAACAACCTGCGTTGACATCTTAAAAAATTAGATAATGAAAGGGCTCTGCTGTATATCTACCATATTTCTGCATTTCTGCACTTGCCAGCTGCCTCTCATTACATGTATGTATTTCACTATAGAAATAAGCTCCTCAGAAAAGTGTTTGGGGGGAAAACTGCATACTTAAATTTGCAATCATTTTGCATTACCTCTGACATAAAAAGCACTCACTGCAATCATAAAACATTGTCTGTTTAGCTTGTAAAATCCATCTGAGGAAACATAATTTTTACATATTTCTTTGTTAATTCATTGGGATTTTACATCCATAATTTACCCTTGTATAATAGGAAGTGCAGTTTTTAAGCTGATTAAGGGTAACTGGAAATGGTTTCCGTTATGAAACAACTTCCAAAAGTCTTTAACAGCAACTTCACAAGAGTTTCAAGAACACTGAAAAACACTGTAACTTTCTAAAAGTCTGTACTTATGCAAAGGTCAAAATAACTGCCGTTGTTAAGCAGAGAAAGAATTGCAGAAAGGAAAATATCAGTGGGGCTGGTTGACTGACAGTTTTTTTAAGCCATGAGAGATTTTAGTCCAAATTCTACAAATGTATTGAACATATTCAACTACATTTTATTTACCAAAATAAAAAGCATTATTGTCTGCAGTCAAAAAAATCTTAGTAAAAAGTCAAACTTAGGAACTTGTTATAAATGAGCTAAAAGTAACTTCTTGCAGTCTAAAGGGGCCAGTATACTCCATCAGAACTGCTTGCTGGAAGGTTAATTAGCTTCGGAAACCCCCTTTCCGATGTTGGATTAGAGAGTTGGAGTCTGTCTCTGATAATTTCTTTAAGTTTCTGAAACTGGCGATCTGACATTCACGCCCTGTTCATGCCATGATTGGTCAGTTGTGAGATAAACGGTTGTGATTGGCCCAACCAGGGCCTGGTTGGCTGGAAATCTGTCTGAATATGAGGGTGACCAGACGCATCTGCCAGAGCAAATAAAACATGAGCTCGCAGATCTCATCTGGTTCCCAGGCTAGTGAAGAACTACAGGCCTCCAGAGGTCACGTGTCAGGGCTGCATCACACCAGTCTTCACAACTTCATGCACATTTTGCCATGATTAATCCCTTTGAATGACTAGCATCATTCATTGTATTCTTTATATTTACGCATTATAAAAAATAAGCATATGTTTTATATGCTTCAATATACTGAAACATGCAAAAAGTAAGCTTGTGTAAGACATTTCCCCATGATAATAGTTATGTTGAAAAAATCAGATTCAATACTTGGAATATCAGAATTATTGTTTTTTCACAGCCAGTATAATAATTATAGCTCCTTTTGTAATTTATATAGGTATATGGTTAATGTGTACATTAGGAAGAATCAATCTAGTGTGTGAGCATTTAATTGTATTCATGTTATGAACTGGAAGGTATTGTACTGGGACAGACCTTAGGGTTATTTCCAAAATATTTTTTTTGGTTGGAAATTGTGTGTCCTCTGCTGCAGCTATGTGCTGTGACTCCTAATGGACTTAGGAGACCTCAGGAGCTCTCATAAATAATTTGGGAGCTGAGACCAAGTCCTAAGACTTAGGAACGTTTGTGTACAGTACGCATTCCTAATTATAAGAATAATGGCAACTGTCCTAGACACTATATGTCAGTCAGATAATTGTTGGCTTTTATCCCGAAGAAGGCAATATGTGCCAAAACAACGATCTATAGAAATCAAAATCTGAAAATTGTGTGAGAGTTATGAAAATGCTGCTTTCCCCTCCTTTCATTCTGGTCACTCACCACACCATAGGAGAACGTGTCACAAGTCTCAGACACAGGCAGGCTCTGGATCACCTCCGGAGCCATCCAGGGAAATGTGCCCACCAAGGACATGTGTGTTGTGTGGGTCAGGAACTTGGATGCCCCAAAATCACAGATCTGAAGTGATGAAAACAGAATTGAGATTAGCGTTGCTAACTAAATCAAAATGTTTACTTTAGAACAATGTGCTTATTATATGTATGTAATACTTAAAACCAGGCTGTAATAATCTGCAAGTGTGCATCTGGTGGTGATGCTGATATTAGTAAATTCTACACATGTGGGTATCTACTCTACCGTAATCACATCATTTAGGCCTGGACTCAATTGCTATTTTCGTCACTGCAGTATCACAGGCAAATGCAATTTGGCACACTATGCTCTTGTTTCATTTCAGAAAATGAGGCTCTATGATACATCAGATACATACAGAAGAGGCTTCAAAATATGTCTGGAGTTACTGAACAGTTTTCCATAAAGCACTAACTCTCTTGTAAATAAAAGGCACAATATATTGTCATGAGTTTTTGTTAAATCTTCTTTCTACTAGTCTCTTCCACCAAAGCACCCACAGTAAAGCACAGCAGTTTTAATGCCGTCAGTGGTTTCTTGTACATGCTAAGTTAGTCACTGCCCTCTTGTGTCCACATACTGTAGGTAAATAACATACTAGTATTTCATGCTCCTATTCCTTTCAAATTCTGAAATAAACATTGAAACTTTCAGCTAACCAGACAGTACATATATCCAGACAGACATTAGAAGTCATAATGAAAACCGACCTTGAGAACCTTGTCTGCTGCCAAAACAACTGAAAGAGAAAATAATGTTTTAAAAGTCAATAAGAGCATGCATTCACTTTAAAGAATGTGTAGCATTCATGTACATACAAATTAATATGTTTTGGACACAAAGAAATGAAAATCCATTACCATTCCTGGACTTCAAATCTCTGTGGATCACCTTAACGGGGGCCTCTGAATGTAAATAGTGCATTCCTAAAGCAGAAATAAACAGAAGTTTTTCAGAGGGAGATCACTGGAAACTCCTGTATAAACTGGTGGCTCTGATTAATCACATGAGAATATAAAGCATCTTTCAACTGATAATGTTCCAAGGATGGGGTCCCTCATCCTGTTTGAAATCCTGTATGTGTAGAGCAGCAATGAGGTGTGGGAGACACTAGAGCTGCTTTGAGTAGAAATGTATATTAGGAATTTGCTAATGAGCAAAATCAAGACTCCTTGACTCTTGCTTATTTGTATTTCCACGTAAAAGTCCACCTCCACTGCCTGCACACACTAAAGCACACAAAAACAGGTTATAATAATGACTGCAACAGATGAGGGCTAAAGCCAGCAGCAAAAAACTTTCTTTCTTGCTTTGTAAAACTTTCACAGCTTTCAAGGTTGTTTTTGGGTTTTTTTACCAAAATGTCTGATTTAACCTGCCGACAATCTGGTTTTCAGACCTCGGCACAACACCACTTCAGCATGGGTTTGAATTGGATAAATCAGCATAATGCTGCTGTTTAATCGCCTCCCTTAGGCCTTTCATATCATATATCATAATATGCTGACATTCTTACAGACAAACCGGCTTTAATAGGACTACTCGTGGCTAGTTAAGTCCTTTTTAATATTCTACATTAATAACATCAGTTAATGGTTGTTTATTATATTTGTATGGAAATTACGCTACATGTTGGACAAATGTAGACACAATTGATTTTAATAATTTGCAGTTCAGATTTGATCGTATCCAGAAATCACTCATCAATCTTTGTCATGTTTTATTTGTCATATTACAACCACATTGTGCAAACATTTTTATCATTGTCACCCATGTGTAACCTATTGTTATTTTGTAAATCTCTGTAAACTTGCTCTCAGTGACTTCACCCTGCAAAAATAAAGGTTTTCAATTCATCAATTAATACAAAGACGTTGTTATTGACAGGCACACTTGTTTAGCTGTTTATTCACTAACATAATCAAGGAGATAAACAATTGTCACATTTACCTCTGGCAATCTCTGCAGCCCATGTCATGATCTGCCCCATGTCCATTTCCTCACTCTCAACACTGGACAGGTAATCATACAACGATCCACCACTTGCATACTCTGTGGAGAAATGTGATTATATTTGAGTTTGTATCACTTGGAGTGACTGACAGTTTGTGATGGTAAAACGTCTTACGGTGACAAATCTGTTCTTGACATGTGAGTGCAGTATGTGAGAGCATTACGTGAAAACAATTGAAAACTGAAATTCTGCCAGACGACTCCTGGAAGCAAGCTGACAGCTTCTTGTTTACAGCTTGCTCATGTCACTGTCGCTGTGGATGAGCTCAGTTTATCACAACGTAACCTGTTTCCTCAGGGGCCCACATGTTATCAAATCTATCTAAAACACACAGGAACAGTCTTTCTGCTCTGTTTTCAAAGGTTTTACACACTTCGAATGGGGCACTTCTTATGGCTCTATTGCAGAAAAGTATGTAGAACAGGCAAATCAACATTTTTGCCATCTTTAGACGCAGATCTAATCTTGTGAAGTAATATGCTTGAATAAAGATAAGATAAACAAGCAATATCATACCAGCTAAAACAGCAGGAAACCTCTGTTAGTGCATAATAACCCAATCATGTTCCAACACAATGTAAACATGCACCGGCACCAAGGCAGGAGTCTAATTAACAATCATAAAATACACAGATGGTTTTTATTATTATGAGTATTATGATTTTGCATGGCTTTTTTCACTTGCATTGTAGCAGAAGCTGGCGTAGCAGACGTACAAACTTATATATTAAATAAGCTTATCTACAAATAAGCTCACCTGTGTGTGCATGTGAAGACTTGTGTGCTTCTGTACTTTGCACTTGAATACGTTCATCCACATTCCATAGATAATATGACTATTGTTGTCAACTGCACTTTCATTTTCATCCACTTCCCTCAGAGTGAATTAGTCTAAATTCATAGGAGAGTTTCAATCAGCTTGTGTGAAACAACAAACAGCCTTGCAGTGCATCTCACAGGTAAATGTACCTTTACCCCAAAACAATAAACAACCTTAATTCATTAGGTTTATGAGGCCGCTGAGTGACAGCAGATATTGTTAAACTCATGCAGGTTAAAGGAGACAAACAGGTGACTCAAATAGGTTGTAGATAGTGGCTGTTAGAAAAAGGGAACTGCCCGGCCTGATGCTGTAAGTCAACAAACCGAGGAAATTTATAACAGAGCTGATGAATGTGGACATGGCATGGTCAGGATGGCCATAAACCTTTTTCCTGTATGTGGTGCTAATTAGATTCTGCTTTGATAAATAGAGACACCAACCAGCTCCTTGACAACAAAACATTTGTCTTTCACAGCTGCAAAATACTACAGTGGCTGCTAAGGTGCCATGTGCCATGAGTTTTCCTCCATTGTTTGGGTGCAATTCTGCAAGTCGCGCTCTGAAACTGCAAATTTAGTGACCGCAACTTCACATGCTTTCACTTAACTGACTAACACACAGGAGCACACAGGAGCACTAACTCAAGCTCCTCTCCTGTGGAACCAGATCCCAGTTTGTGTACGGGAGGCGGACAACCTCCTCACATTTAAGAGTAGGCTTAAGACTTTCCTCTTTGATAAAGCTTATAGTAGGGCTGACTCAGGTGACCCCTGAGCCCCCCCTTAGTTATGCTGCTATAGGCCTAGACTGCTGGGGGACTTCCTATGATGCACTGAGCTCCTTTCTCCTCCTCTTCATCTGTACGCCCTCATATCCCATCAATGCTTGTTATTAATTCAACTTCTTCCCGTAGTTGTGTGCTTTCTCTCCTCTCTCTCACTCTCCCTCCCCTTCTGTTGCTTTCTGCAGGTATTTCTGCCTCTGGAGCTGTGGAGTCTGGGTCTGTGGTTGCTGCCGCCTGCTGCCCCCATGCTCCTGCTCTGCACCCGCTGATGCTATTGCTGTTGTTGCTGTTATTAGTATTGCTATTATAATGTTGCTCTTAGTGTTGTTTCCGTTGGTGTTAACATCAATGCCATTACCATATCTATACTGTATTGTGCTGCTGTATGTTCTCTTTCCTCCTGCTCTCTCTCTCCGGCTCCCCCCCCCCCTTCAACCCAACCGGTCGAGGCAGATGACCGCCCACCTTGAGCCTGGTTCTGCTCGAGGTTTCTACCTGTTAAAAGGGAGTTTTTCCTTGCCGCTGTCGCATAGTGCTTGCTCATGGTGGGAACTGTTGGGTCTCTGTAAATATGGAGAGTCGGTCTAGACTTGCTCTGTTCGAAAAGGTGCCCTGAGATAACTTTGTTATGATATGGCGCTATATAAATAAAACTGAATTGAATTGAATTAACTGTTAATGATTTATGGTTCTTTTTAAACAGTTCTCTTAACTTTTCACACAGCTATTACATACAAAGCATGTTTGCGTTTAACACAAGTGCAGACACTGACTGCAGATTTCACATTAGAGTCTTCTGCTCACAATAATCTGAGTCTTCTTCCTAATGAAGAAAAAGGTAAGGTAAGTTACCTGGTGTTTGCTAAAAAACGTAAAGCAGAGAATGATGATATGCAGCTGTAGGACATGGAGCCATGTGAATGTAAGATGAGAAAATTTGTAGAGGCATCTGTAGAGCAGTTACCCAACTGTTACAGTGTCATATTGTGCAAGGTGAGGTTTCATAATACTGTAGTGCAGTTTTTCAAGAGAGTCTCCAAGACCAACCAAGAATATCAAAGGTCTATCTTCTACCACTCTCCAATAAAAGGACATAATTATTTCAGCATGGGGACAGAAATTTTACAAACTCAATAATAGTCAGTCAACTAAATAATCTAAGGTGTTTAAAGAAAGTTGAATGTTTTGATGATGTTTTTTTCTTTTTGTCTTGAGTGAGGTGTGTTTTGTAACAGCATTGCTCCACAACACAATTTGGAGTGTGCATTTGCTGTTTTGCAGACTGAAGCACAGTTTTGGTGTTTGTGTCACCTATTCTCAAAACCCGGCACTTTGTTTCTAAAAATTCATCCAAACAACAGAGAAATACTGCAGTAGAGAGACATAAAAAAATTTGTAACAGTGGCAATGCTTATACAGTATAAATAAACAGCCCAACACAAATAGCCAAATTAAATTCTGCTATCTGCAATTTATCACAATTTATACCACCTCACATCTGATATGATTCCAGTTTTTTATGCTGCTTATTGTTATTTAAAGTGTTTTTACTGTTTTATTGTTTATTATTGTCTTACGGTCTTAAGTTATTGCTCCTTCTGACTTATTGTCTTATTTGTTAGTGTGGACATTTTAACTGTATATCTGCATATCAAATTTCCCCTCATGGGACAATAAAGATTGATCTGCCTTGACTTGACATGTTTTCTTTATTCCTTTACCATTGCTATTTTTATTTACGGTAGGCTTATAAATTGAGCACTTTCATTTAAAGAAACACTCCGCAATAGCGCTCTTAAATCCCAGTCTCGACCCTGTTGCCAACCTAGTCAGAAAGCTACATGAAGGAAAACAATGATTATATGGAGGGACAACGCAGCGGTGAACCCAACAAATTATAAGCTTCTGCATAAATGTTCCCCAAACCTGCTGTACCAGTAATATAAATTAAGTTTATGCAATAGTCTCCCAGTAAAATTCTATGATTTGACAGTGTGTAGCTTTACTTGCACACAAATATTTTTATAGACACTTTACAGTATGTAGATTACAGTTGGAGGACACTGTTGCAAATGCAAAATGGATAAGACTGCAGAACAAATGCAGGGCTCTTTCTATAACGTCTCTATAAAGGTAAATAAAGAAAAGCAGAACCACAATCTCCCAGCGAAAGAAACAAATCACAGTTTACTACCCCATAAACACATCTGATTTAGTGAGGACAACTGTGAACTACGGTTGTCATTATAACAGTTGGAGCAAAGAACATCTTGTATGTATTACGACTTTCACTGACAGTGTGTTCAACTTTTTCCTGGAAGGAGAGCGATGTTTGTAGCACTATGGACAAAACATCCAGAGCATATGACTTGTGGGGAATCACAAGGTTTTGCAAACACGGAGTAATTGCTCAATGACACAGACATTTAAATAACGGGAATGTCAAATATTATTTCTTAGTTCAACCCAAGAAGTTCACAAGTTTAGCCTTTGATCTATAAACACGTTAAGAGCCTAAAACACAGCGTCCTATCTACATGTGGGGTGAGCTATTTGTACTAAACTGCTGTTCTATGCCTGGTGGACTTTCAGCGGGCGGTGCTCTATTGTTTTTATGAGAAGAGCCTCTTTTCAGAAAGAGGGAATGATCTTCATTTGTCCAACTGCAAATTAAGTCTCAATTACATGTAGTGCAGAAATAATCCATTAATTGATTAGACAATTGGCAGAAAGTTAATTTAGAACAATTATGAAAACAGATTAAGCATTTAACTGCATTTATCAAGAACATTTTTCAAACTGTTTCCAGTTTCTCATATGTGAGGATTTGCTGATTCATATTATTGTAAACTGAATATATTTGGGTTTTCAGCTGTTGGCCAGACAAAACAAGGAATATGAAGACATTACTTCGGGTTCTGGGAAACTTTGGTGGCCATTCGACATCTTATAAACTAAACAATGAATCAATTATCAAAAAAGTAACAGATTAATCGTAAACGTCAAAGTAATCATTAGTTGCAGCCCTAATTACATAAACTACTGTATATGCTACATGTGTAGATAATTATCATTAACAACACTCAAAGCAAAATTAGGCAAAACTGGAGAAAAGGCAAATTAAGAAACTCTGTGTAGGGCCACAAAAGAAACCAGCTGGTTTATCATTACATAATAGAGAGGGGAGATCAATGCTATTACAGAAAGAAACACAAAACACAGCAGCAGAACAGAGAGTTTGAAATACAATAAAACTTAAATGACATCTCCACAGGACGACATCTACACTCCTGCCCAATGAAAGTTTGTGCAGAGGCATCGAGGGCCCCTTGCTACATGAGCTTTATTCTTCTCAGCCTCTAACCTAGACACAAAACAAAACAGGGGCACACAACTACTGTATGAATGTGTGCACTTCCTGAACCCTTTGGTATTCACTAATGCTTCCATAGAAACCTCTGCACCATTCAGTGTTGAGCAAACTGCAACTGCAAACACATTCAGCTGCTGCGTTTTCAGCTCTGTTGTACACTGATTATTATCGAGACATACTGTATATATGACACGGTCAATATGAAGGCTTTACAATTAAAAAAATCTTACCTGTGACGATTCCATAGTTGGGAGCCTCAAGAATCGCACCATAAAACTGGATGATGTTACGGTGGCTGAGGACACTGAGGATTTCAGCCTAAGCAATGAACAAACAAGGAGAAAACGTAACTGGGACTTTTTCATGATAATGCAGGTCGCTATGCAAATGTCTAAAAATCATTATATCAGTTTCTAAAGAAGACTAAGAGTCTACAGCCATGCTAGCAGCCAATGGTGCTTTGAGCTAAATGCTAGTGTCAGCATGCTCACAATTTCAATGCAATTACATGCTGATGCTAAGGAGGTATAATGTTTACCATGTTCTCCATCTTAGTTTAGTGTGTTAGCATTTGGTAATTAGCACTAAACTAAAGTACAGCTGAATCCGATGAGAATGTCATTAGCTTTGCAGGTATTACATCATAAACCAACGTATTGTAAGTATAAACTGAAATGTGGACCTGGTGATGAAAAGTTAAAGGTTTGCCATCATGAGCGGGACATGAATGTTTGTACCAAATTTCAATGCAATCCATCCACAAGTTGTTGAGACAATTCACAAAAAAATGCAAATGTCAACCTCATGGTGGCGCTAGAGGAAAAGTCAGGGGATCACCAAAGTCGGCAGGATTCATCTTCTGGGGACCGTGAATGTCTGTACTAAATTATGTGCCAACCCATCCAGTAGATGTTGAGATATTTCACAGGATAAGTGAAAACTCTGACCTGCTGGTGGCGCTAGAGGTAAAGGTCATTAGGAAAAGTCTTTAGGATTCATCCTCTGGGAACTATGAATATGTGTACCAAATTTCATGACAATCTATCAAATAGTTGCTGAGATATTTCAGTCTGGACCAAAGTGGTGGACTGACTGACAGACAGACATTGCCATCCCTAGAGCCATGCCGCTAGCATGGCTAAAAATAAAGTAGTACGAGTATATATAAATACATATTAATATAACATACTGGCCCAGAAAGATCATTGTGAAACCATTCCTTGAATGCACAGAAACCTGACAAAACCAATTCATTTAATTGTAGCCAAACACTATAATTAAACGAACAATTGGTTCAATGTGAAAGGATTACATTATTATTTTCACTGAACAATCATCTCTCCAACACTTGAGTGAAGTTGAATGGATATCTGTGATCTTTTTACAGTTTCATAAAAGAAAAACGAAGAATCAGTTTTCTGAACATCCTATCACAGGCCAACAAACGTAATACAATTTCCCTGAAAAGATCTCAAAGATAATTCTTTCTTGTCTTTAAGACAATGAGCGTGAGCTTTCAAAGGGATCTCAAGAACAGTCCCTGCTGTAATTGGGCCAAATACATTCTTTCATTTGGCAATAATGCTTCTTTTGCAGCACATTTCTAAGAGTGGGGGAGTATAATGACCATGAGTGATGGGTACAGAAGTCACCACATCCCGCTAAATGGGGTAGCAATTAAAATGATTACTATACTGACAATTAAAAAGTATATGAAAAGCCCAGGCAATTATGACTCCTACCTCGTTTTCAATCTTGAGCAGTTTTTTCACCGCCACCTCTTTGTCCTGGGAGATCCACCTGGCTCGGTACACACTTCCGAAGCTGCCGCCGCCACAGTTCTCGTAGAAGTGGATATCATCGAACTTGATTTGCACGAAGGAGGCGCTTGGAGACGACATCTCATAATGACACTCAGCACCAACTCAGCTTCTGTTGGGGGGGGGGGGGGGGGGGGACACACAGGGAAGGAAGGAAGTCTGGTTCACTCAACAAAGTCCTCTATGGTCAAACAAACTTACTCCTGCTGTGCAAGACACTTCAAACACTAGCTTCACTCTGAAACTCACTATTTGAGAGTGTGTCTGCAGGTTAGATGAGACTCCAGCACTCTGCCATTGGCTCGTCCTGCATGTGGTGCCAGTGTGATATCCCTGGCTTTAGCTCCGCGCACACTCTTCATCATCAGTACGAGTAAGCAATGAGCTCAGGGTTCAGACTCCGCTTGTATAAGGACGATGGCATGCCTGGTATGCTGTGATCATGCAGCCAAAGTCACAAACCATTCCAGCATAGTCTACTGTGTTCAGTACAAGTAAGGCCACAAGCAGAGAGGACTGTCTCTGACTGCTTCAAGACAAAAACCTGGACAAACCCTCATATTCTCTTCATCTTTTCAACAAAAAAATGAGCTCCTCCTGCCTGTGTAAAAGGCCATACATGCAGTATTTGTGTAAACCAGGGTTAGAAACGTAATGGGAGTCCACACAGATTGATTATCACATCCTTTTGTTTGTCCGTAACAGCATAAAAGCATCTTGTAAAGAAATAATTCCATCATTACAGGAAATTGCAGCTCTGTTATTGTTCATAGGTTTCCCATTTACAGCTGAGCAATTACAGCTTTTAAAAGGCTGTTACCTGGGTCTTCATTGGGATTGCTATCCATCCCAGCGGGAAATGCCACCATTGTCACAAAGGGGGGGCCATTGCTTTCTGCTGAATTACTTGTATTCATGCTATACTTAGCCTCGCAGCAATCTGCTCAGTGGACCAGACCACAGTATTGTCCGTCCACTCAAGAAGCCAGGGTTACTGGGATATGGTAGCACTCCTGCTCTCCCTCCTGCCAGTTCTCACTTAATAGCAAACACCGCTGTAAGCACTGCAACAATAACGGCCTGATAGCCATATGTCAAACCACAGGTGGTCAGTGTAATCAAACCTAAATGAAAAATAAATCACACAAAGCCAGCAGAGAGTATGGTGGCCTGTCAGCTGCTATTCAGCAGCACGGTTATATTTAACTACAGAGACATCCAGATGTTGACATCACAATCTTATTTAGTAATCAATGATCTTACAGGATATTGATCATGGTCTGTGTGGCTGAGTTTATTATTGGGGTAATCTGCATTTAAGACTTAGAAGAAGATTTAGTTTACTGTATCAAGAATTAAGACAAGAATTATTATTATTATTATAATTATGACTGTATGCTGTTATAATTACACTTATACACTTATTACCCTTGATGTATACTGCTTTAAGTATCACGCTCAACAGCCCAAAAACAGTAAACCTGTACACATATCATCAATACTGTACATTATGAACCAACCACGAGACTAAGTGTTCATACTGATATGGATGCCAGCAGGCTGCCATGTGAACATTGTAATCTAACTTCTACACTCTGTCTCTGACATTAGAAACATACGTACCGACATTAAGGGTGAAGTTTTAGGCTTCAGAGCAGCTCGTCGTCGGTGCAGGACACACCGGGGCCAGAAGATAAACCTTTGCTAAGAAAACCGGAAAAATCAAGAGTTCCGGGAAGTCTCATGTGACGCTTTGAGACTTGGTGGTTTTACTGGTTGCACAACTTCTTCCAGCAGCAGCCAACACTGACTGCACTGGACCCTTTACAGTCACAGATCCTGATGACAACAGCGCCCCCCGCTGGACCAAAGTGGGACAGACTCCAATGTTGTTTTTCTACGCGTCCTGGGACGGTGGTGCTCCATGTGTGGTCAGCGGACCAGTCGAGGGCCCCAATAAAATGCTGTATAGGTCCCTTAAATGTTCTGTACTTTGCAACATTAGAAGAAGAAAAAAACACTTTCTGCACTGCGCTATAGCTTTTATTCTTTTGTCAAATACTCTTTTGTCCTTTTTATTTGGGTTTAATTTTCTTCTCACTGTCTTTTAAACGTGTTTAATTCATTGTTATGCACTGTCTAAAGTACAATTGCCCTTGTTTTTAAATCTAGCTTCAGTGTAACTTATTACATTTACTCTGGTGCAATTTTGAGGTAGAGGTACTTGTTCTTTAGTAGGCCTATTACCATTATGTTACTTCATAGTTATACTCCATTATATTTATGCATAATAATACTGTACTTCTGACTCCACTACATTTATTTGACAGCCATAGTTAATGCTTAAATTACAGATTAAGATTGTATATACAAAATACACTCCCTGATGCAATCCAATACAACAGATCTGCCTCACATTCTACATTTAGGAGGATAATAATGTGGTATGGCATTTAATTCAACTATATGTTTATTATTGTGTTGTAGTTAGTGCCGGTGTTGTACTGGACTGCATTATATTGAAATGTGTTTCTTTTCCCCTCATGTTTGTAAATGATGTACGCAAAACATTAGAAACATCTCTCAATATAAGTTACACACCACTGCAAACTACAACCTAAATAATAAACATAGATTGCATTTGATTTTACAGGTGTGTCTAATAAAGTGGCCACTGAGTGTATAAGATGAGCTCATAATTATAATGTATTGCTTTATAATTGACATTAGAATAGCTGCTTACACATTAATGCATCAGTAACAATCTAATGATATAATGTGTAAATATAATCCTGAGAATGGCCATTCTGCCACCATAATAAGTATTTTCTTAAGTTTTTCATTATTTTTACATTCTATTTTACATAAATAAAGGTCCTGAATACTTTGTCTTCAGTCTTCATTTCAACAGTCTGAGACATATAAGTAACACAGGGATAACTTTTTATTTTTTGAATATTAAACTTGTTTCATGAAGATTTTATCTCAAAAATATAATACATTTAAGAAAGCTTAAAAGTTGTTAATCACAGATTCTTTTCCCAAGTTGTGGAGAATGTACAGTATAAATTGACCATCTGTTTCACTCTCAACAATATACACAAACAAATGTTTACCCTCAGATAAGATTAAATGCACTTAATCACTGGAGCCTAATTTTGGAATGAGGATTAAACTTCACTAATATTTTAACTTTTTAACTTTAATTTAACTCATAAAGAGCTAAATTCAGGAGATCAGGAGTAATTTTGACTTCTGATTGGAGGTTTCTCTCCTTCTATTGTCCCATATATTGTGCTCCTCTCCTCCTCAATCCTCTCAGGTATCATGAAGATATCTTAGACAAACACTGAATGAAACTGGGCTCCTAACTAAACAACTCTCACACTAATAACTGCACGCTCCAATATACTGGTTCTCAAAGCAGAACCTATTTTATTGTACAGGAAATTAAACTGCATACTACAAAAGTTATGCTATTTTAACATGCCATGATTGTAAACAATGTATTAACAAAATGGCAAAACAATACAAAACAATAAAGACAATACGTCGCACAAATACATCTAAAATATTTAATACTTAAAGCACACAAAAGTTTTTCAGACATTTACTGTGTCTCAGACTCCCAAAGACAAATGTGCTTACATGAATAAAAAGTCAGACAATTATAATAATTCTTTGCATGCTGAGGTCAAAATAAATATCTATATACAGTTTACAACACATAAGATTCTCACAAACTCAAATATGTATAAATATTGTTTTATACAAAAGATACGAAACAACTGAATATCAGGAATATCAAGACTTGGCATTTTTAAAGCATCAGCATCACATAGTGTTTACGTCTGAAATGTTAATCTGATGAATGAGACCCCCCCCCCCCCCCCAAAGATTGTTAATTTCTTCAATTGTCGCTCTTGTTTGACTTGGAGATGATGACGATATCTGCAGCACAGTGATATGAGAGGTACTTCACCCACCAACAATTACTGTTGTTAAAATATCACAAATTACCGTAATAAAAGGCTAAACAAGTCAGGCAACGGCATCTGAAACAATATCTCATTATCTGATACGTCGTTAGGTCCTCCATGTGATTGCCTGTATTGGAGCAAATTCATCCCAATGCAAGCACATGCCATGTAGTGAAGCAGCATCAGAGTGTAACATTTCTGTCCCTGAATGGTTTCAAGACCTGCGGGGCTCAAGTCCATGAGAGAGCTGAGTTAGCGTCCTTTGGTTGTCGATCACATTGAGCTGACGTACGTAAGTCCGAACTTCTGGGTGGCTCTTGCTGGCCAGAGGTGAATCTGGACCTGATCAAATAGGACAGATGAGTAAAAACTGGAGTCAAAGTTAAATGTATTATTTGTTATCAAACCATTTGATATTTCAACCCACTTTTCATGGTTATGAAATAAACGTTTGGGATGCACACTTACTGAACGGTTGGCTCCTACAGTATCTCACTATCTTCAGTGTGTTAGCTATCATCCGCTAAAAGACAAAAAGCTATGATCAGCAACTGATATCGGCAATTAACTGAATGGCTAAAAAAAAAGATTTACACCAACTGTTAGACGATAATCTGCACCTTCAGAGCCTCACCATTTTCTCAAAATTGACCAAATTGTCGATAAATGTCTTGTTGCCCTCATGAGTGAATGTCATGTCTGGAAAAAAACAAGGAAATACAGTAAGGGGAGTAAGAGCAAAGGGAAGGTAAATTGTTTAGATGGTTAAAGCGGTTGAAGAAGCAATTCAACAACAGAACTGTGGCGTACAGGTCAAAAACAAAAAACACTCTGACCTTTGATCAGCAGCGGCATGAAGGGAATGATGGGAGGCTCCAGCTTGGCAACTGTCAGTCGGTACGCCCGGTGGTTCCTGGATGGGTCCTGTGGAAACAATCACACTGTTCTGAGATCTACCGTCACCGTGTTAAACCGATCCATCACGGTCCCGGGCCGAGGATGATGCTGCTAAACCCACACTTGACCAGCTGACAGTGCAAGAAAGCTAATTTTCAATACAGCATATGCTTGGACAGAAAACACTACAACTCAAAGATAGAGGCGCTTTTAAGTACAAAATGAGTTGTTTCAGCTTACCATAAAGTTTTCAAACTCCACGTAAAACTTCTTGAATTTGCTGGGAAGTTTCTGTGAAAACAGATGACACTAAAGGTTAACTTGCATTTAGGATAAGAATAATTTTGACTGCGGACAGATACCCACCTCCCAGGTCTGACTCAACCTGCACACTGCTGGGTTACTCAGTCCCATAATGACAGCAAAGAAGGCGTTCAGATTCCTGTACTCCTTGCAGCTTTGACAAAAAAAACGAAAAGGTATGTTGGAGCAGCGAATAAACAAAACAGCAAACTGAGTCAAAGAAAACAGAGGGCAGAATAGACAGAGAAACAAGGTCCGCTTACTGGGCGGCAATCTTGATGAACTTCTTGAGAAGCTGCACCCGCTTGCTGAGCTGAGAACACAGACACATCTCTGTGATCACCCAAAACTGAATTTCATTAAACCTCCTCAGGAACAGGTCCAGGTTCACGGTGGTTTTCCTGACCTTTTGCCTCCCAAATGTGTGGTAGATGAGTTCAAGCTGTTGGACACCAAAGACAAACACAACTGATCTTTTTGTGAACAAAACAGGGAAATTAACTTTAAGTTATGCTATAACATTAAAGCAGGTGTACTATCAAATGGCTCCTGGTCTCACAGCCATACCTCGTGTACACAGTGAAAAAGCTCCCAGTCATAGAAAGTCATGTGGTAAGCCACATCCTTAGAGCTCATTAACTCAAAGCTGGCCATGAACCCTGTAGAGGGACCTTCCTGCTCAGGTAAAGGGGCCTAGAAAACAAGAAAAAGCAGACTTTTATATTTGATAATCATGTAATCCACTGTTTCAGAAATTCTTGTTTTTCAATAAAAAAAAAACACTGCCAAGACCAACAGATACATACATCTTCTTGTGTTATGAAGACGTAAAAGAAGAGACAAGACAAGAGTAAATACTGCAGTTTGACTTTACAATAAATACATAAAAACATTAACATTAAATACTGCACATTCACTAGGTTTCTTAAAAGCTAACTGGATTCTAAAAGCATGGAAGACAAATTTACAGTATATAATATGAACAAAGTGTGTTCAGAGCAGCAGATGTCAGAGATGTACAGCTCTGCAAAGGGTTTCAGTGAACCCTCTTTTACATGATGAGAATGTGCTGCGTAACGTGTGTTTTCTGGGAGAGATTAACCCACCAAAGAATCCAACTGATCCCTCCGGCAGGCAAACAGCCGTCCGTTAATGCTGAGTGTGGAGAACACTGACACATCATTGGGCTTGAAGATAACTTTCTCTGTGGAACAAAGTCATAACACGCATTTTAAAAAGGATTTCAATTTGTAATTGTCATTTAATGGAAAATGTTGCACACCATCAATTTAAAGTAACATTAGATCCTTCTATAAAACAACTCCAAATCACAAAGGCAGATCACACCCAAATCATACAAAAACAACAAAGTGAGGACTCTCTCCTGCCTCTTTTAGCCATGCTAGCATGGCGGTCTGTCCATCACTTTGGTGCAGATTGAAATATCTCAATAACTATTAGATGGATTGCGACATTTTGTACAGACATTCATGGTTCCCAGAGGATGTATCCTACGGACATTGGTGATTCCCTGACTTTTTCTCTAGGTTGACATTTCTGGTTTTTAGTGAAATGTCTCGACAACTATTTGATGGACTACCATCAAAATGTGGTGCAGACATTCATGTTTCCCTCAGGATCCATTGTAATAACTTTGTTGATCCCCTAACTTTTCATCACTGGGAGCAAGTTAGCATGCTGATGTTAGCATTTAGCTCAAAGCACAGCCTCACAGAGCCGCTAGCATGGTCTTTTTGAAATAAATATGTGTTTGTCAGCAACTGCCTTTTTAAATTTCTAATGGTATTGGACAACACCATATAGGCCTACCATTATATTATAATATGAGACTATCTGTCCTACAAGAGCTCTTTCATGCTACATTATGTGAAAGCTAGTGGCAGCCTGTTTTTTTCCTTGTAAAGCCAAAGTTCATTGGTTAGAGATACAGTATATGAGCTCCATGATAATCAACCCCAAGCAAGAGAGCATTTGTTTATTAACCTTTGATAAGGAAAGTGCAGGTCAAGTGTGGACGAGTGAGAGCTGCATTAGAGCTTTCTGGCAGAGACGATGGAACGTCACTACAGACAGCCTCGTGCTGAAGCTCAGGTTTTTTTCTCAAGTTGCTTTAAAGGCCATTCTTACGCCTACTGTAGCAGCCATTCACAGTTGGCAAATACAAGGCAGCTAATTTCTCACTAAATCAGCCGGGGATTAATGAGTATAACACCCTGCTTGGGCTCTCCCTTGTTTCGCCTCCAATCATTTGATTAACACGTAGCTGCCGCCACTCTCACCTCCTGCCGAACTGAGGTTGACCAGGAGCAGGTCCTCCGCTGACCCCAGCTTGTCGGCCACAGCACCGATGACCTCCCTGACTGAGGCGGCCACCGGGACACGGATTGTTGTGTAGGTGTGGTCACAGCAGTAGACTTTGAGCAGAACTGGAGGCATGAATCAGAGCAAATATGGGACTGTCAGCAAGAAGGAATGAGGGAGCGGTAAAGCAGAGCCGGAAAGTAGTAGAGACAGTCAGATTAATGCAATAGTTACAAATCTAGGGGTTAGTAGATACATCTGAGGGGTCATGGGTCGATTCACAAGACAGGAAAGAAGAAACAAAAGAACATATTTATACAAATGTTTATTTTTCTCTAATCGTTGCTTTTCTTGTGAAATCCTGGATAGTTTTACCTAAGTGAAACAACACACATTGCTTTATTTTAAGGGGTCACAAGACAAAAAGGTTAGGATTCACTGCATTAAAGCTTCCAGCAATGTTCAATGAGAACTGACTTCAATTAAGCATATGCTAACATGTGTGTGATTGTGCAGACAAAAGAGGTAAAGAACTCTAATGACGACCTGATGAGGTAAAGACATTGCTTAATAAAAGTTTCAAATAGTGGACATAATGTAACAGTGACAGACAAACCTTGTATCATGCACTGACCCAAACATGACACGTCCTTTACTCACTTTCATCATTACTCTTGATGGGCTGACGTTTCTGAAGCTTCTCATCTCCCATACTGAACTGCCGCAGTAGGACTTTGTGCTGTGACAAAGTTTAAAAGATTCAGGCACCTTAACACTTTTGCACAATACAACAAAATCTACAAATAAACTTTAATTTGAAAGGAAAAGAGTCAGTATCTTACCTTTTTCTGTGAGACTCTGGCATCTTCAGTGCTAAAACGTGAACAAATAAGCAACAATCAACCTAAAGTTATGTATGTTTGTTCATCTACTAATTAAACCTGAAGAGAAAGTGATCACCAGCACATTGCCTTTTAATTATGAGCACATACAGGAGGATCATGGTGACTACAAAAGAGATTAAGATTCATCCACCTCACAACCCCTAAAAAAACTTACTTTCGCTTTACAATTCTCTCCAGTTCTGTTAGTTGATCCCTGAGGGCTGGAATCGCTTTGGCATCGTTAGATACCGCCATGAGAAACTCCTGCAAAACACGACAAGCTCTGAATAAAAACAAAGTAAACAGAAAGTAACTGGTGGATTGCTGGAACATTTCTCCTGCTGGTACCGAGCGACCAATCTTCAAAGTGTATAAATCACTGATGTATCAGGCACCACATATTCATTCAGTATAACATCTGAACAGAACAAACATGAAAATGCAGTCAATATTCATCACCAGGCCTTATTGTTCAGGGCAGCCAATAAGTATAAACTACATTAACAATCAGTGCAATTGTGCGTACGCTATATAATGTTATAAACATTTAATAATAGTCATTCTTATTCTGAATCCCCAAACCCACAGGATGCCCACCTGTGGTTTTGCTTGTTAGATTCATGAAATAAATCAGCTTTATACCGTGTTCACTGAGAATTCTCTTTTCTGATTGGTTGGCAGGTGTCCATTTATTTCTACTGAATGGACAATATAACTGGACAGCAGGTGTGTGTGTGCTGTCATAAATGAAGGTGCCAGTAGTAAACTCGGAGCTAGTGTTATTTGTGTCACCAATATATAAAAAAAATTACACATAGTACATAGATCAGTGACTATACCACAAAATTACATTTTTAGTTGTGTTTGATATGTGTGTTGTTGGGTATTATTCCCTATATGAGCCTCCTCCCTAAATGCATTTGTATACACTATTTACATGGCTGTTATTGCATACTTGTTTAACTTAAATATTTGTACCAAAATAAAATAACTAATACATTTTTAAAAACTGTCAAACCTTTTATGTTTATGTTTTATGTCTCTTCTGACTTAAATTGTTACACGTTGTTGATCTACAATATCATAGACTGTCAGTGAAAGACTAAAATAAAAAAATCTAATAGAAACGTTGACTTTACATTGATTATTATACTGCATTATTATTGTTACCAATATCAGTAGTTATAACTGTGGTTATATTGTTCATATCTATAGGCTGACCTCTAGGAAAGCCACCGAGACGTCCTCCTCCTGCAGGTTATCTCCATGTACAGCAGTCCACTGCATCACCAGACGGATCACCCTGCGCTTGTTGTTAAGTGTGTAGTCCAGCTTCTCCTGTTCAGAGCCTTGCGAGGCCTGGGCATGGTAGGTGCACAGCAGTTAAAGATTAAAACAATGCAAGGAAAATTGAGTAGGAAGGGGTTTTTTATCAGCAGGGGTGCTGAGGAACATTTAACCACATTAGGTAACATAGTGCTGAAAGGATATTGGGCCATCAACACCGGACATAGTTGACTGTTTGGGATGAAGACACAGTGCATGAGCACAAAGTCATCTAATGCTGAGTCTGTGACAGAAAAAAAAAAAAGAAAGAGAAGGTTATGTCAAACACCTGTGAAGCCAATGTAAGAGCAGATCAAAGAGTGTCCAGAGCCATCAGGCCTTGATCCACATGGCCCTGTCTCTGTCACATCTGCAGGCAAATGAAAACCATATGTATCCACACAAGCGGGAGTAATTAGATCAGCTCTGCGATGTGTGGCTAATTATAGATGAGAACAAACAGGTCAGTGCAGAGCAGCAGACAGAGGACAGAGGAGAGCAACGCTGAGCCAGAGAGACAGAGGAGGAGAGAATAAATACACTGCATAGAAGAGAAACCCTTCACAGTAAATGATCATCATATTGATAGATTGTATTAGATGGCACTAATCTGATGTGCTGAATGTCGCATGCTGAGCAGTACCTGACTCTGTGAATTGAGAATCCAGTCGCATCATTTCGAGGAGGTGCTCCAAAATCTTCTCCGGAGTCCCCGACATTACCTTGTATCTGGAGCAACACAGAATAAAACACACCCTTCACTAATCAAGAAACACTGGCTCTTAATGCTTAATGACACGGCTATGGCCCTCGACTTGTGTTACTTGAACGCGTGTCTGTGATTGCTTCATTTGATAACAATCCTATTTACAATCACAGAGTTCTTGGCCGGCTGGAGATTAAGGGGAGTCTGGGCTAAGAGCTGTCAGAGAACCAAAAAAAAAAGAAATGTAGGGGCATCTTCTCTGTGAAGGAAAATCAACACAACCCAGCCACAGTTGTTTTCATTACTTGATAACAGCATCACAAGAGGGAAGCTGCACAAGCTGTGTTGTGTCTTCCCCACTCAGGAGGGAGAACACAGTCTTGACACTCTCATGTGTGAGGAGCAGAGTTGATTAGAGGGCGACCCCGAACAAGTAATTGTGACTTGCCAGGCCTTCTTTTTCCCCTAAGAGCTAGGGCCATCATTACCATTAATGTGTCTCTCCATATTACAGCAACCATGGTGCAGTGACAGATGCCTCTATTAAGATAACACTCGTTGGCTGCAGTGCACAGGATTGCGCTCTGTGCTTGTGCTGCCTGCACAGTCAGGAAGCATTTTCATCTGCTGGTCACACTGACTGATAGAGTCCAGTATTCACCAGGCACTTTCAGTGTTTTTAAGGATAAGGCTGGTGATATTCTATTTTATTCTTACTGTCGACAAATTCCATGAAACACCAAAACAAAAAAATGAACCAACAAAGTATTGTCTGTGTAGCCAAATATTGATTCCTCCGTGCCTCAGAGCTCCACTCCAGAAACAGCTAGAAACATATAAAATAGCTACATTGATTTTGAGTCAATTCCACATACATAGAGTAAGCGCTGCCATAAAATATCACTAGAGCACCAAATGTGTATTAATCCACAGCTGAAAATAGTCCCGAACAAATACACAATTTACTCCTTTTGGGGTAACATTTGCTAAAAACTACAGCGCCCAGCTGTTTAAGGAAATTATTCAGTCTTTTTTAAAAAATGAAACAATATATTTGTTTGGTTTGGTTTGGTTTGTAAAGATTAACGTCTACAGTAGGACTGAATGGCCTCGGAGCTGACAGCCACAGACAGGGTGGGGAAGTCAGAAAGTACTGACAGATGGATAACACATTGTTGGTTTTAGTATTTACATGAGAAAGTGTTTACATTTGTTGACAGAAAGAAATCCTTACAATAGCATGAGTAATTCCACAGGAAAAACGGGAGGCTGTGTTCAAGTCTTCAACCATTTTGTAAAGTTTGTTTGTGGTCAGGTTTACCTATGGTTACGTAAATATAACTTCACTCGTAACAAAGTGTAAAGCTTAAGTATTGTAACTACAGTCACCTGCAGTTTACTATATTTTGCTCTCTGGCTCAGAACAGCTGTTAAACTGCTGACTAGAACTGCATTTGAGATAATTGCCTTAATGGTAGCACTTTACTATAAGTTCTCCTATTAAGCATTTATAAGCAGGATGTAAACATTTAATAGATAGTTTATAACACACTATAATGTATTTAGATGCATATAGAAGGGCATTTTAAGTGTTTATTAATGTACAGTATTTGTCAACACATAACTTAACCTATGATGAAATACTTTACATTATCATAACTCACTGTGTTTTAGTATATTTTCATCCAGTGCCTTTTTATACACCAGCCTCCACTTATTGGTGCCCACAGGAGGAGTTAACGTTGTTGACAAATATATTAAATAACACTTATATCAGCTTAAAACTATATTGTAGTGTGATATAAACCATTTAATATTGATTATAAATGGTAAATAGAGGAACTTGTTGAACGTTGTTGCTATTTTAACAAACAGCTGCCAGACAATTAGAGATTAATATTTTCGCACACTGCATTTAAACCTTTCCTGTCTATAAACAAAGCTCTGCTGTGTGAAGTGCAGTGGATTGTGGGCTTATTTACTTGTAGTGGGAGGACGATGATCCGTGGCTGGAGGTTCGACTGCTGCTGAGACTCTTCTCTAACACCAGAACATCCTGACCGTGCTCCTTCAGACGCACCGTGTTGGCCTCCACGTCCTTCACACACACACACACACACACAGTGTATACACATAATGCATTTTAATATACAGTAGGAACAAGAAGCTGTGTGAGTTGATGAAGACATGCGATCAGAAAGTTCAACACAATGAAACAGCTGTGATCATGTTTACAATACACTGGAAGGTTGTATGTAGTTCAATCTGAGCCTATTTCTGTTTTAGTGAATATGAGCTGTCTCTTCCTCAACTAACTGAGGATGGCATGTCATAAACTGAACACAATGTTTACACCATCACCTCAAAATTGCAGAGAGGTTTGACTCCCTGAATCAGAACTAGCCGTCATTTTCCCTGCTGCAGAGACAGTGGCGTGACACTGGGTGCTGGTCACAGAGCAGAGTGGATTAGTTGGCTTGTCCCGTGTACAGTCAGCACTCAACCTCGCTAACATTAGCAAGCAGGAGGTTTAAACAACATTACTGACAATGCAATAACGCCAAATAGTATTTTGTGAGTCTTAACGCAGGCCATAAGAGATGTGAAATTATTTAAACTAGAGATCAAAAACCCTTACTACCCACTTAATAAGTTCTTATCACTGGATTATTTCTCAGTATTACACCTCTTATGAGGTAGCAGGTTGGTAAAGCCCCTTCACAAGCAGTGGTCTGCCAAGGGTTGATCAGTCTTTACAAACTCATTGTGTGCAGACAAACATTGTTCAAACACACACAGCTGTACTTGAAATTTTAGTGGAGAAGTTTCCAAAGATAACAAATATGTCAGTCTGAATTTTTGAATATTTCTATTTGATGGAATGGTGCAACCATAAAAAATAAAAGTCTTGGGTTTAAATATTTCAGTCAGTATAAATGTTTATATAGTTTAAATGAAGAGTCAATACAGAATAGGAATGTGATGCGGTCAGAGTGAAATAAGACAATTTTAACAACCTTAAAGCCACTTAAGAGGAAACAAACGTGAAAACTGTATGTTACGGGGTTTATAAAATAGTTATTAAAAATATTTTATTATTTTATTTTTACATGATATTTAGAGCATATATTTCCAATTCCTAATTTCTTTACATTCTGTACAGACCTGCTGGAGCATCACATTCAGCTCTCTCACCACAGAGATAAACTACCATTCACATCCCATACTGTCAAATCTCTGCTGCTGTATTTCAGCCTGAACAGGGAATCCATGATGGCGTTAGAGCTCCCAGATGGACGTTTTCCACACAACAAGTTTGCATCCACAGCCAATTAACCCCAAATCTGCCTTTCTTATCTCCAGCTTGAAGTAAGTCATTACCAACATATTTCATATTTAGCAGGATGGCTAAGCTAATGGGTGCACAGGGCTGGAGTATTATCTCAAAGGACACATTAAATAACTTTTATGGCTGCATTGCTGAGAGTTTGCCAACAGAGGGCAACAGTGCTTCTTTACTGTAAGTGTACAAGCATCAACAGACATTAAACAGAAACTCGCCCTCAAAATCCTGTTGAAGTCCTCCTTGTCTACTCTCAGGAAGTGACAGTTGTCGTCTCGCAGGACAATGGAGGCAGCGCGGGGGGCGTCATTGACGAGAGCGAGCTTCCCAAAGTCGTCTCCTTCATGAAGAGTGCAAACAACACCCTGCGCAGCACAGCGTACTGATCAGTTACTGACCAATGAATCAATGCCCTGGTCAGAGCTACATAATCAGCTTTGATGCTTTTAGAAATAGTGTGATCTCATCTGGAGAAATACCTACTTTTCCATAGATGACAACATTGACTGAACCCTTCAGAATAATGTACCATGATGTGCCCTCCTCCCCTTGACTGAACACTGAGAGAGACAAGAAACAAAGCTTTGGTAGTCTGATATACTCTAATCTGGGATTTGTTGGATTAATTCTGTCTCTGTGATGCATTTATAAATTGAACTGTTTGGCATCAGCTTTTTGACTACATCACTATTTTATTACATTACTTACACACTGTTCCTGCCTTTGCATGGGACTCAAAGATCAGCACTCCTGCCAGTTCTCTCTTTACCTGTGCAAGCAGGGGAGACAAATTCATAACTCAGGAAAATCGATGTTAACACAAATTCCTGAGTGCAACAGGGAGCAACCAGAAAGAGTACAACACCATGCAAAGTATTACTTTCCTGCTAGTCAATATCCTGCTGGTGTAAAACAGATTTTCCTAAAATTGAATGTGAGTCCATAAAAAAAGGCACAAAGTTTCTCATATAACTTGTTTTTCAATTCGAGTGAATCCCAGCAGCAACGCAAAATGATGATTTTACTTGCAGAACATTTATAAATATGTGATGATCAGTACTGAGATGACTAGTTTGTATGCTTTCATCTTTTCCTTCACTATCACCACTCTGCTCTTAAACATGACAAGAGTCTGAGAAGCTGAGCGTGTTTTTCACTGCCACAGGAGACAGAGCCAATTTTAATGTCTGCACAGTGACAGCCTGTACTCACAGTGGTGGATAGGTGAGATAAGGCCTTTATATGGAGGAGCTCTTCATAAATGATCTCCAAATCATCTGCCGTTCTTTCAGAAGGACTGGAAAACAGGAAATACATAAACGAAATCAGAACACCATCCCACTGATTCACTTTATTTAATATCGCTTTAGAGATTATTGCTTTAGAGCTGTACTGTTTCCTCAGAATCATCCTCATGTGGGCGTCAGGTCCAATCTGCGAAAGGAGGAGAAGGGTGTCCTGCAGCTCCTCTTGGCTCTCCTTCCTCTCCTCCACGCTGGGTAAAGGAGCATCCTCCTGCTCGTCATCCAGGAAGCGGTAGAAGAGGTACTTGTCCTGGAAGCTCAGCTCCTGGTCCACTGCGTCACAACAACACAACACAGACAGCAGGGCTTGAATTTAACATCCCTGCTTCACACGTACGAGTCTGCAGACACAGACATCACACAGAGTCTCACCATGGTTGAGAACACCTTCTTCCAACAGCACCTGCCACATGCCCACAGCCTGAATACGAGAGTGGACGCATGAGCTCTGCTGCATTTGCCAGTCAACCAACTCTGTCCCCACGCAACACTGCCTAGGAGAGACACAGGTCTATATAAGATCTTATACAAGGCTGAGCAGTTATTTAATATGTCTGCTTTGTGTTTTATTGACTCTGTCTGTTCTTGTTTTTTTGTTTCTGTTGTTTTACTAAACTGTTAACAGGGCGTTGCCATAAAAGAGCTTTTATGTTCAGCCATCATATTAATCTTGAATAAATTGGGGTCAAATAAAATAAATAAGCACTAAGGTGTTACATTCTCATGACAAACAAAATGTAACTATATTGTTTCTTGATCAAAGTAATGACAAATGTATTACTGAAGCATGTGGCAATGACAGCAATTTTGATGTAACAAGTTATTATAATAGAACATATTTTTAAAGTAACCCACCCAAGTCTGCTTCAAGTACTGATTTAAAAGAAAGATCCTTCTCTACCTACAGTAATACTGCAAAGGCATATCTGAATGTCAATGACATCACACGTCCTTTATGATTAATGCATTAATTGATTTGTTTTGGCCACTTGGGGGCAGCAACAAGCTGTAAACACAACACTGACATATTTCACCTTGTAGGGTTGATATGGCATATGTGTTAGCAAAGAGTTACCTATTTAAACATGCAGAAGACACGGGGCATTATTAGCATTCATTTGAAATTGTTGTTTTTATGTCCATCTGGCAAATGTAAGTCCAATATTCACTATTATATTTTAGCTCCGTTTTTTTGGTTTCTACCAACTCCTGAGGGAAATATCTGTCTCTTTAGCTGCTAAATGCTCCACTATCTTCACCAGCTAGTAGCTAACCGTGTCTGTCTGCCGTTTGGTGCTTGGCAGGTAGCGTACAGTGGGTTTTTAGAGGATATTTTTTAGGAAAACAGCTGCCTGCTGCTCCTGGAGACAACGCTAATGAGACCGGTGAAAACACAGTAAAGTTGCGGGCCAGAAAACCAAAACAATGAGCTGAAAGACGCTAAAATGCTCTGTGGAGCCCAGCGGAGCTGCAGAGTCGGGAGATAATTCTCTGCAGGTTCGTCACTACGAGCGACCCCCTTCACATTACACACAGTCATTTGATCCACTGTTAATAAAAAAAATGTTAATTAGTGCAGCTTTAAGTTAATGCTGTCATGAATGTGTTTTAGAAATGTGTTTTGAAAGTTTTAGTCCAGAAGCCGAAAGACTTGTGAACAGATGAGCTAAAAGAGGTGTTGGACACTACTGGCCAGCTATGGATTGGCCACTGCCCTTAACCCTTGTGTTTTTCAACTTTTTTTCTTTTTATTTTAAACTTTAGACTATTATATTTGTATTATAGTTTTCATGTGTGTGAATAAATTGTTTGTTTTTATGTTTGCAAACCTGCTTGCCTCACATCGCCCCCCTGAGGGACAAATGTAATATTTTGAATTGAATAATCTTTCACAACTATCAAAGAATTAAGATGCCAACTAACCTGTACGTCTTCAAGTGGTACTTCCTGTCTCTGATCATGTGCGGCGCCCTGGAGAGGATGGCGTTACGGAGAATCTTCCCCGCCCGCAGGATCTTCTCAGAGGGGACCTGAACAGTAGAATCCAAGTTAAATCTCAGCAGCACAATAGAGTCCGACTGAGTACCTGCCACAAAACAAACAGGTCGTGACTGGTCCCTACATTTAGAAGGTGATTGAGTTTACTACCTGAGAAATGCATTTAAGGTGGGGTTTGGCTGGACTTTCAATGACTGACTTCTGCAAAATAAAATAAAACAAAATATAAGAGGAATTGAAATAAAATGATGATACAAAACTTCTGATGGTACAAAACGCAACATGACAGAAACTGGGTGAAGTTAAAGGTTTGTTGTTGTAGAACACAACAGTCTGGTAATTGGCAATAAAAGACATCAGGGAAACAACAACATGTCAGACAAGTCAAGTGAAATAACGGGTGTTTTTCCTCTCACTGTAGGCCACAGGATGTCTTCCTCACTGCTACTGTGTGACTCACAGTTGACATTATGTGTTTATTAGCTGTCAATTTTAATTGAACTATTGTTTTTCAGTTGAAGTAATTGTCTGTTACCAGTGTCTTGACTGATGCATTCAATTGCTTAAATGGGACACAGATATTTTGCATTACTGTATGGAAGTGTGTTTTGTTTTTTTATTTCTTTTTTCCACCAAGGCCGTGGGGTCGGCTGTGGGGCTGTGACATTTAAAATGCATTCTGCAAGCTTCAGAGAGCAGAGTAGCTCATGCATTTATGTGGAGGCTTTAAAGTTCATCATTTATTTACAAGAAAATGTGTCCACTCAGTACCCAAAGAAGCTGAGGTTTCATACTTATTATTTATATATGTTAAAGTAAATTAAAGCTGTGTTTGTTTGTTACACAACGAGAAAGCAAGCTATGGGTTGCTCTTTTTTTACATAACGATCTTGTAGCCATGTTGTGACTAAACCTGGTATGAGGAACAAAGCACAGGGCACCATAAATCTGCAGGAGTGCTACGTTATGACAACAGGAGAAAGGTGGTGCGGGAACTCTATGGATGGAGACAAAAACTCCGGTCATCTTGTTTATATTTAGACCAACTTTAAATAAAACTTCACATTCCACGCCCCATTTCTGATGGAGGGCTGAGTAACGGTTAAGGATGCTGTTACGTCAGGCAAAAGAAACGCAGAATGAGTTACAGCCGAGGTTTAACCCGCTGCCAAACTGTTCACTTACAGTAACACTGTGCTAGACAGGAACAAGGCCAGTAAACCAGCTTTGTCTCACCCTCACAGCCGCTCTCCGTCTTTCATAACATGTGACAACACTAAATCATATAAATAATTCATGTGTGTGAGGCAAACCTTATTCTGATGTTTGGAGACTGACACAAATGAGTTGTTGCTTATGTTCTCTTTGTCCGGCATTCCTGGTGGGAGAAAAAAAAAAAGGAAATATATTCATTAAGTGACTTAGGATCTGTGACAAACAGAGATCACTGAGAAGAGCATCCTATATAGAGTATACAGAGCCTCTGCAGGTTCATTTGTTGGGAAAAAAGTTTTAAAACCTGAGCATACATTAATGAGCAATTTATGCCACCAAGTAAAGTTTCCTGTAGCAAACACATAAGTAAGGTAAATACAGAACAATAAAGCCATGTTTTATGGTATGTATAAACACATTTAGTATGACTTTAAAACAATGAAATAGATGCAAAATACATTAAATTGCCTTGTAAGTATAATATACTTAACAATTTTTATACTATGCTTAATGGCCTTTTTTCATATTTCTAAAGAGGTTGTTGGCCTCAAGCTTTATTAATTCTCTTCTTATATTTTTATGCAAAACAATTTAGACTCTTCTGTAGATCCACTGTTTGAATCTCCAGATTATGTCTAGTTTAAATGTCAGATCACGCATGCCTACATTTCCTATTTTATTTGATTCCCCTTTTCCAACCAAACAAATATACCATTCATCACCATTATGAAACAGAAAATATACCCATAACTTTATCAGTAGCTATTGTGTGTTTGTTCACTTGTTAATTTTATCTAATTTCTATCTCCTTTCAGTGACTATCCTATTTCATTTTCATTTATTGTTCTGATTATTTATTTAGATTATTTTATCTCCTTAAATAAACATGCTATTAGACTCTATTACTCTGATTGTTACTGTGCAGAGGCAACAAAGTGATGTAAACATGGAAAACAATGAGAAAATGTCTTTCCCAGTGTTTTTATTCTTATGTGCAGAGGGTTTTAGGGTGTGGTTATTTCTCAGCTTTAAGCTTGTACAGTACAGTTCCCCTCCAGGACAAACAGCATAATCAGTCAGAGCTGCTCAGTCACAACTGTATCTGCAGGGAAAAACTCAGCTATTCTTAGACATGCCTCTCAGTCTGCTGATACCACAAAAACAGATACAGAATCCACACAACACACAGAAAGTGGAACATAGCTAGAAACGTAACATTACGCTTGTGGCTATACATCCAGGAATAGTACTCCAGCATCTGTATCTGTATAACTTTGTACATAATGCTCTGTGTAATCCCTGACTACTTTCAATTCCTGCTTATGTTGTAATGATTTTTCCATTGTTACCTTCGTGTTGCATAACATGTTTTAGCATTTAGACCACCTAACCGTTGGGCAAACAATGTCCAACAGGGAAAATAATAATGGAAAAGTTGAAACAAATACAATCCGTGATACAAAATGTAAACAAAAGGGTGAACTGCTGTCACTGCCAAACTGACTGACAGGTTTTTTAGTACAGGGACCAACACAGTCAGCAATTAAATCAAGGTTATTAATATAACTGTTGCTGGCAAAGGTTACACAGAAACATTTGTGAGCACTGGAGTAAAACTGGATGTGAGACCACAGTAACAAAAGTACAGTCTTCTGAATAAAGATTCAGGTGATAATTCTCTGTAGGTTCACCACTACGAGCGGCCCCTTTCACATTGTCATTTAATACGTTGTTATAATAATAATAATATAATTTATAGCCACTTTAAAGAAGAGTCTCATTTTGGTCTCTGTCATCGTCTTACACACTTTTGGACTGCATTTCTATTTATATGCTGTGAGCCTGTATAGAAACTGTGCTTGTTTATTGCTTTTTTGAGATGAGGGAACACAGCTGTCCATCATTGTATTTATGATGCTGCCATGCTGGTCCTTGTGGCATCACGCCACTCATTCAAGTGTCACATCAGTTCAGTCACATCAACAGGAATGCAGTGTACAGTATGCATGTGAGAGATGAATTTAAAAAATCTCATTTGTTGATAAAAGGTCATATGTAGTTTGAGTTTGTCAGAGCTGAGAGCAACATGTTTCATTTTATTGAATAACTGGTGAAAAACAAGTGTGTTCGTGCTTTAAAAGGTGTTCAGGTAAAGTGGTTCTGAATGCACGACCGGAGTGAATGACTTTAAAAGCTCCACCTCTTAACACCAAAGTGCTGTAAAAGCACAGTGTTGTTGTAACTAAGAAAACTATTTAAAACATGTTTAATTCATTCGACTTAGCCACTAGAGTTACGCTTTGCTGCTGTGGCTGTTGCTGTACAGGAGAGTGCATCAGCCCCCAGCTGCTTGATGCTTGTGTGATTTCTGTCTTGGCGTATTCATGCATAGAGTGCATACTGTAAACCCCCTGAGTACGGTACTGTATACTGCAAAAATACTCTGCTCTTACAGTGCTGCTCCATAGCACGTAACAGTGATGAATACTGAAGCAGACTCATCAACCTTTAAACGCAGCCCAAAAGGCTACAGTAGTTCAAATCAAATACAAAATGTATGGCAAGTGAGTTTGAGATTGAGTTCTTCAAAAAGCGCTCTTTGTTTGGAACATAAAAAAAGAGAAACATTTTCGTTAAATTGTGTCCATCATTTATGAACTCTGCATACCATTTATATACAGTGAACCTACTGAAAGTAAGCCAACAGACTCTGGATTTTCTCACTGCACACTGCTGTTCATCATGTTTTATGGTACGTGACTTTGAAGCAAGTTAAGTGATCTGTTTGAGCAAAGCTAAGTCAATATTGAGTTAACTTGCAACAGAAAAGCATAAATACAAGTATCAGCCTTTATCACAACGCAATAGGACGAAGGAGGGTCGGACAGTAATGGAATTAGGCAGACAAAAATATTATTACATATTGTACAAAATAAGAATCTATGTTGTGTTACACTTCCTGAAAGTTGTTAAACAAGTGGAAAAACAAAGAGTTACTTCTGGGACTCTTTATAAAGTAAAGTGAAGCCATTTACCATTTAACAGTGTTTAACAGAGTTCTTCATCTTGATAAATTCTTACATTGAAGACAATCTGCATTCAGACCTTGAAATACATTTCATTAACTTTACAGTTTCATCATTTCAATTTAGCTTTTTCTTATCTGTACCTTTATATCTTGAGTAACTGATATGAAAGCAGCTGAAAGGAAACCAAACGCATTGCTGTACCTGTTCCTGACGATGTAACACTGTAACACAACCTAACAAACCATGTGCAGCAACTGCAACATTAGAACGTTTGGGAGCGCCTGCACTGTGATATTTTACAGTCAAATGTTGTCTTGAAGATCCTGTTACAATCAAATTTAATTCAAAGTTCAAAGAATGCTTTCAAATTTACCAGCGGCCTGTAGTGTGTGAAGGTTAATACAACAACTAACACATACTGTGACAAACGTGTGAATGAAATGTGTGATTGCTGAGTCTAAACCACTCAGAAAACAGAGAAACAGTAACTGAGGGCTACTTACTGTCGGCACTACAACCACTTTCCATCACACCATAGGGTGGGGCGAGCAGTCCAGCCATGCACTGATGATATCTCTATAAAAATAAAGAAAAAACAAGAACAAATAAGTCACAGCAGTTAACAACTGACAAGAAATTATCAATTTACAGTGGTATGTAAATGTGTCAATCATAAGAAGACTGTAGCATCGTAAAGACAGTAGCAGTGTTGTGATTGGGTGAAGCACACTTTGTCCTTGTGTCTCATCGCTGTATTAACTTGGCCATGGGAGGCCAAGGTAATGTCCCATGGCCAAGTGTGTGTGAGATAACGCGCTGTAACTCAACAGCTGACATTTACAGCTGGTACTTTGATAAATACTGAGATTTTAACCAAGCATCTTGTTCCAGTTTTGCCTTTTTCTTCAAACAGCTCGCACGCAGCTCTACTCATCAGGGGTGGAGGAAGTACTCAGGTCCTTTACTTACAATACAACAACCCAGTCTAATACAATATCCCTGCAATATAACCTACCTTCATGAAAGGGGTGTTCCTTTTCTTAGCCTACTCTCATTGATAGAAATGGGGTGGACAAAATAATAGAAACACCTGTCAGTGGAATGCAATACAGTTCAACAGCACCACAAACTGCATCCTCCAATGGGAGATGATTAATGGTTGCAGAAAAATGAAAGACAAGACAAGACAAAATCATGGGTCCAAGTAGAACACAGTGGGAGTACAAACCGCTGCCAATGTGGAACGATTTTCCAACTCAAACAAAGGATTGTCTAAACACTGGAAAATTCAACGTCCTGATCATCACCTAAATCTAATTAATTTATTTCCTTGACTCAAGTTCCAGCTTTATTTTGATTATTCTGATTATAGTAATACTTGGTAAGTGGAAATAAACTCAACCCGCCATATTTAGATGGAAAGAGCGTATAGCTTTTGGTGACATACGTTCTTTTTTTTTCCCCACCATGGCTTAATATAAAGGACAGGAACGTTTTTTTGTTTTTTTTAACTTATTTTACACTCAAGGAAGATTTACACATATTTTTTGCTTTTTGTGCATCCTTGTCAACTGTCGTGGCTCCTGAATCAACAAAAATTCTAAGATGATTGTGTGTAAGTTAGAGCTGCAGTCATTCTGGGCTGGAGCAATACCTCAGTTTGCTACTAGCTAACTTTATCGCATTAGCTAGCATTGATGGCCCCTTGGCAGCATTTAAAAAGCTTGTTTTAGCATAGGCTACATTCGCTAACAAAATATACCAAAATATTTGGATTTTGCAAACAGACTTGGCCATTTAATGACTGTTATCCAATAGGGTCTGTATTCTGTTTTGGATGCTTGTGTGTAGCATATGACTATCTTTGTCTTTTTCTCTTACAGAATACATGCAATTCCTGCCAGGCAGGAAGGGACGACAGAAGGCCAGGTTTCTCCTGATAATGAGTTGGCCGTGAATTGAAATATCTTGCACTGAGAAAATATTACAGTAAAAACTATCCTCAGTTCAAATAGTTCTACAGTAACTTTACTGTGGTATGACAGCAACTTGTTGGCTAATTTAACAATAAACCTTTAACAGCACTCAATTCTGCATCTTTAAAAAAACACACTGTCATATAAAAGCATCCACACCACGTATAGTATCACTGATCAAGCTTTTAAACAATTTGTCAAGTAGACTGATGGTTCAAGATTAAGTTGTGGTAAAAGACAAACAAAAACTGATTATGTGCCAAAGCAACTACGTTCTAAGTCAATAAAAAGCTGATTGAGGACCACTTAGTGACCGGCCAATTCTCTCTACCTCCCTATCTTCTGGTCAGAGGAGACTGAACGAAAGCTAGAACTATGGAGCCATTTGTTCCTGGATGGTAATGTACTCTCAGAGGTCATGTTTTAAATTCAATTCTACCCTCTGAAGTCAGTTAATCACTTTAGCAACCCTTTAGGGGCACACAGCTTTTTCCCTCAATTAAGAACCAGTTCAGAAACGTCTCAGTGACCTCAGGCAAAGCATTTTACTCAAAAATGAGGATTGACGTGCTGCTCATTAAGACACTAAAAGATATGTCAACTAACACCACGTTTAGATTATGAAAATGTGTCTTTTGTGGAGGGGATTTTGTACACATGCTAACAAGAGATTTAATTATTCAAAGTTAATCAAAGCAACCGAACTGAAGGCTTCAGAGTCACTTCAACAAGCATATCTGTCTTTGTTGACAATTAAAGGATTTAGGATTAGGGAGGAGCACTTAAACTGAGCAGCACATGAACAAATGAACTCAACCCGTCTGAGCCAATAAAGCCGCGCTCCCTGAGGGGTTGAATCCAGTACACAGGGTGGGGGTGTTGCTTTAGAGGAGGATTAGGACCATTGTCAGGTGTGTAAAAAGCACTTTTCTATTTTGTTAGTAATGATGTCTCTGACTCTTACGACACACAATGCATTTGTTTCCATAGATTATTTATATAACCTCCAGCTTGCCATTAAGTCACTGACTTTTCAAGTGTAATGTGTATTAGCCTTTTTTTTCTGAGCTGAAACCATTCATCGGTTAATCTATATCCCCTACCATTTTGATAATCAATTCATCCTTTAAGTCATTTCTTAAGCAAAAATGCCAAGCAGTCCAGCTTCTCAATTGTGAGGGTATGTTGATTTTCTGTATGTTGAATATTTTGGGGGCTTCGGGTTGATGGTCAGACAAAACACAACATTTGAAGATGCCATTGTGGGCTTTAGGGAACTGGGATGGAGATTTTTCCCGACTTTTTGAGATTTCCCCAAATGTCTAACTATTCCTTTAAATGAATCAGTCCAATTATTCACACATTGGCCTTTTATCATTTTAATCGCAGAAGACTATTAGAGCATTAAATCATTTCACACATCACCTAGAGAGGTTAAAACTGCAGATATACTGCAACTGTGACAAAATGTTGAAAATAAAAAACATTTCTGACATCCCAACTTAAAGATGTATAGGCCTTGTTTATAAAGAAATCTAAAGAACTAACTGTGCTCGCCATGTTCCCTTGAAATGCACTTCATGTCACAATAAAACAGCCATTGGGTGTGATTTGTGCAGCTACTTCCCTGTAGACTGCCACTTTATAACCATAATACTGACAGAGATGTCCTTATCATCTATTATCCCCAGCACTAGAGGGAAGACAGGCCGGTGCATGCTTTTTAGGATCACTAAGTTGTTACTACACATCAGCATTTACTGACAAATGGACAGTCAGTAGTCATAAGCTCCACTGGGACTCACAGCCAACTCTGCACTGAACATCTACTGTTGTATTAGTGGTACAAATGTTTCTGACTGCATACAACGTGTAAAGCATGGATAGACCTTTAGGAGTATTCGACTGGGTCAAATAATCTGTCACGACTTGACAGCACAATGGTTTAGTCAGACAGCTTATAGCGTCTGATTCAAACTTGTCTCTTACGAATGATTGTGTTATTTTTATAAGCTGATTCCGTCACATTAGAGGAGATTATGATCGGTTGCTTCAAGCGGATTTAGGTGTTACAAACACCTCCAGAATAAGAATGATGATGTTTGAAGTGATATGATCAGACGGGTAGGTAGACGTGTAGGAGTCTAAATCCCATCACATCCATGACTCTGGGAATAAAAACTAACTTACAATAGATCTGAGCTCTTTGACCCCAAGGGCAGCTTAAAAGGGCCCCAGTGAAACTTTTTAACCTGACATAAAGAGTGATACAAAAACATTTGGACAGTGCACACGCTCTTTTCTTAAGTTGTCATGTAATGTTTTAGGACTTATAAATGTATTGATTTTGAGTGGACTCACAGCACAACAACACTCTGTGAGAAAGATTGCCACCTCTGCATCTCCACACAAGACAGACTCCAGTGGCAGAAGAAGATCCCACCCAGGACGAAGAGGATTAAGAAGAAGAGAAGCATGTCCACACTGAAGCAGAAATTTGTTTCAACATCAGTGTGATGCCACAGATGACAGAATAAACTCTTTACATTTACCAGAGTTATGCGTCTCTACGTTTTTAACATATTTCAGCTTTTTCTAACTAATTAATGTCATCTGTGGTCATTTGGCTGTCAACAGAAAAACTGTTGTGTAGTCTGTGCACCATAAGACCTTTAAGGAGAAGAGATTTTTCAATTTTTCTATAGTTCAGTTCAGGTGTTTTACTGTGGACAGAGATGTTTACAAAAGCAACCTGAAAATGTTAGTGTTGATGTATGTCATTATTTAACAGCTTTTAAAAATTACCTCACTAGTGTGGACGTAGTCTCAGTGTTCCTTAACATAGCAGCATGTATGGCTAAGTGCTTTCCTGAATGATGTAACTGTACTGTATGGTTATGTTCTGGTCATCAGTTATAAATATTTCAACTTTATTTATAAGAAACCACATTTTTATCCTTCAGTTTGGTGTGGCTCTAAATACAGTACCATAACAACAGCAGCATGGCAAATGTGCCAGCCAGACACGTGAATCAGAGCTGTGGCAAATTCAGAAAATTCAGAATAATTGTAATCAGTAACGAGTCACTGCACCGTAGTTACTATATTCATCCAAAACTGACCCAGAATCCAAAGGCGAATCAATTTAAACTGCTCAAACAGGGTTCTGCAAAGCGTAATCACTAACTTTAGGACCACGATTTTAAGCTTGGTGACTAGATGTTTCTTACTTTACTCGTTTAGAGTCTTGGTTGACTTCTGTCACTTTAAGTACACAGTCTTGTACCTTGAAGTATTTATCAAAGATCCACATTATTTTTATTTCTCTTGCTCATTTTAAATAACAATGACTCAAACTGAAAAATGTCACTCTCATCCAAAAAAGTTCTAGTTGAAAAGCATTAAAACTTACTCAAACGATTAAAGGAGACTCATTTTCTGGCTGACAAAATACCAATATTTGCAAACACTGAACATATTTGGCTCTATAATTACAGGTAACATGAATAACATCCATAATTGGCTAATGACATTTTTTGGATAATAATTTTGAATAAACACAAAGTGATATTTCCTGAAACCTAATAAGTTCACACTTTTTAAATAGATAATATTTGATGTACTTGATTAATAATTAGGTAAATGTAGAGTATACACATATCTCAGAGTGTATTAAGAGTATGAGCCTGCATTCATCACCACACAGCTTTTATCCTAACATAAAAGGGGGTTTAGAAATGTCTGCAATAACAGATGTGCCATTGTGTATTCCTCCAGTGAAGTCAACTAATTTGCTCTGATACACTGACCTCACTGTTCACAGCAGCAGGAGAGCTCTTACATATCCCTTAACCCTGTCCTCTACTAATAATGTGTCATTTCCCCCATGCACCTTGTGTATTAAAACAGAGCAAAGATTGTCACCATGGAGTGCTGAATATACAGGCCATATCTCCATCATGATGCACATGGTTGCTATGCTTTAAAGAGCCCACAGATAGTCGTATCTGTGTCATAACAACAGATCAGTGAAGATATTAACCAAGTCATCTCAGTGCATTCTCAGCTCAAGCTCCACCTCGGTCTTTCATGCTTGAGCACGTTATTGCATTGTGAGCATCAATGTGCATGAATGCTCTGCTGTATTTTGAATAATTCACCCCAGATTACATAACCTACATAGTGCAAACTGTTCTCAAAGCATTCACTCATTATTCTGAGGCACACTTCAGGCCACTTGGGGAAACAATTGGGGGAAAGCCCTCCCAAGAGTTTCACTTCACTTCTGCTCAGTTAGATTTCCTCCAAAACAGAAACAGTTAGAATATATATTCTAATTTTCATACTTTCAGTAGGAATGAAAATACAAAATATTACTTTTGACATTTGGATTGCAAATTCTGAATTTCCAAATAGTTCTGCAACATGAGCAAGAACAATTCTGCACATATTTCTATCCAGCACTTTCTCCATTTATTATGTATCTCTCATGCAACAAATGCATTGGATTGTTTAGAAGTGTGGCAAAGATTACCTAAAGATGCTACCAGCGTCCCATGCAGGCTATTCTTGTTGTTAATGACTGGAAGGTCCTCCACACCCTCTTAATCCAGGCGTTTAAGAACAAACACTCCAAGTACGTAAGTCCAGCTCTAACAGTCCCAATGTGATACAGTAGTCATGGCTCATATCCAGCATGGTCCAACATGATCCAGCAGCTCTGTCACCGCAGCCTGCACTCTGAGAGCAGAGTGAGCAGCCTGTGTCAGCCCAGCAGAGTGCCAGTCAGCGGCTGACTTCTTCTGAGCAGCAGTTGCTTGTTGATTACTCAACTCCAGTCAGTGAGCACAGAGGAGAGCTTGGTCTCTCTCTCTCTCTCTCTCTCTCTCTCTCTCTCTCTCTCTCTCTCTCCCTCTCTCTCTCATCTATCACACATAATACAGAGTAGTTGCTCATTTTCAGCTTGACCACCTTCACAAAGGAAGCGCTAAAGCAGAGTCTGGTCAGTCTCACAAGATGTAAAGACAAATAATCAGACATATATATATATATATATATATATATATATATATATATATTCCAGCCCCCCGCGACCCTCTAAGAGGATAAGCGGTATAGAAAATGGATGGATGGATAGATATATATATATATATATATATATATATATTAAAAAAAGATTGCTTTCATCAACTTACAACCCTTCAGGGAGACATTTTCCTCCAGCAGAAGTTAGTTAAACTTGTGAATTTTCCTTTGTGCATCCAATCCATCCCTGAAATATACAGACAGTACCAACCAGTATCATGTTCCTATCACTGAGCTCCTTCCTCTCAAGGACAGAGACCAGATGGTGTCTTATCTTTGACCTTGTTACTTATCAAAGCCACAAGACAGCTGCATTGAACTCCCTTTTAATCACATTTAAGAGCTTATGATATAAATATCTCCCCATTAAGTTTTAATGTAAAGCATGTCAAACTAAGTGTTGTCTAATGCACACCTGGTAGTTAAATAGTTAATAAACATATATTGTTTGTGTCATTTTAAGGATGCTTTCATTAATAATTAATGTGGTAATTGTCTCTTTGGTTGGTTGTTGCAGCCTGTGGCTTTAGTATAAAGATGTTGTTGTTTCATATTGTGAATTTGATGCCTGACGAAGGTTCAAAACCAAAATATTGAATCTATAATAAAATGGATTCTGACTGTTAAGAAATTCAACCCTTTCTTTTGAAGTAAAAAAAATATGTGAACATTTCTAGGGAATAAATATTATTAAAAATCACACTCACAGCTTCATCAGCACATTCATTTCATTGCTGCTAATGTGTGAATGACAGTGCTGATAAAGGTTATAACAGTGAATTTAATTATGGACAATAATCAGTGATGGCTCATAAAATGCTCATTGACTGGCCGAGTAAATTTGACCAAAATTAGCACATTTTAATGGGTTTTGTAGATTCCTTTCCATAAGTGACAAGCAGTCACACCACATGTTCAATGTCTCCTGACGCCTCAAGGAGTATTGCGAAAATTAATAAAAACATGACTATATGCTGTACATGGCACTTGGTGTTCACTTTAATTTAACTTTATTTCGTTTGTTATTTCTTCATCATCTTTTTATCACATTAAGAAAAGGTGAAAACGTCAAAAAAGTGACATATGAGTAAACAGCCATCTTACTTATTCTGAGTCAAGAGAAGAGTCGAGAGATATAGAAGGTGAATGGATGTAACTAAGAAACAGAGAGATGGAGCTGGAACAAAGACAGAGCAGGTGTAGATGTGTCACTGAGTCACCATCATGTCAAATCTGACTCCCTGTCACTTTACACTCCCGACTGACAGAATAGACCAAAACAGCTTAGCTACTACAATTTCAGTAAAACCATGTGATGGGAAATAATGTCTTCTTTTGGATTTGACATTGGTCATCATGAATTTGATGGAATACAGGCTAGTATTGAACAGGCACAAATTTAAGACAGGGCAAATTTATCAAATGTATTTTGGACGTCATTATGATGGACTGAGGCAAGCGGAGGCAGTGGAGAGAGAATATATTCCATTTTCCGTCTTTACTCCCCATGACAGTAACAAATTTGATTTACTGTTTTTTTTGTTGTTGTTTGAATTCAGTTTAGTCATCTCCTCCATGCTGCAGTTTAACTTGAAGATGCAGGTTCCACTAAGCAAAAAGACAAAAATATTTGTCATATGTGAAAAAGCATAAACAAGGCGATGACATAGAAGACAAAAGCTGAGAAACATATAGCTTGTGTGCCAGTTGAATTATTTTAGTTGAGCATTATTCTTGTCTTGTTTTGTGAGTTTACAGTTGGTGTAACTTATAAATTTCATCCCAGATCTTTCTTACATAATAAATCCTGTCAAAGCAGTTAAAATATGTCACTTTGTGGATTGAATTATGAAGCAAAAATTGATATGATAATAATATTCTGCAAGGCCAGTTGCAGTTTTCATGAGTCCTGCTTTATTTTACAAGTCGGAGTTCAGATTCTGGACTTCTGATGATGTAACGACTCTGTGAGCAGAGATAAGGGAATAAAACAGGAATGTTTTGATATAATCTTCCTGCTCTTGCGGTGCACATATCCGCTGTGCACTTGGAGGGACTCTGGCCCTTGATGTGGCATACTTCTTGGATGCTGAACCACCAGAGGATCCATGTGGCCTCGTTTTTCCAAGACCCCCTCCACCCAATCCTCAGACACCAGAGGGCACGCTGCGTCCCTGCCACTTCCTGTTCATCAGCTTTCTCCACTGGCTGCCCACCAGGCTTCTTCTATGAACTGATGATAGTGACACACCAATCCCCCCACCCCACCCACTCTCTCTGCTCAGTGCCCAAAAGATACGCCTCGAGCCTAAACATGCATGCAAAATACATACAACCAAAAGCATCCATAACACAATTTTGCAGCACACATGGTTATAAAACTGTCCTCCTATGATGAGTAATCCAAAATGTCAAAGCTTCCAGATAATGAAAGCAGGTCTGTCCAGGACACATGCAGGCTGACGTGACTCTAAGAGAGCTGTCTTGTTGCCCTAAAAGCAAAAATCACAATTGTGTTGTTTCAATCACAGAGCCCATCGGAAGCAGGAAACAAAGGGAAGAGCAAATTGATGATCAGGCCATCTAAGCTTCGGTCAGCGTGCCCATGTGTGCTGAGCTCGGCTCATGTCTGCTCTGTTAAACAAACAGCACACGGCTCCTCGTTCACAGTGGCTGTAGCAGTGAGCAGCATAAGAAAATACATATTTAAGTTGCATGCATGAGTGGTACCCATAGACACTCATATACATGCAGTGACTTTTCCATGTGTAAACATTGAAACAAATGGGGATAGGGGTAAGAACATTGTAAACAAGCATTAGCTCTCTCTATAGCACTCTGGCACATACATAATATCCCCAAATTTAATGAACAATTCCATCAAGATTTTAGGAGAAAAGGAGCAAAAACTGGTGAAAAGATATACACTGAATAATTGACATGGACAGTCATGAATAAATAATATTATCCATTGGTTCATTAGGGCAATGCTGTGCTCACTCTGGCATAGTTCTGTAAGAGTGCTTGGCCACAGGCGTTCTGCAGAAGGACAGATCTGTGTGGGAGGAGGAGGAGGTGTGTAACTTTGTTTCAGGGCTTCCTCCTCAGCTTGACGCAGGGTAGGAGGTAACTTTCCCTTTGCCATCTCCCGATATCAGCTGGCATCAATCAATGCTAAGAGTATTTCTCTGTTCACCGTGGTTTTCAGGGTCGTAAGCAATAAGTATTCTGATCTCATGCAGCTTAAGGTTTTTCATGCATCACAAAATGTATTTCAGCTCTAATGAAGCCTGTGTGAAGTAGCTGAACATCATTTATTTTAACAGCCAAGAAGACATCCAGGGAAGCAGTTTGTCGCCACAGTACATCAGAACTGGCAGGCAAAGTCTGAAGTCTGATGCCACCAGTAACAAGATACTACATAAGCAAGTTTTCTGCATTGCGGCAATACCGGGAGGAATAAATGAGCACCATTGCTAGGCATAATAATTTGGTGAAACTGTTGTACGAACAACAAATTGTAAAATACTGGGAGCTAGTGTAATGATTATCTGTCAACAAGCTGATTATGTGAGTTTTGACTCGATGGCCCTTCAGTCACAGCTTGGCCGACTTGCGAGGCAAAGCCAGCTCAGCACATCTAACAACCAAGGATCCATGTATTGATGCTAATTCTGTAAATGGTTGTCATGTTTTTTGGATGAAGTACATCTGGAAAGCCACTGAGGGCAAATAGACTGAGTATCTCATTTGGAGGGCCTGTATGTCAATCTGGACTGCATGAGTTATGAAACTGATGCAAACATGTCAAAAGGAAACATTAAAGTTCCCCTACGCACATGTTTTAAAATATATAAAAATAAATTTTTTACTATTTTTAAATAACAATTTCTGTGTGGTATGTTTTTTTTCCACCAAAAAGTTAAATTACCTCGTTAAAAAATCTTAAAATGACATCTACTCCTTCTCCCTCATTGAAAAGTCCAGAATTTATATGTAACTATTGTTCACATGTTTAACTCACTCCAGTTTTCACATCACACCTGTGTAAGTTTCATACTGGACCGCAATTGGCTTCCAAATTAGTTGTGATGTCACAAAATCCTGCTCGTACGTTCACGTCTTGAGACCCTGGGTGATAACACTGTCAGAACAATGACACTCCCTTAAGAAAGTGAGCTGGAAAAGATGATACAAGACCAGAAATTATTGAACCAATGCTGCCAATGCTAATTATTTAAAAAGTATGCTACATTAAAGCAGCTTACAATTAACAAAACTGCAGCTGATAGAAAGAAAGAGGGTTTTTGCTTCTTTGCATCTAGATTGTAGAAATAAAATTGCAATCATGCCAGATATTTTCAAAGGGATGCAAAGTCCCATAATATCCCAAACTACATCTTTACACAGTCACTTGACAGCATGTCATTACATTACAAAACAAACAAGGCCAGAGAGACCTAAGGACAAGATACAACAATCTGAAACAAACCTTACTGAAGAGGTCGCCCCAGGGCAGAGGTGAAATGTGTAGCCTAGAGGTACTTCCGTGATCCTCAGCACACATCCAGACCGGGTTAACTATCCAGTCACACTGCTGCTGGCCAGTACGCTGACACAGACACATAGCCCATCATTTAACAGCCCCTTATGCCCTTCGGTCCCAGAGTAAATGGGCTGTCTCTCTCAAACCAGCCCATTGCAGCAGCTCCAGCAGAGGGGGAGCTGAGAGAGGAGAGGGGCCTCCACGCATCATGACACCTACCAACTAACATGTAGGAGATGGAGAGAAACTGTGCCGACACGACTGTTTCTCTTTAGTATCTTGTCACTATCATTACTCTTACAAATATTTACAGTATTTTGAATTTCATGTTTAACCTGACACAGTGAGACATACTTGTATAGTGTCATGGTATGTTATGTGAATAGTGACTGAATTTGTGCATACAATAAAGACATCAGTAAACACCCAGAACCAGAAAGTATCTGTTTCTCCTCAGCACTGCACTTCCATCTAGTGGTCAAAAGGCATAAACCTTCAGCGCCCTGATGAAATCAGTATTTTGTAGAATGCTTTACACACAAACTTGGGAGCAGAAAGTTACAGTGCGATAAGTGGACAGCTCATGTTATACCTGCAGGGGGGGCCAGCAGTAAATTCACGATCCAACCTCCACTAATCCACAAGACACTTTGCTTATACACCACCTACGCTTTGGCTCGCGCTTAGCTCAATTCGTCACAGTTTTCACATTCAACATTTCAATTCCACTAAGACAGGTGGCTGTTCCCTGGCTTAAAGCAGCCCCCTCAGCAGGTCGGAAAATAAAAGATGAATGGACAGAGATGCATGCTGTTAAGGATTTGCTTTGTGTCTGCAATCGATGACTTTCACAATGTAAAAAGAGTCACATTTTTACTTTAGCCATGTAAAAAGAGTAATATTTTATTGTGGGTGATTCTACAAAGAAAGATTCCTGTTTCATTACAGCCTCGTAATTAGGCTGAATTTTGTTTTCACTTCATTATTTAAATTGCTAAAAATAAAAGTAAAAAAGAGGAGTCGGCAGAGATTCAGAGATCTGGAATCAGACTGGTTTCATTCTAGAAAACGAAGTTAAATGCATCCTTAGCATTTTTGTTTTAAGAAATGTGTATACTTTATGTAATGTCTCTACTATTAGTCCCCTGACTAAAAAGGAAACAAAGTCACACTAAAGAAAATGACAAAAAGACATGCTTATTTTGCTAGCAGCCTTTTCAGATCTCTTGATACAAGCGCCTACCTTGAGTTAATCACAAACTGTAATGTAGCCAGAGAATTCCTGTAGGCTGATACAAGTACAGATGGAGCAGAGAGAGGTACTCACCTCCCACAGAGACCTGAACTCCCTCTGTTCGATGCGTAGGAGCTCACTGAATTCCCGTGTGACAATGGTGGCATGCCGGGGGGTGTTATCCAGGATCGACTCCCCAAATGCCGTGCCAGTCCCCAGTGTGCATATAGTAACAGCATCCTTTAACAGAAACAGAGATGATGCTCCACATGGATCATTCGTCCATGAGGATAAAACACCGAGCTAGACAAGAATCCTATAAAATGCTAATGTATTGTCCTCATTCTGCTGGGAAAAAAAGGCTTTTGTGTGAGGCACTTGAGGACCAGTGCTCTGTACTGATCAGATCACTCTCAAAGGCTAGAGGCAATCACCTGAGCACTTGTGCTAGATAGATGAATACACTCCAATCTGCAAAGAAATTACTCCAATCAGCACGCAGACAGACTGACTGAGGTGCACAAAGCTGCAGTATTAAAAACTATTCAGTAATGTCCCCTAATATAATAAGCAAAATGCTCTTTACAGCCCACACTCCAAACAAGCCTGAGGTTGGATGTGAATTCTTTTGCATCCGTGATTAATTTCAAGAGGGGCTTCACTGACAAAATCATTCAAATCTTCACAGAAAGATTGTAGACTTTAGAAGATGGTTCCGATTTAGGCGCAGATTTTGTAAATTAGCACACCAAACTGTCATTTATCTAAAAAAAAAGACAGATGTGAGCACGCCTGAGAACAAATCAATGTGATATGTTAGTAATATGCTAGATAGAGCAGTGCCATTCCCACCTGTTATGTCCCATTTGGTTCAACAATCAGTTTCAGTTGAAACTGGAGTATCATATAATGCTTGGAAAAACAAATCAGTCATACCTGATAACTTGATGTCTCTGAAACTTTGACATCCAGTGAACCAGAGAGGACGGCATACCAGCTGGTGCCAATGTCTCCTTGGCGATATACTAAAAAACACAGCACAGTTAAATAAAATCAGCATCCTTCTATATTCTCTTTAGGTATTTTGGTGCCAGGTATACAGTATGACTGTTTCAGAGCCTGTATTTTGACCTACAGGTGATGCCTTTCTCCAAGCACTCATAGAATCCACACAGGCAAATCTGCTGCAGCAAACTGGGGTGAAATCTCTCGAAGGCCTTCACATTTTTCAGACCCGCCAGGATTATGTCAACATCTTCCCCAGAGCGCTCTGCTGGTCTGGAGAAATAAAAAGAAAGGGGCAATGTACAGGTAACTGCTAGAATAAATAAGGCATCTAAATAGGCTGCAGAGCATGAGTCAGCCAGAGCAGCATAAGCAGCTTCTTGGCCTGGATTCTGAAAACATCTGAAGCTCTGCAGGAGGGATGTGACACCAATTTATCCCTGAGGAACACTGTCTTCTTTTCATGTTAAAGCTCTTACATCATAACTTAAAGTTACAGTTGCATAACAGCAGCGCCCTGGACAGAAGGTCAGAATTCACAACTATACTCTGTGGCAGTTTTCATGAATTTTAGGCAACAAATAAGTGCGTGCTGCGGACCACAGTGGATCAAGAAATGCATGCAGGATGGTAACAACATTGTTTTTATCATTTCTATTATTGAAATAAAGAGGGGGGGGGAAGCAAATCCCTCCCTGTGCAGCACTACAGTTTTAATGCCAGAGTAATGAAGCTTAGAAAGAGTTGCAACCTCTGTGAGCCAATAATCTCGTTACTGTCAAATCTGAAATGATGATGTCTCAAAGGAGTCTAATCACCAAAGACTCCTCACGTCTTTTCCTATTGTGTACACTATGTCAAATTAAATCATTTGTTAATATCTTAAAGCCCTTCTTTCAGTTAGTCCATAGATCAGAATAGCCTATTCTGGAGGGTCTTAGTTTGAGATAAAAGCTTTGTTTCTGTGCTTAGGAGTCAACTGTTAAACATTAAAACTCAAGATCTCACTATAAAAAGTCACACAGAGCTTTGCAAGTGTTTATGAAACGTATCTCCTTTAGTCTTTATTCAAATTGGGAGAAATGACAGTTTTGGCTTCTGCTCAGCAAGCTGTTCACTGACTGTTTCAGGTGGGTCATGCAAAAAGAGGCTCTTTACATAAGGATAGAATTGCTTAAAGTCTTGTATGAAAGTGCTTACACAGAGTAACTCTATACACTTGTTTATCACACTGAGCTCTAACAATGTGAGTTTTATCCCTCTTTCCTGCATTTCACTACCCCAAATTTGTTACACTGAATCTGGAGCCTCTGATGTAACATGTGGGTGGTTGTACATGTAGCTTACAACACCTTTGAATCCATATCCATCCTTTAAAAAGATGAAACCAAACTGTATCAATTATTCAGAAAGGGAAACAAGTGCTCGCTTCACCGCTGCAACAATCCTCTGACTTAATGTAGCTCTGAAAATGATTTATTGTACTGTATTATCTGCTCTGTCACAGTACAATAAAAGTGTTTTCCCCAAGCAACAGCTTGATTCATCATGTATTGGCAACCTTTTCAACTCACAGTAGTCACATTAAAGTATCTATGCTCTTCCTGATTGGACTGTATAATAACAACTGAAGCCACATCTAATGTGTGAGAGCTCCTGGTCCACTCCCACACCATTTACTGAGGGAGGGGGAGAAGTCTACCCTGCATTATTTCAGCACTGTGTACACTGCGTATCACACACACTACACAGTGAGGACAACAAAGCAAGAGAGAGATGTGTGGGAGCTTGAGTTTCAAAGCCAAAGAAACCAACCAAGTCAACAATAAAAAAAAGCTTTCAAAAGGTGCTGATCAAGAGTCTAAGTGAGGACAGTATGTTTTCATCACGAGGCAGCTTGTTACAGTATGAACACTACAAATGATGATGAACCTAATGTAAGAGTGTGAGGCTTCAAAGCGTAATGAGTGAGAAGTCATATTTCTTCATCCCCAAAGCTCTCTGTTAAACTGTGATAATATAAACAGTTTAATAATTAAACATGTGCCACCTGTGGTTTTTGTGTTCATTATCTCTTTTGTATCAAAAACTGTGAAGAAGTCCAAATTAAGTATATTTTACTACATTTTCAGATGGAGTGAGGATACATGGAGACATACATCTTTCATCACCTGATTTCATTTCAAAATTAGCAACAGAACAATAAAGTGAAGCACACATGCTACAGGCATTTGCAAAGGAAAAGGTGAGTCACACAAGAACCTTTTGATTGGAGCGACACAGGTGGCTTCTACAACTAACCAGAGGATATCACTGTGTAAACACGTCTGGCACACTGCGTCACTTTGCTGTTTATAGCTGATGCTCTTTGGACCCTTTCTTTGCCTCGGGCCCCTCTTTCTCTTCCTCCTCATTCTGTGTATCTAAGTGGTCTGTTTACACCTGAGCTGCGTCCAGCATCCCTGCATGTGTGACACCTGAAGCACCATGGTCATTTTCCACTATTTGGAGTCTTGAGTCAAAATCAGGTCTTTTTTCATTATATCAGTTTTTAAAGCGGTCCCTTGCAGCTGCTTGGTGGTTTAATACCTCTTCTGACAGGTGTGCATGCAGTAGTTTCACCTATTGATCAGGCAAAGTGTTGTACCGTGATTTGGGGCAGGATTTAGTCTAAAGCTGAATTCTCTCATGGACAGTTTTAGGTATAGGTATTAATGGATATTAATAATTATCACAGTATGGGAGTAATTGAAACAGCTGGAGGAGGGTATAGTAGTCAAACGCACTGTCAGTGATGAATGTAGTCAAAACCCATTAACAGCATATTAAAGCCCTGTCTAAAGTTACTAGCCTTGTTACTTATGTGTTTCCAATATTCCGCTGGCCGTTTAGTTTCCCCAGAGCTACAGCTGTGCGTAGCTTTAAGCCCTTAGCCAACAGTATAAATTAACCCGTGTCCTGATATGAACGGAGTAACCTTACACATGGCGCTTTCAATGGTGCCCTAATTCAGGCTCTGAAGCACTAACTCTTAATTCCGTTGGGAAATTAAAAACTACAGAGCTGACATCAATGTTTTAATTCAGCTACTGAAACACAACGCCCAAGCTCAGGTGGAAAAATCAAAATCGCGTGAATATCCCGTCATTCCTCGCTCGCACAGTGGCTTAAAATGAGTTGGTGTACGCAGAGGCATGTTATAAATAGCCTACATTACCTCTTATCCAGACAAATAATCCACTCCGCAGATTCCGACGAGTGTGAGGAAGTGTGTGCCGCTACCATCTTGAGACCCTGCTGCTGATGCTGCTGCGGCGGTGGAGAGGACTGAACCAGCAGCAGCACTTCATCTGCCTTCACTCATTCACAGCTGACAGGCGATACTGTCCCTGCTGCTGCTGCTGCTGCTGCTGCTCAGTGCTTACCTGCCTGACCAGGAGCAGCATCAACAGGAAATACTCTAGAGGTAGATAGAGGTAGAGCTGTAATGAATGTGAAGACAGCAGCAGGAATGATACTCTGTTTTGAGAGAAAAAAAAAAACGTGACTCACTTTGCAAAGCTGAAAAAAGGCAACAGTTTTTAGCAGAGATAGAGAATCAGCCCAATAAATCCTACTTTCATTAAAGTCATGATGTTCAGTTTTTGTTGAAACTGTTTTAGAGGTGTTTATAGTCAACTTCAAAGTCGTTTTGGAGGCTGTAGTTTATGGTGCTGTTGAATTGTATTTTATTATATACCGTCAGTGGTGGAAGAAGTACTCAGATCCTTTACTTAAGTAAAAGTAGAAATAGTATTGTCTAAAAATACTCCATAGCAAAAATGTTTCTTAAAAGTACAGACGTATTATAAGCAAGATGTGCTTAAAGTATCAAAAGTAAAAGTTCTCATTATGCTGAATGTCTCCTTTCAAAGAGCATTTTAATGTTGTAGTTCGTCAATGTGGAGCCAATTTTAGATACTTTGTATACTACTGGGTGGATTAGTAGTGTAAAGTACTGCATCATATCATATAAGCATATCATATGATTTTATTTGTAAAAAGTAACTTGTAACTAAAGCTGTTAAATAAATGTAGTGGAGTAAAAAGTACAATATTTTCTGTAGTGTAGTGAAGTAGAAGTATAAAGTATAAAGTAGCATAAAATGGAAATACTCAAGTAGAGTACAAGTATGTCAAAATTGTACTACTTAGCTACATTCCACCACTGTATACTGGGAGGTGTTTCTAATATTTTGTCCACCTATTTATATCAGTGAGGTTAGACCAAATATCCTTTTGTCATGCGCATGACTGCAGACATTGACCATGAACTAATTGGCAGGTGGAGGACATGGCTACATATTCCTTGAATAAAGTGGCCAGTCAGCACAATGAGTGACTACTCTATCGCAGGATATTAACATACTGTTGCAAAGGGGAGATGGAGGGCATGGTGTTGACCTTATGGGCAGCCTATAGAATAACATTCATCTTATCATCATGAGCGTCCACACAATAGTCTATCGGGAATATACAGGGACTCAAGAAAAATGACATACAGTAAACTCCCTGCATAAATCCATGTCTATAATTAAATGGCTGCTTGTGTAACTGAGTGTAACTGCCTTCTGCAGCACTTTGTATAGGCACTGACGGCTTCTATCAAAGTGGGAACATGTACATAATGGCCCTGAGAAAATGATGGTTTGTAATAAGAGGCCACATAATGAAAGGGCCATTGGTCTCTCGCAGTTACCTTGGCAACAGTCTGCGACAGAGACACAAGTAACGAGGCCCAGTGGTGCAGCTCCACAATGCCTTCTGTGCTGATGAAATTGAGAAGAAAACTGTTTGTATGCTTCTTTTGTGACTTTTTCTTTCTCATCACTTTAGACTGTTGGTTACTATTAAGAGTTTTTTTTATTTTTGTTTTTCAAATTTTCCATCATTAAATAAAACACAAAAACATCACAAATCAAAATAATAAAACAAAACATAAAATTAGATACTCCTGCTTTAAAAAACTGTTTAATGTACCAAACGCTTGACTTATTAAAGGCCCAATCAATTGTTTTTGTTGGGGTTTTTTGACCATCGGATTTACAAGTACATTGATCAGCTGAAAAGTTTGACCATACATGAAAAATAAGCAACTGATGTGTCGCTTACCTGATGATAATGATGAAAATATAGGCAACTTCTCTCCCATGTTAAATGAAGATTATTGATATGAACAAATCCTTAACTGCCATTATTAATAACTTTAGTTGCTGTGTAGTGTCAGTTCTATATTTAAAGACCTAATAGTCAACTTGAGAGTGACAGGCACAGACCTTTGTGTCTTAAAGAAATCAAGTAAACTATGAATAAAAAGGTTGTCAGTGACAGTTTAGAGGCAGATGTTTTTAAACCACGCAAGAATCAGCAAAGTGCATCCAACATATTTTAATGCTTTAGGGTTTTAACTGTTTTGCCAGAATTATGAAGCATTTCCTGCTCTTTCCATGGTTTGGACAGAGCATACCTAAATCATGATGTTTTTCTTATGTATTCTGTTTTTTTGTTTTGTTTTGTTTTGTTTTGTTTTGTTTTTTGTTTTTGAGGGCGATGAGGCTGCGGGTGCAAGTGATCACTGCTTTTGATGTTTACTTTGGGATCAATTTCTCAATTCCTGTACTTGTATCTGCCACAAGATGGCAGCATTATATCTATAAAATGTAAGTAGTTGAGCATACTAGGGCAGAATGTGATTCAAATCCCCATTCAGAGTGAAAAAGGAGGAGTATTCTGCCTTGATAAATGGTGGGGATGCAAGGCTGAGCTCAGGCCGGGACATGCACAACACAAAACACACATTCCTGTAACGCTGCATACCACCAACTCACTGCAGCAACAGACCAACACATAACAATGTGTGAAGATGTCAATATACACTGCATTACTTTGCCACTACACCTTTGTTATTGCTTCCCGTAAGCTACCAGTTCACAAACTACTGCAGCTTACTGTTCCCTCAGTGCAACCATTAAATCACGCATATCTGGATGTACTCTTGAAGGTTAGATGACAATACAAGTGGGTAATTAATATTTTTATCTATTGCAAGTAAACGTGCAAACAAACTGTCTCCTGTAAAGGCTATAGAATTGCTATTCACTGAAAAGCACCCCACTGACAGTGGCAATATTTAAACATCACACCCTTTTCATAAAGAAGGAAAAGCGCCAGGTGTAGAGAGTTTTGTTCTATTAGTTGTTCCTGGCTGGACTCAGTTTGAGACATTGTCTCAAAGGTTCCACTGGCTACTCTGACCTGCTCTTCACCTGCTCCTGTTTCCATTTGGTTAGTCTTGCTCATACGATGTTGTCTGAAGGGTTGCTATAGGGACTGCTGGCTTGGCTGCGGCGTGCCATGTTACCCCTGGGAGAAAGCCCACTGACTGTGTATATATGGCTTTTCAGACCCACAGTTGCTAGGAGATGATCTAGCAAGCTGGAAATGGTAAACACACAGACACATGCAACCCTTATGTGCACACACGGCATAATTTCAGATGCTGATGAGCATTTGGAAAGATATTTGTTACTGCTGGTATGTAGAACTCTTACTGAATGTTCAGGGTCAAACCTCTATTAAAATATACTTGTTTCGTCTTGTCAGATGAGCATTTTGAGATGTAAGATTTGTTTTAGTAGGCATGAGTCTTACTTAAAAGAGCAAAGTACAAATTCCAGAGTCAAAGGAAATTATGTTTAAAACTGTTTGCTCCATAACATAACAACACTGTTCAGATTTTTCACTCCCAGTCTGAGAGCTCACATCCCCATCCAAAGCCAAATGTCACTGGATTTACATAAAACAAATGAATACAAAACACCTTTGAAAGACATAATGTACAGTGTAAACAAACATACACTTACATAAACTATGTTCGTGTGAATGGTTATACAAAGCTATATAAAAGTCCATATATCAGATAACCAGATCTCAAGGGGAATGTGAGGGCAGATAACTCCAGAGGAAATGCCTGAGGACTGGACCTTTTCCAGAAACGTCTCTCTGAATGTTTTAAAACATTAATTTACAACTTTGATATGATGGGCTGAAGTAGCCCAAAATGAATCACTATTTTCATAATATGCTTTGAAGAAATTCTAATAATCGAGGGCAAAAGGTAATGCTCTCTGGTAGAAAAAAAAACTCAGTGTTGAGGGTTCAATATTTCATGTTTTGTACAATTAAAAATGTAAACGGGATTACACTTTAGGCAACTGAAAAAATGGTCATGCTCACAAAATTGCCTTCTAAATAGATCACCATCTGCTGCAGTTTGGTTCATATTTATCAATAATTACTTCCCTCTTTGCATTTCATTACATAATTCTCCTCATGTTTAATTTCATCCATGGTTACTAAAAAATGTATGTTGCAAATGTATGAAGATCAAACATAACAATATTCACTTTTAAAATATGTAATAATATCATTTGAAATGTATGTCAAGCTATGAAGTCTTTCATAATAATGTCCTGATAAATGTGTTATTAAAACTTGGATTTAAAAGCGATGCAAATTCATCATCTTGTAAAAAATATTCAGATATTCAGTTGACAAGTGGAGGTTGAAGCATATCTTTTCCCACTTGATCTGGCTTCTATTTCCTAGGTCAGTTTGATTGGATGATATTTTTGCAATGTAGGTTCTCAGCCACCAAGGAAATCTGACTACACTTTCATTCAGTATCTGTACCTGTACCTATTGTAATAAATGTCAGTTTTGCAAAGTAAGAGTTAACTTGCACAGTATTTCTCTCTGGGGAGGGGACCTTATTTCAAATATGATTGGCAAGTAAAAACTAAATGCATAATGTTTTACCAATCTATACTGAGTACATTGCTGTTCTGTGAAATCACTTTAATAGATATTTTCAGCATAATGAATTAGAAATTAAAAGTATAAAATTAGAAAATGTTCCAGCCAGAACAAATGTATGCAGGATATAGGATCTCTGTTGGTGACCTACTTTAATTGAGGCCAAATGTAGTGTTAACAGATATACCAGATCTACTGTATGTAATATGAAGGAATACTGAGCCACAAGGCACACATGACACATCTGCTGTGACTTCAGAAGTGAGACTAGTCCCACATCATAATCTGAAATAACACTAGTGAGGCGTTCATAGTGTGAAGATTGTTCAGTTACTATGCAGAAGAGAGCTGAAACAAACTTATCAGAAGATATTAGACTGGATTTAAAGGTTAGCAAAGTCTACCAAAGTCTGAATTGTGTGTTCTTCACTGCCTTTGACCATCATTGTCCACCTTGCACTTACACATCTATCTTTAATGTTACTGCCAAAATCTGTTTTATCCTTTAATTTGTGTCTCAATGTTTTATGCTGAATTTCGTGTTTAATGTTTTTGATATATTATATAAAGCACTTTGACACGGCTTTGTGTATGAAATGTCATATACTAATAAACGTGCTTTGCTGACAAGAGGTGACAAAGAGAGATGTAGGCCTAGACTTTAGACCATGGGACATAGGATCTTAAGACCTGAAGACACACTGAAGTAGTGATTCCCAACTTGAGGTTCGGGGTAAAACAGTGGATCTTACAATTTCCATATTTAAACTAAATAGCATCTTTCATTAGACCCCTTGTGCCTCCTCCATGCCAATTCCTTTCAAACCCCACACTTCCAGGTTATAACGTAGATTTTCTGTTTAAGGCTCAAGCCTAAGCCAAGACAACCATGATGAAGCTCCCTTCAGAACCAAAGAAGACTTTACATAACTTTATTAGTCTACAGCATATATATATATATATATATATATATATATATGTGTGTATATATGTATATATGTATATATATATATATATATATATATATATATATATATATAAGACAGTTTAATATCTGTGGGCTACAGGCTGTGACAAGTAAACTGAACTTAAAAAAAGTAAAATTGGTGGAGTTTCCCTTTAATGCTAAGATATTATGATAGCAATCACTCAGTGAAAACATTGCATAGACTAGTGGAAAGGTTGTAGGGAAAAGCCCCTTTCCATGTCTACTGTAGACATTTTACAGCCTTGGTTGCAAAACAAGTGCAGTTAAATGAACTCTACAGTGGGTTGCTTTTGTAGTCTAGGTGTGGACTCTTACCCGTGCAGAGGTCTAGGTGTGCTCTAACATACAGTAAAGTCTTTCCCACGCCTTTCTCCCACAACTCCCCGTGTATCTGCGCTATGGAGAAGGAGGGGGAGGTGGAGGAGGTGGAGGGTTGGGTGGAGCGGAGTGGTGGGGTTACAGTCCTGGAATGTGCGCGCGCCCCCGACGCTCTCTGTTCTCGGCGGTCGCGGCGCGCGCCACAGACAGACTCGTGTGCGCGCGCAGCCCGCGACAGGTCTGGAAGTGCGAGGAAGGAGGCAGGAAAAAAACGCTGCTGGAGCGGGGAATGATGGCGGTGAGCGAGGAGAAGGGACAAGTTTGATACTGTAAAACGGGGGCATTGTGGGCGATCTTTCGGCGCCTAACGCGATGAAGCAAGTAAGGAGGCGAGAGCCCTACAAAGTTGTTTACGTTTGTGCGGTGTTGTGTGTAGAGCCGGAGTTAACGTTTTCGACGGCTCGTACTTGAAATGCCACAATGAATTGTTCGGACTGAGGCACCAACGGTCGGGCTGTGTTGAACTGTTGGCCCAGTAAGTTTAACTTTGTATCGCCTTTTTATCTGTGGTTTAGCGCTACCAACAACACTGACAATGTTTAACCGGTTGAACTAAGTGCAGTAAAAGTTAATAGCTGGTTAAAGTTACTTTCAAGGTTAAAATGTTGGTTAGCTGACGCCAGTAGTCAGACGACCGTCGAAATGCATACAAACGGTGTGCATGCTAACGTTAACCTCCTAAATTACTAACAGTTAACGTTAACATAACGTTACTTCGTGTTCTAACTTACCTTTAGCTTTCGCGCTGTTTTGATTTGCATGTGGAGAGATAATTGTGTTTTAACCCATTTTAAATGACTTACGTTAGGCACGGTGAGATAATGGTATCCGGTCTCTGTATTAACAGATTTTACTGTCCGTTTCTCTCTTCAGATGACTTCGCTGTGAGTGTTTAGTTAAGACATCAGTGCTCCAAAGAAGCTCCGCCGGACCCATGGCACACCTTGCGTAAAGTTGAGGGATAATAGTTCACCAACAGCAAGAGTCTCTCCAAAACCGGCTTTTCTAATTGGGCCTCAGCCATAAACAAGCAAAAATGATCAAAGCGGAAAGCAAAGGAGGCGAGAGGACCCTGAGGAGCGCGTCCCCTCACAGAAATGCATACAAGTCTGACTTCCACGCCATTAAGTGTTCATTTGATGGGCCAAAATCCGAGGGCACCGCCAAATCGTATGCAAATGGTTCCAGTGACACCCGGGAGGACTCAAGGGGGAGGCCTTTTGGGAACAGAGTGAACAAGATAAAGAACATATTCCTACAGATGGATGGTCAGCAACAGGAGTGCCAAGAGGGGAAAGTGTCTTTAAAGTCTGATGTGGCCCCAGTGTCCCCACCAAAGGTTCCAGCCAACACTCACAGAGTTAGCTTTAACAGTGCTGCAAGCCCTGAATCACACAATTTAGATAAAACACCCAAGGGGGAAGAGGTTGAGATTGACAAAGTGGCTTTGGCAGAGAAGTTTTCTGTGACCAGAAAACTCTTTGAAAGGGGCGTCAAAGAGCAGCCTGCAGCTGAAAAGCAGTCTCCAAACAGAGTAGTAAATCGTTTGTCCCTCGGAAGTGCCTCTGATGAGGGGAAAAGCACGAGGAGAGTATCAGGATCCTCCGAGACCACTATCAAATCAGAGCAAACTTCTACACCATCAGTTGAATGTCGACTGGATGAGAACGCTGATAGTGAGAAAAGCCATGGGTCTAGGGTGTCACTGAATGCAGGACCCATGTCCAAAAGGTTGGAGAATTATATGGCAGAGAATGACACAGAAGACATCAACACAGCTGCTGGAAGAGGAGGAATGGTGTCTGCAAAACAACACAGTACCCCTGAACACTTACTGCCTACCTCTCCAACAAGGGACAGCTTACACGAATCTACTTCTCCTGTTAAAGAAGCCACTAACTCTACCCCTGTGACTGATGCCACTAACAAAAATACACCCCAGGCGGCATGTGTCAGTAACAAATCAGCATCTTTGGGCTCTAGTGCTGGGCTTAAACCAACATTCCCAGTTACCAACAAATCTATTTCTCCAACAACTGATGCCACTCACAAACCCCTCTCACCAGAGCAAACAACCCCAGTTAGCCATGGCTACAGACGCTCCTCGTCATCCGGTGATGGATTTAGTAGGACATCTGTTGGTGGGGATGAAGACAAGCCACATAGTCCGCCCCCAAGGGATGTGAAGCAGCCTCTTCCATCAGCTGGTGGGTTTCAGAACACCAACAGCGCTAAATACCCTGAAAAGGCCAGGAGTAATGACAGTGTAAAGCCACCCAGCCAGACATCATCACTGGACTCCAGGGGGGTGAGCATGGTACGGGCAGAACTAGTAGTGGTTCAGAATGAGTCCTCAGAGAGTGAGGAGAACGAGGATGAGAACGTTGACGATAATGTGTTTGAGGAGCAGAAGGTGCAAAGCCTCAAAGACCTACCAAGAGAGCTGAAAAGAACCTTTCCACCAGAAAAACAGAACTGTAACACTGCTCATCATGTCTTAGCGAGAGATGTTGCAAAGGAGACACAAAGGATATTAGAGACTGTGGGGGAAGGTAGAGTCTTGGAGGACAGCGAGCAATTTGGGTTGAAAGAGGAGAGACGGGAAGACAGTTCAGTTGTGATACAAGATGGTGATGATAATTGTGAGGAAGATGATGAGGTAGCAGAGGAGGAGAGTGAGCTGGAGGAGCAGGTGGGACAGAACATCCTGGATAGAGCCTCACCAGTAGTGTACGGTATCGAGAACGCAGCATTTGTGGATGACAGAGATGTGGACCAGGTCCTCAGGGAAGAAGAGGAGGAGGAGGAAGAAGAGGAGGAAGATCAAATGTATGGGGAGTATGACAACTGTTATGAGGCCCCTGGTCTGTCGGATGAGGAGGAGCCTCCCCCGAAGAGGAAAATCAAGTTCTCTGTAGACCCTATTCTGGTAAGTATTTTGTTGTGTTGTTTACATCTGAACTGTTGCTGCTCAACTCAAGCACCTAAAAACATATTGCACTGCACAGTCATTATAAACCGCCGTCTCACTGATTCAGCAACTGTGTCTGACCTAGGTGTTTGCCTGCAGACATGAGACAAATGAGTGGAGGCTGAGAATGAATGCTTTTGTCGGGCATGTTGACGTCATAGCTGCTGCACTGTATCATCAGACAAGCTTTGTCACAGTTCAGAAAATCTAAACTATGGTTTATTTAATCTCTGTGACCAGGTAGGCGGGTAGTTTGACAACCTCATCTCCTGCTGCATTAACCCTGCAAGAGATCAGGAGAGGGGAGAATTTGGGGGAACGTGAGGTAGCAACGCTGTTTGTGGTATTTCTGGAAATAATGTTGACATTGCATAAGAGCTTGTGAAAGCAGGACCACAGCTGAACGAGGGCAGCACTGAGGTAGAGACATGTGAAACTTAAGACTGTACAGTAAAAAAAATCATGGCCACCCTTGAGTCACTGCACTGCATGGGTATTTTTACTCATTTAGAGTGGTTCCCCTCCGTTTCTGAATCATGTGTTGTACCCAAGAGGGACTTTTCACTTCTCTCAAACATGGATATGAGGAATTCAGGGATTTTATTCATCCATATAATCTCTTTTACAGACCATTACTAAGTTATCTTATTAACACTGGGGAACTCCTGATTTTTACCATCCATTCATTTATAAGGATATGAATGTTTTGTGAAAAGCAGAAAGGCACAAAACATTTTGTTTTTCGTCCCCGTCATGTTGTTAATGTTTGTTGTTATTGAGAGGTGTAATATCTCTTCATAGAGGCTAGAAGTTCTATAATGGGGTTTCTAGAGCTGGGTGATTGACAGAATAACTAATCTTACAATATTTTTGACTTTGGCAATTTTGGAATATGACTGTTGGTGCTTTCATACACTATTACATCTCAGCTAGGGATGCTCCAAATGGCCTGTGTATAATTATCATCACCAATATAAATGATGATTCATTTTATGCTTCCTTGAACAGTCAGATAAGTTCAGAGAAATGTATCAAACAATGCAGCCTTCAAGACCGGGAAAAGACAGCATTATATTTTGATTAATTTTGATATGATATCTATAATATGTATATAATGTTCCAGCTTTACAGTTTTGTACTCCAAACTGATTTTCCAGCTGGTGTAATCTCGTTTGGTATTGCCACACATCATGTGTTGTAAACATTGCCAGTGGGTGTTTAAGGGGTGTGGTGGAAGTGGAGGTAGTATCTTCTACCACAGATATTCCACCATCAACATATCTAAACAACATTTTGCTAAAGCAGGGGAAAACAAATCACTCTAGTGCATTCCACATAGTTTTTGAGCAGCTCAGTGTTTATCCAGGCCTTAAAACACACTGTTATCTCAGGGTGTGGACCTCCCCACCCCCATCCCAGTCATCCTGGCAGGGGGTCCTGGGAGAGGGGACCAGAAGCTGACCTGGAGTGAAGGGGACACAAACGATAGTGGAGCTATGACAGAGATAAACACAGCTTTATAGTTCACAACAATATGCTACAATCGTGTCTCCTATATGTAGCAGTTCACATACTGCTCATAACAACTGTGAGAGGGAGACTTTATGCAAAAGAGAAATAGCTGACACAAGGTTGTGGTTTTTGATATATGAGCTTGTATCATTATGTAGAACCCCAGGGCTGATTGAAAGACATTAGCTATGTCCAAGTTTTTCATACCGTGTCCTAATAATATGTGCAGTGCTAGTATGATCATTTAGTATGTAAAAGGCATGAGTAGGTTTAGTTTAGCTTTAGTTAGCACACAGCACTGACCAAATATTATGAGTGAAGCTGATGGTCCTTGAATGTAGGGCTGCAAACAAACATTATTGCTTTCAAAATCGATTAATCTGCTGATTTTTTTTTTCTCAATTAACCAATTAATCGATTGGTCTATAAAATGTCAGAAAATTCCATTACCATTTCCTAAAGACCATGGTAGCATGTTCAAATTACTTGTTTTGTCTAACCAACAATGCAAAACCCAAAGATATTTTGTTTACTATCACATTAGACAAACAAAAGCAGCAAATTGTCATAGCTGAGAATGTAGAACTAGTTTATGTTCAACACTCATGCTTAAAAAATAACTTTGAGATTGACTGGCTCTTCTGGAATGATCAAACTGTCCCATGATCATCGTACCTCGGCATTCCCATTACAACAACCTGCTCAATGGATTTTTTTTCTGACTGACAAAGCAAGACAAATGATTTACCATGATGATCAATTCAAACTATGATGTACAGTTTGATTGGTTGTTTTAGCTTTTTAGATTTGCAGTACACCTAAACAAGGTGACTAAGTCATTTTATACATTTTGGATGTAAAATTCTATTCAATATTTAAGTAAATGGACTAATGGTACGTAGTACTCAATAAATACTTTAAATATTAGTTATAATGTTCAAAGAATTCAGACATAGCCTTTTTTCCCTGTCCCTATGCTACGCACCAGGTTGCTGTGAAAGCACCTATGATCCCCAGGGCAAAGTAACGGATATATGCAAAATTAAACAAATGTGAGGTGAAGATAAGTCCAAAAATGTCGAAGCATTCTTTAAGTTTCCAATTAACTTTTTATATAATTGCATGAATGGGTGCGTGCAATGGACAGGGTGGAAAGAACACAGAGAGATTTGTCAAAACAATGACATGCACTTGGATTAAAACCATGGGGTCAAGGTTACGTGGTATGCGCATTAGCCAATTAAGTCACACAAATGTCCCTCAGCCAACCTTTCTACCTGTGGCCTGGATAACAAAAGCCTCCCGCTAGCACTGCATCATTCTCCACAGTCTGCTAGTCAGAGCTGGCACTGGGACCGAGCACACTTGAGTCGTAGCTAACTAGGAGAGAGGAAGTGCTTTGTGCTTCTGGCTCACAACGGCATTAGGTCCCTACGTAACCCGAGTCTTCTTGATGGAGAAGGTGTCTTGTTTGGAAGAAAGGTCCTCTTTGTGAAGTAAAGGAGACGTCCAGTTTCAACATGTATTATCAGGGTTGAAAAACAAACTCGGTTGAAGAGTGCTCTCTAAGGCAGTTTAATGTACTTGGTATATGTAGTTGCACTGTGATGAAAATACTCAAAATGTCTAATGTTAGAGAAAAAATAGCTAAACTAACTGCATGGTGTAGTTGAAAAAGCACTGCAATTATTATATACATTATGTTTTGTGAGAAGATTCTTCTGCATAAATGGTAAAACAGTCACACTTTAGTAGGGCATTGAAATGCTGCATTCCCATTGCTGCTGCTGTGTCAGTATATAAGTTTGCAATACCCTCTGGCTGTATGAGCAGTGTAAATATTGCACCACTGCTTTAAGTTATGTCTTTGGTCTTAGTGAGGAGGTGGCTTCCTCTATAACTGCAAATAAAAACTGGGCCTGTAATATTAGATTTGTGTGTCTAAGCATGTCCTTATCCAGAGAAACCTTTTTAAACCTCGAATCACTATTGTGTAGCAGGTTTGGATCTGGAGTACACTTTCACTCTGAACCCTATAGTTTGGCAAAAACCAAGAGTTATTGAATGACTAACGCTCCCTGTTGTAGGTGTGTTATCTGCTTGGGGACAAAGACTGCACAGTCATTTTCAGGATAGTTCTCTAGAGAGGTTGTCTTGGGTTTTGCGTTTCATGTTGCATTATAAGGACATTTGGAACAGGAGTCAAAAAACAGTTAACCATAACACCAGGATCTGCACCTGCTGCTTTGCACCCACCCACCCCCCCCACATAGTCACAGGAAGTACCACCAACCGTTATTGGTCAAGTGAACACATTGTCCCTTCTCGAACACACAGGGTGTGGTAAAGTATCGTAGAGTTCATTGTAACTGAAAGAATTCAGCATTTAGTTCTTTGTTTGCACTGTACATAATTACACTGTCCACATTGGTCACTGTTCAAGCATACACGTTCTGTCAGTTTGGCTTCCCATATGCCTGCAGGAAAACTTTGTTTAGTATCTGTAGACATTTCACCTGTGTCAGTTTGTAGACATTATTGTGGAGCCAGATAACAAGAGTTTCATGGGTGCCCTGTGGTGATTCTGCAGAAGTCCTGAACGTGCATTCTGCCAAGCCAGAGGGTTTGTCAATTCGATTCAAAACCAGATTTTTGATTGAATAAATAGAAATGAGTGCACTATTTTCAGGCTCCACTGAAATGCAATATAAAACATAACTGGCAGTTAAGCTAACTGGTCATGATGAAGGTCACTTTCTGACGGAACAGGAAAATACAAAGAAAAGTGTGAGTATGCAGATTTTTTAATTTAAAAATGTGAACTGCATTAATTTGGAAGCATGTTGTATTTTACTGACCGTCACTTGTTAAATGTTTTTTTGCAAAAACAGAAGATGATGTGTTGCTCCTCTGTTATTAACGTTATATCTCCAGTAGGGAGAAAAGCCTCTGCTGCAATGTTAGTTTGTAGTTCTGTCAACATAACTTTATTAACAACATACAAAAATCTATTTTTGGCATTTGTGAATCGATTCAGAATCATAGTGGGCAAGAATTGCGATTCTTATGTGAATCTTTTTCCCCACTCCTATTCTTTATATATGCTGAAAGTTAATTACAGCAGGACAGAATCCTCTCTGCTGCTCTCTGTATTTCATGTGGTTAGTGAAAAGCAAAAAGGTGTATACTCCATATTTTGACTCTGGCCTCTGTTGCCAACCCGTCCCATAGTGTTATGCTTTCCATTTCCTATCTGGGATGGGTCTTCTGCTGGCCAGAGGAATGTGTCTGACAAGACTCCACCCTCATCCAACCAGCAGACAGGCCCTCCCCTTGTAGGATCTGAGTTCCCTCCAGCCACCTGGGCAAGTGGGAGACTCTCCGACAAAACGGGGCAGAATACTAATGCAGTCAGCTCAATGCTGTTCATTAAACAGCTTGGCTTGGGAGGAGTCTTGGGCTGATTGTGACTGCCTTAAACGCTTTCATTATGTGATTACAGACAAAGCCATTAGCGGATGCTGTGTGTTTTGACTCAAAGTTAACTGTAATTGTGTGTTAAAGCTTTCAGCAACCCTTGCAGGACAAAAGTAGTCTTTGTGGGCCATTTTATAAACAAACCTGTTCAACCTGTTTATGTTTGCACTCCTTTTGGAAATTTGATCCCATTGTGGCACTCTGCTCTTCTCAGACTCCGCCTCTTCCTGCTGTAGGTTGTACATTAACACTTAAAACATAAACATTATTGTTTCAGTTACAGTTATCAATGTGTTAATAATTCCAATGGCATGCATACAAGAAGTACTAGGTATATATTTTGTTCTCTTTCCTGGTGTGTTTACTCAGGATCTAAAAACTGGGCCTCATGCCTTCTTCCCTAATTACTCTATGATCTGCGCCAGGCCGCCACCCCTGCCCCAGCTCGCTCTCACAGCGTGTTTTGATTTGTTGTCTTTTTGTAGGCCCACTTACATTACAAGCTCCCCAATCCAGTGGTCAGCCCTGGTTTTGCACTGGCAAGAGATTTCTCTGGTTTGCTTTTCCTCGTCGCAGCTGCTGACTCATTTCCCACATTGGTATTCTGTTGTGGGGAGGGGAATGAGGGAAAGATGGGAAGGGTTTCAGTTTGGGTGCGGGCATGTGTACATCTGTGCATGTGAGCACACGTAGCGAGGACAGACCACTGCCGTTGATGGACATGGATGAAAGCCCACACATACTGCTGGGGATGAAATGGAAATATGAAGATGGCATAGCAGTCTATTGACCCGCATCACAACCTCGGTAACCGCAGCAATAATTTAGGGGAAGAAATTGGCATTAAAAGAACATTACCTTGTTCTGTATAGACTTATAGACTGTATAGAGAAATTCTCTCATTGTTGTTGGAGTCAGTCTGTCTGTGTTTCGGTTTTAGGTGACGGTGGATTGGGTATGTGCTGAACAATAAAGGAAAATGGGTGTTTAGTCTGATAACTGGAGAAAGTGATAATAGTGAGTGTGGTGTGAGGCTTGTTTGTGTGAGAGAGAGAGAGAGAGAGGCTAATAAAGAGGTTGATTTCTTTCTTTCTTGCAAAGGGAAGAACAGTGGGTGGGTATCAGCAAAGAACAGAACATTGTTCGAAAAAGGCCTGGGAGACCATGGAAACAGGAAAGTCAGACATGAGAGGGATGGGGAGCGAGAAGCCAACCTGAACTGCTGGATGCAGAGGTGCTCCCTATATTCTATTAGCCTACATTTTCAACCCTTAATTACTAAAGTCTCCAAAGTCTAAACTAAAAAGCATCCTTCATCCTTAATGAAATTTCTGTCTGCTCTAGTTCTGTGAATCCATTTTTAACTGTCTAAATTAGAAGTTGATAAGCTTTGTCAGTCTTATTTATAGAAGCGCTTTCAAGCTTGTTTTTCAGAGACATGCAGAATTGGTTTAAAGATGCAAGCCGGACAAAAATGTCTTGAGTAGCTTGTTGATGATTTTAAAAAGTTATAATCTCCAGTGCGGTGTGCAGTGGCCTCGCCTTTGTGTGATAAAGATAACACCTATTTACAACTGGAAAAAAGCACAATATATGGGTCATGGATTATAAACCTATGGCAATAAGCTTGTCCAAGTATAAAAGGAAGGAGGAGGACTCACTTGGGTTGATGGAGGGTCGAGGCCCCTTGAATAGCATTCCTGCCTGTACCACAGAGCTGCAGTAATGTGCATAATCTTCAAGTTTCTAATCTTTCATTTGGTTTGGGAGGCTACATGAGAGGAGGTACCTGCAAGTGTGCCAAATCGGTACATGTACATCTTGTTTCCAAGATAACACGATACGTTTCCATTTGGATTAATGTGTGTGAAAATCAGTAGGATGTTGTAAAACAGAATAGTTGTAGTAAATCACTTTGACAAATTGAACACAGCACTCAGTAAGTTATTCTGGAAACTTACTATCTGCACTGTTTTGGGGTGCGTCCAAAGGCCACATAGTGAGGAGACTGAAAGACAGAGAAGGAGATTGTTTGTCATTCATTCCTCAATGGAAATGTTTACTTGATTACATCATACATCCTCATGGCAAATGTCTCAATCAATCCTATAATCCTGTAGACCTACTCCTTTTATTTTTTAAATAGTCACCCTTTGTTGTTAGATAGTGTTTTATTGTGTTAACCACAACCTGGGTTGCACACTGGGAGCACAACTCAAAATTTGTCACAGGAATTAGTGTATATCAGATGTCCAAGGATGCACACCAGAATACAACACTCCACCTGACACCTTGATGTTTGCGAGTAAGCCTATTTCCGTCTGTTTTGGAGTAAGACTGTATACAGCTGGACATGCAGCGCTTAGCTGTAAAGTTTATTAGGCTCTAGTAGCATGATTGGTGAATCATTTGATTTTGCAAATTCGCCATTTTCATATACGAGATGGAATTATAAATTTGTGTGGTTGTAGTCACAGAGTAATATAGCAAAAAAAGTAGAACAAATATCACATATCGAAGTTTGTGGATGTGTACATTTTGTTGTTAAATTAAAGTCCAGGATACAGGTGTATTGAGAATTAATTCAGGCAAATTCTCAGAAAAAATAATCTTAGAAACTTCCCCAACCATCCCTCCTGTAAATAGTCATATTTTTACCAAAATGTGACGGAAGTGGTCTGCTTCTGTCTCAACGCTCACAGATGATCTTGTTGAGGTTACAAGAATTTGCATGCCTTGGTTTGTGTACGTTATAGCTCACTAACTTGACTTGACTTGATAACATCATGCCCAGAGAATACATTTGAATTAAATAAAAAGGGGTGATTGAAACCTAATATTTTGTTCATAGAAATTATAAAAACATTTAAAAAGAGATTGGTCAGAGCACACACAGTACTTGAGGCATATAGTCAGGGTTCAAGATGCTTGTGAGCCTATATGAAGTGATGAATGAAAAACCTTTGCACTGGTACAACTTGAGTCCAACCTTCTGCTGCAAGACGAGGATAAAATCCGAAGTTAAATCCCAAATTCAAATCCAAAGTTTGCACCCTATATTTATTGCCACTATGAGGCTATTCATACAAAATATTTAATGGAATAGAATGAAGCTCAGTGGAAGTTCAATAGGACGACTACTTCATTCTTTCTCTTTTATTTATATTCTACCTGCTGCTCATATCCTACGTTTTTTCGTTACTTTCCTCTGTTTAATTTCCAACAGGCAACTCTTTTGTATCCACTCAGTAAACTGCTATTCAGTATTCAGTAAAACTACAATTCCCTCCTCATTAACTCCTGTAGGATGCACCTTTTGACCTTGATGCCAGCATCCTGCCACAACCACCACCACCAGTATCATATCTCATATTCTATTAGCACCGTGTCTGGTCCAGTGGCTTGTTAATTTTACTCGGACCTCTTGCAGGCCTTGTAAGATCTGTCAGAATCTGCTTGGAAATCTCAGCAGGCCTTGCTGGCTCGTAAGTGCTGCTAACTAGAGCTACAACAACTAATCAATTCAAAGAAAATTAATTTGTAACTATTTTGATAACCAATAATCATTTAAGTAAGTTTTTCAAACAAAGATTCACTGGGGTTAGACTTTTTAAATCTTGGACTCCTGGAAACTCTGGTGGACATTTTTTCACTATTTTCTGCATTTTTGTTGAAAAGATTAATTGAGAAAAGAGTCAGCAAATTAATCAATAAGGAAAATAACTTTGTTGCAGCCCTGCTGCTAACCTTATTTTAACAATGAAGTGTAAACTCTTAGTGCATTGTAGTAACTAGTTAACTAGATTAGTTGTTGTTGTTTTTTTTTTAATATCGCTCTTTATTTTATTTCTTTTTACTGTACTGATTACAACACTTGTCGCCTCCGAACATTGATCGTTGCTACATCCACTGCTTAGCTCTCCCCAGCTGTGCCCTACTTTCCATGCTGCTCATGTTCTGCCGTGTGTGTGTGTGTGTGTGTGTGTGTGTGTGTGTGTGTGTGTGCTTTATAATTCCAACCAGCTTCTGGGACACATCCAGTGCTTTGCGAGGCCTGCCTGCAAAGTTCACAACTTCTAAAAACTCTGATGAAAGCCCTCAAGAGTAGGCTATATCCTGGGAGTGCATCTTCTGCTTTAGTGTTGTTGACACTTGATTGACATCTGTTTAAAAAGTGTGATTGACCAGAACTTTGATTAAAGTTCCAAAAGATCACCAACAAGAGTTGACAATGCAGTCTTTACAGTTAGATAACTCAAGATTATTTAGCTTCATAATCTCTTGTCAGACACTGTTGTGAGAACAATGGCCACAGTTTGATAAATAAAGGAGTGAATTTCAATGTCAGTGGTCCAAATCGTCATCAAAGGGCTCTGCTGTCCCTCAGCAGCTGTTAAAGTGTGCTTCAGTAGTGCACTGGCACCTTAATTTCCTTAGTAAAGGTTCAGTATGAGTGTAATTCTCCCTCCCCATGCAGTTTCTCTCAAAAGAAGAATGTGTTCTTGTTCAGCGTGCCATGATAAATAAGAATAACTCCAAAGGTGAAAATAATATGCCTATGTCTGCGCAGATCCTGTAGATGCCGCTCAACATAAATCTGTCAGATGGTTAACTACTTGGTAAGGATATAGAAGGTGGTGTATTGAAGCTATGCACTTGATATTTTGACCAACACAGGTCTTCAGTACCTTCTCCAATGAGGAATATGATCGGCGCAACGATGATGTGGACCCAGTCGCGGCATCTGCAGAGTATGAGCTGGAGAAGAGAGTGGAGAAGATGGACGTGTTCCCTGTGGAGATTGAGAAAGGTGAGTTTAGTAGCACTGAAGGCAAATTCCTATGTGTCATAAGCAACCAGTGAGAGATATTTCATAGGGGGGGGGCCTATTTGTATTCAGTTCTTTCTACCCAGCCTTTATCTATTATAATATTCATAATGTCTCTGCATTCAGGAGACAATGGACTTGGCATCAGTATCATAGGAATGGGAGTAGGAGCTGACCAGGGTCTGGAGAAGCTTGGCATTTTTGTGAAAACCATAACAGAGCGAGGAGCAGCTGAGAACGATGGACGGTGAGTTGGACCGCTGAAACCTCCTTTTTTGCACAACCCCACATTTAAGTCTCGTTACAAAAGAATCACGCGTAATGTTTTGAATACAACGGGAAGTATGGCACAGACTCACTGTACCACCACAACAGTTTTTAATGTCACACTCTAGGAATTGCTCATCTCCCCAGGGACCAGAGACACACAAGACACAAACAACCGGATTTATTTATAACTACACAAAGAAGCTAAAGAAAATAGTCCCGCTGCTTCTGTTTCCCACGCATTTTTAGATTTGTTTTATTGCCAGCTGAATTGAGGCTACTGTATTTTTTTATCTTTACTACTATGCTGAAGGTAGTGCACAACTCTTCTGTGGAAATGCTTTGAAAACCTCTCCTTATAATTACCATCTTCTGTTTCTCTAGCATACAGGTGAATGACCAGATAGTGGAGGTGGATGGTATCAGTCTGGTGGGCGTCACCCAACTGTTTGCTGCTACAGTCCTGAAGAACACCAAAGGCACAGTGAGGTCAGCTCAAAGCCCATCTCCTTGATACCTAAACACAACCTTATTGAAAAGATCTTGTTGGTGACAAGGCTGAGCCGTTGTTATCTCGATTAGAAATAACCGGTAAACAGTCTGTTTATTTCCTGAGAGTCCAGAGGCCATGACTGATAAGTGTTTTTTCTTTTAAGTGAAAGAGGCAGAGTATCGTTGCATGTTAATGATTTATCATAGGGAAATGAAACACCCACACATGACAGGGGCATGCCTAAACTGCATCCCAAAATTTGCATTTCCTTGTAGCCAGTAGTGGTATTTCTAGGCAACATGTAAAATGTTCCAATTTATGGCACACTAATAGTGCATTCTAAAAAACAGGTTCCTGATTGGACGGGAGAAGCCAGGGACGCAAAGCGAGGTAGCTCGCCTCATTAGCGAGACACTAGAGCAGGAGAAGAACCAGCAGCAACATCAGCAACACCTGGATGACCCCTATGAACACTCTACAGAGGAGGTGAGTCAGCTGGTCAGGACGGCATTAGAAAGCCCAGTCGCTGCTCGGCTTTGTGCTGTTCTCGTGTTATATGGGCTGGATGGTAGAACTGGGAAAGATTCCCATGTTAATGACTTGCGATAGTCATCAAGGTGGTTGTTTGATTACAGAGCTGGTCGTGTGAGGATTAAAATACTGTGCATTGACAATATAACACCATATCCGTTAAGTTTGGGTTTAATTACATTGAGGCGTCCATATTTGTTTTCAGGCACTTCTATATGATTAAACGGCAAGTCAGATATATCAGAGCTTTCAAAAAAGTCGTATTTACAACTTGGATGTTGATGTGAACGCTATTTACAAGTCAGAAACTAGTTATTAGGATAACACAGACGTGGCATGAACACGGCATTAGCCCCTTTGCCACGCCCAGTCCAATCCCACTCATTTTAACCAGGAAATGAGCAGCTGGCTGTGAGTAAGCCATGTGTCACCATTCTGCAGTGTTGGAAGGTGTTCATTTAACCGCGAGTTGTGAAATGTTTGCTTTCTGCAGTTCAAGCAGCCACAAGCCCCCGTTTTAACGATAGAGAGACTGGGCAGAGAATGTATGTGGGATTTACTGGAGCAGACAAAAAAGGACGTTGCGTAACTTAAAGTGAGGATGTGAACACCGTTTTGAGTGTCTCTGTGGCTATGCAAAGTGTGTGTATAGAGTATGCGTGTAGGTGTGTTGATAGTCTGAGAATATTGTTCATATTAATGTGTTCGATGCTATAGACGTGTAGCCAAACTCCTACACTGCCTCCCCATAAACCAGCCCACCACTGTTTGGTTATGATGTATTGATTACAATGTTCCCTCAAGACTGTGGTGAGCTGTGCTACTGGGAGTGTTGTTGACACACGCTGAGCATGTTCCTGGGCATGTAGGGTGTGTTGGTGTTTATGCAATGTTTGATGTCATATTTCAGGAGGAGCGCTATGAGGAGGACGAGGATGAAGCAGATGAGAAGATTCTGGGCTCCAATTTCTCTCCAGGGCGGAGCGTAGAGGTGTTTGAGCTGCCTGATACAGAGGCTTTGTTTATGCCGACCAACATGGACAGCTCTCAGATGGCTTTCAAGTTCAAAGAGGTATCACCCACACCATGACTTATGTGATTTAAAATATAAATCAAAGTTTCAGTATTCTGTTTAGACAACCAAAGATTATTAACAACCTACAGTAATGGGTGTAACCAAATCTTTTATTTTCCTATTTTTGTTCCTTAGCTGCAGCTCAAACACAGCATTGCTGAAGCTGAAATAAATCAACTAAAGGAAAAGGTATGGTGAAGATGAAATCAACATTTTGCTTCTGAACTTTTAACTCTTATGTCTTCACAGTGAGTGATGCTTTTTCTGAAGATACTTATTGAAAATTAGTTTTGATCAAATTCATTAGAAAGAGTTACACCTTTGTATGTATCAAACTGCATGTGAAATAGTGATGCACAGTAGGCTGTTGAAGAAAACAGAGTCACACAATAAGCAAAGTGTGAGACCTAGTTCTCTTAAATTACTATTAAATACAAATAACACACAGACTGTCTTGCTAAACAAATTCAGTTTAGCCAACCAAAGTAACATGTCACCATCTCTGTACAGCTAAGGGCATCTGAGGAGGACAAATCATTGTGGGAAGCCAGGGAGTCTGCACTGGAGCAAAAGATCGAGGATAACAACGACAAACTCCTGAAGCTGGAGAGTTACTGGCTGGAGGCCCAGGCTCTGTGTAAGAGTGTGAATGAACAATTATCTGAGACTCAGGGCCAGTATGAGACCCTGGACAAGAAGTACAACAAGGCCAAGAAACTGCTCAAGGACTACCAGCAGAAGTGAGTTTGTTCGTCACTGTTGGAGGGGTCAGGGCTGTTGGATTCAGTGGTTTACTCGAGTCAATTTATTCATAGTACACATTTAAAAACAACAAATGTTCTTTTATGTGGAAAAAAATACAATGTAAAAATAGCTTAATGATTAAGAAAATGGGTAAAAATACAATAGACAAATAGCACAGAAACACATTAAATTACATAAACAGAATATAAACAATCATGCAGTCAAGATAACATTTGTGTAGACTCAAAAGCTGCTATATAAATATGTCTGGAGATGGGATTTAAAAATGCAAAAGAGGAGACCTGATCAGGAGAAGTAGACTCTTCCACAGTCTGGGGACAAAGTTGGAAAATGCTTCATCGATAAGACTTTAACTCAGAGTGTAGAATGGAGAGGAGTGTTTGTTCAGTGGAACAATGGAGTGGAGAGGCCTACAAGCAGAATAGTGGTTGAGGAGGGTCAGAGTTATAAACTGGTATTGAAAAATTACATTTTATCAATGACATTGAATAATTTGTCTATGGGAATTTTTGAAGTAATTTAAAAACTATATTTTGTTCTTTCAGTCTTGACAGTGCCAATGTGTTTTTTCATTTACACTCTGCTCTTAACAGCACAAGTGATATTGTTAAACCAAGATATAAGATCTGACTTTACATTTTGTGTTGTGATTTTGTAAGGAGAATATCTGCTGGTGGAATTAAGTGGTTTAGTGATAATCACATAAAATAGAACGTGTTTACAAGCTGAAGGACTGACATTTCCTTTTTTCCTCCCCAGAGAGATAGACTTTGTGAAGAGAGAGGAGGAGCTGAAAAAAAGTCTAGATGAAAAAGACAAGTGGTACAAGGAGCAGCTGGAGAGCTTGCAGAACAGGGTAAGACCCCGGCTTGGAAAAAAAAAAGCTTATACACCAAAGCAGACTTGGTAGAGACACTGAAATGAGCCTGAGTGTTGTTTTGTCTACAGATAGCTGTCCTGGAGTCCAGAGGGGCCTCAGGTGTGGAGCATCAGGACTCAGCAGTAGACGAGAGATTAAGCGCCCCAGACTCAGTCACCAACACACAATCTGTTGACTCGCTGCTAGGTACAAAGGGTTACTAGAATTAAATTAGACTGAAAACGGAAGTAGACGCGTCGCACTTTCATTGTGTGATCTGTAAAACATTCACAAGCACACATCATAAACTCCAATGACCCTGGTGAATAATTAAAACTGTGCGCAGTGTCTTCTGACTTATTTGGTACGTTTGTTTTTTTCCTCTTGTGTAGAACAAGACTGGGGTGAGTTGGTCCCTGAGACTGAGCGCTTGGACACCAGTGCACACCGAGCAAAAGGCCTGCTGGCTCAGAGGGCCAAACGTCAGCCTCCGTCTCGGAACAAACTGAAAGAGAACCTCGCAGTGACTTCAAGTCACTCTCAGGTCAGCCAGGAACAGCTAATAGTGATGCATTGCTTAATTTGCTGCAAACCAAAGTCCCATGTTGTATGAACATATAATTGGATTGAACAGTCAGCCTCCTGAGGCCAGATGTAAGGTTTGACATGAAACCCGAAACCCCATCAAGGCACGTTCACGCTCAAGCCAACTAATGGTGACTAAACACCCTGTGTCTCCCTTTTACAGAAGAAGCAGAGCACTTGTTAACTTGAATAATATTTAACTTTGTGTATATGAGCTGACCAATCACAGTGATCAAGGTGGGATTGTATGCAGTGATGGTAGCTAACAATTTTACTGCCACTTCCTCTGTGTCTAATCTGTCTTCAAGTCATGTTTAAGCAACATTTAGAGAAAAAAAACATCTGTCAGGAAACAAAGTTAGCAGCACTTTTCCTAAAAAATGTAACTGTCTTAACATACTCACAGCTGTTCTAAAATACAATACGGAATCTCTTTGAGTGTCTTTTTGCTTTTACAAAACAATAATGCACTTTTATAATGAAACATGTTTGATAAATTGAAAGCAATTATAATAATAATACAATGTTGCTCTTGCACCAAGTATATTTCTACCCTCATCACAGCCAATCAGAACTGAAGAGTGGTGCTGTCTGTTAATTAAATCTGTCTTCTATCCCCTCTTCCTTGCATTGTCCTTGTAAATAATTAGCTTTGTCCCCACAGGAAACTGAAGAGGAGGAGGAGCAGGAATCTCCCAGGAGGAAGAGGTCCATCCAGGAAAGTCTGTCCCTCCCAGTGCCTGTCTGCTATCCTGGGAATGGACAGAAAGATGATCCACGAGAGACTAGCGATGGATCCAGGGGTAAGGCAGAGCTCTCCAGCAGCCCGTCTTTGTCACCATCACAGGGAGACAGTGTTGAAAGCAGTGGAAGTCCTTCTTTGTCACCTCCAAAAGACACCTCGTCACCACATTCCCCCTCTGGATTCATGCGCAGTGCCAAGAAGAGGGAGTCCAAAGGCAAGGGCAAAGAGCTCAAAGGTATGCAAGAGCAAAATGTGATGGCTGCAGTAGCAGTGCTTTCTGTTGCATTGTTACTGAGCCGGATTATTATTGTTTCATTTCAGAGGAGCTAAATGAGGCCTCATCAGCAGGAAAACCTAAAAGACGATTTCCAGACTTTGGGTAAGTCTTTGTAGTGATCACTGTTATTTGTGTCATTCCAAGTTTTGCACTAACAACAAAAATGTTACTGGTCATCAACAGAGGCCTACGGAAGTCAGGTGGCAAAGGGAAGAAACATGACAAGGAGGCGATGAGAGCATCTTTGGACAGCAGGTACATTACTGCTCAACCTAATTTCTAACAATTTAAAGGTGACAAATGTCTATTGAGTTGTTGTTCTTTTCTGTGTTTTGTAACACTTGTTAGAGTTATCCATTGCTACACAGGTTGCTTTTAACTGGATTAATATTGTAAACATCATTACTCAAACAAACAAAGGTACAGTAAACACCTGAACTCCATGAAGACCTTAACTGCAGTATTACTGGAATCCATGTTACTCTGTGCATGTAAATATTGAGCTACACAAGACTAGCTTTCTACTCTCTTGTTGCCAAATCTTAATATGGATTGTTAGTTTTTTCTGATGGTTATTACTCATTTTTAATGCACCACATCACGTATTAAGCTGTCACATGTGTAAGCCTGAGTGTGGATAACTGTACCTTCCTCTTTCTCCAATGCCTAGGGGATCGGCAGAGTTACTGGAGGAGTCTGGAGGGAACTTGTCTCCTGCAGATTCAATGACCTCTATCCCTACCTGTATGCCCTTCTCCTGGTTTGGAGACAAAGAGAGGGACAGAGACCGAGAGCCCTCCTCCTCCAGCAGCAGTCTGCCGTACGCTGCAACTGAGACCAGCAGTGAGCAAAGCCAGGATCGCAAGAATAAGGTATGTTACTTTCTATAGCTTTATGTGAAAATAAATATATTAGTTATATAGTATTTAGCACTTCATTAGTGAGATTTAGATATAACATCAGTGGGGTCACAGACCTGATCCCTCTCAGTCTTTGTGCTCTCACCAGCAGCTGTAAAATAGTCATTGTCTATCCTCCGTCATCATAATATATTTTAGTCTTCACTGAAAGAGTAAAACTAGTAGACACATGATGGGAGGCTGTTTCCAGACATGTCATCAACCAGTTCTCCAAATAAGCTGCACCATGCAAAGGCTACATTAACTGGATCCATATGAAAGCCATTCAAGAGAACTAGCAGGGAAAGATTTGGTGGCTTTTCAATGAGTTTGTAAATAGTGACACATAAAACGCATCCAGTGAAACGCCTGGCTAACTGTCATACAGGCTGCAGTCGGGCTGGTGTTCCCACGATTCTGTTTAATGAGTTCAAGACACAAGCTGAACTAAGAAGAAATGATTACTGAGAGTTTGAGATTTGTTGGTGTGCATCATGGCAGTCAGTGCTTTGCTGCCTGGACATTCATCTCACTGAATCGTGTTTCCTTTAAACAGACAAATCTCTCCTGGTCCTCTTTATTCAGTCGCTCATTAGATTTGGTACAGTATACACATTTTTGTTTTACGTTTGATTTTAGATGACACGGTAGAGCATTACTAACAAATGTAGTTCTGCAATTTGTAATTTCTCACCTCAATACATCCTATGAATAATTCACTGTTTCTTTTGTAGTGGGTATGTGGTAGTGTTATAAGAAAGTAATGTTACCTAATTTTCTCCACATTCGGAAAGCTTTGTGGCTTGTATTAGAGGTAACTGATGAAGCCAAAATTAGTTTCTAGGGCTTGTTGCACCAGCTAATCAGAGGTTTGATTGGAGATTTGTGTGTAAAGTCAACACTAACTGCTACATTGTAACTAACTATATTGTGCAACCTGTTTTTTTGTAGTCTAATTCCCACAATACATTGAAACTAAGCTGCGCTTAAACTTGCACATGGCTGGTGCAATGGCCTGCAGGTCTGGACAAGCCACAGTTTAATTTTTTAATTTTGACTAAATTACATGTAAAAAGAATCACTTTGTCACCAAATAGTTCATCTTAATAGCATCTAGTGGAATGAATTGAAAACATTACCCCATACCTGAAATGTGTGTTCTTGTGTTTTCCATTAGAAGTAGTAGTGTACTGTTGTTGTAGTTTAGAAGTTGTTGATGTAGTTTTGGTGGTGGATTGGTTTTAGTTTTAATCACCTTGAATATTGTGCTACATAGTAGATACTTGATCTTCTGCCTTCCTTTCACACGTTGAAGATCACAGTCACTCAAATCAATGACCTGGATTGCTGCCACTTTAATCACAGCTTTCATTATTTATCATAATCATTTCAGTCCTTTTGGAAACAGCACTGCACTCCCCCCTCACACATGTAGTGTTGTATTTGTTTGCTTCTCCCAGTAAAGAACTGTTGTTTGGTGATGTGTTACTTTAGTAAATGCGTTCCTTGTTTCCACTTGTTCCAGAGTTTTTCAGTCATAGATGATTCTAACCCTGCCAGTCCCCGTTCAGACATCTCTGGGTTAGTTGCTGAACCCAATCTGTCTGGGCGCTCACACACTTTAATCTTCTCTTCCAGCGAGGTGAGTGCTCTCCTTGTTGCACAGTCACAAAAGCCATGTGGGACGCCTTGATGCAGCTGAAAGGGGACATTCTCAAGCATGCTCTTTGAGCCTCCCCCCTTTCATAGCTGAGATTAAATCATGAATGCAGGGGGAATAGACAAGAGCTGCATGTGTTTGTTAAAGCCATTTTGTTTTGTGTGAAAACAAGTCTTGTGGCTTAGCTTCTCTCAAGTCAGCTGTGATGTTAATAGTTTATTAGAACCGTCAACCAGTGCTTCATGTTCTTTACAAGCTTTGGCAGACCGCAGAACACTGTCGACTGCTCTGCTGCCTGCTCAGTGGTGTTTCAGCATCTGTTGTTTCTGATATTATAGTTTCAAGTGTCTGTCTCTCTCTCTGTGAAACATACAGTATGAAGACACACATCTGCATCTGAGAATGTTGTTGGTACTTTGCTGTCATTGCACGCTTGTTTTCTTAGTGCTAGCTTGGGAAATTTACACACTGCACACAGTTTAGTTCAACCAGTCTTGCACTACATCTTTTTGTTTGTTTGACCCCACCCCTCCTTCCTTTGAACTGCTTTTCAGTAATTTCCCCACCTAAAGAAATGAATGCCATTTGAGATTATTTAATCTCAGTACATTTATTAAGCGATTGTATGAATGAAGTGGAAAACATGACTGAAGTCTGCATTTTACCACTTGTCACTTAACTGTGTAGTGAACAGTTAAGTTACTGAACATCAGTCCAAACAGTACAATCCATGGCATCGTATGGCTGTTGCACGTTGTTGGCAGGCATCAACTATATATGTTTTTGGTATAAGTCTTTATAATGTATTTTTCCATGCACTAGAAGTGAATAATCTTTTTCCTTTCAGAGTACAGCAACATATGACACAAAATAGTCGGACACTAAAAACCATAAGGTGGTTGAAGCCACTCGCACCTTTTCAGAAAAATGCATTTGAGATCATTTTAACAAATACTATTAAATGCTAATGCTTAGTATGTTTATTTTTCTAATATCTGCGTGTTATCTGTGTCCTCTGTAGACTTTGGATGATGAACCAGTAGCTACAGGAAAAGAGTATCATTGGCAGAACCGTCCCGTCTCTGAATGGACCAATCAGCAGGTCTGTCACTGGTTGATGGGCATGAATATGGACCAATACACACCTGAATTTACAGCGAAGGGAGTGGACGGCCAGCAGCTGTTGAACTTGGACAGTGACAAGTTGAAGGTAAGAAAAAAATAACAAGACTTGATGATAATAATTTACTTTGAATTACCTGTATAGTAATGGACTGATTTACTGGTTTAATGATTTAATGTTTGGTTTATAGAAATTTAGTTTGATCAGACAAGGCCTCTTTCATTGCAAAAGAAGTCATTATTTAATCCGGCCTTGTCAGCCTTTGACTGCCACCTTGTGGCCAGAAGTATTTTTTCCTATTGACAATGATTCCGAATTCATATTTTACATTTCTGCAATATTAGAGGGGAAAAGGAATATTAAGGACATACATGCAAAAGAAAATCCTTGAAAAATATTGAATACTGAATTGAGATGATGACAAGACCACATATTGTTATTGTTATACATTTGTAGAATTTGGTAATCTTTCACCATGAGGTTATATACAGTAGATTCCTTCTATAACAGAGTTGGATTAAATCCATTTTTAGTGAGGCTAAAATTATAGTTACATATTTCATCCTGACATTAACTTTTTTCCCAAAGAAAACTTTGTTTTTGAGAGATTTCCCACAGTTACACCAGCACAGAAATCAAATAGGCTTGTGTGTAAAAAGTCACACTAATGATATGAACATGCCTAACACTTATTTTTCAAGCAAAAATGCCAAGAATGTGCTGGCTCCAGCCTCTCAAATGTGAATATTTCCAACTTTAGTTTGCCAAATTGATCTTTTGGTTATTTGGGGAAAAAAACAAGCAATCTGAGTCATATCAGGCTCTGGGAACTTGTAATATGTGGCTGTTTTTCACTATTTTCTGACAGTGAAGATGAAATGATTCACTGTACTCAGCAGATTAATCAATGATGAAAATCTTTAATTGCAGCCCTGCTTTGGTCCGTAGTTATGTCGAAATATTGTGGCATTATTCTGTCCTAAATCTGTGCACTTTTTTCCTTAAGGTGCTCGGTGTGTCAAGTCAGAGCGACCGTTCAACTATCAAGAAAAAGCTGAAGGACATGCGTAAGGCCCAGGAGAAGCAGGAGAAACAGAGAGAGAAAAGAGAGAAGGAGGTGCGACGCAGTGGGAGACTGCCAGTCAGTACCGACTCTGTCTGCTGAGGTAGCTGCTCTGCACTCTGAATTCATGCAGCTCACAAAGATCGTCACTAGCAGAACCATGAGCAAAGCTGTTTTCATACTTTTGGTGCCATGCCATTCATGTCACATGGTGTTAACGCCAACAACCGCCAAGCATGACTGCCAGGAGTATACCTGAGCCAACTGAGGTGCCAGTTGTGATTTATGTTCATATTGCAGCTCCTGTTTCTTTTCTCATCAGTTTCCTGAATATTCTAACACATTTTTAGCTCAAACCATTTTAAACTGAGTGATGGGGAATGATAAAAAAGTTGGGTATGTGACCAAAAAGGAATCCTAACATTTTTTACCACTAAAAAGCTAGAAGCTATAATTATTTTTAAAAGTCTGTTTTCAGACCTAGTGTAGTTGTTGCAGATCATGCACACATTTACCTATGGAAGTCAAATGTATACTGCTTTTTCAGCATTTTATATTTTTGCTAATATAACTTGCCTGTTTTTATGTGCAACTCTTTTGCAGGAACGGCTATTGTACAGTTCAGATAAAAGCACTATATTTGTCTTTTAAGCTTCAATGGGCGACAAGGTTTTAAATGTATAAGTAAGTTTTATACATGTGCCTATTAACTGCATTTTTTTACTTAAATACCATTGTTCATTTTATACTATCTAAATTTTTCTACTAAGTAGAATAGTTGGGTTGTCGTTTTTGCTGAATGAAAAGCAACAAACAAATCAAAAAAGTAGGGACGAAGTGAATGCTGCTTCTGCTGTCTGTGTGTAGCTGAGATGGTACCATGATGCTCTGTGTAAATACACACAGCATGCAGGTCTGCTACACGCACACCTCACCGGTCTATTAGATGGTAAGATGTGCCCATGACAAGGACTTGTGTGAGTCGGGAGCACAGCGTCGTGTGTGTGTGTGTGTGTGTGTGTGTGAATGTGAGGCTGAACAGTGAGTCATTCAGAGCCAAACCCAAGTGCTTCCTTTCTTCTTCTCAAGCATGACTCCATGTTGGACTGCAAGAAAATCATGTTTTCCACATCTGCTGAATCAGAGAAAAACATTTGGTACATACAGCATCAATAAACTAATTTTCACTTTATGTGGTGTGTTTGTATTGTGTTCTTCCTCCTCGCTTCAGTTAATTTGCATTTACTGTGATATGAAGACCCTCAATCATTTGCAGTACTTAATTCAAACATTTCCTTCAATGATGCATCACTCTGGATACACACTAACATTCCCACAGGAACAATGGTTTTATTTTAATGCCCTCAAGTAAATTATGTTGGCATTTAACATGATCAGTCACTCCATTGATGTACAATTTCAACCAAACACTGGGCAGAAATCTGATCAAGTAGCACGATATACAGCACAAAGAACTGATCAGTTTCCATCATTACTTCCATCTACCTTTACATCACTTAGAGATTTGACATTTATTTTTTTTTACTGAACACGATTCATATAGCATCAGTGTAACATGGAAAATATGAATTATAGCTTATTGAACAGGATGAGTCCTAACAACAGCAACCTAAATACTGTATTTTGCTTTTGCCCTTATACTGTGAGAAAACATTAAGTTCATCTCGTTTCAAATTTGCAGCACCTTATTTGGTAATTAACTGAGAATTTAAGAAGAAATCTAAACATGTTGCAATCCCAATAAAACATCAGTGTATATATTTTTCCTATTGCTATGTTGAATTACAATTATTCATTTTCCTTGTTACAGTAAAGAATAGGTGCAGAATTGCCCTTTACAGATGGCAAATCAATACTTTCTTGATCACATGTTGCCTGTATACATCATCCCACTGAAGAAGAAATAAACATTTTGACCAAAAATACTTTTCAGCACGAATGTTCAACAGATTTAATAACAAGCAGCAACTAATTATGTAACATGTTTTCTTTTTCTTACAAAGTATCCGACTTCACACGGAGTAAAAGAGACGGGCAGAGCTGAACAACACACACACACACACACACACACACACACACACACACACACACACACACACACACACACACACACAGAGCAATTCAGGAAAAGCCGTAAACCAGCAGAGCAAACTAACTACTAACTGTAGAGACAATGTGTCAATGCAAACACAGTTCATACCTTAAAGGGTGAGTTCACCCAAATTACAAAAACATCTTTCCTGACCCCCTTGTGTTTCTAACAATGCAGATAGTTTCAGTTGGTGAGGTTTTTTTAGATTTCCCATGATGAGAATCTTATTTGTTGTTCTTTGACCAATACAGAGATTTTAGTCTCAAAAATCCAATAGTAGTTGGGCTTTACTCTCAACAGCAATGTGGCTTTCCAGAAACCTGGTCCTGGTCAGTCCCAGTCATTAACATTAGTGGGAAATACCAGTAAGTGTAAGTAGGTAAAATGTTGTTTTTATTATTATTATTTAATTGAGGGCTCCTGCACTCCAAAATCTTCATCAACAAAAGCATTGCTCTATATGAAATATGGCAGTAAAACTTGTACTATGATTCTTTTACTTTCTATACAAAGAAATCTGAACTGATTAAAGGTTCAGTAGGTAACTTATGCTGAAAGTGTCACTATATCCTGACAGTAATACATGAAACATAATCAGGTTCCTCTGGCTCCTCCCTGTGCTCCTAATGGCATTTGCAAGAATTCACCGAGCCTGAACGAAAACAACCAATCAGAGCCAGGAGGACTGTCTAACGCAGTGTCAATCACTGCTCGTGCACATGCTCTCACTCAGTCAAGCTCAATATCTTCAACACACAGCTTCAAGAGGAGCTTTGCAAACACAATGGCTGAGAAACAACCGGCAGCAATGAAAAAACTGCCCATTCCTAATTTTCCAACAACAGCATACACAGCAAAGACAAGGAAACAGAAGAAGACAGACAACGAAAAGCAGGCTAAAAGTTTGGCCATTGTATAATATGACATTTATTTTTATAAATTTACCTACTGAACCTTTATGCATGCACGCACGCACACACGTCACCATTCATTTACAACAACCTCACCTTGCACACTTTGCTACGGGGCCGCAGCCATTTGGATCTAGAAACTGCGAAATGTTGTCATGTCCTTGGGCTCTTTGCTGGGGACACACCAGTCGTCGGCCTCGTGGATAGTCTTGTAGTGCTTCCAGGCTGACTTGTTGTACACGGGGAGCCTCTCGATGGACTCTGTGGAGAGCGCCTAACAGAAGATTGAGAGAACAATGTTAAAACAGAATGTAAATAATGCACGCATTCTCCTTTTCCTTGTGAGAGACACACACATGCTGTTAATGTGAAAACTCACTTACCCGAATGTAGATCACAGCGTCAGTTCCATAACCCTCCAGAGAGTACAGCTTCAGGTCCCCTTGAAAGTACCGGGCATACAGTCGAGAGATGGGCAGGCCGTACCCGTAACCAGCCTAGACAATTATAAAAAGGAAAAAGCGAGGAAGTGGGTCAGTTGTGATTATTGTCACCTACTATTTCAAATAGTCCAGTATAAAACCTTTAAAGCTAAACTTTTAAGCCAACTTGACGACAAATCCTTAAAAGTGCTGTGGCTTAAATCATGACAGCCACTGAGCAACGGACAACGGAGCAAACTCCATCCACTCATGAGGACTGTCTGACGTGGTCGAAAGGACAGGGACAGATTAACAAGATTTGAAAAAGGGAAGATTTTACTGGTTTAAATGTTTACTCCAGCTACTATGGCTGGCTGCAATTGTAACATATGATTAAATACATTACATTAAATACATAATTTGAGGTTTAAATTGTCTAATAGAAAAATCTTGTAACATAGAATTATATTTTGTCAGTAAGTTGTACATTTGTGTTATTTTCATATTGTTATGATGATTATTTTATATTTCATATTTATTACTAAAGCTACATAGTATCCATGGTAACAATGCAGTTATAAAGTCCATCACTGGGTGAAAAACTCAGACTGGGCTTGTATCCCCCAGGTGAGTGGTTGACTGTAATTTTTAAGTCTTTGACCGTTGGCCCTATAATTTGTCAGTTAATGTTTATTTAGATTGGCTACAGAAATCATTCATCAGTAAGTTTCCTTTGTTTATGATTTTCTTTTATACTGAATAGTTTTACTGAGACCGGGCTTGTATCTCCCAGATCCCAAAGTGCTTGTAAGCAATAAATCATCTGTGAATCGACATCGGAGCTGTTTGTGTCTCAGCGTTGGAGTTAACTACTGTAACTGCCAGCCATTAGTCCATCAACATCACAAAACACAACGCAGAGACTATTGGCTGTTATCACTATCAGCGATATAAGAAATGTATTTGTTGTTTTATAAACTGTAATCAAGAGTTGATAGACCCTGGTGACACAATCAATATATCACATAAAATAATCACTCAGTTTATGTTACATGCAATTAACTGTGTCCCACCATCATGCTCACAAATTAAACATATGAAAAAAACACTTTGTTTTTAATTACACCAAAAATGAATTTTAGTAAAATTCACTGTGCTTGGAATAAATTTGGAATAGAATTTAGTAAAACAATAACACAATATGATCATAATCATCACAATACAGTTCCAGCTAAAGTCAATAATCAATAATATTGAATCATCACCCAGTCCTGCTACACACATAGGTCAAGTCTTAGATGTATCCTCTTTTCTTTTTTTTTATAAAGTTATGGGGAACTCTGCATAATCTTCTTTTTGAACACTGAACATTTTTTATATAAAAACATTTTTACTCGTCACAGCAGGACAGCACAGGTGTAATCAGTAACATTAACGACGGCTGCATTCCATTTAGTTGCCCCAGTTCCACAGCCCTGGTATAGTTACTAACAGCTGTGCTTATCTGCTATGACAAGTCATGGTTATCTTATTATTATTTTGAAGCATGGTGGAGAATGTCAGAAGTGATTTTTTTTTTTAAGATTTTGATGGGGCCATGTACAAACTGGATAAGTAAGTTGAGAGCAAAGTGGGCTCACATCCATCCACATGAATTCACACGCTATTGATCATCCATCAGGAGTACTGACCAGAGGAGCAGCGCGGGCCCCGTCGATGCTGGGTCGAGGAGCTGTGGAGTACGTGTAGGTAAACAACCTGTCAATCTTGCGCAACGGCACACCTCCTCCACGATCACTCACCTGAAGAAGAACATGTGGTCTGAACAGTATCCAATAACTCCCATGAACCACACAAAACACAGAGGGGATTTTCATTTCCAAATCCGTTGCTCTACAATTATACTTTTTCTCCCAGCTGGACGGGAGTTTACACTGGTACGTTATGGTAAAAAAAGACGGTGTATGAGTTTACCTTGACTGTCAGGTCTTCACCCCCCAGAGCGACCTGTGCATGGATAGCAGGATACTCCATGGCATCGCCATATAACTCCATGGTGGCCCGCATGGCGTTCTGCAGCAACCAATGTGCACAAGGTTTTTCCAAATGTTTAACACAAGAGAGGCAACATGTGAAAATGTAAAACTGCATGATGTGAACCGGCTGTCCAAGCTGATCCTACCTTAAAAAGTTCAAACACCATATGATACAAATGAGATGGAACATAGACCACAGTGATGGGCCTTTCCTGCTCTTTGGCTGTCAGGACAAAGAGACAATCAAAGATTCAGATATGGTTGAATCAAGCAATTCACATGTATGTATTCATTAATAATGCAATTTAAAGTGCTTAAGATAAGCAAGACAGAAAGTGTGACATTAAAACAAATGTGTATGCTTAAAATGTACATCATTAAAAGTGTCTGTGTACATATTTAACTACTGTACATATTTAAATATGTATATATAATATATAAATTACCAGAGAAGTCCTCCATCACCAGCTCAGGAGAGTTCATGTAGTAGCGGTCACAAAGGTTTCGTGCATTTTCGTAGGCATCTACAAGGAAGGGGTTTGTTTTCAGGAAAGAACACGAATGACAACTCATAGTTGAACAGCAACATATTTGAGCACTGTCACAGTGTGTTCCTCATAAACTGTTTGTGTTCTCACCTTTGATAACCTCGCTGACGCGACAGTTTGGATCAATACTGCCAATCTGTTTGGGATGTGCTGGGTTCACCTCCACCTTCCCACCAAAGAGGAGAGCTGGAAAAAAAACACGCAGGGATGTGACAATGCACTTCAGTATAAAGTGTTCGGTATTTAAATGACGATACACCCAAAACAGACATTTGCGGACATATAGTTCCCTCTCGATTCTCAATTAATTGTCCATAAAATGTCAGAAAATTGTGAAAAACACAGATCACAATTTCCCAGAGTCTTCAAATGTCTTACTTTTTCTGACCAACAGTCCAAAACACAATAACATTCAATTTTCTGTCGCATGAGACAAAGAAAAGCAGCAACTCCTCATAACTGAGGACCTGGAACAAGGTCATTTTATGATAAAAAAATAACAAACAATTAATTAATCATCAAAATAGTTGCCAAATTTTCTGACAATCAACTAATCTTTGAAAACGCAACAAACCACAAAAACAACAATTCCAACTAATAAATTACCCCTAAATGTTGTTCTGTAAATAATTATGAGCATTTGTAACTCTGTGATTTCTAGTGTTGAAGTTTTATATCACAAAGTTTTGTGTAAGCCTTGATTATGCCCTTGGTGTGTTCTTTTCTTTCTCATAATCTAATCAAAACCCTGTGAATCTTGTTTCTGTACTTTCTGTTACTGTTTCCTTGTTGTCTTGTTTTATCATTGTGCCCTTATATTGCTCCTTTGTCCTCACTGTTGAGCAGCAGAAAAACTGTTTTTAACTCACTCATGTACACAGCAGCAACTTTTACTTTGCCGCCCTTTTTCTTGCTTAAAGTAAAATATTGATTATGATAATAACAATTACATGTGAATAGACTGTAAAAAGTATGGACACAGGGCATCTTTTTCCAAAACAAAACAACATGTGCTACTGTCTTTTTATAGTGCAAGTCTGTGCAGGCCGACTATCTCTTTGCCCTTTAACGTTGAATAAACAATTCACTCATACAAAAAGGTGTGGATAAGGTGCATGTCACTTCAAGTTCAAGCGAATGTGGCAACGCCAGAAAATGTCTGTTGATTCCTGGTTCACTGTGGCAGCAACGTTAAAAAAAGAAAAAGGCTGCACACAGTACACACCCAAACTGCTACAAAATCAAGATGGTAGCCAGGACCGCGTTCAGAAAAATATGCCTCTGGTATCCTGATAGTGGAGCAGCCCGGCTGTTTGGCCCTCTGCCGTTGAGGGCCTTGATTTCCATTCATGACAAAAAGAGATCATCTTTCATTAAGTAGAAGAGAATCTACTCACTGTGCTGGTTGAGCAACATCCTGATGGATATCCTGCTCATGTAGAAACGATCGAGAAAATACTGAACATTTTGGCTGATGACTGGGTCTGTGCCGTATGTCTCCTTGTACTCCACAACTCCCTGAGCCATGGTAGGAATGACATCATTGTGCCGATTTCTGACTCTTATTACCGCATCTGTGAAACTAAATGAAGACATAACGATTACAACAAGGTGTAAAAAATAAAACCACAGAATAAGATGAGCTATCTCATTGAATAAAACATAATAAATACATAAGATATAAAGCTAAACTGCGTAGTGTATGTTTGATTTACTCACTCATATGTGACTTTCTCATCATCAGCATTTTTGTCTTTGAACTCAAGAATCTCCTGAAAACTTTGCATGTACCTGCATGTGAAAAAAAATAAATCGCTGTTGATTTTGCAGGAACTGGCATCCGCGTAATTTGAGATGTAACTGAGAAAAAGCAGAACAAAACCTGCATACCAGCCCTGGACCAGCCGGACAGATGGAGTCCTCAGTAAGTTGTCTGGCAACAAGTTGATCTCTTTCATGATGTTCGCCAACCTCACGGGTAACTCCTGTCTGAGGAAGGCGAACGATGTTTTCTCACATGCATTTTCTGAGCCTGAAGGGTGTAAAGACAAACAGAAATAGAGTTCTTTTGTTATCATTTTCTAAAACAGTATGGGCCTTTTTTTTACTTCATCTTGAGTTCCTATGTTGCTGGTAAACTTACATGTGTGCATACACCTTGGTGCAATATACCACAACTAACTGCCCCACAGCAAACATGGGGTATGTGTTTTTCCAGTTCAGTCACTTGTAAATGGCAAGTCAAAACCTGAATGAAACGTATTGCCTTATCAGGCTGAAGAGAAGCCTTAATTCAGGGGTTCCCAACCTGGGACTCTCCACAAGGGGTCACGAGTTGCATCTAAAGGGTTGCTAAATGATTACCAGGGTAGGATTTTTAAAAAAGGGGGAAAAAGGTGGACTTTTCTCCAATCTTTGCATTTTTCTTGTGAAATACTGGATGTTTGACATTTTGTCAAATTAAACAATGTGAGAAAGGACATTCATTTTCTTGATTGAACTGCTCACAACTCATGGATATGCAACAGAGGTAACAAGTACTTTGCATTAAGTGATCGCAAGCAAAACAAAAGTTGGAATCCAATGCCTTAAATGCTACAACTAGGTATAAAGACACTAAAGTGTTTACAGTGTGTGTACCACCTCTTACCAAAATCCAGAAACTGCTTCATTGAAAGAGGAGAGGGTGAAAATCTGGAATAATAGTCAATGTCCTTTCCTATGGACACGCCGCTCCTGAGAAACCTTAAAATCCTCATTCTGGCAGGCTGTTGTTCCGACAGGAGCGGTGCTAATTGAGACTGACAACAGGTGGCATCCACAGCACAGCCACGCAGGTAACGTCACCGTTAGCTTATCTGTGTCAACATTAGCGTCCACGCTCGTGAAATTAACCTTCTGTTATTGAATTATTTCGCAAGATGTGTGCACCCATAGTCACCGCTACTGTAAAACATGTACAATCGTCCCTTACTTCCACTGCTCATGCTGTAGCTGAACCCTTAGTGGTGGAAATGTCAGCATCAACATGACGTGCTGTCTGCGTCGTTTTCTGACCCAGAGAGTCGAAACGACGTCAAGAGGATTCCCCCTGTGTGCCTTCGTTCTTCGTCTTCTTCCTTTCTCCGTTTTAGTGCATTACCGCCACCTACTGTATTGGAGTGTGGACCAGAGTTATCTATCCCCCTTAACCAATATATATATCTATATATATATATATATAGCCCCGTTTATTTCAAATAATGAAATAGACTCCCTAATCCGATGGTAAATACATTTTTTAGACTCAATTTCACTGATTTCCCTCTTTAATGTTTCTCGTTCACGAGAGTACTTTTGGGATTTAAAAAAAAATGACATGCTCCACTGATTCCTCTGTTTGACAGCGCTCACATAATCGAGAGGGGTGTTTGTTTATCAGGCGCATTGTTTTGTTAAGTCTGGTGTGTCCTACCCTCGGCCTTGTGAAGATGATCCTTTCAGCTGTCCTCACTGTGACCACTTCTTGCTGTACTGTATCCCAGCTGTGCTGCCACTCTTTAATGACGCTTCTTGTGATTATTCCTTTTGCCTCTGATTCACTAAGTGAAATGTCCGTAGTCTCTTCAGGTTTCAGAGCCTGCTTTGCCAATGCATCCACAGCTTCACTGCCCTTTATCCCTCTTATCGTCATAAATGCAATCAGACTATTCATATCTTTAAATCTGTACAGAATTTCATATATCTCGTTAACTATCTCCTGCCTGCTGTGAGATGTAAATGGCTGTAATGACATTAATGAAGAGCATGAATCTGTACAAAGAATAACCTTTTTAATGTGTAACTCCTCTATCCACTGTAATGCTGCTGCAGCTGCCATCATCTCGACTGTGTATACGGACAAATGATCAGATGTTAAGATACTTTAAAACAAAATGTATTGATCAAAATAGGCTCCATTTGTAATGTTGTTAAATAGTAGAACATGAAGGGTACAATTAAAGCTCATATGTGGATATAGAAAAAAAGACAGGACAAAAACAGAGAAGAGAAAATATAAAAGAAACGGAGAAGCATAAATAATAATTTGACTTTTTATCAGATAACTGTGTGAAACGACGTCAGAGCTCTGGTCAGGGCCGTGGTTGGGTGTTGGACCTATCAATCTTACTGAGAAAGGCGGGACCTGTGTGTTGGCAGCCAAAACTCAGGGCCCACGTCACTTCCTTTAGTCAACTGCAGCGATGCCTGCGTGAAGAAGTACGAGGCAGCGGGCCACGTTTTTGTGAAGGATGCTTTGGTAGTTTCTGCTCGCCGTCTGGCTCAAGGTAACGTCAACAAACCCGTGGCTGACTTCATTAACCGCTAACGTCCGGAAAGTGCGACTGTTTCCTCGGTAACTTCAGCTGAACCAGCTTGTAGTTGAAACCCGCCAAAAGCCACAGAGAGGCTCGTCGAGGAAGTGACCATTTTGTGCGCAGTTGATTTCGATAACGTTGTAATAACGTTATATTTCTCCTCCCGGGAAAGAAAATGAGTGGCGGATTCAACTTTGGGCAAGCCTCCTCGGGCTTCGCCTTCGGGGCTCAGAAGCCCGCAGCACCAGCCCCCAGCGCGGGCTTTGGGATGACGGGCTCCACACCTGCGGCTCCCGGAGGGGGCTTCGCTTTCGGCACCAACGTTACCCCTCAGGCCGCCGCCAACCCTACCGGCTCTTTCAGCTTTGGCACCCCAGCAAAGAGCACAGCACCCGCCGGGGGCTTTTCTTTTGGGACCCCCGCCTCCAACAACGCATTTGGCCTGGGTACGACTCCTCAAACCACAGCAGCATCAGCGGGGCTGACTTTAGGCTCCACTGCAGCTCCAGCAGCGGGGTCAGGGTTCACCCTGGGCACGGGTTTGTCTGCACAGACCACCGCTGCCGCCCCCGCAGGAGGGGGCTTCACCTTTGGGACTCCTTCTCAAGCTCAACCCCAACTTGCAGCGCCAACAGCAGCCGCAGCACCACCAACAGCCTCAGCACCACCAACAGCTACAGCAACAGCAATGACGGGATTCGGAGGGTTCAGCTTTGGAGCAACCAAGGTCCAGGTGACCACAGCTGCACCCTCTACTGCTGCCCCAGGAGGGGGCTTCAGCTTTGGCACCATTGCTCCCTCCAACCTCACCCTGGGCACCCAACCCCAGCCAGCCTCCACCGCTGCAGCCGCAACAGGTCAGGGTGGAGGATTTGCCTTTGGGATTAAACCCTCATCAACCCCAGCTCCTCCTGCATTGACCCAGGCTGCCCCAATTTCAGGCCCATCTCTCTTTGCTTCGCCTATATCTACAGCTGCTGCTGCTACAGCTGCTGCTACTGCCACTGCAACATGTACAGGCTTTACTTTGGGTGTAGCTCCAACTTCAGCAGCAAGCACTGTCGCTGCACCAACCACAGCAGCTGGTGGAGGTCTGTCTTTTATGCTCAAACCTTTGGGGGCAGCTACCACCACATCAACTCCTGCCCCTGCTGCCACAACTGCAGCTGCCACAACAGGTGCTGCTACAGCCTTTACTCTGGGGCTCAAACCTACATCTGGCATGAGTGCCACGACAACTGCTACAGTCACGGCCATCACTACAACCACTGCTCCTCCAGTGATGACCTACGCCCAGCTAGAGGGTCTCATTAACAAGTGGAGTCTTGAGCTTGAGGACCAAGAGAGACATTTCTTACAGCAGGCAACTCAGGTGAATGCCTGGGACCGCATGCTGGTGGAGAACGGCGAGAAGATCACAGCCCTGCATAAGGAGATGGAGAAGGTGAAGCTGGACCAGAGGAGGCTGAACCAGGAGCTGGATTTCATCCTGTCCCAGCAGAAGGAGCTGGAGGACTTACTCTGCCCACTTGAGGAGTCGGTGAAAGAGCAAAGTGGAACCATCTACATGCAGAACGCTGACGAGGAGCGTGAAAGAACGTACAAGCTTGCGGAGAACGTGGACGCACAGCTGAAGAGGATGTCGCAGGACCTGAAAGAGATCATCGAGCACCTGAACACATCCAGCGGCCCAGCAGATACCAGCGACCCAGTAAGATGAGACCTCATTTTACTTAAACCGTACTTGACACATTTTTGCTGCTCTGGCATTTATCGCAAATTAAATTAACACCTGCCTCTCTTTTCTGTCTTCTCAGCTTCAGCAGATCTGTAAAATTCTCAACACCCACATGGATTCACTTCAGTGGATTGATCAGAACTCGGTTCTTCTGCAGAGACGAGTTGAGGAAGTGTCCAAGTTGTGTGACAACCAGCGCAAGGAGCAGGAGAAAACCTTTCGTTTAACATTTGACTGATCTGGAATAAATATGTTGACACGTATTCTGACATAATGCTAATTTTGGGGAAAGTTTTCAGTAGTCATAAAGAGGGAACTCTCTCTTTAAGGGTCGAGATGTTTTTGGATGCAGAACCAAAGCATTCATCTCAATTCCTGCTATCATGCTTTTCCCCTCAGGTTGATATTTTCAATGCAATAGCTTTTATATAGAGTGGTGAAAATGCTAATCTGTTCCCATGTAAATGCTATGGTTGTTCTAAATAAATAAATCTCTTAATTAAGACTCTTCTATTGGTTAGCAAGTAAGCTTTACTGCCATTTCAGTGGCAACGTTTTAGTCAAAGAGGTAGGCCTTCGTGCACCGTACAATTGAATTCTATCAAAGCTTTGTTAATATATTTTCAAGATGTGCAGATGGAATTCGTTTTTGCTTTTATATAGAGCTGAAACAATTGGTTTGTCGATTGAAAGAAAAACAATTTTGAGAATAGTTTTTTTAATTTTTTCTAGCAAAAAAGCCAAACGACCTAATTCCAGCTGCTCAGTTGTGAGGATTTGCAGCTTTTCTTTGTCCTGTGTGACAGTAAACTGAATATTTTTGGGTTCTGACTGTTTGTCGAACAAAACAAGCTATTTGAAGATGTCATATTGGGATTTTGATGGGCATTTTTTTACTATTTTCTGACAGTTTATAGATCTAATAATCGTAATAATGTAATGAAATTCCACTGTAGCAATCTGTTTTTAAACATTTTTATTAATCAGGACATTCACTTTAAATTTAATGTATAAAACATACATTTCAGTTGCTTTTCACAATCTTCCCTTTGGATTCCTCACATGGAACAAAAAGTTTGTCTTATTTCAGTGATGACCTACAGTACAGTGGATGCTACCTGAATGCCACAATAGTGAGAAGAGGTGAAGAACAAATTCAACAGAAGCGGAAAAAATACCTTCACTCGCATTTAGAGTCAGCCATGGTCGTTTGTACACCTTTAATGTAATGTGTAATTTAATTATTGTGAAATGATAATGTACCTAAATGTCATTCCAAACAGGACAGAACCATTTTTGTTGGAAAGCACTGAAACTAGACACATTAAACACCAACAAAAACATGTTTACATACATTCATACTGTATTACACTGAGCTAGCTGTACCTTCCTTGCATCGACTTTAAGCTTTTAGTAAGACGTTACAACTCCATAGAAACAGTAGTAAACTTTGCCCTTTGTTGATCTGCTCCAGGGCAGACATAAGAAAAAAAACTCTTTGGCTGCATGAATTTTTTTTATCAAAAAATAAATAAACAGTGTGCGCAAGTATTTAAATATATACAAAAACTCACAAAAAACATTTCATCATCTATACAGTGTACAAATTCAATGACATGAAGCTAACTAATTCCTGAAAAGGATTATCTACAATTTAGATTTAAATCACTGGTGTTCATGTGTGTTTGTGGCTTGACACTGTTTAAAAAAAAACAACAATAACCTGTTTGCAAAAAAACATTTGAATAGAAAAAAGAGTCACGAGTAACTTTCGTTGTCGAGCCAAGTCGTCATCCACTGCTTTGTTTCAGAGGGATCAAGCTTGACTTTTCCATCTTTATACTCAGGAGTTTCCTTTCTTATCCGCACCGCGTGGTAACGAGGGACGCTGTCGTCTTGTTTGGAGCGTTTGAAGAATCCACACTGGGAAGGGGAGATTTCAAAAACATAATGCATTATTTAAAAAGCTGATAAATGTCAGCAATATTCATGCACACGGAAAACAACAAGAGGAGAGATGTGCAGGAATGTTAAGCATGCTTTGCAGTTTTTAATGGGACATTTCAGACAGCCAAGCAGTGAAAGTGATGTCAGCAAAAGCACCTGCAGAGCACAGGACGATTACCAAAAAAAAGGGATTTTGAGTAGTAAAATATTAAGCCTGTTGGTGAGAAAATGCATTAATTTCTTGGCAAAATTCAAAGACACATATTGTACAAATATCAGAAACCTAAAGGCTTCAACTCTTACATAGAGCACTGTATCAACTCAATATTTATTCTATGTTACATTTAGGCTAAAGGGTTTTTGTGAAATGTAAATTTTCCTTCATCAGCTCAGTACAATATGTGTCTGATTGAATTTTTCTGCATGAAGTCAGCTGATTTGGCTGGAAAGTGAGTTCATTAGTCGCCGCAGTAATCACTCCATGCTGACAGCTTGTTTTTACCGCTGTTCAGAGAGAATAAATCAGGCCTCAGCAGAGAGTTTGTCTTTGTCAGAGGGCTGAACATGGATCTCTGCCTTTTGATATGCAGCATCGTATTCGTCTTTTGTTGCTCTCTTGAAGAAACCACACTGAGGGGGAGCAAGGGTGATGAGTTGTTAAGAGTGACAGAACTGAATCAGTTATAATAGTAGCAGTTATGATGATTTCCTCCAGCAAAACACGAGAGAAAGTACATTTTATTAAGGAAATACTTTATCTGGACGGTCCAGTGTTGATGCTCAAATGTTACCTGACAAAAACTAAATGTTACTTCTCATTGATCAACCCCAGTTCTCATATTTATCCTCACACAGACATTACTTTTCACACAACAATGAGTTTCACCAGAAACTCATTTGATCTTTTACATAATTGAACACATTACGGTCACTTGATAACAGGTTTATATGGAAGGTTGTAATCATTTGAATCTCTTAAGAAACTAAATACTGAAATTTTAGGGAATATAATACAACTGCAACTTTTCACTTAAATTGTTGACTAGTCTCCTATTTTTTATTTTCTAATTAATCAAATTAGTGTTAAGTCTAGAAATGTCAAAATAATTGTTACTTCAGCCCGAAGTGAGGCCTTCAAAATGCTTATTTTGACAACACGAAAAATATATATATAAAAACTAGGAAAGAAGGTGAGTAAATGATTTTACCGCTCACAGACCACATCTTTTCTGACCTAATTTTCCGAAAGGGTTCAATGAAGTTTATGTTTTACCTCCTATTTTCAACCCGTGTCATCTCCTATATTACCAAACATAGGTGACATGAAGATGTAACGTCCCCGTACTCACCTTCCAGAGCAGAAACACCAACAAAGCCAAAATCAAGATGCCTGCGAGAACAGCCACCAGTATGATCCACCAGGGAACTCCGCTGTGCTGTGCTACTGCACTTTCTGGGGACACTGCCACTGCCACCTGTAATAAAACATCAAAGCGAAGAAAAACCAAGAGATCAGGTGAGTTAGGATCAACACAGTGAACAGCTCATAATTTGTTGTAGGTGTTGAGCCTCTTACATCTATGTCAGTACTTGTCAGGATCATGTTTTTAGCCTCAGCATGAAGGACGAGCGAGGCCTTCACAATGATATACAAGTGTGAAAGAGAGGCATAATCCTGTGTAAAAACAAGAACAGCTGCTCAGTTAAGACGTACCAAATCACGAGGTATCATGAAACACTGATGAGACACATGGAAACGATTCAAATACAAAGTGTTACCTCAATAAAGGTCGAGTTCCAGAGACGAGATCTCAGTTCAACTGTTGTACCGTCCAGGCCCTGTAGGGGGCACTTGAGCACCACACATTTGATGTCACTGTCGCACGTCTAGGAAGGAAAGAGTCTATTACACATCACAGCAACTTGTACCTTTATATAAAACACTGTGAATACATCCATACAAAGACTCACCAAAACTCTTTTTTTGCCTGACAGTGAAGACATTTTGCGTCCAGTTTTTCTTTCTCCAATTTCACGTTTTGTCCTGGACGCAGACGACTCCTGAGAAAGCACGTTTCTTCTCATTAAATTGAACTGAACCACTGAAGGTTTGCTGTAATGGCTGACTCCTGGCCAATGGTGATTTTACCTTAAAGTACGTGAAAATAAAGGTTTAAAAATACTACCTGGATGTGCTTGAGAGAGTTGATTTCAGACTCAGGAGAGCAAAGGATGTCCTGCGGTCCTGTAGCAGTGACCTTCACAAGGTACAGAAGCCATTTCCCATCTTTGTTCCACTTGGGCCACTGAATGTGTAGTGAGGCTTTCACTGAAGGCTTCAAAGACTTCCACAGGTTGGTTATCTGGAAGGAGAAATCAATGTGTTACAACTTGGTTATTTAATATTCTAAGACTATCAAATTATAAGGCAGCAGTGATTTAATGATCATATATAGAAGCAGGTCAGAGGAATAAACTTACTCTGAATGTAAAGTTAATCAAACTTCCTATCTCTTCTTCTGTCTTCATGGCACTTTCACCTTTCACAACACCTCCAAAAGAAACCTGATTAGGGCTGGCTTCCCTGATGAAAACAAGCCAAAATATTTATTTCACATACTGTTGGAGGCACTATATACTTAGTAAAACAATAGTTTAACACACTTACCCACTGACCGACAATGGCAATTCAATGATTACTTTAGCCTTTACTTTAACAGGGGTAATGTTTTCTTGCACACTTGTTCTGAAAGAAAAAATACACCAATATAATACAACTTATCTGAAAATACAGGGAAAAGCATGGTTTTTGAACTGTTACACATTGCAGTGCCATAACATGTGCAGAACGTAACTCGTAGCTGAACATGCAGCAGTTCTTACGTTTGGAGCTGCAGGTCGATGTCAATCTCCGTGGTGTCGAGAGTCACACCCACAGTGCTCAGGATGATGTAAAATGTAGTCTGGTGCAAAAAAGGAAAAACATCTCTCACATCTGAAGAACAACAACTAAGCGTCAGGATGAACATGTGAAACCAACGACAAGTCCGTACCTCTGAGTCTCTCTTAAAAGGATTCCCCAGCTCACAGTCTGCTTGAGAGCCGTTCTGATTGGCAGTACAGATGACCGGCTTTTCCATCTGGAAAAGGACGCATTATAAAATTTGAACACCTGAATGGTTATTTAACTGCAAATCAAAAAGCCATTAGTGAGTCAGAGAGTAATGAGAATAAACAGTAGTTCTGGCATGATTTTTAAAGTTTTAAAACATTCTTACCTTTTTTTTTAATGTGGAATTTCACTAGGTATGACGATGGCTGTCAAACGGCTGATTTATGTCAACTACTATTGGATGGATTCCCATGACATTTTGTACAAATATTTATGATCCCCAGAGGATGAATCCCAATGACTTTGGTGATGCCCTAACTTTTCATCTAGTGTCATCGGTAGATCAAAAAGTTTCACTCGTCCAACAATTAACAACTAATGCTAACAGAGTATGCTAACATGCATCACAGGTATGATGTTGATCCTCCTAACATGCACTGTACTTAGGCATAGCTGTTATGTGTTAACAGTAGCATTTTAACACACAAACTGTACACATGTTAACATTGTAACATACTAACAGGCTGTAAAACACCCACCAAAATCTGTCTGTAGCACTGAGTATTGAAAACAATTAAGCACTGAAAGTTGTCACTGACAGATTCATAATTACTTCATCAGATAGTTCCTGATTTAAATCAAAACTTTGCCCATCTTAGACAATTCTATTCAGGCAAAGTTTATGTACGGCTGCGACATTTAATATTTGAGAAGTTTGTCTTCTTTTATGAAAAGAAGGGTTTGTAGAGAAACATATTTGTCAGAGGTATCGGAAAAGGTATTGTCTTGGTAAGATGAGTCTAAGCACAGACGAGGCTGCCTGACGATGTAGGGCTGAGCCTGACAAGGTAACTTTTCACGCTTTTTCCTCCACCAGTGGTAGCAAAGTTGGCTCTCCATTTTTCATCCATGCAACAGTTCATCTAATGTGACAGCAGTATTTTACCCACACGGGGTCACTAGTGTGGCTGTATAGATTACCGTTGATTGTTGTGAGCGGACTCCTGAATATGACAGCGTGTCTGGGAAAGTCCCAACCAGCTTTGCCTCGTAAGCATCGTCTCCATTCATGTTGCTGACTGTCACCTGCAGAGCCAAGTCCTTCCTCTCGTAATTCAGATGAAACACGGGGATGTTCTTCTTGCTGCAAATACACAAACATACCAGTCACCTCAGGTTGAGCTTATGTATGTTGTTTTCATATATTAAAAGTGATTCATCAAGCTGTTACGGCAAATATTTTTTCCAACCACAGAGAGCAGCATTAAAGTCATGTTCCATCTCCTTTTAGCTCTGGTTTGTATTCTTCGGTTCTCTGCTGTTATGTGCTGGGCAGATATCATACTGTTGACCTGTCTGAGCTTGTTTTCTGGCTATGGCTTCATATCAGTGGGTTGTTGGAGCAGTGAGACCCCACCATACAGCCCTGTGTGCGGGCCCAAAAACCAAAACAAACTGACAAGCTGCTAACTGTGAAAGACCTGGGTGTTGACTCTCGATGGGACTGAAAGTATAAGCAGTTCTTTAACATTAGACAAAGTCATTTGATAGAATGTTATTATTAAAAAAGTTGTCTAATGCAGATTTAATTAAAGAATTTTATCTTAAGACAATTGTATGGTCACATTTGAACTTGTAGCTTAGAAGAGTTGACGTGTTAGAACTCACATGGTTAACGGGGACTCTTGTAGGTTGTTTTGTTTGTAGTATAATTTGTACTCCATCTTCAGGTTACTCCGGCAAACGTGATCACTCCCACATCCCTCTTTTACAAAGTTGACCTGCAAAAACAACAAAACCACATGCAAACTTTGCTCCACTGTGAACATTTTGTCATTAACGTAATAATAAATGTTGTAGTCTGAATGTTTACCTCAATGACGTCTTTGCTCGGTTGGGAGGAGTCTAATACGGGCATAAGTTGAGGGAGGCCGTTCCTTGTCTTCTGTCGCTTAGTACCCGCAATTTCTGCAGACACCTCAATGGGAATGCTGCGCATCTTGTCCTTAATGTTGTCCTGTGCGCATCAGAAACAGCCACAGTAGTATGGAGCATAAAAATGCCTTCTACGTGGGTTCCATTATACAGGAGAAATGTTTCTCTGTTTAAATTATTATTAATATCAGTGTTACATTGAAAAACGAAAGTCAATCCTTTGCTGTAATTTTCTGACAATTGACTAACTGATTAATCAACTAATTGTTTCAGCTTTATAACACATGTAACATAGGATTTAAGAAGCTGAAAGAAGGTGTAATTGTTTTGTATGGAAGAAAAAAGTTTTGTACAAGCTTGCAACTCCAAAAACAAATTTCGCTGTGACATCAAATTTATTGATATAGTTTGTGCGAGTGCTCAGATGTGTTGCTACCAAAACACCTAAATATACCTCCAACAAGTGCAGACTAAGTCAAGCTGTTGCTGACGTGTTGCTCTCTGAGTGGATTGCATCCTACAAATGTGATTTAACTATGTGGCAGATATGTTTTACCTTCAGTCTGGCCATTATCTTGATGCATGTTTCCTGTTTTTGGCCGCGGAGGTCCAAGCTGCCATTAAACTGGTAGTCTGTTTCAGTGCTTGATTTGTTCAGGAACATCACTCTGGAGGTCAGCCCCTGTTTCCTGCGATCTCCATCCGCCTCCACAGAATAGCTGATAGCTGCAGCGTAGAGAGAAGCACATGTAAGAACAACTGAACAAATATTTTTATATAAATATTTTAATATATTTGGTTTGTTTTACCATTTTACTTACCTAGTCTTGGGTTGTAAGATGCAGGGTTTGCTTTGTAGCTGAAACACGCATCCAGAGTGAAGCTAAGGACAGGAAATGGGATTTTTCAAACATGGGAAGTTTTGACTATGAGGTCTGTTGACATGTAAGAATATTAGAACACCTACCAAATGCTGTTACCACAGGTTTTGATTGTAAGGTCAATTTCCCGTGGAGATATTTTGACATCTCTCCTGATGCTAATGACTGGCCGTGCCCTGAAAGAAAGGCAGTTAAATTAAGCTGTGATAGAAATCAGAAAGGTTTAAATTTACTCATAATGTGTAAGGGAACAATTACCTATAGATCAGAGCTGTGTCCGACAGAGAGCCTACAGCCACGTCTGGATAAGAGTTACTGTCCAAGTCCATGTTCCCTGCCAGAGAATATCCAAATAGTCGCACGTTGTGCACTTTTCCTGAAAGGATCTGTGATGAAGGAGAAATAATTTAGGAAAGAATTAAAACTTAGTCAGCAAGGTTTTGATGACAACAGTGACATTGGCATTTACCTGTGTTTATCTGTGTATGTATTGTATGCATTTAATATTTACCATTACTGACTGCTGTCTGCAAGTCTAATTGCCCCTCGTAGTCATTAAAAGCTTGACTCTACTCTACTTTACCTGGCAAATCTACTGTGAGCCCAATATTCACTCTCCTTTTTGTTCTGTTTTGGTCTCCACCAACTCTTTAGCTGCTAAATGCTCCACTATGATCACCAGCTAGTCGCTAACTGCGTATGTCTGCAGTTTGGTGCTGGGAAGGTAGCATACAGTGGGATTTTAGAGCTTTTCACTGAAAACAGCTGCACTGATGAGAGCAGTGAGAGTGAACCCAGACAGTAAAGTTGTGGGCTTAAAACCAAAACAATGAGCTGAAACTCGCTCTGACGAGAACCGCAGAGTCAGGTAATAATTCTCTGTGGGTTCATCACTATACGACCAACTCCTTTCACATATAAGTAGTCATGTGATCCATTGTTAATATGAAAATATTGATTATAGCTGCTTTAAATAAAGCTCCACAAAACCAACCTGTGCAGGGCTGGTTTGGATTCCTTGTGCAGAGCCATGATAAATGTAAACTTTTCCTGCCCCGCCGTCATCATAAGGAGCTCCAATGGCAATGTCTGTATGAGGATGAAACCAGTTTACGTGACAGAGAAAACATAAATAAACTACAAAATGACGCTAATATAAGTTACCTTCATATGAGTCTTGATTGATGTCTCCAATGTTCTCCACTGCCAGTCCAAACATGGAGTCTTTGGTCCCGTTTAGACGGACAGGAGTGATTCTTTCCCACCGTCCTGCCTGGTTGATGTAGACATAAGCAGCTCCTCCAATGTCTCTGTCCTTCATGTAGAACTGAGGGGCTCCTACAACTATGTCTTGCCATCTACATCAAAGAAAGTAGGAAGTATCATATAAAATATGACCTCATAAATAAAGAAAGTCCACTGAAAGGAAAACATTGAAATTGTACATTAGAAACTATTATAATGAAGTGATCTTAAAGGAAGTCACGTCCTTTCCTAAAATCTCTTTACTTTACAGGTGTTTCTCTTATGTGTGTATTTACTTTTTTTCGCTTTGTGACTCGTATGAATGATGTTGAAAAACTTACTTTCCAATAAAATAAAATTATTTGTATACTAAAGCAGAATAAAGGCCGTGAGAATGTTTCCTACCCATCACCATTCAGGTCAACTACAGCCACGTCGTATCCAAAGGAGGATGCAAGTCCCGGCCCGTGCAGAGTGTGCTCCACCAAAAGTCTGCTGGAGGCTTCGCTCTCTTTCCTCAACAGGACCACAGCTCCACTATGATTAGCTCTGGGTGCTCCAGCCACCACCGTCAGGCCACGACTCCTGGTGATGCTGTGTCCCGAATCGAGGGAGAATCCTAAAGTGTGAGAGATGTTGTAGGACATAAATATCTTATTTTAAACTGAAGAACAGGTTTCTATTTACCACTTTTTCTCCATAAATTGTAGCAGTGAGTTCCTCTGTTCTGCGGTCCAATTGTTGGCCTGGTGAGGGTGTAGACAACCACATTTCAGTGAGACGGCCTGCACAGATTCATTCCTCCCACGCAGTTTCCCTGACCAACCAGTAGGAGTCGCTAGTGCAGCAACAAGGACAAGCTCTCTCAGCTTCTGATCTACAAACACTGTCAATTATGTTTACTGCAGTGGTTCCCAAACTTTTTCAGTCATGCCCCAGTTTAGCAGCCAGAATAAGAATCAACTGGAAACAATATTGGGGAAACTACTAACAAAAGGAGCTAAGAAAAATTTCTTTAAAAAAAAAAAAAAAGAAAAGAAAACATAATCAAGAACCTCACCTGCATGTTTCCTTTCAAGCATGTTCGCATTAGTTTCAGATGTGCAAATGAAAAATAAAATTTTGCCCAAACTGACAGATTTCACACACAAGACACAAGGCTCTCCTGCTATATCGACAGTCAACTCAAGGATGAGATGGGCTTCGATTTGACTGATGGATTTGCTTGAGAGGCATCACCGGTTTTTCTTTTCTTCCCTGTCAAAAACGTGTCCGTCTTGTACTTTTACATGTCATTATTCTGAATCTGCTTTGATTGCATCAGAGAACTCTTGTTCCTTTTCATATTTACACCCAGTGGCCACTTTATTAGGTACACCTGTACAATCTAATGCAATTCAAACAGCTCTGCCATAAATTCTACCTTTACAAAGTTTATAATATTCAGTGTTGGTGACATTGTCAGAAATGTGGAAATTCAAATCTATGTCATAAGTAAGTAGGTCATAATTAAAGGTAGAATATTAGAAACACCTCTTGATATAATGCAGTCTAGCACCAACTATGACCTCAATGCTAAAACATTTAATTGAATTAACACCTCTATGACAAAAAAGAAAGTACATTATAGGCATCATTAATGTAGACTTTACGGTAGAAGTAAAACAGTTGTATTGATTTGCATTAGATTGTACAGGTGTACCTAATAAAGTGGCCACTGGGTGTAAATATGAAAAGGATCTAATAAAGTGGCCACTGAGTGTATTTCCTGGGCATTTTATGCCTTTATTAAATAGACAGTCGAGAGATGACGGCAAACAAGGGGAGAGAGGGGAATGACATGCAACAAAGGTCCCCAGCAGGACACAAGCCGTTGCGGTTCAAGGTTGGCACCTTAACCTCCAGGCAAACAAGTTGCCCTGTTCTTGTATCTTTATCATTCCCAAATGAATTCCCAGATTCAAAGACCTTTTTCACAACAAACATTTTGACTTGTTTTAGCAGCAACAACACAGGTGGAACTAACAACATTAATGATGGCTCAGTTCCAGCAATTACTGCAATGCAGCAATTGATTATGTTATTAGTTACGCCTGTGTTTAACAAGTCAAAGCGTCTGCTGTGAAAACGGTGTATTCAACTTCAGTTTCACTCCAAACGCCCCCTTTGATCACGTGTCTTCACCAGTAAAAAAACAAAACTCTATGGAATTGAAAAAAGAAAGATTTTCAATAATACAATACAATAATGAACACTAATCTCAAGGCAAAACTAGAAAATAACACGGCTCATGCCAAATTTGTAAGCAATGCTAAGACCGACAGGGGAAGTACAGACAGCGCCATATTAGTGCCGACAGGATACAAGTGACACACAAAAAAAAGCTATATCTGTTTTGAGGGTAGACACTCACCGAGGTAGCTGTTGGCAGGTAGAGGCACAAGCTCCGGGTTCAAGAGATGCTCATCTCCAACTTCATACGGGCCGTCATCATACACTCCCATCTCTAGCAAAGTGTTGTTCTTTTGCTCCACTCGTACAATGCCTGCAGAGGAGGTGAGAGAACAATACAGTCGATGTTGTAAACAAGAAATGTTTATTTTAGAATTAAAAAAGAGTACAAACATCACATTACTTTTGTTTAACAGATTGAGAAACTTGATTTTCCCAGTAAATACTGTAAAGCGCTGTGTAGGTATGGTTAAATAGTGACCTTTCCAGTTGTAAGCTCCTGGAGCCCCAAACACCACGTAATGGTAGTCCTTGGTGAAGGTGGCAGCCAAACCCTGCTGGCAAGATCCAAACATCTCATGGCCTCTGGCTCTGCCCTCACAGAAGTTCCAGTTACCTCCGTCCTCATCAGAGGATGGGTCGATGGTCAGGTCCTGACTCAGGACGTAACAGCGCCCGGTTATGTCCCGGGACTCTTGAGGGGTGTTCACATACAAGCGCCTTTGATAGCGATGAGCACAAGTCTGAAATTACAAAACACAGCAGAGTTAAAGTTCATTCCTTGATGACAGATAAGACCACACCAGGACTGAAGGTTACTGGGAATGATGATTCCAGACTCAGGTTGACTCACCACAATCTTTCCTCCAGGTCCCTGGCTCTGAACCGTCACCCCCATCCACTGATTCTCCTTGTTCTCAACACGTACGTCCTCTTTTAGCAACACAAGACAAAGATATGAGCACTGATATTCTTTCTTGACCTTTGGAAACAGTATATGCAGTCAGACATACAGATAGATTACTCACCTTTACTATCAAATTCAATGCGCTCACAATCATTGGACTGGGTGATTTCACATTTATAAAGGCCTCCTGTGATGTTGGCTGCCTGTTTTCCCAAAGCTCTGGCTCTGGGTGCACCAATCAACAGCCTGAAGAAAAAGACAAAACAATATAATCAAAGTCTTATTTTCTGACGCATTCCAAGATTAAGTGAGAAGTAATGAGATTTAGTTTTTGATGTAGCTTCCTGTCAGTACGTCATTTTCTACATTTCTAAGCTCCAGGGCAGCAGCTTGTTGAATTTAGTATGTGTATGTGAGAACATACATAGCAACAGCAAGAATGCAAGTTTTCCAGTCTAAAAAAGGATGCAACATGTCTTCTGGCCATCTTCTTACAATACTGATATTCAGGCTACTGTTGGCATTTCTTCATTTCTCCTTCTGATTGTCAAAGTCTAGAAAACAGTGCATTGTTGACAGAACAAACAATTATTTTAGATGAATGATGATGATTTTATTCCTATTAAATCACATGATTAAGAACAATATAGATAGGTGACAAATTAAAGGAAAAACCTGGAGTTACTATGTCTCAATAAGTTCCTATGTGAGATAGTGAAGGATGTGTTGGATAAATATGAAGACAGGAGCCCAGTGGTTCAACTTTTGGATGAGAATGGAATAGTTCAAAGACCATGCTTAGGTCTAAAAGCAAAAGGATAAGGATATTTTTTAAGAAGAGATTTAAAAGATGATACTGAGCCAGACTTGTTCCTTTGGGCGGGTCCTTCCAGAGTCTGAGGGCCCTGACCGTAAAGGCTCTGTCCCCTCTGGTACTATTACTTAATAATAGTAAATATCAACATAACAGTTATAAAGCTGTTTCTCTACATGCCTTTGGTTAATGCACATATTGCATTATGCGTATTTCAATTTGGACTTTGGAATGAAATATCTCAATAAAAAACTCAATAATGTCATCTTGTCACCCGCTATTGTCAAAAAATATAATTTTTTGTGAATAGTCAGTATTAGTACAACATTGCCACAGACTCACTGGAGATGCTCTGGAAGGCAGTTACAGAGGAAAGCATGAACAACTAGCATCATGTCTGTGTAAAGGATCATTTAATTTGGTTATAGAAGGCATAGTTGTGCTTTCAAGACTGCTGACATGATTTAAAATGTGTATTAGCCTATCACGTGCCTTTGGGCCTTACTTCAAATGAACGTAATTGGGGACAACTCGGACATAATTGAGAGCTGTACCAACAGATTTGTAACTTGCTGTACTTGATGTACTAAATATAGTGACAAACTTCTGAGTGCATTTGTGACCTTTTACACACTGTCAGACCCTTGCAAGTTTCCTGTCAGTGGCAGAGTTCATCCTGCATAGAAAAGTCATACTCAGAAAACAATAGAGAAGCTAATGTTGTGCACTAATCTTGGTGACAAAGTGAAATCATCTTTTATAAGATTAAATTTCTGTTTTTCACAACTTAGTAAATAGTTTTGTAGTTAACCTCTGAATTACCACAACATCCTGTTGTCAATCTTGTCAGCAACTGTTTGCCAATCCCCTTTATATATGTCTGTCAAACTTCCTGTTCTTCACATACGCAGTTTACAGTGATAATGGGGACATTTCTCCGTAGTTTTTTAAACAATGATCCTCGGCTGTCACTGGCAGACTTTTTTCAGCTGTAGCTAGTGAAGCTACTGAAGCTAACGTTGGCACCTGTGAGTTGGTTAAAAAACGGCGTCTCCAGGCGACTTTTTAATGTTTTCAGCCGACCTGTTAAATAGTAAATAAAACAATGACAGACTGAACTTGCATGGCAGCACACCATGAATGCTATTAGGGATATGCATTGAAGAGACTTGGTGTCATGGCTATTTAACAACTCAACAACTCAGCTATCTCAACTATTAACGTAGTCATAACATAACAGACCTGAAAGACTTGCAACTGACTCACATGGTGCTTAAGAAGACTTGAAACTCGACGTATAAGACTCACTCTTACATGAAATAAGGCTTGATTTGGACTTGCGCCAAAAGACAGTTCTACCATCTCTCAAAACTTCTACTGTAACCCTGTCTCAGTGAAAATTACATCACCGCTTAGCCCACTTAAAAACCTGCCTAACAAGGCTACATAAGATTCAGTAATGAAATGACAATTCAGTCTGTTTTTCACACTAAAGTAGAATTGCCAAAACTACTAAAATACGATTCTTATCTTTATATCACATTTCCTTTAATGTGATTTGGGGGGGAAAGACTGCAAACAGTACATGACATGATGGTAAGCTACGTTATCATGTGTATGACCAGCATACTTACTGTGGAGGAATTTTCTCAAAGGGTGGAGAGGAAATCCTCTCCACCCTTTTCTCCTCCCTGTGACTCTGCAGTTCCTTCTGTAACCCACCTATTGATCTGTGGCACAGCCCTGTGGCTCTTCATTTGTTAAACAAGGACGCTCCTGAGGAGGTCTGATGTAAGACTGAAGACCAAACTGCAAACCCTCTTTTCAAACAAAGACCAGTGAAATGCAAATACAAACAAGAGCCTTCACAAAGTTTTCTTCAATGTGACATTTCAGCTTCTGAGCTGCAGCAGTTTAGCCTCACATCTGTCACAGGGTGATACTTGATGCCAACTAAGAATCTATTTCCTGCTTCTTCAGAGGCGAGAACTGCAGAACATTAGAGACACATTGATGATGTTGTTATTTTATATTAGATTAACCTAATAATACTTTCCAACACAACACCACTGCAATCTACAGCCTACAAATTACCACAGATTTGAACTAATACATTAAATGGGATTGCTTTAGATGTAGAGCTGCAACGATTAATTCATTAGTCGATCGACAGAAAATTAATCAAAATTAATCAACTATTTTTATAATAGTTTTTTGATAATAATAGTCATTTTCAAAGTAATTATGCCAAACACTTGCTTGTTCCAGCTTCTCAAATGTGAGGATTTGATGCTTTTCTTTGTCATATATGATAGTAAACAGAATACATTTGGGTTTTGGACCGTTTGTCAAATAAAACAAGCTATAAAAATAGATCACCTTCGGCTGTGGGAAATCTCAATGGGCACTGTTCACAATTTTCTGACATGTTATGGACAAAATGATTAATCGAGGTGTTTATGTGTCCACTCTAAAAGTATTACACAGACAGTTTCATAGAAAGTAAAGAACTGGTGCGAACACAATGAAAATGCAATGACAAAAAAGAATGCAATGATACATTTACGGCGTGTGAATGAAAGATCTGTCCAAGTATCCTCTCAAAGCCTGCACATCTATGCTTTTAAGAGGTACTCAGATTTAAAGTGTAAGCTACTGTAATATACTTCTGCATCACTGATAGCTTTTTCTCAAGAGAAGAGAATCCATGAGGCATGAAAACACCACATTTATGAAGAGCCAGTAACATAGGTAAAGGAAAACGCCTCCAACTTAACAGCAGAGCTACTCAGGAAGGTGACGGTTGTAGAATTTAGCAAGTAACTGAGGGGTAACATTGACACGCCAGTCTAGCAGACACATAAACTAGTATTTCATTTTTGAAAAAAGGCTTAATGTCTGTATTTTATCTTACTTTCTGCAGCAGAAAATAATGCAATGTTTGCTTGAGATGCTAATGTAGACTTCCAGGATGTAACTATAGATTCAAGTCAGAAACATTATACTCAAAACATCAAACTGTCCTTACAAGAGTGGAATTCAACTAAAGTCACCTAAAAGTAAGTACACAACACACACTACAACCGCTACAGAGCCTGAAATACAGTCCAACGGATAAATAAACGGATACATTCTCTGATACCAGTTCAGATGTGTCATATTGACATAACAAGGAACTGCAGTACAGTACAGTAAAATGCCAAAGACATGACTGAAGTAGAGCGTGAAAGGTTAAGTCTTAACCATTAAAACAGTAGTTTGACAAAAACAAAAAAAAATCTTAACTCAAGGTCCAATTACTAGCTTCTTTGAGGTAGTTTAGGAAAAGTGTAGACATGAGTACAAATCATATAAGGGATCACATACTGTAAGTGATCCGTATAAAAAATGTTTTATCTCTGTTTAATTTATGTGTTGATGTATTGTTATTGAATTTTTTAGCTTTTCATGTATCAATATTGTATGAGCCTCTAAAATCCAGTATCAGCCAGGCTACAGTGTGAAACCACGTCCCATCATGCAACATGTCTTTCAGTGGCAGTGTAAATGAGAATGCATAGTGACTGGTGTGGGTTTACACAGTGATCTCACTACTCTTTGTTAACAGATGTGGACCAGTACTCCCACAGCTGTGCACTAAAAGCCACAAGAACTGCTGCAGCTGTTCTAACTGTTTCAGTTTACACACACACACACACACAACTTTGATTGGTGCTGACCTGTGATTGGCTGGGTACACATCACAGAAGCAATCATGCATATTCACTACAAATACAGAACAACTTTAAGTAAAGAATAAAGTTTAAAACAAAGACTTAAATATGTTTTAACCGTGTTTGTATTAACCCTTTTCTAAGTTATACAATCTTCTTTTCAAAGAAGCCAAACTTCAGTGTTAAGTGTGTGTCTCGACTGATGATTCACTGATGCGTTTAATCTATCAGGTTACATGTGCACAGATGGCTGTGCATGTCCAGTCAACTGGCCTTTTTCTCTGGTTTCATTCAGAGGATGTTATATCCACATCATTAACCCAACACATTATTCATGGAAGAGGCATCCAGTTGCCTCTTTGCGAGATGCCACATTATGTTCAGTCTCATGTTGAAACATGGATCTCCTTGTTTCTTCATCGGAAACCAATATGAGAAGGAAAGCATAATAACACCATAAACACTGTGTGAATCCAAGTTGTGCTTTCAGTGAATCCATTAGAGGAACAACATAGAGAGAGTTGCATAAATGGTTGTAAGCAAATGAATAACAAATCACTTTAATCACCAGAAGATTTGTTTTTTAATTGCAGTAAAGTGGGGAAGATTTAGATTTCAGCTCTGAAACACTGAAGGGATGAAAGGCCAGTTTGGGTTTGACATAAGAGGAATTTAATCCATCCAGTCACATATGTTGCAAACATATTCAGCATTTAGAAAAGACCCTGTAAAGGCCAGAGCTCCTCTCCTCACATATGATTTATTATAATCACATTAATGTACACAGTGATAGCCTGTAGAGTTTTACAGCTGCTTGTGATCAAACACATGTTCGAATTAGAAGAAAAGAGACAGATGCAGAGTGTGTGACACGTGACATGTGGTTTCATGACTTCAGTGTGCCTCACAGCTTTAAGTTAGGCAGGGCTTCTGCTCTGCCAAGCTTTCACTTGACTATTCTGGCCGATTATCTCAGGGTCGCATGAGGATTTAGAGCTGAGATCATGGCAGAGAACGGGGAGCGGCTGTTTCTTCCATACTGCATACAGTTGATTACTCATTAGTCAGAAAATTGTCCGAAACAGAAATGGAAGATTAATAGCAAACTATTTAGATTAATCAATTAATCGTTTAAGTCACTTTTTAAGCAAAAATGCCCAATCTCTAATTCAAGCTTCTTCATCATGATGATTTGTTGCTTTCTGTGTCTAGTGTGATCATAAACTGAATATTTTTCAGTTTTGGACTGAATTTGATGATGTCACCTTGGGCTTCAGGAAATGTTTCACTTTTTCTTAAAATTCTATAGACTAAATAATTTATCGTGATAATAAAAATCCTTGTTAGTTGAAGCTATAGTTGTTAGGCCTATAAGATGTCAGAAAACAGTAAAATCAAAAAGCCCATTTCAAGTTCCCAGAGCCCAAGGTGACAAGTTAAGAATTCTTGTTTTGTCCAAAGTCAGAACTAGCAATATTTTGGCATTTCCCTTGAAAAACCATTGATTGATTATCAAAATTGATTCTTTCAACTGAATAGTGCCTTCAATCACTTTTAAATTTTAAGCCAAAATACCAAAAATAACAAACTTATAATGCTGTTTGTTTCTGTTCTCAAGAAGCTGCTTTTTCACGCTTTAGCAGAATTTGGTGCACAGTATGTTTGCTAAAACTGGAGCAGCTTTCTCATAAATCAGCATGTAAGTGAGGTGGATCTTCTCTCCTTCGTCCTCTTACTTTTATTGGCTGAAAACCAACTACCAGGCCAGTGTCACTTTTCGAGCCTCTGTTTGCCCAACAAATATTACATTCAGTTTCGTGACTTTCACTCTCTTCACACTTGTCAACTGTTGTGCACAAAAGAATCCTTGTAAAAAAAAAATTGCATTTAAAAGACAGCTTCCAATTTTGCATGACTAGCACATTCACTACACACCTTTGAACAAGAGTCAAAATATTAGTTAGATATAACTCCACAAGTTAAGCCTAATCTGTGTGATCTTTGGGAAATCTCTCGAAGTCCTGTTATCAGAGCTTCTCATCCTTAGTCCATGTTTCTCAACATGCTGCTGCAGGGTCCTGTCTGCTAACCAGGGTACGTGCAGCCTCACCCTGTTCGCAGGCTTTGACACGCCATCCCCTCTCCTCACTTTACCCCCGATACACTTTGAGTGGTAGGACGTCCAGGATCACTACACTGATGTCTTCTTTGCCCCCTCAGGGCTGGCCAGAGGAAATTATTTACTGTATCACCAGGAATCCTTGAATTTTTTATTTTGGCACAAGCTGAAAACCTTTCTGGCCTGGCTCATTTGTGTACATATGAATGTCTGGCTGAAACCCAAAGATATTCAATTTAAAATGTTATAAAAAATGAGAAAAGCAGCAAATCCTTTTGCAAAACTATCCAGATTATTACTTTTTGTCCTGACAAATTGCCTAAATGATTAATCCATTATCAAAATTGTTTCAAATTCATTTTCTGTTGATCTACTAACAGTTGCAACGTTACAGTGGGCTACACCTCTCCTCTCAGCGCTCCCTCAGTTTGACCTTACAGGCACATTTGCATTACAGTTACAACCATTGTTTTTTCACTTGTTGTCCTTAGGCTCCTGCCTATCTTATATCCAAAGCACCACAGGGAGACAGTCAACCTCTATTGACAATTAGAACAAAAACACGCATAATCTGACAAAAAAACACTGTAGGCTTTGGTAGAGAGTTACTACAGTAACTTTTAGGCTGCTGCAATCCCGGACATTTCAACCAGTGGATTAAAAACACCTTATTAGTCTTGGCAAAGGCAGAATCCAATGAACCAAAGGTGTTTCCAGCCAGTTATAACTTTGGACAGAAAGAAACTAGGTTATGGATCTTTAAAGGTTATTTAGGCTACTTCTTTCAGTAATTTAACTGAACCTGTCCCGTCCCGGCAGGTGATCTCATAATGGAGCTGCACTTTCAAACAGCAATCACAGGCAGATGAAAGACATGAAAGATGAAAGATGTAGGCCACAGTTAAAGACTTCACTCACATTCTTTTATCCGGGTTGAGTTGCCGGTGCATGGCAAGAGAGAACCCGAACAGACTCCCCGACTCTCCGGCTTTCCTGATGACATGGCTGGTGTCAAGGTTGAAGGCGAGCACCAAAGTTGGCTCCAGAAAATAAAAATAAAATAAAAGTGCAACAGAAACAGCAGAGGGTGCTCCCTGCAGCAGCATCGCAGCGCTGTCCAGACGTGTCCAGTTATCCGAAGTTAAGAGCCGCTGACCCCGCTGCTCCTCTCCGCTCAGCCCGGTGCCGTTTGACTGAGGCAGCCGCTGGTTGTTGCTCTGCGCTCCTGCTCCACAGCGCCCCCTCCGGTCAGCAGGGCGAACAGTACTGCTAAGGTGTTGCCGCCTGGTAGAGTAAAGGGACAATCAGTAGTTTTTGACAATATAAATTTGAGGTATATTTACATGTAGGCTACATAATTAAAAGGTATGAATTGATTACATTTTCTTATTTTATCTTTACACTAATATATTTTGTATTTTAAAAGGACTTACATGTCGTTGTCTAGTGAAATTCCTTGCATAGAAGAACTGTCTACCAATCAATTTTTGATAGTGGTCTACTGTTTGCTTACATCTGGATTTTGGAATAAGCCACAGACAGTTCAAACACACCTCTTGAAAATAAAGGGTGAAATTGACAGCTGATGCTGTTCTCCTGCAATAAACACAATAAAATAAGAAATGTCAGAAAATGATCAGAAATGTCATAATTTAGAAGGATGCTATCTGATCATCATAACAAAACTACATATCCTCCGTTTTAATTAATAGATAGGTCATTGTGGGGTGATCTGATATGCAGGTAAGGTCACAGAATGATACAGTATACTCATATTTGTTTGATATATATTTTGCTGAAATAAAGGCAATAGTTATAAAATATATCAGATTTTCTATATAATCAGTTTGGAACTTCCTCCACATTCATCCATGTTGAAAATACTAAAATTAGTATGCCACACTCAGAATCACATGGCAACTCAGACAACCGAATACTGTATCACCCAGACTTATCACTGCTTTTCTTCACAGCACTCCTCATCTACTGCTGTTAGTTCACATGCAAAATACATTTTATCTATCTTATCGACCTGTATATCATATATGAAAATCTAAATTCATGCGCCAGTTTTCTCCTTTTCCTTCTAAATGCAGAATTTAAAGAGTCAAAAACACAATGATAATGCCATTAGAATCAAACTATGATATGTGAAATCTGTATTTTAACCTTAAGTGTCTTATATTGTTGTGTATATATACATCAGAGGGGCTATGGTCTGTTATGTATCTAGAATCAGTTTTATAGGTAATATACATAAAAACAAATGAAAGAGCCACTAATTAAGGTTGTTTTGCTATTTTAGTTGGGTAGATAAACAGCAAGTGTTACAGTCAGCTGGACAAATAAACCTCCCAAATTCAGCCAGACAAGGAGAGGAGCTGCTGTAGGTCACTAAGAGGCTGTACTATCTTTGGAAGGGTTGGAATTTCAGTCACTATCAGGGTTTATTAGGAAAACCCTGATTTGCTGTGACTTTAAAAATAAATGGAGAAAATATTCTGGTTTGGGGGTTGATCATCAATAAAATACTAATGAACGATCTCATTAATAACACCTGCTAAGGACCACATTCATAAATAAGTAATCACAATACAGAAAAGATTTTGTGGTTCTGTGTTCATGAAACATGTGAGAGATCTTCAGTGACCTCAGGACATCCCAACACTCTGCCAAAAGCTCATCTTTGTAGTTGTGGTGATGTTGTGTTCAGGAATCCTTTCAGAAATTCTGTCACAAACAGCGACACAAAATCTCCTTAAGGATCATTTTCACAGTTCCTGAAAAGTCAAGTCAGTTTTATATTTATATAGCCCAATATCACAAATCACAATTTTGCCTTTACAATCTGTACAGCATCAACACCCTCTATCCTCAGATCCTCGAAAAGCTGGTGTTTAAGAGGTCTGAGGTTTCCACCCACCAGCAGCAATGCTATGAGCCGGCAGCTTTGTTATCAACAAAACCTGCAAGAAACATAAAACAGCTTCATTGTGTCGCCCGCTCACTTTTCTCAATGTGTCGGCTGGTGTTCGATGGTGGTGTGAAGTTTGAACCAGCCTGGACCACAATCACTCAACAGAGCACAACACAATGTGGGCATTGTTGACATTAGAAAGCCCTCTATGTGTGTGTGTGTGTGTGTGTGTGTGTGTGTGTGTGTGTGTGTGTGTGTGTGTGTGTGTGTCTGTATGTGCGTGTGTGTGTGTGTGTGTGTGTCTGTGCGTGTGTGTGTGTGTGTGTGTGTGTGTGTGTGTGTGTGTGTGTTTCTGTATGTGTGTGTGTGTATTGGCAGGATGTGGCTGAGGGGGTGCATAAGGATCTTAACCACATTCCTAATTGCAGCAAATGACTCAGGAGGTTCTAGTGCAAGATATGTGAATGGCATCTCTGTTGCTGTGGGTTTGGTAACAGATGCATCAGATCTTTACACATCACAAGCCTCTTCACTGACGTAACCAGTTTCTCTCCAGTCAAACACATCCACCACCAGAAAACCTGACTAGTTGTTCGGTACACTCTGGTAAACAGTCCTGTGACGTCTTTAACTGGCTTCTCATTAACGAAAAATAATGGAAACGCTTCCCTATCTCAGTCGGAGATAACAGTCTTAACTTTATGCGCAGTTGTTCCCATCATTTTCTGGCTGTAAGTGTTGTGTATTGATATATGATTTTTATGAATTCCTTCACCTGTTGCTCTCTATCTTGAATCCCCATCACATTTCATTTTGAAGTACTGTGCAGTAGATCTAGTCCTAATTTTTAATCCATAGTGTTGTAGCTCAAACCACTCTGTATCTAATAAACATGATGTGAAGCATGAAATACAAGTCCTCTGTAGGTATAGCTACTGTACATCCAGGGTCAGGCACGTGTGACGCTGCATATCAGTAGAATTAACAATTGTAATAATAATAAAAAATGTTGAAATTGCATCCCTTAATCTAATTAAATATTAATTAGACACTGATTAACACTGATTGCATCATTATTCTCGATAGTTCACAGCAATCTTGATGAGCCAATCAAAACAAATTAAAAGCTGATACCATGATATGACCTGATGTCATGCATGCTACAGCATATATATACAACTTAAGCTAATTTGCATTTATATTTATTTTATAGGAACAGATTAGATACAGTATAGAGAAAAAACAAATGCTATTGAGAGTTTTTTGTCAGATTGGAGTGATACTGATGTTTTCTCAAATTATCATATCATTGTGAGATCAGGTTCGATAAATCTGACGAATCAGTTGCTTGCTCAGTATGGTCTGTGTGTGTGTGTGTGTGTGTGTGTGTGTGTGTGTGTGTGTGTGTGTGTGTGTGTGTGTATGTGTCCCTGTGAACGAAAAGGTGTGTAACTGCTTTCACCTGGTTTCACCCAACCACACAAGCAGCACTTTCATGTCCACTTTTGCCCTGGGTGGTTGTGTAACAGGAGCCGTGAGAGGAGGTGAAGCTGTCCGGCCTCGTATTGTCTCAGGTCAGGGGGAATAGAGAAACCGGAGAGATGGTGCAGGTCGAACAGGTGGACCCCTGCAGGTGATGAGGCCTTTCTTCACAGATTAGCTGCACTTTTGTACCAACAAAATGAACACTGACTTGAGAAAGGTCTGTGCGGCCCCCTGGTCAAATCACCTGTGAAGGTATTAAGTTTCACATGTGGGTAAAGAGTCAGAGCCCTTTTCTAATGCTACCCACATACATATTCTGTTAGACAGTTAAAGGCAAACATTGCTCACGTTATCTGCCTCTTAATCAAATAAACAAAATTGGCTTCTTCATATTCAGTATGATTTTAACTTCCAAGAATGGGGGAAATATATTTATAAAAAATTGTAATATCTAATAATGTTTTAGTTATGGAAAACCTCTTCCCTGGACATACTTTACTAAATCAACAATGAATTAAGTTTTTCACAATAACAGCATGTTGTAAATTTACTTTGTTCTTGCTGAAAAAAAAACGTATTTGCACAAAAGTTATAAATGCAAGTTATAATATTGTAATACTAGTAGCATAAAGTCATTAGCTACAGTCTGGACAAAGGACTAATTACAACCATTATAATCTACAAACAAATTTCAGATCTTTTAATTTCTTATGTGAACACAGATTTTGTTGAGATGTACACGGTTAATCATGTTGATTGTTGGATTTCACTGACTTGCCACCTTCATGCTGAAACTTAACTCAAAATCTGGTGAGGCAGAAGGACCAGCTCCTCGAGTTTCACAGCAGTGAAGTCAACATAACAGACTGTTATCAGAGAGGCGAGGGAGCATGTTCAAAATGTACAGTTGCCATGGGCAATTTGGTGGTGTGCCAAGGCATTAAACTATGACTGCAATGCAATGCAAACAGATGGATGTTGTTACTTTAAATGGAGGACTTCTGTAATACTCAAACTTAGGCCCATTCTATTATTGATAATGACATTTATACAGCATGTAAAACTGATTACATTTCATGCTGATTTAGCAATCCTGTGAGGATTTTACATCTCTGTTGCTTTCTGGACAGCACACGCCATCCTTGGTAAAGAGCGGTACCAGTGTTAATGGTTGGATGTCACTGATTTGCCACCTTCATGTTGAAATGATTAAGTTTTAGAAGCTCTGAAACTTAAACCCTGGTGAGAGAGAAGGACCAGCTCCTTAAGTTTCACACTAATGAAGTCAACATAACAGAGACTGGTAGAGGAAACCAAACCCAAAAGTTATTGGAGAGGCAAGGAAACACACCCAAAATGCACAGTTGGTGTAGGCATTTTCTTAGCTGGTGTGCCAAGACATGAAACTATACTAATGACCACAATGCAAAGTTAAAACAGATGGCTGTTGTTGCTTAAAATAAAGGATTTCTGATTACATATCACACTGATTTTTCTACATCTTAGGTTAGAGTATTATTTATCTGACTCTACACAACAATCTGTGATGACATGGTCCAAAATATGAGGGCAAAAGCATCACCAGTAAGTAAAATTAAGAAATAAGGAGGTAAATATTGGACTTCTGGACCTACAGCACAATAGTAATACTGGAATTAATGTCTGCTATTCAATTTGGACAACTCACTCCATCCTAGAGAAAGATGAGTGTTAATTAGTGTGATTCAGCAATCTGAAAAGTAAACAAAAGTGACTAAGCATAAATTAAGTCATCTTGGTGGTGACTGTATCCAGAAATACAGAAGAGAGACCTCTCACTGTTTTGCCGCTGAGATGCATGGACGCTGAGTGACTGCAGAAGTTGTGTCTGCATCAGTGGCTGTGAAGCACTGCGTTAAATCACACTGTGTGAAAGTGGGAGCAGCTGATCCTGGTCCTATTGTGACAGTGCCGTGGTCCTTTGTAGAGAGACCATCCACAGTAAATCTGCTCCACTCCCCTCGCACAAAGGAGTGCTTCCATTTATGGCTCCTGGGTGGGGGGTGTGCCACTGAATCAACAATGAAGGGAGCGGGACCTCGCGGACCCCTCTGAATTCTTTCTCAGGCAGATGATACAGGGAATTCCTTTGTTATCCCTGCAAAGTGCAAAACCATTTTTTCATTAGTGCGAAGGAATTCCCTCTAGGATGTATTATCAATTATCATTATCTCATGACAATCATGTTATGCAGCAGGCAGGGAATTTACTTGAGTTGGGACTTTTTGTCTCTTTTGTGAAAACCGCGTCTTTCAAAATAATCAGATTTTCACAAGGAACTAAGAAGTGTGTGAAGTTGTTTTCACATCAGGCAGCAAGCAGGTTTTAAATATTTCAGTGGATGTTTTAATGTTTTTTCATAAGCCCAAGAGGTTGTGGACATTTTTCAAGCTGCTGAGGACGATGCAATCATTCAAATCTTCTTTTTCTGAGTACATTAAAGGTTGTAGTGTAAAATATACTTTATTAGTGGACTGTAGCTAAATCAAACATAACAGTTATCTTTAACACAGGCTGCCCTGTTGTGGAGCATCAAACATTAACCTCACATCTGTTATGGGCTCCAAAACTGAACACTTCCTTCCAATTGTTATTGTTTGCCTGTGCTCGTCATTAAGGCCTTTGTTGTTAAAAATAACTTCTCCTCAGGGGAAAAGCCACCATGACTAATTCTTAGGAAACACATGCTCGATCATGAACACCATGCTGAGGGTTTCCAACTTCAACTCCACTCATGTCCGGAGCCGTGCAGTACAGCCTTTAAGACGCAGAGGTCAAGCAACACTTGGTAAATCATTTCCATGTTTGCAAGAAGCAGATGAGGTGAATGTACAGACACTGCAGACGCTTTCTACTCTTACTTTGCTTTGTTTGAAAGCATTTCATGGAGGTATTTAAACTTTTAAGCCAAAACTGAACAAAAAAATTGCAGTAATGTGATTTGACTAAAAGGGTGGGTTGCCAAGGTGATGAATGCTCCAATAGACCCAGCAGGAGATCAGCGAGGAGAACCCACCAACAGCCAAATCACTCTACTGAGCTAGAAACCATTACTGGCCATTACTGCTCCTGTTGACCCTGAGTACAGTACACAATGAAAAACATCCTACATCCATTTACCATTCCCAGGTTAAATAAAAAGGACACTGACATATTATTTTTACGTGTTATTTAGTATACTTTATGTATTCAAAATGAGTATACCTTAAGTGTTAAAGGTGTTAAATTAAAACCACTTTGTATATTAAAAACTGGACTTAAGATATGCTTAAATATAATAACATTATATTTGTCATGTATTTTTGCATACTGCAGCAAAATAGTGCACTTTTAATAGGTATACTTGAGTTAAATGTAAATTTGTATGTTGTAAAAATACATACATCACACTAATTAAGAATGTACTTTTATTTTTGACTTTACATGAATACAGACATTTTTACACTTGAAGCACAACTAAAAATGTTTTTAAAATTTCTGCACTTTTAATAGGTATACTAGAATGCAGCTTAGGTTAAATGCAAATTAAATTATACTCACTGGAAATAGGTTGTGAACTTACAATACACAAATTAAAATTTACTTTTAAAATCTGTTGCATCCACTACTCAAGAAAAGTGAACTCCTTCCATTTGGTCACATACAGAACAAGAGCAAACAACAGTTTCATAACGAAAACCAGAAGCTGAAATCTTTGTGGGATGTGAAGAGTTAGTGTCAAGTATAACCTTTGTTTCTGTTGTAGTGTGTGCCCTGAGATCATTAAAACATCATCATCATTATCATTGTTCTGCACATAATGGATTATGCAGAACACACTATAATGAACAGCTCTTCAGGTTTATTTAGGATTTCAGACTTTCCGCTATGTTCTGATATCAGTAGCAGTTTGTATCTAAATAAATAGGCTAATATTCAGTGTAACATCCACTCTGGGTGGGAAGAGTCCCGCCCGGCTGCATTCTTACAACGTATTTCCAGTTGTATTGTAATTTTTGGGCACTGCCATCGTAAACAGACAGAAGACACAGTGTTGCCATGGAGTGCTATGTTGATTTCTGCTATTCCTCTATTGAGCTCCGACTTTTGTTAATATTTCTGAAACCTCAACTCAGAGTGTGCAAATGGTGAGTCATTGAAAAGATCTGTTTTTGTTTGCCTTTTTGAGCTTCTGCAACACACAAAAAAAATCCAAGATAACAGATGCTCAAGATCAATAACTCCTCATAATGTCAGGGTTGTTATCTTTCACAATGACTTCCTGTTTTGTGCACTTTGATTCCTCAAGACAAAATGTCAATATCAGCTAGTGTTGCCATTTTATGAGCGCTCTTCACAACCTCTTCACAACCTCTCTAATGGGAACAGAGAGGCTGAAATGATGTACAGTATAGGCTGTAATCCAATGTTGATTGAAACAGGCTATATTATAAATATATGGACTGCACAATATACCATATATAGCAAGAACGTCTCCGATACGAGTATGAGATGTTTTTTTGCTTGTTTGCAAACTTTTGATTCAATACATTGTGTGCTCTGTTCATACTTGTACTTTTACTCAAAACAGATGTACTGGAATCAGCAAGTCTTTGTCACGTCCTCAAGCCTTTATACTCAACTCTTCATACGAAGTTTAAATATGCTCATTAAAGAAGTTCAGTATAGATTTAACATTGCACGGTACAAGGATGTTGAACCTAACTGACAATATGCATTTTTAGGTCATCTTTAATAATGTGTGGCAACTTGCCAACTTTCTCTAGCATTCAAGAGACATTAAATAATGGATGGTCATTTCAATAAGCATTAGGCTAAATTAGCAGAGCAAAAGAGAAGGAGAAGTGCTTCTGCTATGTTCAGTGTCGTTTTGTCCTTTTTTACACTGGGAATAAACAAAGATGAGACAATATGAAGTGGAAGAAAGGATGCTGAATACATATGTAAAGCTGTGTGCTACAGGCCAAGTCAGGAGAAGCTCCTGTATAAATGTGAATTTGGAATGCATGATAAAAGCCGCTTACATCTGTGTCCTGTCATTTGGCATAATTTTCATGTCATTGAACACTGGGAGGATCCACTATACCAGCTGCTCTGCGGCAGAGAAAACATCAAAATTATAATCAACCAACTGGGCATGACCGTCAAGAACTTGAGCAATAACAACCATCTATTTCACAAAAGGTTGAAAGAAAAGGTTGAATAAAAACTATGTTGCCCAGTCACTAACACACAGAGTCTGTGCTGTTATGAATGTTCTGGCACATCCTGGTGTTGACTGTGAACTATGTTGTGAAATCCTTCCTGACCATTATCTAACAATCTGATGACTTGTGCATTCTCCAGAGGAAACTCCTTCTTTTTACAATCGACTTTGAAACTGTTTACATTTTCCTTGTGAAGTATCTGAATATTTTACACTCGAGCATCTTTGAACTGCCGTCAGAAAACATACAGGATCACAGTTACTGTATATAGCATGAATTACATAAATGTACCTTTTGGAAAAAGGTCCTTTTTCCAGGGAGTCAGGGATGTCATTATAATAAAACATACTTTCACACTTTCAAAATTCATCAGATAACCTCATCAACCGACCTTTGATGAAAATAATCCTGAATATAAGAAGATAATTGCTCACATGACTTCCATTGTAAACTATGAGGATAATTAATTTGAGAAACAGTCTTTTTCAGCTTCTACGTGACTCTGACTGGAGAATTTTTGCTCATTCTGGCTCAGATGCCGTGCGGCTGAATACAGAGACTGTGCTCCACTAATGAGCAGTGACATGCAGCCCCATTGGCCCATGGTGGGAGAGGATTGCTTGCCTTTCAGGAGAACAATGGGCAGACAGAAGCCTCCCTGGACTGGATCTAGGGGTCCTGCTGCAGAGCAGCCAGAGAAAACTCATCATGCCCTCACTGACAAATGGGCAGGATAAAGGAAGATAACAACATGTGCAATGAAATGGGTCAAAATGAATAATTATTCCCTGAAATAGAACAGAAACTGCATAAGGCTTTCCCAGACTAACGAAATTAAAATTTTACACATGAAGATTAGTTTAGCCATCATAGGAAGGACTACTCTGTGGAAACAGTTGTATAATGTTTTCTGTGGCTCTCAAGGAGAAAATTACTAAAGTGACATCATCCAGGTGTCTCGGCTGCTTGGGGAACCCAAATTTATAACAGAAAGCCTGCCTTACAAACTGGGGGCATTGAGTTTGAAAGACGTGGGCGTTTACCAGGCATGGAGGGTCAAAACACTATCGAGTTGCATTATGGGAATTGTAGGATCCAGTGTTTCTCAAGCTTGATACCTCTGCTGCTTTGATTTGTGCCATTCTCTTTTAAATCTGTCTTTTGCAAGTCTCCCAACTTTATGGAAGTGCAACACTAAATCGCTGGAGTACCTGTTTAAGCAGGATTTCTACTGTCAACTGGTTCTTTTGTTTGCTTGAAATCAGTGACATCCCACTGGATTGAATGTTAAGTTAGATGGTTGGTTGGTTTGTATATATAAGTGATTCTGCCCTCTCATCAATCCCTTCAACAACCCATATACCATCAACTTATTATCATCTTTAAGATTTAAGAAATGCTACTATTTAAAAACAGGTGTGAGCTTTGCAACAGGCAACTCCATCCAAGTATGTATAAGGGGTATATCTTTATCAATAAAATCTGGACAATATAATGTACTCCAGTGAAACAGCCATGCAGCTCATAGCTTTGTGAAAGTTATCATGTACAATGTTTGTGCCTCTAGTGTGTTATTTTGTAATGGGTGCTATTTTAAATATTTGGGATATATAATACCAACAAATTCAAGTTCAACATGTCTCTAACAGACAGATAAGCTTCATAAGGATAGTATTAGAGCCTATTGCTTAGGCTTGCATTAGATTGTAAAAGTGTTATTTTGTCAAGCCCTATATATCCATTACATTGTCTGGAGTGCTTAGTGATGCTGCAGAAAAAGCAAAAGCAAGGTTTGTCTGACAAATTATGCTTACTACTATTACAGTGACATAACAGAAAACTGAACAAGTCTCTACCGGTTGTGTTAATAAAAGGAACTATGCTGCCATCTTGTGGCGATCAACACAGGCGCCTTAACAACTCTGTCATAACATGAACTTCTGAACACCGGGAGACTTGAACGCATCACGATGTGGAACTTCCAACACTTTGGACTCCGTGTGAAGTTGTGGCTGTGAACCATAGTTCTGTGAACATCTTCACGCAGTTGTGAAGGGAGTTTGTTCATAAGGTGGTTCGTCTTTCTGTTGTGCACCCAATGCAGACAAGAGGAAATGCAAAATGAAAAGGGTTGTAAGTCAGATTTCCAACACCTGGGGGCGCTGTAGCTATCTCCTGCAGCCACCCAACACCACCTACAGCATCATTTGATTTTGTATCGAGACCTTTAAATCCCCTTTTGGCCGAGCCCCTATGTTCCTCACTTTCTCTGTTTGGTTCTGATTCGTTTTGTAAGTGTTACTTAGTTTTCTGAGGTTTTCTTGAAGAAGTACATCAAAAAGGCCTGTGGTTCCGCAAAAAATAACCCAATGTGCTGATAAACGGATATAAATCTGCTATATTGACAAGCGTAAAATTCAAATGATGAGGGCAAACCGCAATGCCACTGAAAACTAATTTGCGGAATCAATTTAATGGTGGCTTTTTCTGATGTGTAGCATAGACTACATGTTATCCATATGGTGAAGTCCCATTATATCTATATATGGCCGAACGCACACAGAGATAAATTAGTCTGTGTTATGGGATGAAGACCAGACCTTTGGGCCTGCAGGTTTGGTCACGGTACCTTTCTCTGATTCTCTTAAGATGCTTTGATGGAAAACTCTCTGCAGACAACCGGGACAGACAGACCTGAACGAATAATGGAGGGTGGACGCGGTGGGGAGTTGTCAGTCGTGCAGCCCTTACTCATTGGTTGCCTCAGACACAGTAGCTCTCACTCTCTCATAAATGCGCTCCCACCACCGACCGTAGCAGATAATCACAGGCCACTGTGAGAGGGACACACCTTCCGCTGATTTTGCCACAATTTACACGGGGATGCGTTTCGATTCACAAAAAGGTGTCATCAGTCCAAGATTTGAGTCGTGTTTTTGGCTTGCAGTTTTGCAATTTTGCGAATTTTGCGCATAGGTTACGAGATTGCTCCGCACCAACTCGAAGATGACCGGGGTTTTTGAGAACTTAAATACTGATATGCATTCAAACCAGATTACCTCGAGCAGTTACCACAGCTTGCACAAATCGCAGGAGTCCCCGACTCTGCCGGTGTCCACGGCGACGGACAGCAGCTATTACAACAGCCAACAGCCTGGCCATTGCGCAGGGTCTCCATTTGGCCAACTCGGCTCCTACCAGTACCACGGCAGCGCCACGAGCACTGTGCCATATAACGCAAAGTCATACGACCTTGGTTTCAACTCATCTTATGGTGCATACAGCTCCTACGGCTCCAACTCCTCTCCTACTCCAGCCGATACAGGTAAGGAAGCTCTTTCATTGTTTTTTAAATACATTAAAATTAATTTCCTGCTTTTGTTTGAGACTTGAAACTTCGAAACTTGCTTATGGCATGAAATGTATGAGGATCAAGTTGAATCATGCATAACACACAACTGACAAGATAATAATTACGTGGTCAGCAATGATGCGCACAAAACATTCATTGTGAATGTTCAATTAATTTATTGTTAAATACAAATAAATTTTGACAATTTCAGATTGTTTTAGACTATAATGTTCAAATCTGATAAAAAATCAAATTGATTATTATGTGTGCACATACACAAACTGACGCCAGTGCAAAATGCGTAATAGTTCCAAACAATTGCAATACCCTTCATTCATAACGTCAATTGCATTTTAATGTTCCTTCAGAGAAAGAAGAGAGCGAGCCAGAAATCCGGATGGTTAATGGAAAACCAAAGAAGGTCAGGAAACCTCGAACCATTTATTCCAGCTTCCAACTGGCTGCACTTCAACGGAGGTTTCAAAAGACGCAGTATTTGGCTCTACCAGAACGGGCCGAGCTGGCAGCCTCGCTGGGCCTTACGCAAACACAGGTGGGTGCATCAAAGACATGGGTTCATACTCTGTCAAGTATCCACTTTATGTCTAATACGAAAAGAAATCAAAACTGTCATACGGGGATTTGAGCCGGAAAATATTGGTTAATCAATTGTATGCTTGTATCCGTTTCTTTCTCAGGTCAAAATCTGGTTCCAAAACCGCCGCTCCAAGTTCAAGAAGTTGTGGAAAAGTGGAGAAATCCCCCCAGATCTACAAGTTGCTTCCAGTGAATCTCCCCCCTGCACGTCTCCGCCAACTACTGCCTGGGACTTTCCACAGACTCAAAGAATGAACAGTGTCAACTCCAGTTTACCTCAGAGCAGCAGCCCTCCCAACACGACTGCGCCTTCATCGTTTTTGGCAAACTACTCCTGGTACTCAACCACGAACTCTACGGCGCATCTGCAGCCTCCTCTGATCCAGCACCACCACAACTCCGCCATAAGCGCTGGGACAATATTCTGAAACAACAACAACAACAACAAACATCGGGTTTAAATCGGACAATACTGGTGAAAAAAAAAAGAATGCCAATACCCTCATTTTACAGACCTCGTGTGTGCGCCATGCGAACTTTACACGCAAGCATCTAGGAGAAGTTAATGGAGCCAGGCAGGTTCGTGGACCCTGCCAGTGTCCGAGCTGGCAAACGGTAGACACAGATTTCTACAGTTATTTTTGTATTTATTTATTTTGTTTATGTCGGGGGATGAATGAACCACTGTTACCCAAAGCAATCACAGTCTGGGCGCAAGCCTACTTTTACGCGGACGTCACTTTTTTGCCATTCCTGCAAATAAAACATTAATCGCAGGACAACCTGTCACAAATGTAGCACAAGTTAACTGTATCGTGCCTTTTTCAATATGACCTCATTTTGTTGTGCGATAAAACAGCTTACCTTTATCCATTCCTCGTGTCATTAGTTGATTTGAATATACTGGGGGGTATAAGTGTAGGCTAAGTGTCTGAATCCACGTTTGTAAATATTTTACCACAGCTTTTTGATAGCCCACGTCGCTTTGACTCTTTTTTTAGGCTAGGCCTACTGGTGCAAATCCATTCACCACCGTAAGCTACTGATTGTCCTACCCTCTGATTTACCTGTATCACATTTAATTGTATTTTTGTCTTATTTATTTTAGCAGTGTCCCATATATGGCCAGACGTTATTTAAATAAAAATGTTTTCTGTGAATATGCATCCCTCTTTTTCTTTCCAAAAAGGTTTTCTGTGCACATGCAATTCTCTCTCTTTTTCCTAACAGGCATTTAAAGACGACTGGAGAATTTGTGTTGTCTTATTCGTTTTGCAATGGGCCTAATAACAAACGTATGTCTGCATTTAGGGACTTTTATTTTAGGGATTTTATTTTACAGCAATTTAGATAGCTATTTATTTATTTATTTATTTTTAAAAGCACAGAATTAATTCTAGGTGACGTGCTTTATTTCAGAAAATGAAAAGACGTCAGGATAGCTTAATATTACAAATTTACTAACCTGTTGAGGGAAACTCCCCGATCTCTTTAATGGACCCAGGCTGCCACAAACATGTTACAGTGATTTATTTAAAATATATTTACCTGTATTTTGGCTGTAATACGCTGAAACTCGTTGAAAATGACCGGATAAACGCTCACCTGTAGCTAACAAAATTAATAGCCTAGCTTACTAAGCTAACCTCTAGTTGCGTTGCTTAGCAACCACGTTAGTAGCTCCACCTGGAGAACTAGTTTTTAGTCGGACTTGCTAGGCGGAGGTTTACTTTTAAGGCTAGCCAACGTTACACTGATTTAACGTTATAAAGGAGCCTAATAATATGTTGTTTGTAATTACAAGAGCTTGTTATGTACTATCACATGCGTGGACAAGCGTAAGATAATTCCTCAGCCGAGCCGAGGCTCATTCAGACAGGCGGGCAGGCAGAGGAAGAGCCCCGGGGCGCAGGCTCCGCGGAGGGGGAGGCAGCACAACAACACGCCTTGGCATGCGAGAGGGGAAGACGAGGGTGGGTATGAATGAGCACAAGCTCCTCAGACTCTGTGGAGTCAGAGTCGTTTCCAGACGTTTTATGAACTCAGCCTAACAAGAGAAAAAGAGAGGAATAGGTCCAAGACAGCCTGGAGCTACAACATCATGGAAACATTTCTCACGTCTAACAAGTAAAGTCTCTGATCTCTGAAGACAGATCTGAGCAGACTGACCTACATTATTTACGGGGCTCATGCAGGGCCTGTAGGCTACGTGGAAAACATAGGCACAAGTCCAAAAACTAAATTTACTGCAGCAAGGAAAACCTTTTTTTAAATTTAATTTTAGTTTAATTTAGCTTTTATTGTATTAGAGCTATTTTGACTCCAATAGATAGATAGATAGAATGGGGGGGGGGGGGGGTTTATTAGGCTATTAATACACAGTCCCATCACTTAGTTCTCATTCATGATCATCACTGTCTATCCCACACGCTTCCCTTCAAACGACCACGGGCCATAAAGTGGGATCGTTTCCTTGTACATAATTAGGACTGTAGCTTGTCAGCGGTTGCTATATCTCCATGATGGAGCCTCCTCCCTGGAGCTGACAGGATCAGATCCCAGGCATGCAGCAGGTCTGTGCTGTGCACACAGCACAACATTACATCTAGGCCTACATGTATACAGGCGTGTGGACTTTTGTAGATGTAATTTGCCTGTACTGTTATAGTGCAGAAAGTGCAAGTGCAAGCATCACGGCAGACCACAATATTAGCTGGTTTTCTCCTAACCACGTGTGGCCTTAATTGTACACCAGATGTGAAGTAACCAGCACAGATTTATGAGCAATACTTCAATAAACGATTATATTAGAATATGTATCGACTTCTTCCTTAGAAATAAAATAAAACAGAATTTCTGGATGTTTTCTGTTGTTCCATGTGACTCCACTCATGAATTAGAGCTGCTGTGGTTTATACTTCTGCATTTCTCAAGGCAACTTGTAAATGCCATACCCCCTATCCTAATTTATACCCTGATCTGTAATTTCATCCACATTTGCTCTGAGCATTCTGGCTTTCAAATCTGAAAGCCTGCAATTACTATATAATTCTTCGCAATTTTAGATGTCCTAATATGGGGTGTTATTTTCTACACAAGACAATTTCCCGCTATTTCAAGCATCAACATTGTCAAAGTTGTATGTACATAATAAATGGGAATATCAATGCATAGTTTTTAGCCTAACATCTTGACTCAACGATAATTATATCCGTGTGGAGCCTACGCAGAATTAGCCTGAATTGCATGGTAACTGCTGCTTTAAATTTTAAAAAATTACTCATAATTTCCCCCAAAGATTACCAAGATCTCGAGTGCACAATGTCATCAGCGTAATGAGGAGTAAACATTTATGCTAATAATCTACATTTTTTCCCCCATCAGCTATAAAGAGGGAAAATAAAGCAGACATTTTCAGTCATATTCTGAACTCTGCTGCTATAGCTTAGACCAACACATGGGACACATTTTGTGGGATTTAAGCGCTCATCTTGTGTCTGTGCTGCAGGATGCTGCTGCTCATCTGCCTCCATGCTGATTTCTGAACATCCTGAGAGGGAGCTCTTCAATATCAAGCTGAAAGGTGTGTATTAAATGTTTATTTCTTAAATATTCATTGGAAGTAGCGTGACTGAATGCATTTGAGATAATCAAAAACAGGAAACAGGCTCGATTCTCATTACAAGCATAATTTGTCCTCTTTTTTTTTGCATGCCTACAACATTTATTTATTTTATTCTCAGTCAAATCGGTGAATGTTGCTGATTCTTTGATGCTACTAATTCAAAGACTGGTTCCTTATAAGAGTAAAAACTTCGGTTAAAAAAAAAAAAGTCTCCAGTGTATTTAATGTGCAAGCCAAGAGCTGCTTCGCTTTTGTGGAAAAAGTCATATAGCTTAGAAAGCTGTTCACACCGAGAGGAAACGTAAGGAAGGGGAGAGACACAAGTTGTTATTTGATTTAGTCGCTGCTCTCATTACTCTTACATTGTGCTTTGCTAATTTTGAAGCCTCTTCGCATTGACAACTCCGTGATGTACACCTGCAAGCAATTTGCCAGCCTTATACATAGGCGAAGTCTCAGGGAACAGTGACGAAAATGGCAGCTCACCTATTTCGCTATTTTTTTCTCTCTCTCCTATTGCAGCAGCACATTTCTTTCAGAGCACTATCTCTTTTGTCAACGCAGAAAGATCCTCCGTGCGAAAAAAATGCTCATAATTACCTCAGAGATAGGAAACTGCATTAGAATAAATAAGGGCGAAATTACTGTAATTATGCTGGGTTTGATGGGCTCAGCTCGTATAATCAAGGGGAGAATACAGCGAAATAACACTGACCCTCTTGGATGTGCAGCTGCGCCTTTCTAGGGCTAGGTTTATGTTCTCTGCAGCAGCAGTAGCAGCACAATTCATATTCTTTCTTATGGTATCGAAATATACATAGGCCTATTCTACTTCACAAAGGACTGTATATGTTCTGAGTTTTGTATTACAATAACAGTGGAGACAGGGTTGGAGCAGAGGATGTTACACGAAGAGCAGACAATAGATAAACTAGGCCAGGGCTTTATACTTTTTAGTTCCTCTGAAGCTGCTTAGTTTAAAGTGTGATGCTGTTGCTAAGAACAAAACTGCCTCAGCATTCATAATAATAATAATAATAATAATAATAATAATAAATTATAGTTGTCTGATTTACCATTTTAACAGTGAATATAAATGAAACATGAAACAAATTAGAAATTAATTAAGTGCTCGGTTGTGATGTGATGTATACCTCTCTGGACTCATACTGGACTCTTAAAGGGATGCTGTGCAGACCGCAGAAGTTGCATCAAATTTGTCATTATAATAGCAAAATATTTATATTCATGGCGATATTGCAGCTGGAGGAGAGCGAGTAGCTACATCATTTACAATAGATTTGAATTTTTTTTTCATTCTTTGTTTCTTCTCTCAGGCACATAAATTCACATTTCAGATTCAGATATTGTATTTGGTGAATATTTTCCCTTATTATTTTTTCTTTTTTTCATGTTCTTATTTTATTATTATTATTATTATCATCATCATTTTGCCATGTGTAACCAGTCCAGTGTTAATGGTGTTTGCATGAACAGGTAATTCCACCTGTGTCAAGATTTCTTTTAGACATTTTCTTTAAAAAAAAATCACTGTGTATCATGTGCATAAAACACATTTTTAAATTTCATATCTAGTAGCAGTTTAACACATTTTACGATCCAAAAAAAACTAACTAACTAAAAGGCTTACTGCAAGATTGCGTAACGAGAGTAAATGAATAAAGTGTGAAGCCCAAACAAGAAGGCCTTTTTTCACTTTCACTGATCTCCATCTGATCCGCCGCTTGCTCATCCAGTCCTTTTGCAGCACCTGCCTCTTGCGCAATTATTCACTTAACACACACAACTGATCTCTCCCATTCATGGCGGAGAATGGGGATTGTCGCAAGACAAATGGAAAGAAGATTATCTTTAAGAAAAGCTGAAAAGAAATAAGCGATGTTGTTGAATGAACCCAGGTCTCCCGCACCGCGTCGGTTAAATGATGCAGCTTATATCTGCCAGAGGATTCAGTGGTTTCTGCGCATGTTCCTTTTATGTTTTGTTTTGTATTTTCCATTTAACATGTAAAACGCAGCCGAACCACATGGAAAGATATTTTCGTGTAGACGCATAGAGTCTTGTTTTGCCGAGATTTTTAGATGCAACGTCAGACAGGTCACTCCAGAGGTTTGACAACATCTGCAGCCGGTGAGCAGCAGCAGCAACACGAGCCCACGTAGGCTAAACGCTAAACACGGCCATAAATCTAAACGACGAGCCTTTTGCAGCTCACACAAACGCGCTCACATGGTGTCTGCTGCAATAACCAACATGATACTGCTTTGTGTCAGCTCACATTAAACCTGCACCATGCTGAAGCCCTTCTTTTCACAAGAGAGGAGGGTGGAGGGGAGGTGGGGAGGTGGGGAGGGGGGGGGGGGGGTTGAATCAGACACCTTTCTTGACATAATTTAAATCATTATTTTACTGCTTTTGAAACTCTGCACATTATGTACATAAACTTCAGAAACAGATAAATAAATTAAAGTGATCAATACAAAACTAAATATTATCTATGTTGACTAAACACATCTCGACGAATTACAGAAAGCCTAAAACCCTGTTTCACAGCGTATCCAGTACAGCACAAAAACAAATCTGAAAATTATGTACAAAATACAGTGACAAATCAGCTGCTCAACCTTCAGGATCTTTTTTTTTTCTAAAGCAGCAAAATTGTCAGGCCTTTTACATTTTTCACATAACATCGGGGCACGGCATAGAAAAGCTTTGCTTGCGTTAGTGCAGCATTAACAACACAGTGTTGTTATTTCAAACACACTTATAAAATGAACACAGACTGACCTCAACAGAAAAACTCCTCTGAATAATTTAAACTTAAATAACAAACACATATAAACAACATAGTAGCAATTTGAGGCTTTGCACAATGTGCTCTGTGGTTGAATGTGCTGTAAGCATGATGGCTCGATGGTGACTGGTGGAATTTATTAGGCTAATTATTATCATCATTTGGTTAAAGAAACACCCATATGGCCGAATCGACCTTTAACTGTTAATGGGTGCAGATTGATTTCGGGCCCGACATCTGGTGTAAACAAACACGTGTTTTCCTATAAACAGAATAACTCACACAAATATGATTATTAAAAAAATAGAAACTGACACAAAATTCATAAACAGCAGCCACAAAAAGGATCCATTTGTCTACGATTTCCGCTGACTGTCATGGACTTGTTGCCCTTAGGCGCATTGCGATGCCTTTTCAGTCTCTCAGCTCCCTTCTTCTTCTTCGCTGCTTGCCGTCATCCGGTATGAGGAGGCCACTGTGTCAGCTGGCGGCATGCGGCAGCAAACTCCGGGGTTGTTGTTGTGTCTCATCAGTGCTGGGCCGCGCTGAGCGGCTGCAGGCCCCTTCAACATCCTGATACACGAGCCATGGCAGGGTCGAGGGCTGAGGTCTCTGTTCACATGAGCTGTGACTGTTGCATAGACTCTTGGTGTGTAGTTGGGTACCATGAGGTGTAGCTGGGAATGTAAGATCCGGTTGTCCCCACCGAAGTCTTCACGGTGGTCGGCGAACTCCAGACAGGTGCCACCGAGGGGGAACCGCTCGACAGTCCGCGGCCAGTGGCTAAAGCGTTGGCGTCAATTGTGCCACCGCCTTGCTTCATCAGTTTCTTGAATTTAGACCGTTTATTCTGAAACCAAATCTTCACCTGGAGAGACAAAGGAAAGAATCTGGATTAGAAAACTGGAACTGAAATTAAAGAGTAGAAATGAATTAGAAATTAGAAATACGTTTTATGCACGCAGTAGGTTTCATCATACAAAGTCAAGAGCAAGAAAATTAAAATATGAATATCTTGCCCTTGATTATGACATTGTTGTATTAAGATGCAACTGATATTAAGACATGAATACCATGATAATATTCAGAGAAACAGAATGAATCATTGATTTGGTGTCAAAAATAGAATATTATGTTATTGTTTGATGAATGATGTTTCATAGGAATTTTAAATATTGATAATAATAATAATAACAATGTATGTTAAAAATAAATGACATTTAAAATGTGTAAAAATAATGCTGCTGCTGCTGCAGAGTGAAGCTATTTGAGTCTGGTTCGTGGACTTGCCTGTGTCTGAGTGAGACCCAGCGACGCTGCGAGCTCAGCTCTCTCCGGTAACGCCAAATACTGCGTTTGTTGAAATCTCCTGTTCAGAGCTTGAAGTTGTAAACTCGAATAGATAGTCCTTGGTTTTCTAATCTTTTTCCCTTTCCCGTTGAATCGAACCTCTCCGCCTTCGACCACTGTGTTTTTCTCTGCTTCTGGCGCTGAGGGAGACAGAAAAGAGCAAAGAGAAGCAAAAATTGAGGAGGCAGTTGTAGCCAACAGTGCTGCGCAGCTATGAATACTCCAGCGCAAGTTTTAAAGGCTGTACTTTAGGTATAATTACCCTTAATTGCATACATTGTTTATAGCGTTACGCAATAAATAATTACCAAGCCTAATTCCAACATCTGGGTCGTCTTTTCGATGCAGCGAGGACTGTATACAGTAGAAACCCGTGCCAACACAGAAAGTTAATATTTAAGATCCAAAGATGCTGTTGCACACTTACCTGCATCCTCTAGCCGCGTCTGTGTGAGTGCCGAGCTGTTTTGGTAGGTCTGTACTGTGCTGAGATATGGACTGGTGGAATGGCTGCCGACGGAGTTTACGTATGGATAACCCAAAGATCTGGGGAACGACGAGGCTGGACTGTAGCTGTCGTGCTGGGCATGACCTGCAGAATGTAAACAGTGCATGGGATAGTGTCCGTGAGACATGGAGGAAGGCGACATTTGTTGACTCGGGGGTCCAAACTCCATGAAAACGGTTTTTCCTGAGGCAGGGCTATTAAGACTTTCTGGAATTGTAGTCATTGTCATCTCTTCTTGCGGTTCCCCTTGTCTTGCTTTTGTTGTTTTCCTTCTATGATCTCAGTGAAGGATGGGTCCCAATTTAAGCCGAACTGATTTTTTCTCTTTCCATTCATAAGAAAATGTAGTTTGTGCCTGTGAAAAGTCCTAGGTATGATGCTGTGGACCAAGACAAACTCGCTCAAAGGTTTGAATCTCGGACTCATGAATATTCATCAAAGACTGTCGCTGATTGGTCCACTCTCTCCAAGAGGGAAGCCGATTGGCGACGCTGGGGCTGGGTCCGAAGAGCCTGATAAAGTCAAGGAAAACCACGAAACCCAAGATTTCTTCTTGACATGTCAAGATTCACTATTATTATTATTTTTATTATTATTCACAATTCATCAAATAAAAGCATCACTTTTGTACACCAAATATTTATAATATTGGACACCATAAGGTGATAACATCTTTTTCTGATACATTTTTTTTCTCAGCAGTATCCAAAAGTTGTAATATTTAATAAAATATCGTCATTTATATTTGCACAGCGCTCGATAAAATAGTAAAACCAGGTTCGTATCGTTGCATTAAAAGTGCCTCTTGTCATATATCCGTCTGCACGTCATTTATTAATGTTAAATAATATTTCCAGCCTCGTTAAAGCTGCTTTTTATGCTGGCCAGTTTGATTAAAGCCTCTTTCTTTTTTAATTAAATGCTCTATCTGGAGGAAGGTGTATTAGCATAACACTAGCGTTCAATTTTCATAAGTAGGTCTGTAATTAGTCATGTATTTAACACTTACAGTGGCTTGAGGTCTCAGTTACACCTGGCGGCATGTGGGACGGTAAAACGGTTCTGCTCTGAGGTTCGCTGGTTCAGGTAGGCCTAATGATGTTTTATAACACCTGAGAAGATATAACAACACCACACCTACATACAGAATAGCGAATAGGCCACTATAGTAAAACAATATTTCCAATTATCAGGCCAATGTGTAATTTAAAAGGCAGCATTTTTAATCATGAATTTCACAACAATGCGGTAGATAATCGTGGCAAACGGTTGGTTATGTTTTCTTGCTCGAATAGATTTTGTTTTAAAACACAACCATGAATGCATACAGGCCTATTTTCTTTTCACATTGAAATGCTTTCCAAACGACTTTACGCACCTTCCATCGCAATCAATTAATGGTCCCAGTTTTGTTAAACACTGGCACCTTTGATTAGCATGAATCTTAGTGAGGATGGGGGTGCGGCCAGCCTCCCATCCAGCCGAACAAGAATAATTATCCGTGGACATTTGATTTAATTGAACTGACGACTGACTAAACATAGGAGACTTTTTTTTTCTTGAGCTGCAGGTTTAGACCTCCACAACTCAAAGCTCAAACAGGATCACTGCTGCAGCTGTAAGCAGAGTTTAACCAGGCTATATTTAAAAAAAAAAATTCAATCAGCAGCTAAAAGCCCTCCACTTACTTTAAAAATCATGTGATGAAAAAGAAGCAGATAAATCCGCGCCATTCGGGGTCAGAGAGCCTCCGCAGGATGCACTTGGTGAAAGAAGAAGAAGACGAAGAAAGTATCCAGCGGCTCTTCATTTTATTAGGATTCATTTGCAGGCTGCAGCTCGTGTTGTGGTGCCTGTGCAGAGCAGAAACACAGCCTGGCTGCTCCATCCGCGGTCCCTCCATCTCCACCTGAATAACAAATTAAAGGCAGTTAAATTCCGTCACTGTGATTATCAGTGTAATTACATAATTGAACTCAAAACAGAACTAGCAAGTTGCAAAATGTGTTATCCAAATGCATGCGCTGACATCACGGCACGTGTGCCACAGTGTGCCAGGCGGCTCCGGGTGCCTGAATTTAAAGATTTCTGTGCAATATTAGGCTTTAACGAAAGCTGGTCCCTTGTCCTCTAAAATAGGCCAATTTGAAGTGATTTCTCTGGAATTACTTTCGAAAAATGCTTCAAGATTTCCTCTATCAACAACGACAATGATAATGGTAGTACAACCAATAATTATCATCTTCCAGAACAGAGGACAGATTTTTATGGGTACTTGGTGGGTGCGACTGATAACTGTCATTATTTTCCCACGATTATAGTATCTGCAAACTGGCACGCGGCTGTGAGAAAAAAAAAACATTAACAGAACAGAGGCAGAATTTGCAGAAAAAATGTAAAATAATACCAAGCGTATAATACTAATAATAGCAATAATAATTATAGGCTTTTTTGTTGAAGTAAATGTAATTTAGGGCTGAGCAGACTCACGAAATACATGCTGCATAAATCGTATTTATTTTATTGATACCCTTTGCAGAATCAATCATTTACAAAGTGTTGATGTGCTCGCAACCTAAGCGATTAACTATTTATTTGGGAGGATTTTCTCAAGCAATCCTCAGTGTCATTAGGATGAGCAGGCGTGTGATAATATTACCACTTTAATTTATAATTTGACTCCTGCGCCTGCTGGCAGGAGGGCAGCGCAGGCCACAGCGGTCCTTCCTGCAGCATGGCAGCAAGGGCTCTAACTAGCCACACTAAAAATAAAGTCCTCCATGCATGGATGGAGCGCGGAGGCAGGACTCATTAGGAGTGAGTAGCTCTGTGGCTGAGGGTGTTTTAACACCTGCTGCTCTTCACCTGAGGGTTAGTGCAGAGGTGGAGAGACAGAAAGAGGGAGGGGGGGTGGAGGGGTAAACGGGCCAAGATGTCACAGACTTCATTTCAGTCCGGTGATAGAAAGCCCTCCTCAACTGCCATGCCAACCCACATTTTCACAGCCACCAAATATTATCCCGACCGCGGTGCATTGGTAAACTGTGTATCCATGCTGTGTGAAGGCACAGCTCCACGTGCACCCTGCAGCCTCTGCATGTGAGCAGTGATTAATTATTGTCATTGGAGGTGCAGGCAACTGGGAGGTTGTTTTTTTGTTTTGTTTCCCTTCCTTATAAATGAGACAAAATGCTGCTTTACAACATGCAGGTGTGTTTTTTTATTGGATGTATTCATGTGATTTTTGTGATATTTTCTGGTGATTTTGAATCTGAAAATGAAAATTGCCATCAAGCTCCACAACTTTTACATGCTGTCACTCAATAACATGTTGCAAAAATATCCATCTCAAATATACAAATTCACAACAAAAAATAAAATGTTCTCACACTCTATGAGGCTTTTTTTTTTTTTTTTTTTTTTACATTAATACAGTAGCTCATCATTTCTGAAACTGCCCATTGTGGACATTATTACCACATGTAATTTGGTGAGTGACTTCCAGCAGAAATGTCACACTTTATGAAGGTTTATCTCACGTTTTAAAGGCAGTGGATCAAACAAGTGAAATTGCCTTTTGTTCTGCTTCCTCTCTTGGCTTTGCTGCTCGCTGCCATCCTGTAATTTGCAGCGTCAATGAACGCAAACTAGATGCACTACAATTAACTTGATTCAATGTCTATTTTCATGTTCAATGTGGCATCAAAATGTGAATTGATTTTGTTTACTGAGTTATATGCAAACAAAAAAATGAATCATAATATCTGAGAAACAAGATTGTTGCATTGGTTAATTGATTGCATTATCATGAGGGTCAGGAGGGATACAGGGAGAAAAGGAAATTATGTTAAGTTTTTTTTATTGTTTTCAGAAAATACAGAAGAATTCAGTTGAAACCAAACTTACTGTCTCACAATAAATGTATGTGTTTAAAAAAAAGCCATTATTGGCTAGTTTACTTTTGTGTGATAATCAGATTTTAATACTTTAATACTTTTATTACCTGCAAGTAAGGTTACACTTTATGGTACCTGAAAATAAATTACAGTAAGAATAAATTGTTTTTTTTTATTTTTAAAAAGGGCCCAATCAGTCAGTTTTGTCCATATAAATTAAAGGTTTATTCAGATAATTTGACCTCTAAATTAAAAACATTTTTGTGTTTCTCATTTGATAATAATTGATTTATATAAATCAGGAACATTAATAACAAGTTATTTATTTAATTAAAGGATCTGTCTGTTTGGGAGTCATAGCAGGTTCAAATTCAGGTGTTGGGGCTACTCTTTTGTTTATATTTGGATCACATATTCTGCTTTTAATCCAAACAAAAAGTAACATAATGTCCTATATTGACAGCCAAAATATTTTTAATGTTTTCTATAGCAATTAAATGTTTTTTTTTTATTATGTGCATGACAATAATGTAAGTTTTGTTTGTTTTTAGGCATTGATGACTCTGCGAGGAAACTGCATCACATCAAATCGGGGTGTACAGACCAGATGGGACTTCAGACTGGACTTGTTGCTCTGTAGACGACTTACACCATCACAGAGTCTTGACTCCTGGTGATAATAGAAATAAAGAGCCAGTGAATGTGGCATTAAATTCAATACTAATGATTGTTTGGACATTTGTCTTGTTTTTGCTGTATTTCTTTTTCATAAATCCACATTTTGTTACTTATCACATACAGAAGCAGATCACAAATGGAACATTTTGAACCCAAGTGACTCTTTTCACTCCCAGCAAAGTGAAGTCTCTAAAATTCGTCTGCGGATGAAAAGACAGACTCTATAATTAACACCTGTGTAATAGGACTTAAAGCTGGTCATTGCAGAGCTGAGAAGGCATATTTCAACTCCTTTTCCCCCTTCAGCGTTCAGAGCAGCTCTCTCCTCAGAAAGCTGAGGTCACAGTGTGGAAAAGCCCCCAGCGAACTGGTAGAAATGCTGTCCCCATTACAGCAGCAGCAGCAGGGGTCAGGCCATGGCAGCAAGCATCCAACCTGCCCGAAATTGGCTGCAAAATGACCAATTACCTGAGTGAAGGCTGGGGAGAAAGGACTTGGAAAAATATGGCTTTTACTTAATTCAGCTAAACTGTAAAAGAAACTAGTGTCACATTGAGGCTTCGTACTTGCTACACGTTACAGTATCCCACCTGTTAAGTGAAGATCTGGGCATCAAACTAATCAGAAAATCCATTTTAAGAATAATCGAAATTTAATAAACTCTTAGTCGCGTAGTGATGTGAGAGAGCCGGATTGCAGGAATAAAATCAATATAACATAGCTATAAACTGGGGGATTATTTCACTAACACTAAAATAACGAACTGATTAAACATCTTTACATGTAGGTCTTATTGAATTAATTTCCCTGCAAATGGAAAACATGCAAATTTGCCAATTAAGTCATTTGCCCATGGAGAGCTGGGCTGCTTGACGTTCAGCTGCCACTGCGCCTTTAGTCTGAAACCCCTTTTTAGTTTTTGTTAAGAGTTAAGTCTCCAACAAAGACAGGAAGGAGGTCAGCACTCAGCCAACACCTGAATGCGCCTCTCTTTTTTGTGCTCCCCTTGATCCCCACAGTCTGTGCCTGTCATTAGTCTTAATGATGGAAAATTGTCATGTTGATACAAGTCTTGCTCTCCCCCTCTCTTCTTTGTATAAGTAGAAGGTGGAAGCGCCATTTGTAACAAAGTTCTAAGCCGTGGACATTGCATTTGTGCTGGGGGAGAATAAAGGCTGTAGATGCTCTTTCCATAGCTGGGATAATTATTCCTACTGTGACCTTAATGATTCGCTCTGTTCATCCTGCATCTCATCCACGCGCCAGGCCCTCAGCAGAGCCCTGTGTCAGGGAATATGAAAAACCCATATAATGAAACCATTTTGGCTGATGGAAAAAAAGGGCTACTGAAGCTGCACTTGCTACAAAGACGGCTCAATTATATGAGTAATTGTGATAATTTTCCCTCCATTCACTGCTTTCTCTGAAAGGTAAAAAACACAGATGCTGAAAGGGAAATTACTTGGACAATATATAATCTGTGAAATGGTCACAACAGAAAAAAAAAAGATGACTGTAAGAAAGTGTAGGACTATAAATAGCTATGTTAATGCAGGGCACATAAATACACCCTCAGAAGCTCACAGACATAAAACCCCCCCCCCAAAAAAAAAAACACAGCGCTACCCTGTGCGAGCTCATGTGAATAGAAAAAAAAACATGCAACAAATGACCATTGAAAAAAACATGATAAAAGTAGATATGCAGCTGCCAGAAAATTAAACCTCCTTCTCCTTCCAACTGACAAATTTCAGCTCCTGAAAATACACCCCCATAGTTGGCTATCATTTGTTGTTCTCTGACAGGAAAAGGATAATTACCTCTCTCAGAGGCAGAAGGACTGACATGCCCTTTAGACTTTGCCATGAATGCAGAAGCTTGATAGAAGGCTTGAGGAATAATTTTGTTCTTTGCCTTTCCTTTATGTTCAAGAGCATGTTTTGTTCAGAAGAACTTGGAGATGGCAGTATTGTAGAGTGCATTAAACCATGGGTGTTCATACTGTAAATATGACATCCCTGTGTCTATCAGCTTCTCCATTCGGGGGGAAAAACTCTGAAATGCATTAAAATTTCAATTTCACCTCGCTGGGAGACAGGCGAGATAGTGAGATATGCATTACTTTTTCCTTTCACAGTGGGTGTTGGATTAAACATTTCTTCTTCCTCGCTGGAAAAAAAAAAATAAATAAAAGCTTCTGTCTGTCAGGCAGGAGCGAGGCTGTAAATTCAAGTTTTGTGGAGACAGAAATTCATTGTATTCCAGGAAGTGTCCAACATATGTACATCTGCATGAAAGCAAACACTAAATTAACTTTTCGTCATGTCTTGTGAGAGAGCTCTATGCTTTGTTTCTGTGTTTGGAGGAAACTATCATTAAAATGTTCAGCACTGGTCTATAAATAGATAGATAAGATGGTTATAGTTATACACAGATACATAGAGTAATCGTTTTTCTCTATTCTTCCTCCACTGACTGATTCTTGCATGTTGTTTCATTATGCCCGCAACCTGCTCCCCCAAAACCGCAATTTTTTTTTCCAGAGAAACCTCCCACATGTACGGCCACTGACCCCTCAGGCCCTGCAATCTGGAATAAATCTTTCCAGACAAGCCGAGCAACATTACAGCCTTGCAGCTCAAATACTTGTATCACACTCAAATGATGAGTCTCTGTCACACACCATGTCATCAGTTTCACCCCAACCCCCCAATAACTTCCGTCCCATTGAGCAGCCTTGTGTGTTACGGGGGCCAAGACAGCCAGAGACCCCCTGGCCCTACCTGATTGTGCCTCGTGTAACAGGGAGAAGCAGCTTGGTCCCACCACCAGCCTATACTCAGCATTGCTTATTGTGTAGCACACAAATACACAGACACACATACCCACAAACCACCAATCTCAATGCTGTGCACCCCACTGTGCACTTCCTGACAGCCTCCAGAAATGTTTTCAAGTTGTCAAGTCCCTACAGTAATAGTCCGGGAGCAGAGAATACAACAAAACAATAATCATATGATCAGAAATTTAGGTTATGTAAAGACAATATGAATAAAACTGTACAGGCTCTTTCATTTGCTGTTTTCACTTTGTTTCACATTGAAATCTGGCATAATATTTCTATTTGGACTTTGACACTGAACCAAATTGGCTCCTTAAATCCAATTCTTTGAGCTGCAGCAGCTGTTGTGGTATTTGAGCACATATTCATTTTTATAAACAGGTTTATGTAGCTTGACAGCAGTAAGGGACTGTACTAAAATTATTAGAGAAAGGGGAGGGTTATGTATTTTTTTCTTTTTGCTGTAGGCAGGGAAATCTGACTTTTTTTTGGGAGAGTAGGGGAGGGTCTTTTAAACCTTTTCTCATCCCAGATTCATATTTTATTTTATTTATTCTCATACATATCAGGCTACAACATCACTGGATTTAACTTTTAACAGCAGTTATTATTACAGTTCATTTAAAAGCTTTCGGTTTGAAAAAAGCCCCTGTAATGTTCTGTTAAAAGGATGCACCATTTTACTATGTTTGCCATAACTTTGGCAATCGCTATTTCTGCTTCTATTGTGTGATTTGGTGGCTATGTGAAAGTTATTGCTTTGTTAACATATTAAGGTTTAAATAGGAAAACACCATGTTCAATTATTTATGCACTTTTAGTTAGTAATGGCGAAACAACAGAAAGGGAAAATACATAACCCTTTTTCCTGACCCCCTTGTTCCATAATTTTCATACAGTCCCTTTCCTCACAGTTTGTATTTTTTCTCCAACAGTGACAGCGTGAAAACTCCTGATCATACACGTGATTCACAGATAAAGGCATAAATGTAGGGTCTATACCATCGCTCCTACTAGCGCAGACACAGACCCTCAGACAGAGGTGGTCTGATTTTGTTCTTCATAGCCAGCAGTCTGATATAAACCAGTCTGACCTACAGCTGTACCTCACAGATATTACTAGCCAGGGACAGAGAGCCTCGTCTTTCAATTACACTGCTGCACCGCTGCCTGAAGCTCAGCCATCTATGGAGAAAGCTAAGACAAGGCTGTCAGAGATTTTAATAAATGTAAGGAACACTGCATGGGAAAAGTGTTGCTGTCTCAATAGAGTGACACAGACAGGCCAAGGCTGTCAATGGAGCCCCTAATGACAGAGTAAGATAATGACAGACCCCAGCTAGAATCAGCAGGAAGAGGAAGATCAATCTGCAGCCAGAGAGGGAGGGATGTAAGGAGGGGGACAAAACTGTGGGCTCTTTCTTTTCTATTTTCTCAGTTTTAGCTCATCTCATACATACATCTTTCTGCTGCAGCTGGCTCGCGTCGTGGCGGGGCAGCTCTGCATTAAGCGCACAGTGGATCAATAGCCATTACAACTCCCTCACAGCCTGACACATCGCAGGGCCACAGTTGACATTTCACTCAGAGCCGCATTGATCCCCAGTGCACAATATTCCAGCCCCCAGTTAGCAGCCGAGCCTGGGGTCTGGCTGGAATTGAAAAGCGAGGGAGGGGGGTGTAAAATGGCAGAGGGGTGGCTAACCAGCTGCCCACGCTACAAATAAACAGCACACCCCTTGATGCATTCCTCATTTTCAATCTACTGGTTTTCCTGCCACTACAGGCTATCTGAGAGGCTGTATCAGGGGATCAAAGCTTGACTTATATGCAAATTATTTATACATGCACCAGATCAGTTTATAAATGTGTGTGTGTGTGTGTGTATAAGGCAGAAATAGCCACACTGACATCATTGTTGATAGCATCTCCAGCATTTTGCAGACCAGTGGAAAGAAACAGTCTAAAATAAGCATTCGGTGCAATTAAAAAATTGGGAGTTTCCAAGAAACCTTACTCAAAATAAACAAGGAAAAATAGCAGACAACACAAAATTAGACACAATTTGAGTTAATTTCTTTTTAATTGCCTCTTGGGAACTAAGATGCTATCTCTGTGGTCAGTTTTACTTTGCAGAATAACCACCAAAGCTGGTACAAAGCGCTGAATTCATACTCATACAGTAGCTGCAAATTGTGTTAATTATTTTCTAAAACCTCTTGTCTACAGTCACATTAAAGATGTCAAGACTACCTACAACAGATACTGAAAACATATCTTGTATGATAAGTTCAGGACATTAAGTAATACAAACCCATGTACAACCTGCCTCTCTAATATGTATTGTTTTTCATCATGACACAATCACCTCTTTGAAAAGAAAACATCATCTATATCTTTATGGAAATGTTTCACTTATCTTGTTGTGCACAAAAGGTTGTGTGTTCGCTGTGTGAGTTCTCAAAGCGTTTTAGTTAAATGGAAAAAAAGGGGGGGGGGAATCTTCTCATAACTCCTCTGCCAGCGAACACTGCTCCTGGGTTTGATTTCTAAATTGCACTTCATAACTGAAAGAGAGGGGAATTCCCAGATAAAAATGGCTACAAGAGATTAAATACCTGTCAGGTGTAGTGTAGTCGCATTGTTCACTGTAAAGTCTGATGGAGGGAAATGTCTGTGGAGGAGAAGAAACAGAATGAACGATTTTAATCTTAATAAACGACGCAGGTTGTTTTCTCCTTGTTGCAAAAGGTTTCTCCTTGTTGCCTCTGCTGTGTATTTAATGTATGTGTGTGACCACCTGTTCAGAAAATATACAACTATATATTCAAACCCATGCACCCAGAACTCATTACACACCTGATAATGAACATTTCTCATATTGCACCACCTCCTAACAGTACATAAATAAGTTAAATTACAGGGTATTATAGATATATCATAACGACAATTTACACAGTTCTACACTTGAAGGCACGAATGCATCAGATTACAGGTCTAATGCCATAATTGAATTCTTGCTCTGGGCAGAAATTTGATTTAATCAATTGTTACCACCTGGCTCGATGTTTGCAACAACACGAGAGACCACACGCAGAATCAGAATGTAAAAAGTGATTTCATAAACATTAAACCAAACACATACAACATGTGCACATATGCACAACACGTACACCCACACACCTTAAACATCGCTGGACCCAGTGACACCACGCAGCAGGAAAAGACCTGCAGCTGCCTCTGAATCAGATCCTCATCTTTAATTTCTATGTGGTCGGCCTAGTCGGATACAATGCCTGTCGTCACATAGTCTGGGGTCATTATGTACTGGGAGAAGGAGAAAAAAAGAAAGTGTACATGAAGATGAGAGCAGGTCTGCAGTCACAATGCTCCCATTTAACATGGCGGGGTTGGGTTGGGGTTGGGGGGGGTGGGTGTACTGGGATTGTGGAGCAGCGTCTTGCCCTCTCTGTCCAATTGTGTGACCCAGGACGGCCCGGCAGAGAGACACCGGAGCCCCGCAGGCTGACAGAGGACTCTCCCCATCAACACTCACATAATGCTGCTTTGGCACAGACTCACAAGTAAGACAAGGCTTTACTCCGAGAGCTGCTGGCATGTGTCCAAGTGGCTTATGGATATTTGCCAGGGCAGAGGATAGACCTAATGTTTATAGTGTGCATATTGTTTGAATTGTTAACTGTCACACAGAATTAAATACAAATGCAAACCATATTTTCCATGACGAGTATAAACTGTATTTTTAGGGTGAAAATCTGTAATTTAGATATTAATTATGGACTTGACAAGACAGTTTCAATATACATTTTTTTTGTCAGAAATCTTAAGGCAACACTTCATTGTGATTCCCGTCTTCTTTGAGATCCACCTCTTTTGTCCTGCTCCAAAGTCACTTGTTCGACTGGTCAATTACTATGTTTTTCTCCCTCACAGCCTCACAAAGTCAAATAGATGTTTTCGCAGCTCTGTCGTTATGCCGATGCTTGTGTGGATTATTCAGCCTTTGCTTATATCAAATAACAATAACTTGAAATACCCTAATGCAGAAATAGCAATTCACTCAAAATCGCTTTCCAGTCTGTCATCTTTCTTGGAAAAAGAAGTCGTCAAGGCAGCAATCTTCCCAACTCAAACATCATTTGCCTCTGTTATTCGTGGCTGTATTGTGATGGAAGCACACAATGCTTTAATATACAGTAGCTAGTGAGATATTGCATGTGTGTTTTATATTAGGAGCTTAAGGGTTGAGTTTCACATTGAAGATGACTGAGAGTCACCTTTTGGACAGGGAAGGCAGCACTCTGCCCTGACTCTGCTCAGAGGAAACACCTGCAGAGAGCAACATGTGGGGAAACCTATGCTGTCTATTTTGCACTGATGAACTACTTCCAAGTAAAGAGGACTGTGACCTTGTTCTGATCATTTGTAGCTCTGGATACTGTTTAAATGCACCACTAGGGAAAGCCTGACAGAAAGGCATGTAGTGTTAGCAGAGCGGCTCTGTTTGTAGTGAGCAGCAGCAGCAGCAGCTTGATGGAGGTTTCTGCAAGCAGGCAACAAGCTAAAGCCTGGGAGGAGCTTTGCTGTGCAGCAGCTCTGCTTCTTCAGGCTGTGTGAGAAAGTTTTCTCCCTCCATGCAGCCTGGTTAAATTAGCCCCAGAGCCAGAGTGTGGACAGCAGCTGGAGTGCAAGAGTCAGCTCTGGCAGTGGTGATAATCAGCAAGGAGGATGTGGAGAGAGAAACCCTCAGGGAGGAGGGGGGTTGGCAGAGAGAAGGAGGGGGGGTGGGGGGTGGTTGCTGTGATCTTACAGGCCCAATCAGAACCCAAGTGGAGCCGAGGCCTCATGCAGTGTAACAGCACACCATCGCGCTGCAGCACTCAACATCCTGGACACAGAGCAGGTCTCCTCCCTAGCCGGCTGCTTAACCCTTTCAGAGTGTGTGTGCGCGGCTCCCCTGGCCCTCATTCGCTCATCACCGCACTAATCAGCCTCAGAGACAGCAGCTGCAGGGAGCCCCACTCCTAACCTGGGCTGGAGAGGCTGTTACCCTCAGCAAGAGGAGGGCAAATACAGAGCTTAGTGTTCTCAACAGGGACCACAGAGCATCCACATGTCCCACACTGGCTGCTTCTTCTATTGTGTCACATTCAACTCGTCAGACAAACAATGTCAGCAGATAATGTGGTTCTTTATGGTGGGGTGGCACACGGAAATAAAACGTAACTACCTAACTTACATTTGGTCCACCTCACATGCGATTACAAGACACTGCTGTATATCAAACATCAAAAATATATAAAACACATAAACAAAACAATAAAACCCTTAACTATAACATTTCTTCTTTATCATTTTAAATAACCTACGTTTATGTGAAAGACTTCAAATAAAATATCATATAAAAATACAGATGTTGTGCAAAAAAATGCTACAAGCACATACTTTATCCTGATAAAAATTTTCCATATCTCCCAGGCTTTCTTCAAGTAATTTAAATGTTTTGTATGTGAATAGCCATTACACTCTTTGTGCATCATCCATACTATACTGCCCAAAAAAGCTACAACTTCCACACACAAACTACATGTTGGGTCAGAACTAAGTTAAGACCCTAATCTGATTTTTTGGCATCTTATCATACCATACAAAAAATATCATACCATGGAAATGTACAATTATCATGAAAACAGCATGTAAATTGTGCAGTAACCACAAAACTGAGCTAAAAACCAGGAGTAGTAGCTCCACCGTCGCAGAGAGAGCGCTATATAACGTGAAAGCTAGCCTATGAGGTAGTCATAGCTGTTATCTGTAATTGAAAAATATAAATTTTAATAAACCAACATCTTAGCAATTCAGTTCGTTATTCCACATGACTAAATGAGGCGCAGGCTAAATCCAGTCATGAAGGAGAAAAAACACAGCTAAACTCCTGCTAATGGTAACTAGCTGAGCAGAGTAGCAGTAACTGCCAGCTCAGCTTTTGACTTTTAGAGAAGTTTGTGCAATCTGGTGTGGTAAAGCAACCTAAATCACATATTTAATTGTATTAGATTAATTCATTATATTGATTTCAATATAGATATGAATAGTAGTGCTACATACACAAAGCATAACAGAGTTACATTTAATACTTAAAAACAAACTTGTTAAAATGAACAATAAAGCTACATTTTGTTGGTTGGTACCACATTTTCCCCCTGCACTTTTAAACAATGACTTTTTAGGTAAAATAATTAGCCCAAAAAGACATAGAATTACGACATTACAACATTGTTATCTGTTGCAGTTTTCCAGCCAGCCTGAAAACTTTAAACCTTTTCAAAAATGCTGTTTACATTCACGTGTTAACAGCATTTTAATGTTGTTTGTTATTGGTCCAGATAAAGCATATTTTAACTACAATGGGCCATTGCTGGATGGATATATAACTATAAATTATGTTTGTTGGTAGGCTGTATTTTCTATGTAAAATCTGAATCTGCAAAGTACAGTAACCAGTAGTTGCAGTGGAATAAAAAGTCCAAAATTGCCCGGTGAAATGTAGACGTATACAGTTGAATAAAAAATACTCAAGTAAACTACTAGTACCTCAAAATTGTACTGAAGTTTGTTTTTATGATGTACTTGTTATCTGTGTATTTATTGCACAGCTTGAGTGACCACAGGTCAACAGTAAATCAGTGGGAGTTTAAATAAAGCCCTGGTGAATGTTAAGGGAACTGAATAATGTACTGTATTCAGTAGTTACTACAGAGGTGGCAGTTGTGGCATATCCTCACTAAATCAGACTGCAGGTCAAGCCAGCTCAGAGGTTGCACGCGACCAGCGGTTCATCAGCGTGTGTGACACAAAGACATGATGGAGGATGTGGAGGAACGTCTGGACAGGTAGGGTCAGAGCCAGGTCTGATTACACAGCTGCTGATCCTCCACAAAAACCCAGAGACAAACCAGCACTCCATTCCTGCTCCAGTCCTTGAATCCATCCATCCACTGTCCCACTGATGAAGCAGACCCAGGCCTCGGATACTGTACTCCACACTGCCTTGTGGTCTGGGACACAAAGTTTAGTCACAAAACGAACTCAGATTTCAGGTTGACTTTCTGTGGAACAGTTTGTATATGTGTCACTGTGTAAAAGCAACAAACTTTGCTCACACAAACTAATTACTCACAGTCAACGTCTATCCACAATGTCTCGTCCAAGAAACATTTCTACCAAAGAATTGAGTGATACTGGCAGAGCCGATGCGATCTCCGAGGCCCAGCTTGACATGACATGAAGCAACGATTTTATGTTGTCTGTCAAATATACGGGAGAAAAAAAAATCAATGCAACTTGACAGCATTACATAAAGAGCCTTTGTGCCTTGATATTTCTTTTCTGCCTGTGTACTTTTGTCTGGGGTGTAGAGAGCCGTTCTCAAGACCCAGGGGGAGCAGAGCTGGCGAGAACAATGTGGGAATCCAAGGAGGAAACTGCACATGTTGTCTTTTCTCTACAGTTTCTGCTGTGACTCCAAAAGAGGCTGCATCTTTACAGACCATTTCATACGGCAACATCATCCATCACTGCAGACAAGTTAGACGGCACCTAGTGCACAAGTCCCCGACTTGACCCCTGAATTCTTCTGAGATGAAGACATTCAAAATCAACAGTGTCATGGATGTGAAACCATTCAAAATACAGGATTAATGTGCAGAATTAATATCAAATCAATTTAACATGAAATTATTTTTGGCCATGTATGAATACTCAACATTTATTTTCCTAATCTGACTCTCTCTTCATTATTTTCACTGCTGCCAAATGCATTTTGTGGCTTTGCAATGAGCATTTTTGCAAATTAACAGTGATACATTGTATAAATTGCTAAAGTGACATTTAAGTGCACAATAGCATCAAACACTCATTCAATATAACCAAACTAAGTGCATCCATCTGCACTTCATTAACTACAGGAACAGTGCACATTTACAGTTTCATGGGAATTTGGGAAAAAGGTTTTTGGAGGAAATTGATCAACCACTTACTACAGCAGCGGCTATATAACCCGATTATGGCTAAAACCCGAGTTTAGTGCCGGCGCTCTCTTGCAGAGGTGACAAAGCTACGAGCGCTACAGACTGCCCAGGTGCAACCAGGGGGAGCTGGGTGTGTCTGTGTGGCCCTGTAACACTCCAGGCTTTACCCTGCAGAGCCTCAGCCACGGCTGAATGCAACAGCCTCCCACTCTCCCTCTCGACTAGAAGAGGATCAGCGGCGGCTTAGAGCTGCCCGGGCTGGGAGGTGAACAAGTGGGGCTTTGAGGAGCCCTCTGCCAGTCAGACGGAGAGCTCCAGGCCTCCAGCCCTCAGGGGTTAACCTCTCAGACTGCCAAGCAAAATACTGCAAGAGTCTAGCAATTACAGAGACAGTCAAAGGCCACACGCAATTTCCAGAGCTATTTACACAGTTAGAAGCCCCCCCCCCACCCACCCAAGACTGCCAAGAATAGGCCGAATTAAGATGGTAGAGAGAGGTGAGAGAGGTAAGGTAGGCTTTTAAATACCCTTTGCCCTCCTATGGCTGCAATTCATTCACAAAGCAACTGATGGCTTAGCAAATAAAAAAAATGTCTGCAACACATGTATTTGAGATACATTCAAAAGTACATTTATAAATTCAGGAAGTTCACACACTGACAGGAGCATCTGTTACAACATAATAAGGCTCCAATAAACGTTAATGAACCTTAAAACGTTCAGAGGTGTTGGATCAACTTAGTTGTAGGAGTGGATGATATGTATAATGGAATATGTAATTTTATATCACCATATCAACACATTAATGGATAAAAAAGACAGAAGTGGATATTTTTGGCTAATTAAGCTAATCAAATCAAGTACATCATCAAACTGATGCAAAAGTCTTAAAAAAAATCTAATATTGCCATAAAGCCGTCCTGCTAATTGATTTTCAACATCTCTCACAATTAATATAGTGGTTCCCACCCTGAGGGTCAGGACCAAAGTACATCTGAGGGTAAAAAGATGAAAATAAAATCAGCTATACATACATTTTTTGTTTATTTTTTTCTGAATTTTCTGTTTTTCTTCCTTTAAAATACTGGAATCGTTCACATCCTCAGGCCTCTAAACATCCTTCAAATAAAACAATGTGAAAAGCAAATATCACTCATCATTTAATGTTCACACTAAGGGAATAACTTGTGATCTGTGGTCCCAAGTACACATTGCTTCATTTAAAGGGTTCACAGGCAAAGGATAGAAACCAATGGTCTAATACACATATAGAATAATAATAGATGGATACCATGGTAAAATGGCATATCTTTCATAGTTGACACATTTGTTTTTCTCACTGCATATATTGTCATAATTTTTTAGGTCAAAGTCTGTTGTGTCATGTATTGCATATGTTGCGTTATATTGTACAGTAGGCAGTGTATCCAGTAACATGCCTTGGTCCTGCTGTGCAGCAGTGCATTATGAGGTTGTGCAGTGAGCCTTTATAAAAAATTTAAAAAAAGCGTTGTACCTCCTGGCGGGCCGGTGCAGCAGTGCTCTCAGTGGACTGTGGGGGCCCCAGCAGCCTCTAACCCGCACAGCTGTTCTCCAGGTCTAGAGCCTCTCCAGAGCCCAGCAGTTCCTCCTGCATTGGGGACCGCTGCCCGGGGGGCACGGAGCACTAATAATAACAACATCCAACATGCAGGCCCGGGGTCAGATGCAAACCGTGACCCTCCCCATCACAGCACCAAAACCTGGACAGGAGCCAGGACACAGAGCCACGCTGCAGCCTTGGAGAGCAGGGTGAGGAGGGGTGAGGTGGAGGGGTGGGTTTGTGGGTGGCTGGAGCTTTCAGGTCTCCTTTCACTTCCTGCTTAGTGCCCCACCACCAGTGTTTTGGGGGTGGAGGAGGGTTTGCAGAGTGGGTTATTATGCAGGAGGGAGGGACAGGTCTTTGGATATGGGTAGATTAAATTTGGAAGCTTGTAGGTGGCTTAGAATTGAAAACATGGAGGCTAGATGATAAATGATGAATGTCATAACTGAAAAGGATAATGTGCTGATGGTAAACTGCTGAAAATAGCAACAAGGTGAAAGCATTTTGCTTCTCAGCACCTGCGCTTTGCTGTGGCTCACCCACACACACAGCACTGAACTGCAAGAATGTAAGTATCTTAAATGACAGAGTCAAAAGGCAGAGCAATATCTGTTGCATCTAACTGGGGCTTCTGGGAGATCCTGGGCTTTACCGGATTTAGCACTCGTGTTTATAAGTAAAATACATTGTAAATTGTTTATTTTGATTCCCAATTAGCATAGATCTAAGTCACAAATTGTAACTTACATCAAAGAAAACTGGAATTCGTGTGTTTCTCCTTGTATGAAAACTGAAATAACAAATTCCTTCTCTGAATAACAATCCTGAGTTTGTTATGTTCAAGCGCTCAGAGTACAAACACAGAGCTCCGCCCCAGTCAGGTCTTACAGGTCGGCCAGCGGTGCACTTATGGTTTCTCACACACTCCATATGAGGGGGAATACTTGGCTCTAATTAGCACCGAGCATCTGGCAAATGTCAGTGTGTGTCTGTGTGCAGCATTCCTATTTACTTAGTAAGCTTGGGTTCAGATGGAAAAAAAACACTGTGAGAGAGCCTCGCAGCATTTCAGACCAGGGTCCTGGGAGTGTTTTGTTATCGTATTGTGAGTGACATATGTGTAATTTAATAGCAGTCTTCTCACTATCCCCTGATTCTTGTGTACAGTTAAGGTTTACTGAGCATTTCTCATTCTGTTGTAGGTCACATACACCCCCACCAACATATCCATTACTGTGTTGGTGTAGTAGAAATACTCTTCATGCGGATTTGTTTAATTCTTCTGAACGGCCTTCGCTACTGATTTTGATTTTGTCATCAGTGGAATTGAGAACAAAATCACTCCTCCTTAGCAGATGTTGTCTACATCTATTACTTCAGTTGTTAAGAATAAAATGGATAATGTTCCTTGTCTGTTTGCCCTCCAGCCAAATATTTTATTCCCTTCTTGTGATTGAAAGTGAAACTGAGAACATCACATATGAAGGATGAAGGAAAAAAAAAAAACAGTTTAAAACTGCACATAATCTGACTGGACTTTTGTTCCCATAAACGTTGCAGAGAAACAACCTGTCTTCACATGTTTAGCTTCTACTGGTGTTATTCTACCAAGCCACCCTCCCCCTGAGTTTTGACATAAACTAATTACATATCCCTTCAGATACTCATTGTATACATTGATCAAGACCATAACACTATGCTCTCCTTACATATAAAGTTGAAAATATTCCAACATGTAAACACCCAGGTGAAATCCAGGCTCTGGTGGAAACAACAAAGATAAGAGGAGTTCACAGCAGTTCAGTACACTCGCTCTGAAGCTACAGTACAGCAGCAGCACACAAGAAGAGTTCAGCCCAGTTGGCTTGATCACAGCCCCGATCTCCAACCTGACAAGATTACACAGAGGCTTCCTGTCTCCTCAGCCCCATACCATCTCAGTCTGACTTCTCGCTCCCCTCCCATACAGCTAAGTCCCGGCCTCAGATAGCACCAATTACAGGTTAATGGGACTGTTTTAATTAGAAAACTACATCTAGAAAAGCACATGCTCATCCAACTCCACAGCATGGCTCATTTAAGAGATTAATACGCAGACATGCCCTGCACTACAAGAAAAGTCAGTGTTGAGAAATAACAGCTAGTCAAGGAGGCCATTCATGTGCAGATCAAAACAGAAAGCCCACTGTTAATGTTTTCTGTTGATTTTCCTACAGAAATAACTTCACAATGAAACGCTCCATGCTGTGCAGTACACTGACACATGAATGTTTCCCGTTCTACCACCTAGTAATAACTCACAACTAATTTTTATTTAAAGCACACACTGAAAATTAGTCCTCCATGGATTTTCAACAAACAGCCCAACTTCCTGGTAGACGTTGTTATGCCATATTTTAGTAATGCGCATGGAGTAAATGAAAACCAAATGCCGCAGCAGGTTGCAGTCATTGATGATTATATGTAGTATGATGACTCAAAAAGCATAGGGCCATTTGCATTTGTTCAAGTCAATTAAAAAAGCACAACAGAAAGAAAGAGGGGGCGGTAAAAAGCACAAAATGAGTTAAGTTTTTCAATAAGAAACATCTTTTTCATTGGGCTGTAATGAAGGAAAGGATTAATTCTGCAAACATTCATCACTTGTGACAAAAATAACAAGTCTAGTCATGCGGCTGTTCACTCACTGTCAATCACGATAACAAAATCCAGTGCTTTATGTACACTAACTGATCTATTTTCATGTCATCTGAATAGAAATCCGCTCGATTTGAAGTGCACCATGATCCCAAATCATTTAGCCGGCAGATGCAATCACAACCACAAGCTCTGGTCGTACACAGATGGAAATCAATTACCATGAATATTGAAAACAAAAACAAAAAATACTGGCACGTTCACTCCCTGGACTCATTCATTTCATGCACATCTGCCATTTATTTTAAATCATGATGGATGAACACTTGTGTCTGTTTATTGCAGGGGATTAAAGATTTCCTGTGTGAAAACATTTTGTTGAATATAAAACCTTTTCAATTGTTGCTATTTTTATAAAGGCAAGTTACTGAAACAAATACTGTTTAAATATGCACTGCCAGAGGAATCGTGTCATGTTTATGGAGACGGGAACCAGCAGACTGGACTCCAGGGACTTCTACTACTAAACTATCAACACCACCACTTTTCATCACATCCTTCACTTGAGCAAATTACCATATCAGCAGCATGATCTGAAAGCAGTCCAAGAAACCACAATCTCAGCTTTCTGACGCACAATTAAAAGATGTCAAACTTGGTTTCTTTTACACTGTTTTGGTTCTGGCTGTCAGCGCATCAAACATTATCTTAAAGAGGACTCATTTAGCAGAGAAAAGGGACAGGCCAGGTTCACTGACGGTGAAGAGGGGGCTCAGTAGCCTTGGGGTATGTGGGTAACCAAGGAGCACAAAAGAAATGGGAACACGATAAGAAAAGCAGTGGTGGTGGTGGTGGTGGGGGGAGAGGACTCCAACTTTCCTGCCTGGCTCTCTCCTGGGAACCTGGGGGCTAAGACGCTGGCGCTCCTCCACACAGGTATCATATTCAGCAGGTCCTTCAGTACAGCTGGGCTCCGGTCCAAAACTCCCTGACTGGAGAGATGTGGAGGCGCCATAAGGTAACAGTAGCAGAAATGCCAACAGGTGAAACCAAATATTCAAGTCAAGCTTGATACTGTTGTTGTCATTTCACAGAATAATGGTATTAAGCCTTTCTGCCTGCTTTAATGCAAGTTACATGCAATGATTTGCATGATTAAACATGCTCAACATGATAGGGAAAAGCAAGGAAACGCAAGCATTAATGGATGTTCCTCCCCCCTTTTTTTTCTTGTGAAATATGAAAAGTGAGAGAGAGGAGATTGAAACCCATGACAGTCTCAGACATAAATCAACCTCCCACATCTCCACTCCGACACAACATAATAGACAGACTGTGTCCCCCTTACAAAAGCGCAGCGACTGAGGGCCCACTGCTGGATCCACTGTAATAGCCTCGACTCCAGAATAAAGTGCACTGCCTTCTTTAGATTTCAATTCACTGCATCTGAATGGCTGATCGACTGCAGAGGGGGAAATAAGCTCAAATAGACATGTTGCACTTCTCAGCCTGGATGTAGCTTTGTTTTTATATATAAACCTGACATCTTAAATAGCTTTAAAAAATATATACAGTATTTTTCTATGACATCTAAAATACTAGAAGAGACCACACAGAAATGTACTTCATGTACAACACACATGACGCAACAACTTCCTAATCTGTGCCTTTTCATAATAATCAATTTGGACTTAAAATAAAAGAAAGGAAGGAAACTGTTGCTGATTACCAAAATAGATATTTTCAAAAAAACCTCCTGTGATGTGCATCACATCAGAAGTAGTGCTGCAAGTAACAATTACTTTCATTATAGATTAAACTGCCAATTATTTTCACAAATAATCTATTGTTTGATCTATAACATGTCAAAACAATTCAATTTACTGTAATGCAATGACAAAGAAAAGCAGCAAATATTCACATTTGAGAAGCTGGAATCAGAATGTTTGACATTTTTTAATTAATCAATTATCAAAATAGTTGCAAATTACAATTGTTGTTTTTATTGTCAATTTAAGCTCTAATCAGAAGTGAATACTTCATGCTGAACCAAGTGGCTCTGATTATAAACTAAGAAAAAAATCAAGCATAGTGACGAGATGTTTCAGGTAAGATGCCAATCCTGCAATCACAGTTCATTCTGAAGGTTATTAGAAATAACTAAATACTATGTGCAGTGTGGTGCAACATACTTTAATGAAAAGTTTGACATTTTGGGAAATACACTTATTTGTTCTCTTGTCGAGAGTTAGATGAGACGATTGATATCACTCTCATGGTCTCAGCTGGTTAGCTTAGCTTAGCTTAGCACAAGACTAGCCTGTCTCTGTCTGGAGGTAACAAAATTCACCTACTGGCATCTCTAATCCAATGTCAGAAAGGTGTGGGGGGTTGCGAAGCTATTAGACCGCCAATTAACATGTTATATCTCCTTCATTTAATACGCACAAAAATGAAGTGTAAAAATGTAAAATTGTGCCGGACTATTTCTTGGTCGTTGATTGCCGCGCCACTGGTCTAACTCTGCGCAAGAAAGCAAGTAAGCATATTTCCCAAAATGCAGAGCTTTCCCTTAAAATAAAACAATCTCCTTTATACTGTGGCGTATTTGCAGACAGGTGCAATGGGACACGAGGGCCCTGGATAGACGTAGTGTGTGAACTGTAGGGGGATAATTAAGCTTCTATAAACTCAACTGTGTGGTCTGAAGGAGCAAAGGGGGTTCCACAACCTTCTGACAACTGCACAGAGGCCTGCAGATCGTCCAAACAATCCACATCCACACTAGTTTGCTCTCCTGTTGCACCAGATATGTTAGACTGGAGTAGGTGCATCAACACGCTGCATAAAAACCTGACGATGGCTCTATTACACTGTCATGTACTGCTGGTGGAATTAATGAGACAGCACATAAACTCATGCACCTACTAAACAATAATGCCACTTGCCAGTAGCAGGCCAGTCGGCTGAGCTTGTGCAGTGCAATGTGAAATGTGCACTCACAGCAGAAAAAGCAGAGGAAAAACTACAGTGAGATGAGGCCCCTTGTGGCCACGAGTGGATTCAATCAATCTGAATTAGAGATGTGAAGGGTTCCAAGGTTTTGTCTTGTTTCATGTGGAGTGGGAAAAAAAATTGAAAATTGACCTGGCAGCCTTCATTTAGTGACAATGTGCTAAAGTATCATAAAGTATGATGGGTATTCATCACAGTGATCTGCATAAGCGGGGGCAATACAGTGGCACAAAGGTTTTCAATTGAAAACCATAATACTCATTAGTGTAACACTCGACATCAGCCGCAATCAGAAGTTGCATTAGCAGTGAGAGGGTGCCTGGACAAAATTACATCCCTAAAATGGCTAAAATATATACAACACATACTGGAAAATGCATTAATCAGGCCAGCTGGGATCTATAGAATGGGATTATACTATACGAGTATCTATATATTGTCTCCTTGATATACTAGGCCTCATTTAGGTGACATTCAAGTGGTGAACTGTTCAGTTTCTACAGCCCTGACAACGATAAAATGATGACGTTTTCTTTGCCACCATCTATCAGTTTAAGAATAATCAGGGAGGATATGAGAATACCCACAGATGCTAGAGAAAATGCAGCCTACTACCCGGTAAACTGAATTGCTTGAGGAACTGAAAGAACAATGTATCTGATAAAAGGGATATTTGGAAATACTTACAGCTAAGGACTATCAGTATTTTATAAAAACAAATTCTTTAATACTCACACATTATGCAAAATTATGCTGAGATTAATACGGCAAAGAGATCCAGATAGTGAGATTGAGGAAGAGCTACAGCATGATGTGATCTCAAATGTTGGCTGGACTACAATGGATGCAAAAAGTTCATTACATGTATAATTGTACACAGATACTGATTTTTCACCTCTCAGACTGTTTAAAATGGGTCGTAACTCTTAACCTTGTATGTGTGTCATTTGGTACTGACATTTTGGAAAGAGGTGCTGAAAAAACTTGAAGGGTGGCTACAACAACTTTTACCAAAAACCCCCAAAAATGTGTCTATTAGGGGATACATCTTCTCATGCCCCCTTGGCTGACTAAATTCAGTTTGGGCTGGCAGCCAGGCTCACTTTACTAGAAGAGCCCACATAAACCAGGTCAATAACGTCCAAAATAAAGAAAGTCAGCCTTGAGATAATCTTTGTTTACACGTTTACAAGTCTTGGGAGTACTAGGTCTACTACATAATGTGAAAAAAAAGTACTACAAGTTTGAAAATGAAACAAATCTGAGGATGTGCCGTTTGAAAGAAGTTAGCTTACCCGACCTCTGCTGCCCGCTCATCTCTGCTACGCTAGCGACGCTACATTAGCGGCTAGCGTAGCACCCGAATCTCCGATCGAACCGTTGGCGGTGGCGTTGCATTGTGGGTAATGTAGGCGGCAGGTTTTGAAGAATGTAGGAATAAAAGATCATCTCTGGTTCTTCTTCTGCATCGATCTTGATCATTTTAGCCATGGCAGCAGCAGGGCCCTAGGGACTAACTGTTGTTAGATGGATTGTCATGAAACTGTGTACAGACATTCATGGTCCCTTCAGGATGAACCCTACTGACTTTGGTGATCCTCTGATTTTATTCTCTAGTGCCATTAGCAGGTTTTCAAATTATGAGATAAAAAGTCATAATTATGAGATAAAAAAGTCGAAATTATGAGATAAAAGTCAAAATTATGAGATAAAAAAGTCAAAATTATGAGATAAAAAAGTCGAAATTATGAGATAAAAGTCAAAATTATGAGATAAAAAAGTCAAAATTATGAGATGTCATAATTATGAGATAAAAATCGAAATTATGAGATAAAAGTCAAAATTATGAGATAAAAAAGTCGAAATTATGAGATAAAAAGTCAAAATTATGATAAAAAGTCATAATTATGAGATACTTTCAAACAACAATCAGAGTAGCAGCTCTTTGGCAGTTCTCCTGGTTAATTTGTCACGGAAATGGATTGTGAGAACATTGAGGACTTTAAACACAACTTTACAACTTAAATGAAAAACTTGCTGATTCACATGGGATTGAAGAAGCAGTTCTGGCGTAGAAAGAATAAAACCAATGTGACAGAGGTGGCAACCTTCATTGAACAGCAACTTAACTTAATCCAACATTTACAAAAGTCAGCTGTTATAGTTGCCTTATTTAGGATTGCATATCGTTTGCATGGGGTTACAGGTGGCGCATGCGCACTTTCTATCTCATAATTATGACTTTTTATCTCATAATTTCGACTTTTTTCCTCATAATTTCGACTTTTGTATCTCATAATTTTGACTTTTTTTCATCTTTTTTTTTTTTTTTTTTTACTGGCGGAAATGGGCTTCCATAAAGTTTCCACGTATTCAGTGAAATATCTAAGCATCTACTTGATGGAATGGAACCAAACTCAGTACAAACATTCATGGTTCCCAAATAACGTATTCTAAATAACTTTGGTCATCCTGAGTTTTCCTCTAGTGCCACCACCAGGTTGACACTTTAGGTTCAGATTGAAATGTTGGGACAACTATTGGATGGATTGACGTTAAATTTGGTACGGACATTCATGATTCCCAGAAGATGAATTGTACAACGTTGATCCCCTGACCTGTCATCTACTGCCATCATGAGGTCAAAATTTCCAATAGTGTCCAATACTTTGGTTTATGACAAAATACCTGCAAAAAAACTAATGACATTCCCATCAGCCTCAGCTTTGTGCTAATTAGCTAAATATTAGCATGCTAATACACTAAAATACCTGCTAAACATCAGTATGCTAGAATTATCACTGAGAGCAAGTTAGCAGGCTAATCTGAGCATTTAGTTAGCACAGCTGTAGACTCATGTTTTTAAACTGTCCACCAGGAGTCCAAAGTAGAAGTGCGGTGGAGGACTCTTAAGTGTGCTACATCCTAAAGGAGGTATAGAATATTAGTTAGCAGTATACATCTGGATGTCAGCATTGTTCTAATTAACTGCCTTTTATGTTTACATAGTTATTTATTGATGTTTTTAGTATTTGTTTGCTTGTCTCTCCTTTTCTATTTAAAAAAAAAAAAATTATGCTACAGTATTGTGTCCAAATTAAATACAAGTTTGTATTTTTGAATGTTAAATTAAAAAAAGCTTTATTTTCTTCTCTACAATAAGAAACTCACCATTTGAGCAATATACAAAACCATTTTTTATTTTATTTCAGTATGAAGTGTTTCAAAACACACATTGGGAATTGTTCTGACAAAAAGATCTTTGAAAAAATGTCTACGATGGAAAAGAAGCAGGGTTTCTCTGCAGGGTAGTGGACCTCCTATCACCTGTGAAATATTACATATCAGTTAATCTCACACAATGTGATTAAACACGTGGGACAAACAGGAAGTCTCACCCTCCAGCTGCACCAATCTCCTCTACTGTATCAACATCAGCTGGGAAACAGACAGGTCTTCTCCACTGCAACCTGTCACTGATACACCTGAATGAGCCACGATAAATCTCTAACACTCTTTAATTAAAACAGTGATTTTGTTACATCAGGAGAGTTTCTTCTTGGTTGCAGCTAAAGTCTGTGGTGATGTGGGCTTTGTACGGACAGAGCAGACCACCTGCATGTTGAGAGGGTGGGCTCCAGGCCAGCAGCATCTCAGAGTCCGGTCAGGCCTGTGCTGCAAGCCTCTCAATGATTCTCCTGTAGTCTTCCACAACAACCTGATAACTCTTCTCCAGCTCCTCGTGCTGCGTCTGAGTGTCCATCTGACCCATGTGGGACACCAGCTCCTCCGGCCGCAGGCACTTCCTCATCTTTGCCAGCTCCCTCTGATTCTTCTGCACAACATTAACAGCACAAACACACAGGTGAGGTGTTAAATCAGTTTGGCCATTTTCTGTGTAGAAAAAAAAGTGGGTCCAGACAGGTTTTCAGCGTCAACAGGGAGCTGATGGGCGGGTCAAGCTTGCTGTAGCAACAGTCTGTCTGTCATCATCTAAAATGGATGAAATGAGAGAATATTTGTACCGCATTCGTTTTCATTTACGTTTTCTTAGTCAAAGAAAAGATCTGCTAACCCTGCCTGCGTGGCACTAATGTTATTACAACACAGGATATTTACCCTTGGTAACGGACGTGCTGCACGGTTGGAAAGCAGTGGCATTCGTGTGAAAAGTGCCAAATACATGGCATTCCTGGAATTTAAGCCCAAGTTGCGTAGAAAGATGTTTCAGCATATTGCTTACTTGAAATGATAATTTTACAGACATTACAACTAGCACTGTTGTCATCTTTCGTCGTGAAATGAAGCCACACTTTGGACTGTTTCTTCCTCTCCGCCATGATTCCTTCTTGTTCCAAGTTTCCAACAGCATAGACGCATGAGCTTGAAGTCATTGTTTTGCAATGCGCAGCTGTCAGAAAAATATGACAGCATCGATAAAAGGAATGGATAAGCTCGGAGGCATACGATTCCGAAGGATCGGACAATTTGGAACCAGTTCTCGATTCCCATCCCTACAGGACAGATGACCACTTCCAAATGGACAATATGAACTCTAAACTGATGAGACAACAGGTCTCATCACTATCCTCCTAGTTTTAGCCATCGTCCTTGTAGATTTGGGTTGCTTTACTTGTTTTGTGTTTATCATGGAAATGGATGCGAGTCTGTCTTGTTACAATATCTGGTTATGTGGTTATTACCAAATTGTTCTGTTTTACTTGTTTGAAAACAAATAAACTGAATACAAAAAAGTAATGATTTTAATAATGTCAGTAAATAATTTAGTAATGCTTTATAAATAAATGAGCCATTAATACCCAACATTTGGGTTGCCAAGTTGTGTTTGTCTGGTGTGTATCGTCCTTTAGAATTACTTTGTATGCCTTTACTAGCAAGCTCTTTCATTAATTAATTAATTGATTAATGCCTTCCGTTAGTTAAGTTAATGTTATATATTGTGTCACGCACATGCAAGTGCCCAGCTCACGAGGACTACAGATCAGACACTAAACACCTTTACATTATTAGACAGTGAGTTAATATCTGATAAAAGGGTTCTTCCATTACAATGATTCATCAAGTCTGCCCTCTAATTTCTTCATAAATGTTCAAACAGACCACTAGTTGGATAGAAGTTATGCAAGATAAGGATATAAACCAGGCAATTTACCTACCAAATGTTATTAATGGCTTATCACTGATCTTTAAAGTATTGATAACTTATTTATTAACAATGAATGAAGCTATTAGTTACAATGTATATATCCTTTACAAAGTATGCCTTATTAGACTGTGGTATAAACATTTGTAGTGAAATCAGAGTGCTGAAATGTTCTGGACATGGACGGACAAAGTACACATTCACTTAGTATCTTGCAATCTGCTGTTTGCAAAATCCTGCACGCACATGCATGCAGACATGGTCTCTGGGGAGTTGGGGTTAAGAGAAGAAATGTATAATCCCCCTCACATTCACAGAGCAGCGGCTTCTGCCATTCAACTAACTACATGCTAAATCTCCTCAGGGAAGGAAAACCGCTCTGCATCTGGCCACCAGATCTTTCCTTGCCACTCTTCCAAGGAATTCCTACTTCCCGCTTCACCACGTAGGTCTTTTCCACGTCAGACTCTACCTTTTTTTTTTGAGACATGTGGTTACCCTGCTGACAGCAAATTCTCTAATGGCTGGTATGCAAAGTCTCAGTGAGCAGTTCAAACATAAAATGTCACAAGCAAACAGTATGTTAGTGTCTACTCAGTATTTCCCACTGTCAAGTCTGGTGATGCTTGTGATATTCTGTTCACCAGGTTTAAGTCTGTTACACTAAATCTCTGAAACTCAAATAAAACTCGCAAAGAAAAACAGGATCAACGATTTTAGAAAATTGCACTGTTTTCCTGATGAAGTTCAAAAAGAGCAATAGTAAAGCTACAGAGCTCTGAATAGTAGCAGCTTTTCGACAAAGTGCTTCAAACACACTTTCATGAAAATGATTTCTCCCAAAGAAATGCAAATCCTGACTAATGACATGTGCCTGAATAGAAAAAAGCTCCAGCAGCAGCAAAACCACAGACGCCTGGTGCGCCCTATTGTGGCTGTAACAATACGCCACTGGTAATCTATCAATTTTCACGGGACTGAAGATCAATTTTTCTGCTGTTTTAAAAGGTAACATAATAAACAGTGACAATGCGGAGCTGTAAGCCGATCAAGTGCATGCCGTACATGGGCCACTTTGCTTCCTATACTAAACAGCTGTAATGTTATTCTAACAAAAGGTAAGACTGCTCACTGGATTCTTGTTTGACAGCAACAGAGACAAGTTGACATTCAGATTTATTTCCGAATAAAATCAGGAAATCACTTACTCACAATGTCATTCTGCATGCACTTTTTGCCCCTCTCCAAGATGTGACGATTAAAACCTCACCCTGTATGGTCCAAATAGCCTCTTCTTCACCTCCAAACGGTACTCTCTCGCTTTTTCTTCATCACTCATGTCTGTTGCTCTCAGGCGTAGGATTTCATACACTCGCCTCGCATGTTTCTGCAGAAAAAAGAAAACAAAAACCTCAATTAAAATGATTTTTTTTATTTTATTATTTTAAAATGTGCAAAACACCAGTGTGCCTCATCAGGAACCTAACACACTTTCCAGCACAATCGCTACAGGAAGTCATAAGCTATTCAGGGCTTATGAGAAATCAGGCCTTTAGTTATCTCTTCCGAGAAGAGCAAAGTTTTCTGAAGAATAGCCACCACGCTGTCCACTTACGTCACAGATTCTACGCTATGATAACCAGCTACATGAAACAACACAGAATCAAAGAGTATTTAGGGCAAAGCAGCAAACTGGGTGGCTAAACATGGGAATACTGAACGTTTTGCAAAGTTTGGAGTATTGAAAATAACTTGAAAAACAACAGCACTTTATGCTCGACTCGAAAAGGGATAATACAAGATGGAATAAAGATACATGTTCATTTATAAATTATGAGTATAAATCTGACTTTGTTAAAACTGAGATACACAAACTTACTTTGAGTGCCTATTTAATATCTATGTGTTATTTATTTATTATGTCTAATTTCCTAAATAAATAGCCTAATCTCATTTGGTGAAATAAGAACTTTAATAAATTCTCATCTCACTAAATGACAAGAAAAGGGCTTAATTAACCTCAGTGTGAAAGTAAACGGGTACACAAAAGAGGGAAAACTAAGTTCTACTTCAAAATAAGTAATAATTAGATTTGGATGATATTGTAGTTTTAGCAATAATGTTATCATGACCACCCTTCCCAAGTCTCAAAATGCTGTGTACAGTGATAGCATGCCATGAACTTATTTCACTGTTATAGGTGAGTGAAATGTTCAATGAAGGCCTCTAAGCAGCTACAGACCTCATAAATATGTAAAACACTCAAGTTTTTATTTTGTTACACTCAACCATACTGTGAAGCTTAAAGCTAGGGTCTTAATGTTGAATTGGTTGCATGTAGAGACAATGTGCTAAAACGATTAATGGATTAGTTGACAGACAAAAATGTAATGGATGACAATTTTGATAATCCATAATTGTTTAAGTTATTTATCAAGCAAATATGCAAAACGTAATCTGGTTCTTAAATGTGAGGATTTGCTGCTTTTCTCCATTTTATATCACAGTGCAATGAATATTTTAAACAGAGAATATGAAGATGTCACCTTGGGGCTCGACAAAATTGCGATGGGCTTTTTCCTCCATTTTCTGACATTTTATAGACAAAATTATATCAAACACAGAAAGAAAATCATTATTAGTTGCAGCCTCATACAGCACCTTGTTAATTTTCAACTTTTCTTGCGCCTCTTTGACCATGTCAGCTGAGAAGCCGAGGTGCAGCTTGTCTGCAGCGAAGGATGGCAGGCCTTGACAAAGCTTGACCAGCACGTAGTCTCTCAGCTTCACGTAGTTCTCAGAGGGGTCTTCAGCTGAGAACAAACACCAGACCACTATTAAAATGAGTGTTTTTTAAAATGATTTGCAATAAACCTGACACACTTGGCTTGGTTTAATACATGCTATTGTTAATATTGTGGTCAGTGTGTTTACATGTGTGTGTTGGGGGAGCAGCAAAAGGATTTTTGGGTTAATAAAAAAAAAAAAAAAATAACGGCAAAAACTGACATATTTCAAATCTTTTTCAAGAAGTTACTTATGAACAACAATGAAGAGATATTACTCAAGGCCAGACAACGGCCAGGAACGTTATGCCTATTCAACTTCTTGAAAAGGATTCCTCTCTCTAAAAGGAAGAAAGCTGGGATGCCTCTTTAGTATTCATCCTCTGTCTCCATGTAAAGCACCTGTTTCGATCCAACTAGTTTAAATAGAGCCTCAGCACATTCTGGTGTACATGCCAGCCCTCCAAATTAACTCACCCCCCCTGGATCCACCTACTGCAGAGAAAAATCACTTAAACTGTTTGTGGCTTGAGGATCTCAGATTTAAATGTTTATCCACGCCTTCTTCAACACAGTAAATGCTGTTAATAAACTGCTCACCTGTGATGTCTTGCACTTTAGGCAGGCTGCAGTAAAATCTGTGCACTGCCTCCAGAAGCTGAGCTCCATGACCTTCTCCTTGGAACGGAGGCAGGATCAACATTTGGCTGTTTAGTTAAAGGGCAGACAGACACGCAAACATGGAGACAATGAGGAAAACAGGTTTGTTCAAAATCAGCCACATAACAAATCTATGTGACATCCGAGTGGAAATTCTGAGCTGGAACAGAAATTATTTGATTCAAAGCGGGAAATAATAGATTGTTATCCTGATCCATCAATGCTACAAATCAAATCACATCAAAAGCTGATCTATAAAGTTGTTTTCAGATACAAATCACCCTGGTTTGGTAATGAAACAAAATCTGGTTGAATGGTTGGCTATATAAGCCAGTAATTTGGGCTCTTTGGGAAGAGGATAAAGAAATGTATAATTTTCCACTCCTTTTTCATACAAAAGAATGGGAAGGCACGTGCTGCCCCAGCAATTACCTTACACGCGGTCGGGTTTTGTCTGGGTACACGTAGTAATTATAAACTGTCATGTAGCCAACAGTTGCGTAGAGAGTCTCCCCATCTTTATTGTACTTTTCAAATCTGCAGATAAAACACAAAGGCAAACAGGTCAATTACAGGCACACTCCCATGCAGTGTCCATTTTAGCCCCTCTGTTCTTGTGCCCACCCCTCACCCCCCGACGTCAGCATGTTAGAGCAGCCAGGCCCCGATTGGTACACCTGCTACAACCTGAATACATTATGCACTTAATTGGAGTACTGCAACTTAGAGGAAGAGAAGGGGTTGGAGGAGGGACTGAGCTCCTCAAAAATCACTTCAGTCCATTTTCCCCATTGTCAGTATTAATAGTTGCCAGGGTAAAGAAAACACTGGCAGAGGCTCTTTTTACTGTTAAGACATTGTTCAGTGTTTCAAAAGACAACAGTATTCAATTCAGCTCTTGCCCCTGAAAATTTTGAAAAGGGCTTTTGGCACAAAGGAAGCTCTTGCCTGATCAACAATTCTCCAACGGGGGGAAATATAATCAAACTGGCCTGGTAATTGGTCACAAGCGCCACAAAGGGGGGCTTTGTTTTTCAATGACACAAGAAAGGCTTTAGGGTAGAGGTGGGCGTAGGGGGGGGGGGGTGTGGGGAGTATGATGTCAATTAAGGAGGGCACTCACACAAGAAAGAAGTCCCAACGATCGTCGTCTGCATCGATGAAACTGGCAGTCTCTATGAACCACATGAGGAAGGTCTGCAGGCGCTCGTGGTACTCTTGGAATCCCGGACAGGCAATATCAGCCTGGGGCGAATACGGCAAAAACAAATGTCTGATATGGTTCAGAGTTAAATCTCGTCCCTGCCATTAAAACGTAAGAGTAACAACAAGTATAAAAAGTTAAAAACAGCAGCGTTTCCCATACCTAGGCTCTACTTGGGCGGCCTGCCCAGGTAGATTAAGACCCACCAGGTAGATAAAATCCAATTTATCATTTCATAATGCACACAGACCAGCGGACCTTCAATTCAATTACTGTCAAATTAGTTTATTTATCTCGACTACTCGCACACTGAACAGAAATTCTAGAGCATGAGTTTTACCCTGAACATTTTGACAGTGCACCAGTTGCTGTCTATCAGTCTGCCGTAGCATGCTGGTCGGCTTAGCCCGGTTAGCGTTGCTGCCTCCGAATGGCAAACAAAAATGAGAGACCAGAGCTAGAGGATCCTCCCGTGACATTTAGCTCCACTGTATAGGAGCAAGACGGTTAGTTACAGTGAAAATGGATAACGTTTAGTGTCAAACTGTATGCCGACATTGTTCAAGTGAAGTCGGGTGTGTCTGTGGAAACACTGCAAAAATGACATTTACGACGGCATCACCTGAATGTCGACTAGCGGAATAAAACAAAACCAGACTGAAAGGCAACCTCTCACTGCAGATTCGGACCGTGCCACTGCAATAACTAAGGCTACAGGAGTGTTTATCGCTGTGGATTTGTGACCATACTCAGTCTTAGAGATTACAGAATTTAAGCATATGGTCAAAGTGTTTGAGCCCCGCTACAATGTACCTTTACATGTGCTTTTCAGTCAGTCTGCTGTGCATGCCGTGTATAAACAAGCACAAGCTGCAGTTCAGGAATTATCAACAGGTCAGAGTGTTACGATGGAGCATTACTGACATTTGTGTTATTTATTTTTTCTAATTGACAAGATGCCAGTATTTGAGTGCATTAACTGATACAGTAAGAATTATGGCCCATGAGCCTCTGTTGAATGTTTACATTTTTCAAAATAAATGACAAAAATGTTAATTTGTGCATTCTTTTGTTTTCCCTGCTGTACCGAAAACATACCGAACCGTGACCCTAAAACCGAGGTACATACTGAACCGTGAATTTTGTGTACCGTTAAACCCCTAGTATTATTGGATGCCTAATGAAGAATGCCTTGTCGTATTTAATGTGTTAACCTTACACATCTTATTTTAACTTACGAGGGTAGTTGGACTGGCTAGATAGTTACACCGAACTGAACAAGTGATGTATTAATAAGTTAGCTAGCTAGCTAACACAACAGCTAACTAACGTTAGGTCTGAGTTATTCACAAACCTTTGGTTGACTAGTTTATTACTGAACCCGCCCGCCATACGCCGCACCACCCACCACCACAAGTAAATTCTCAACCTGTGGGAAACACTGCACTGATATTAAAATCTAAAAGGCTTTGGTGAGGCAGTAAGTGATGATTGTACCTTGTGAATCTGGTATGTGAGTTCTCCTGCCTCCTCGCTGTGGACTGTGTACGAGTGAAGCAGGGTACCGAAGGGCTTGAAATTGGCCTCCTTCTCCAGCAGTGAGATGAAGTCATCAGTGTTGCAGGTGAACCCAGCAGGAATGATTTCACGGATCTTCCCTTCGATATCATCAGGCTGGATAAAACAGTGTGTATGAATTTAGTGATGCAACAAACAGATTTATCAGGATGTTAAAGGACAATCTAGCATAAGTAAAATTCAAGCACTTTTCAAGCACTTTCAAGGTACCTAAAACAAAAATCTCCAGGCTCTCGAAGCCCTTAATTGTTACTATAAATGAGACAACAAATATGATGACGGGATTGTTTCGCTTTAAATATTAAAAGAGTTTTGGTTGACATGAGTGATTGTGTTGATGAAACACCAGATTATGTTGAAAAATGAAGCATTTTTCAAGGAGTATATTCGAATTCAAGCAGATTCGTAACCTTGAAAACATAATGGTTAAAATTAAGCATTCCCCAAACTTTCAAGACTTTGTACAAACCCTGCTAATAACTTTTTTTGTACACAGATTGTATGTGCATATAATTTTTTTTCTTAAATTAGGCAAGACTGTAAGCTAGCGAAAAAGCGCAAATAAATCCTATAAAATAGAACTGGAAGCATACATGTTTTGTGCCAATGAAAAGAAAACCATTAGGCAATTAAAACTGTCAGCTGAGCAGAGACCACAGCAGCACCCTCCCCCCTCTCCGGTGAAAAGACCACTTAAATCAGTACATTTACTACTTATGTTAAACCATGAATATGTGATGAAGTTGCCACAATAAACGCATTTCTGCTTCTCACTGGGAAATAAAATCTTATGAATTGATCTCAACTTAACAAACCTTTGGGCATCCATAATAGAGGCCTCTCCTCTAATCCTGCCAAGTGAACCCAATCAAATGAATTTGCCCCTGCGTTTTCAAAGAGCCTCGGAGACAAAGAGGCCCTACCCTTGGACTTTTTACTCAGTGCAACCTGTGGTTAGTTCAGCTGTAATGTTTGCATTGTATCCATTTCCACAAGGATTGACATGAGAACACTTTGCTAAGCAGCCCTTTCACACCATTTACATGTGTGATGGGCATTATTTCAGCAAAGAGACTCTTGCTGCTCAGCATTGAAAACTGGGAAATGAAGAAGGTCTGAGCAAAATGCACTACAAAAGGCTAATACAACATACTGCTAATTCCCCCCCCTTTCAGACATCAGCTAATATCTAACTGGAAGTAATGCACCTGCAGCTGAATGCCTCTTAACCATTGTAATTGTTCAGCCACATTTCTAAGGAAGGACCACACTTAAAAAGGCCATGGACAAACAAGTCCCTTTGTCCCGGGCACTCTCCTACATACTAGACACTAAATTGCACAGCCTTCCAGAGTAGATACCTTAGTTTGGCATGAATATAACTTAACAATGTTCCTTTAGAACATTTTGTTAATGTCTTTGATTTCTAACAATAAGCACAAAGGGAGTACAAACTATCTAATTTGTTGTGTTGGTATTATTTCATCTCTTTAATCTACTCCAAAGACCACACTACATTCAAAATCTGCAGTCATTTTTTTCTGTTTATAATTATTAGCAAAGTATTTACTTACACTTTTAAAGTTAAAGCATATTTACACATCCACATTGATTATAAATGTAGTAGAAATAATTACATATAACTACTACAAGCATTCAGCAGCCAGCCCATGTGCACAAAAGGTCTGGCACTAAAATCAGTGTTTTCTGTGAGAGGTCCAGCAGTACGGGTTTTTTTTGGCTGATTTAAAGGGGAGAAGGTGATTTTTGATGAGAGTCTTGTATCAACGTGGCAGCTGCATAAACTCCATCTCTGCCTCCCCTCGTCTCTCACCAGCTGCACCGCACCCCGACCGTCCACATGCACTCAGAGACAAACACTCTTCAGAGGCAGCCTGAACTCTGCTGCTCCCCTCACTCTCTACCTCTACACCAGCTGCACTCAAACCCTTAACAAGGTGAACACTCAGGGGTCAACGCTGAACACCAAGTAGTGGCACACACAGACACTAAGCCAGCCATCACATTTCAGTTTGAATATCGGCTTCAAACTATGTTCCCAAAAAGTCTAATGGCTCTCTTTAGGTTTAAAAACAGTGAACTGGTTGCCATGGCATTTTTTTGGGAGTTACCAGAGATGAAAGTAATGTGGCGCTCATCGCCCCTATTGGAAGGAACCCTCACTGTCGTATGGGGTTATTTACAATTTGAGTGCATCCGCAGAAACACTGAATCCTGGTGAGTTTATAAAGTTACACCACTGCACCCGCTACCACCAGTTGAAGGCCACATTGTCCAGTGGGGGAGCCCCTGCTGTTTCCAGACAGGACAGATGTCCCAGAGCTGAATCATCTGACCTCAATAGGGGCCCTGGCTAATTCTTGTATTCGTTTTGCGCGTTTGCTGCATTGACAGCTTCAGGAAATATTCAAAGCTGCCAGTGGTCTTTTGTGAAGTCTCAGAGAAGGAGCTACCAGGACAAGCATTTCGATTTACTGTCCGTTTTTTTGTCCAAATACTGGCTGTTGATATGTAAATTCTTAGGTCTGGCAATTAAAAAAGGCAGAAAGTGTTACATACTAACTAGTGCTACTCTCAGAAGAGCATTAAAACTAACGGTCACGTCTTTAGCAGAGTAATAAAATTAATGAATCCATTAAAAAGGGTTGTCTCGCATTAAAAAAACTGAATATAAACCTATAGCAGATCAGTTTACAGGCATTCAACTCCAACGATTTTGACTGTCGATGACTTGAGCAACAATTCACTCCTGGAAATATATGTGCAAGATTTCCAACCGTGTCACATTACTCCTCCTGCTGATTCAATCACACAAACCTCTAAAAATCAATGCCTCATGTTAGACCCCACGTACAAAACCTTTTAAAACCCTTCTTCTCCGACAGGGAGGAGGAGGATTAGTGTAGTGACACAGGGGGCCATGGTGGGCTGAGATTTAGTCTAACAAAACAGGAATAATGTCACCACCCAGAGAGGCTCTGAGTTACTTCAGTAAGTGAAGAAACAACATTTTGGTACCAAAAACTGCCCACAAAAAGAGTATATTAGGTCTTCTGTCATACAATTATGGAGGGAAAAACTCTGTAAAGCTGCATGGCATTTGTCTGCCAATGTTAGTTTGATTTATTAAACTTCTAATTATTAAGGACGTCTATTTCTGTACTTTGATGTGCTGTTTTTTTCAGTACATTTTGACAAATTAAACCCTGTTCCATTTCCGCTTTTGCCGTCACCTGCTGTTCGTTTTCCAAAAACACAAATTATGTGTGACACTGGGTATCAAAACTAACATTTTCACAATTTCACTCAAATTCATCAAATGTCTTTTTCTTCAAATTACTGATATGCTACAATGCTTTTGAACTCTAGGACTTTTTTAATTTTTTACAACACTGAATCATAGTGGCCATCAGAAAAAGACTGTATGATGGAAAAGTAAAAACAAATCTTTATATTAATATTCTAATATTTTGTCTGTTGTTATTGATATAAATGGGTTGAACCAAATATTACAAATGGCTCCAATTCTAATGCAATACAATTCAACAGCACCACATAAACAAACTTGAACCAACACCTCTTAAACAGTTTCAACAAAAACTGAGCATTATAACCTTCATGTAGGAGGGTTGTTCTATTAGACTGCATTAGTTTTAACTAAGTGTACCTAATAAACTGGCAACTCAGTGAAAATATTCTCCCAACTTGCAGTTCTCCTGCAGACTGACTTTTCTGTAATTCACTGCTTCCATTTTGCCATTTGGCTTCATAAACCTTCCAAACCTTGTTGCAGAGGAGCATCCCCACTGCATGAGGCTGCCACCACCAGGCTTCATGCTGAGGTTGGTGTGTTTCTGCTGATGTGCAGTGTTTGGTTTATACCAAATATAGCATTTAGTATGCTGGCCAAAAAGCCCAATTTTGGTCTCAGACCATAGAACCATCTTCTACTTTTAAGCACTCAGTCAACAACTGTCTAATGCAGTGTCTCTCAGTCATAGCACCCTAATGCTCCTTCAGAGAGTCCACAGACCTTTGGGTGGCCAACCTCAAACAGACGGCCATCATACTCAAGTCAGATTACAGCTGTGCCGTATTTTTTCTTTAATTATGTACCTCTCTGTACTCTGAAACTTGTCTTGCAACCTTCCCCTGATTGTTACTTAACCTCATCACAGATTTGTTTCCTGTGGTGTGTGTAATGTCGGCAATGCTGGAGCGCATTTGGACATGCTTGTAGCAAACAAGTGCCTTTTTACATCCAGCAGACACAGAGCAACATTAACATCCCATTGGATTTCTGTTATTAGCCACCTGATAAATGGAAGTCCAATATTCTCCCAGTTATAGTTATAGTGCCCAACCAACTCCATAGCAAAATATTTTGGTCTTTAGCTGCTACATGCTTAACTCTGGTCATCAGCCATCTACTGCGGCTTTAACTAAAAATCATTTGGTTTCCAGTTTGTGACAAACACACCACTAATTGCAGAATCCACCCTAAGACTAGACAATTCTTGTTTTCCATAACAACCCCTCTTTAAAGCATAGAGCAGCTTTGGATAAAAGCATTATATTCTCAGTAGGATGCAAGGTGTATCAAACCATGATTCTTGTGCATGTTTAAGGCATATTTTGTTTAAACTGGTAGACAATCACCACATGGTTACCCATCGTCATTACAATATTACAAGAAAGTGTCACAAGTATATTATGAAAATAAAGACATGCATGTCCTACCTCCACACAGTCAAACATCTCTGTGACTTTTGAGGAATATTTCACTTTGAAGAGGTTGCTGAGGTTTCCAGCAGTGTAGAAGAGCTGTATCTGAAGACCTTTGTATCCAAAAGCGACCTCACTGCAGACAAAGTGATTGGAATCATTTAAAATCCTAGCACAGTTACATATTTTTTAACTGCAAACAGAAAACAATAAATTAGCCGCTTTTATGTAGTGTGCAGTCTAGGATAAATTCATATCAGGGGACAATAACACACATTTGATTATTCTTATTTAATGAAATGTATTAAATATACACCTGGAGTGAAAGATAGCATGCTTGCTGTAGGTCTGGCCACTTATTTCACTGTGTTGCATTGTTTCTTTCATCACTACATCACTGGCAGTTTATGGCAAAATAGATTTCATCATTATGCAACTGTGTGATTGAGCTTTACTAGCAATTACGCTTGCTGAAATAATTAATGCCCCAATTACTGAGTTCCCTTTGAGCTGATTGCAGCAAGTGCAAAAATAACCAATCCTAGTTTTGACTAATTTGGAAATGCAATTTGGAGCATAACGACATGCTACTGTAAGCCTACACACAGACACAGGTGTCACTGCCAATAATGTAGTCTTGCTCAGGTTCAATAGCAATGCCTCTTTGTGCATCACATTGGGGTAATAATGTGACTCTACAGTTTTTTGTGGGGCTAAAATAACATGCAAGACAGAACTTTGTTCATTTTCACATGTTTTAACCTTTGCATATCTGACACTGTTAACTTCCCTGCATTGCTATTGGCAGGTATTCAATATTAAAGGACTTACAACTGGACTGAGAAAATACAACATCTGAATAAACCACAAGATGCCTGACACATATGTTACACATGAGAGAAAACAGAAAATCTGTAGTGTTGGCAGTCTTGCTCTGAGGATTACAAATATAGTGGCACCGTTTTCTGTAAATACTCAATGGGATCAGCAGGTTACAGGGAAAGGCAGGTGCTTAAAAGGTCAGAGAAACTGGTTTGCAGCCATAAGGTTACTGAATCAAATACCCTGGCTTCACCAAGCCAGCCCACATTTAGTCTGGCAAGGCTCAATAGGCATTCATGTGAGATGGGCATCATTTTAAGTCGCCGGTAGAAAAGACTGACAAAAAGACGAGAAAAAAAAGCACTTCAGCTATTCCTTTACATGCGCACGATGCAGGAACAGTGAAATTGGCTTTTTACGATTACTAATGTATGGAATATGTATTCGCTTTCTTTCCGGGAGTGAAATGAAAAGATTAATATCAATCTCATGTCTCAGCGTTAAATACAGAGGTGAAGTAATGGACGGGGTTAGCCGAGCTACACATAAAGAATAAAATCAGGAGGAATCAGCTAGCCCGACTCTGTTACACCTACCAACACCCCCAAAGCCATTATGTCGTTCATACATTCTGTTTGTGTGCGGATTAAACCAATGAGATATATAATTTTTATAAGTCAGCCTTTGAGGTGTTGGCAGGTGTATTTTATGACTTTGAACAGCGCCGGGCTAGCCGTTTGCCCCCGCTTCCAGTCTTTATGCTAAGCTAGGCTAACCACATCCTAACTCCAGCTCTTCTCATCTCACTCTCAGAAGGAAAGCAATTTAGCTTATTTCCCAAAATGTTGAACTATTCCTTTAAGTGTCTTTTTAACATTGGCATAGACGATATGATGTCCTGATAATATATGACCAGTTAAGGATTCTGGGCCGATTGGTTGACTGGACCTGTGTTAGATGTCTTATTGTTGTAGCTAGTCTCCATTTAGTGATGAGGCTTTTAGACAATGTATTATGATATGAGAATATTGGGTAAGTAAGAGATTCATTGTATTGACAATTCAATACATTTGTTTTATTGTCTTTTGTCACGCTACAAACATCAAGCAGGCATTGTTCTAATGTAGTCTGTTATGTTAATATTCTGAAGTACTTCCAACAAATCTAAATTTGCATGTTACAGGCAATATGGGAGGTTTGTGACCAAAACATTTTGTTCACAACATTATGTAACTAGTTACTGTGGAGCCCCGATCAGGGCCCGACCATGAATCTGCAAAAATAGACCTTTATTGTTTTCCACTATTTTACATCGTTCAGCTTTAATTCCATACTGCCAAAGAACATTACAGGAACGCATATAGTAACTGCAGTTTCCTGCACATGCTAAACTAAGCTGCAGTGCGGATAATCTTCTAGGTATCTCAGTACCTACAATTATACACCTTTCAGGTAAATGGGAAAGCACAATACTTATATTGAACTGATAACTACCTACGCTTGCACCGACTCATTGAAGAACAACAGCAGGAAGCTGCTTGTACCTTATCTGCTACTCGTACTTTCAGGCAGCAAATAAGGGAAGAAGTACTAGTCGTCATGTTTTGCATGGACATAAACCAGCAACTATCATATGTTTTTGGGCCTTCGCTAACACCAAGTTCATTTGAATGTGACTGTTTATTGATTTACAATGTGATGATGTGAAACAACAGCATGACAAATTCAAAATAAATATTCTGGAGCCCTTACTGTTATCTTGTAAACTTTTCAATTTTAAAAATTCTACCTTGAGGCCTGATATTTTACTGTAGCAGGCGTGACACATATTAACCACAAGTGTTCTGTTGTACTAAGCAAAGTCAGCGCTGTGTTGTTTCTGCATCAAGTAGGGAAAAATTTGTAATCATGACAAAGAAAATACTCACTCGTCTCCAAAAAGTTGGTGGCTGTATTCGGGGTGGAATGTAGTGCCATCATCCTCAACATCCTCTGGAAAGCGAACTGAGAGGTAAAGAAGACCGGGTTCAAACAATTTAAGTGAGAAGTTAGAAGCTAATGCCACAAAACATTATCACTGCACACATACCCATTATCATATTCATTTACAAGACATAAAACAAAGAAAAAATAAATAAACATACCCAGTTTCAAGCTTATAGCTTCATTGGTGTCACACTTGTATTCGGCCAGTTTCTTCTCCATGGTATTTACTCCTGAGGAAACACACAAACCACAAACCATGCTGAAATATATATATATATTTTTTAACATTAGTTGTTTCTAAAGACACATTTTCTACTTCTCAATTTCATCTTGAGAGTTTAAGCGATCCGCTTGTTGCTGCACAATAACAGTTGTGCAGGTTTCTTGCAAAGTAAGGTTATTCAACAAGAAGAAAGAGAAAACACAAGCAGCCCATGCTGATCAAGCACAGTACTTGTGGACTCTATAACCCCAACTTGTAGTTACATCAGCCTCACCTGTGCACTTCATGGTGTAACACAAAGTCCTGAGGTCATAAATGGCGTGATTTTTGATGAGGTGCACGTTAGCTCTGCTGGTACCTCTTGAGCCTCCACAACATGATGCAAAAGTATAGATCCTGTGTTCTGGCAACGTTAGGTACACTACCGAGGATGAACTACCAGTGCCAACCTTTGAAATTAGGTATGTCATTCTCTCAGGCGAAGATATCCACCGAGATGGAGTACCAAATGTGCTCAAAATGCAAGTTAAAACCAGTTCCGTCAGCTGAGCTAACACCAGTTGTTAGCACAGTACGTTACGTTACATTACGTTTTGTTATATGGGGGGAAAAGGCATAAACGCGTGCCTCACATTCAACTTGACGTCCAAGCGTTACATAAACACACAAACATAACAGGACGCTGTGACAGCCTGATAGCATGCTGCTAACGTTAGCAGGCAGGCCTTTGGAATGTACCGTTAGCTCAGCTTGCTATGTTTTGAACGGCTCACGAGCCAACGTACAAGTCCAGCGGGCCTGAAGCAGGGCCGGCGCCCATTCTTCGATGAGTATTTATCGAAACGAAGACGGCGGGGAATTAAATCGTGAAGGCGTTTAGCCACTTACCCGCCATTTCTGCACACCGTGTTGTGTGTGTGTGTGTGTGTGTGTGTTGTCCCAAAAGACCCGCGGAATCAGGGCGACTTCCGGGTCCGTGTGGAAACAGGATGCAGTTTGTTTTTTTTAACGGCTCCTGTAGATTTCAATAAAACGGCTGCTGAAGTTGTCACTTTACCACATTTTAACTCCATAATGTGAGTAAAAACGCCACGTTTGAACAAATAATTACTGAATACGCAGACGGGTTATTTCAAGGCCAAAAAACAAAACAAACAAACACCGTGTTTACAAGCTGAAATTAGTTATATTAAGGCTACAACTAGCGATTATTTTCGTTATGGATGGATGTCCCGATATATCAGCCAATATTTGTTCATATTCACATGTCGGCAGATAGGGCAAGTAACAAGAAACTGCAGTACAGACATGCCAAAATCTATGTTTGAGGTCATTTAGAAACAGTGTTGTCATTACATACACCAGAGAGGACTGACAAGTGTATATTTTAACTGTGAAGTGTTGTGCTTAGCACGTACCTCGGTCACAATTCACACATTTAGGGGACCCCTATCAAATCATTTGTTTATGTTTATGTAATAATAATAAAAAAAAGACTATCAGAGGTCATCAGATTTTTTAAACCTCAAATATTGTTATCAGCAGGCCATAATGTCCTGTATCAGTCGGGCTATAATGTCTGCTGTCTTGTTTTGTCCCAAAATATGGAATTTAAAATGATATAAACAGAGAAGCAGCATAGTCGACCAATCAGTAGTCGTTTCAGCATTAGTTGGCCTCGTTTTCTGAAATACACACTGAAATATCAACATTTTATAATAGATTAAACAGGCTTTACAATATCTCGGGATTCTCTATTTGATTTGCTAACATGATTCTGACGAAGAAACAATTATACTGAAAAAGAGAAATATTTGTGTTTCTCATCTTCAAGTTATACACATGGGCCTACATCAAACAGACACCAGCTGTATAGATCACTTAACACCAACACATCCAATTATGGCCCCCTTGGTGCACTCTAAAAACTTATATATATATATATATGGTAATTACAAATGCTAAGAAGTTGTGTAACATATCCTTACAAATGTTGGTCTAACTTAATTTAGTGTCATTACTCAGACACATTATATCATTGTTAGTAAGCCTACAACTCAAAGCTAATTATGTAAGAGACCAAAATACTTAGCTAATATGTTTTAAATAACATATAAATAATGCCAGATGTATTCTTTAAAAAAATCAATATAACCATGACATATTTATATTGAAAATATCTGCCAAATGTTTACTGCCAGCGTTCTTTCTGGCAACTATCGCATCATTAAAAGATTTTATGGTTAAAAACAGAATATCAGCTGATATATCATTATATGATTTTAAGAATTCTCAAATATCGGCATCAGACTCAAAATCCATTAGTAGTTGGGCTATACTATGTTTAGGCCTAACACTTACTCTATAGGGGCATATTGTGGTCATGAAAAGTCATCAATGAAAAAAGTATAGTTAAGATACAGTTAAGTTTGGCACCTAAAATACAGAATTATACATTTGAATGCCATTTTGTCATTTTACTGCATTGTGTTTTCTTGATGCAGCAGAGTACAACACCTGTAGTGAAAATCAGTTTTTGCTGAGTCAGGGCAGATGTTTAACTGAAATGCTTATTTTAAAATGTTCCTTCGTCACAAATCAAGTGACATGAAAATATTATAAGTGGAACTCATACCACACCACATGAGCATCTGATTATTGTTATACAAATGTGGAATAAACACTACGTTTTGGATAAATTCATAAAGTGGTTAGGTTAGACTACAGCGATATCTCAATAAAATAAACAGAAATTGACTCTCCGGGGAAAAGTGCAATTCTCAACATCTCTTTTTGAGTCCGGGTAATGCTGGGCTATCATCCCAGCCTCAGCTATTCTGTCCTCCAGGTGCACCAATGAATGACCTACCCAGTCATGTTTAAGCCACTGTAATTTTACCTCTACTACACTGTCAGCACTAGATTATCCCCTTCCTGAACAATACCATACCTTTTACAGTCCTTAGGCAACAAATTGTGTCTGCATGGAGGCAATACATGCTGCTTGATCCCTGAACTTCAAACTACAGTCGTTTAGACTTTTTTTTTCTGCAAATGCAGGGAATGAAAAGATCCCACAATAGAGGAAGGAAATACAATGGCGTTTTGGTACAGTCAGTATTCTGGTAGACATATTCTACAACTTTCAGGAGTATTTGTCTGAATTGGCTCGATCAGTGGCATGGGTGTGTTACATGCAGGTAAGCAGCAGTAGCTCAGGTGGTAGAGTGGTTTGGCCATTAATCATATGGTTGGTGGTTTGATCCCAGAGACACTGTACCCCACATTGCTCTTCTAGTGTGTAGGGGAAAATTGTAAGTTGTTTTGGACAAAAAAGCCTTTACCTCTTGGACTTGAAAACTTGAGCTGAGTCCTCTGATGTCCTGAGTAACAGCCAGAACTTGTAAGCCGAAGTGGAAAGTAACAAACTACATTCACTCAACTGAGGTAAACACATGGTGTACATTTAGTACTTTACATTGCAAGACTGTATACTTTTACGGCATTTTATCTCATACAAAAATATGGTACATTATACATAACAATAAAGCCTCGCATTTAAAAAGCTGGAACCATGAAATGTTTAGCAATAGTGGAGTAAAAAGTACAATATTTCCTTTTGAGTGGTGGTGGAGTACAAGCATAAAGTGGCATGAAAAGACAAGACTCAAGTAAAGTACAAGTACCTCAAGTTTGTACTTATGTAGGCTACAGTACTTGAGTAAATGCACTGGATAATTAAAATATTAGTTGCAGCCCTGTTACACCATTCGTTCTCGGTAAATATTCGTATATTTCTTAAAGTGAAACCCATTTTCTTTACCATTACATCAAGTAGAGTCAGGTTTAGTCCAGTGCACTGTACATCGTGCTGTCCTGTTTATTGTCTGCAGGCACAGAGAGTGAGCCGTGTCCTCCTCTGATCCGAGCAGACAGGAAGCGCCGCAACACTGCTGCTGCTGCTGACCAGCTCTCCTCGCCGGACACACCTACCTGCAGACTTCACAGGACGACACTTGGCTAAATATATTTCGTTGCCTCGGACCTCGGCCGTCCTGTCATGCCCGCTGACATCCCGATGCCCAGCGCGTGCGCTAGTCCACTGCGGCTGACGTCACACCCAGCATGGCGGTCAAGGTGACTCCGTCGATATTTCTTATCAGATATTAATTTTAAAGGCAGTAAAGCGGCCGTGAACATGCCGCTGTCGGATACGGAGGACAGCATGTCTGTGCGGACGCGTGGGTTTAAAGCTCTTGTCTTATGTGCAGCGGAGTCCCCCATTCTTGTGTTTCTGCATCTTTACATAGGCGCATCTCTGCCGGCCTCGCAGAGACAACTGTAATTTCTTTCCTCTGTTGCATTTGTGTATTAGCGAGTCTTGTCTTGAAGCGGTTTTTATTTTGTAGTCTGAACGGTTAACTTCACAAGCAGGGAGCTGTTGAAGTTGTTGTTACAGTCGTCTGTGATCGATCCTAAAAATCAAAGCTAAACAGTGACAGCCTGAACTTCAGTTTAACAGATTTGAACATATGACACAGCAGCCTGCTGAAGCCTTATTTGTAGGCAGCATGTTGATTCACTGACTTTTTCTTTTATAGCAAACTCCAACTTGTGTGTTATAGGTGCAAGCAACAAAAAGAGCCGACCCCCATGACTTGAAGGCTATTTTTCTGAAGGTAAGACTCACAGAAACCAGAACATTTGGAGCTATTATCCTGTATACATGGCAACACACTAATACATACAGAAACTGTGTGTTACAAGTCTACTAACATGGTGCAGTCTGTGAGTAGTTTCTGTGTGGTGTCCATTGAGATGCATAGTTCAATAAAGGTCACACAAGTGCTTCGACTAATTTTGGATCGGCTTCAACAGAGAATCTCCCCTGGCTTTTGCTTCATGTGTGTTGTGATCTTCAGCATGTCATTGTCATGTCATTTCTCATCACGCTCTGTCCGCTGCCTTTCAAAGAAACAAATCCCTGGCATTAGTATGCAGGTTTGTTTACCCCCACAGGTCTTGGCTGGAGTATAAACTTGTTTCTGAGAGTAGGCAGTCTGTTGGAGGTACAAGTCGCATTGTGGTCCCTCCACATCTCTTGACTCCGCCATAAGAGGGCTGTGTAATTTGTAATGCATATTCAGGTGGAAGAGTTAATTACTGGAAGCTCATTCTGACTGCCTGTATAATTTGATTAAGAACTACTTGAGGCCTACTGTGACGGTGAATGGATACACAATCATGTGATGGAGTAATGTGGCAATAAATGGCTTGGAATTAATATTTTCACTTAAAACATTAATTCAGCAGAGTGCATTGAATTGTAGCCCTGAAAACACTTGGCGTGAAGGTCTCCTCCCACACTCCTTCTCTGTTTATCTCACACTCTCTCTATCTGGGCTTGGCTCAGATCCATGAGCGTGGCCTTTCTGTTGCCAGTTCATGTTGCGCTTGTGTTTCCAGAGCTATCTCTGTTCCAGCTTTGAAACCCAACCCAGGCTCTAAAAATGACCTTACGTCTTAAAGCCTGACTGAGATCTCAGGTTGAGCACAGCACTGCATTGGCTGTGCATGTTTGGCTTCAGTCAAGTGAAACACAGTCGCAACACAAAGCTTGCAAGGTTATTGATTAAAGTGTTGTCACTGTGTGCTCTGCATTTTATCAATTCAAATTCGGTTTGGGCGTTATGACGATATATACAGTGAGACGAGGTACCTTTAAGATGGCAGCTACAGTCTCAGGTTGTTTCAGGCCTATTCAAATCAACGAGCAGGACTGATTTACGGTAATATTAGATTTATAGGATTTTTGGCATTAATGTGATAAAGTATCTTGATTTTTTAGGCATTTAAAACACTAGATTAGCCAAAAATAAACATTCTCATCTGCTTACTGTATCCACAAATGGTTACTCAATTGAATTTCCAGAAAATGTAGAATACCACAACACATATCAATTTTGCAATATAAAATGACATATGGCTCATAGATGAGCCATAACGCTCCGTAACGCTCACCCTGATTTTTGGTAGTGGTGGCCGACAGGATACATTTGGGTGGAGAAAGTGAAAGAGCAACACCCTCCATTAAGGCCCTGAACCCCAAAGTGCTCCAGTGGAGCGGCTCAGTGGCCAGCAGCAGATCGTACTGGGCAGCTTCCAGGTGTGACTGTGTTTGACTGTGTGACTGTGTGTGTGTGTGAACAGGGTGTTCCTGAAAAAGAGAGCCTTGCTCTGAGCAGCACTTCCCTGAATAAATAAAGATTAAAACACAGATATCACCAAAACACTAATCATGAACATAGTTATTACATGTAATACATCGCAGGACATTTATTTATTAAAGTGTACAGCACACAGCATGCACCATATATTGTATGTTATGTTGTGTATCTGACATCTTTCTTTTTAAATGTTGTATGTTGTAAACTGTGTATCTCTTTCATGTGTTGATGAGATGGATGTGTTTGTATCTAGTGGATGGAGACATGTATCTCTGCCCCTACACCAAGTCAAAGGATGTAAATGATGTGAAAGAGACTGATACTTTTTGTCACAACGGGAAGCAGCAAAGCATTGTTATTTATCACCTGTTGCTTGTTTTTTCCCCCTGTCTCATTGCATTCAGTTCTCCACATCATTTTCTTTCTATGCACACAATGGAAATTCTACCCCACCGATTAATAATCTAAATCCGCATGTGTTATGAGACATTTAACATCCACGTTGTTTACAGCTCTGTCTGTGTCACCTCTGCAGTATGCCAGTGCGGTGGAGGATGGAGAGCGTTACATGACTCCCAGGGACTTTGTGCAGAGTTACCTGGGTCTGCATGCACAGCCCCAGTATAATCCCAAAACTGTGGAGCTGATCGCTGGAGTGGCTGACACTACTAAAGATGGGTGAGTGGACAGATGAATGGTTTTTCCTGTTTATGTCTGTATTTCCTCAACAAATGTTTTGTAGACCTCGTTTTGAATTTTGGGGCGCAAGTTTCCCCACACTGTCAGCTCTAATACATGTTTTTGGTCTGAAATAGCCTCTTGGTATTTCTTTGTGCATTACATCTTCTTTGATTTTGCCATTGTCTTTAAACTTCTCCAGCAGTGGCAATAGTTTTGTAGTTGGAGGCAGATGCTGCTCTTTGAATGTATATAAAAGTATATCTTACATGTCATAGTTTGCTGTCCTGAGAGCAATGTAAGAACCAAGTGAAACTGGATTTTGCAGATTATATGCTGTCAGCACAATACTACACTACAGGAATGAGCATTATTACGCAAAACAACATGCGTGTCAGTCTTAACTGAGTGCACAACAACGTGTTGTTAGCTGTTATGTGAGGATTAAGTTGTGTTACTTACATTGTCATTACACAAATTCTTGCACATTTATTATACCTATAAACTGGTGTCTTGGCCAAAATGTAAAATCAAATTTTTGCCACCCTTGACTTCCATCCATTTAGAACCAAATAAATTTAGCTTTTATGGGAATTTACGACAAAGCAAACCAAGTTTTCCTGTTTCACCAGGTTCTTAAGGTACTTTCAAGTCAACAAACCATCTGGATATCACATGATCAAGCAGCAATTAACCTTTAAAGCCACTTTGTCACCCACTTCCTATAATCTGTGAATAATCATTTTTCTCTCCAGTGCTCCACCTGTTGCGCTCTGTTCATTAAATATTCTTCAGTTTCACTGAAACAGTGCGCCACCAACATGTGTAGTTTCTGCCAAAAGAGACTGTTAATGATTAATCTCAATGTTTGCAGAGTCAATAGGTATCTTTATCAGTCAATTTTACACCTACAGCTTATCAGTTTAAAATCCAGTGATAAGATAAGCCAAAATCCACCTTTAATTAGACCGTAGAGCCACAGTTAGACCTCCACTGTATCTCATTACCAGCTGAAGAATGAAACAAAATGTCACCTCCAGGTCCTTAGATGTTCAAATTCCCATTTTTTCTGAGCACATTAAGGACTTCTCATCCATGTTGGCTTAAAAGTTGAGCTTCAGTTGAAGTTCATTCTAATTTATTCATGTATATAGTTTATAAAATAAATAATAGAATATAATAGAATGAAGCTCAACTTTTCAGAGAACATGGACAAGAAGTCCTTTAAGTGCTCAGAAAAACTGGAAATTTGAACATCTACAATTTCCGTGACAACTGGGCAAAGTCCATTTGCTGATGAAGATCATGTGGTATGATTGAAAGCTCCAGAGCAGTGACTAAATGAACCCTGTTGTTGGTGAAATTGTTTTGTCAAATGCTGTTTCCAAGGTCTAGAATGAACTTTGAAGCTTTGCTGAAAAATAGGTTCAGTATCACATTGCTGCATTTTCTTGCTGTCTTTCAGTCAGTCAGTATTCTTATCTGCGTTTAATGGGATTTATTTCAGGATAGATTGTGATGTAGTTGCAGCTTTTGCAATTTTGTCAAAAGATACATATGTTGTTTGTTCAGAAAGTACTCTTTCTTTCTTGTCCAAACAGACTAATCTCTTTCCAGGAGTTTCTGGCCTTTGAATCAGTTCTATGTGCCCCGGATGCCCTGTTCATAGTTGCCTTTCAGTTGTTTGACAAGACTGGCACAGGGAACATCTCATTTGGTATGTACATGGTGGTTAATGTCAGCACGCTGGTGTGGGGGTATACTTTACAGGAGACTCAGCATCATGTTATGTACATACAGTGTAGTTTAAACACAATACTAATATTAGAATAACTCTATTAGACTGAAGATGTTGACTTCGTGTAGGTAATTAAATGTATTTAATTTAACTTTTTTTGTTGTAGTTTTAATGGATAAGTAATAGAAATCAATGATGATGAAAAGTGCCAAAAACTACTGCAAGAAGTGCATTTGAGTGTAACATTGAACGTTTCGTGGGTCGCAAGTGCTACTCTTACTAAAAGCATGTGTAGTTACTAAATGCAGCAGTAGCCATGTCTTCTTTATGTATTACATATGCTAGCAGCTTGTATTCTTAAAGTCTCATCTCAGGGCAGGGCAGGACAGCAAGCGAGCTGTGTGGAACATCACATAATAACCAGCTCCGTCTGACAAGAAGAGAAATGAATCCAGCATGTGATAAACCAAGAGATGCAGAGTCTTACAAAGGAGCTGCTGCTATGCTCTGTCTGTGCAATGGGCCTCTATAAAGGCAACTGAAATTGAGAGCAGTACTTATACAGAACATTTCCTGGATGGTCTCCCATCAAAATGTAAAAGGAGTGGGACTATTCAGCTTCGCAGTCCAAATGGACTCTTTCCTCTGCTTTACCGAGGTTCTCCACAAATGGCATGAGGACGTGAGATGGATGTTGCAATTGCATCTTGCATGTTCCTCCCTCTGTCTCTTGTTATTGCTCACTCATGTCTCACTCTTCCAGAGAATGTACGCGACATCTTCAGCCAGACCACAGTTCATCACCACATTCCCTTCAACTGGGACTGTGAGTTCATCAGGCTACACTTCGGCCATGAAAGAAACAAGAACCTCAGCTACACAGAATTCACCCAGTTTCTGCAGGTATATATTTTATCTATACCTTCATCGGTTTCATTTTAGAACCGATGAGCTGCACAATAAACTCACGCCAAGTGTCACAGACAAGCAGTTTAATATTTACAGTAAAAGGGGATAGTTTTACAGTTCTTGCCGAGAGTTAGACGAGAAGATTGATAGCACTCTCAGTATAAGAGTGGTATATCGATCTTCTCATCTAACCCTTGGCAAGAAAGCGAATAATAGTATTTACCAAAATGCTGGACCATTGCTTTAATGCAGCGCTCTACAACTTGTATTAGAAACAAACCTGGAACTGAAACCAGAACTGAAATGAAAACACCCCCCCAATGGAGACGGGACATTATGAACCCACTGGCTGTAGCTATTCCTCTTCTCCTTCCTTCTTACTTGTTTTATGGCGGTTGGCAAACAACAAAGTGGCGTGTTACTGCCACCCAATGGTATGGAGTGTTTCTTCCCCTTTCCGTCTCACCTGACCAAGTGAGATAAAGTAGACCATAGTGGCCAAACCACTTACTGAATGAAGGTGAGGATGGGTGCGTTTATTTGCTTTTATTGCTAGAAACATTTAATGTGAATGAGAAAGACTGTGCTATTTGTGCCTTTAAATGTAGCATAGTGTTGCTTTAAATGTTTTTCTTGTCATGATAGCACAGTAAATTTGCTGACCCCAGCAGCTCATAAGAGAGCTACAGATAAACAGTTTTGTATGTAATTGCGACATGATATGCTACAAAACATATTGACAGCACACACAATGTATTTGTCTGTTTTTTCCCCCAACATCTTAGAAAGTTTGCATCAGTAAATGTGAAACCATTCATAATGATCACCTACATCCCGCGGTGAGGCATTTTCATCCTGCTGAGGTGACAAATGGAAATGACGTAACGTGAACTACATGCACTATATGATCTATTAAGATAATGGAGTTGTGGTGTGGAGTTGCATCTTTAGTGCTTCATCCCTTCAGCTCTTCTAGTGGTTTGCGGTAGCCCAGTGTGCCATTAAGACACTTAACGTCGTTGTTTTGCTTTATTGGTCGTCGCCTGTATCTCACTGAGACCTTTGTGCTGTTAAATCAGCAGCAGCAGTACGGTCAGGGAGGAACCTGGTTTGGAGTGGAGGGCTGTAGTCTTAGGCAGAATCTGGGTGGTCCAAGAGTTAGACAGGCTGCACTGCAGTGTGGGATCCCTCAGAGCACTTTGTGGTTTATCATACTAGACTAGGGCTTCCCACCGCTACACCAAAGACTCTCGTGTGTGCCGGATTTCATTTACATCTATCATTATTATTGTCTTGTTCTTCTGTCATGTCCAAGCACGTTTCATTTCTTTTAACTGAATATGACTTAAAATGCAAAAAAGTACAGATCTTTGCGTAGATTTGATTGTTTGTTTGTCAAACGGTCTTGGCTCTGCCACCTTGTGGTTGTTGCAGTATTTGGCTGGATTTGAAACTTCAGTGAGTGCAGACAAGGTAGAGCATTTGTTGGCTTGAAAAGTACAATGTTTGTGAGGCGCCAAAGTATCATCAACAATAAAAGTTTTCAACAATATAATCAGCAAACATTGTGAGAACCAGTCTTCAGCAACAATCCACTGATTAGGTTATCAGAATCAGAGTGTAAAGATGATGTAACAGCTGCATATTGCAGTGACGTTGCTCTGTGATCCTCTGGTTATATGCGATGAGCTTTGACAGCAGACATTGACCCGGGGTCAGCCTCCCCCTGCATCCCCATCTGATTGCATGGTTGTCATATTGAATCATCTTCCGGTGGACACACCTGCCAGCCGTCTCACCAGCCGCTCGGCTCGGCTCCGGGATCAGACTTCTCGGGACATGGTTTCCATTAGTCTCCAGAGAGACAGTGGTGATTACTAAAGCCAGTGCTTGACACATCTGATGACTTTCACATCTGTCCAACGCTGGTATTATTATACTTTCATCCTCCAAAGTTCTATTTCTATGTTCCCTTGTGTGTTGCTGCAGGAGCTGCAGTTGGAGCATGCCCGCCAGGCGTTTGCACAAAAAGACAAGAACAAAAGTGGCACCATCACTGCCTTGGACTTCAGCGACATCATGGCCACCATCAGACACCACATGCTGACTCCATTTGTAGAGGAGAACCTGGTTTCAGTGAGTTTAAGAAAAAGTTCTGCACCCGTTTTTAAACATTTTAAGCAGCTGTAATCTATATTGGTGGCGTGAAAACAATGTGAAAGGGGTCGCTCAGTGATGAACCTACAGAGAATTATCACCTGAATCTGCAGCTCCCCTCAACTCTGCTGAGCTTTATAGTAAGTTTCAGCTCATTGTTTACCTGCTCAGCATAGACACAGTCAGCCTCTAGCTGGTGAACATAGTGGAGCATTTAGCAGCTAAAGAGACAGATATTTCCATCAGGCGTTCGTGGAGAACAAAAACACAGCTAAAAGAGAGTGAATATTGGACTTAAATTCATCAGGTGGCCACAAACATGACTCCAAATGAATGATAATGTTGCTCCATAACTGCTGGATGTGTAAATAAGCAATGGTTTGCTAACAAGTTCACCATATCAACTTAAAAGGTGATGATATGTCAATATTGTGTTCACAACTGGTTTCTGCTGCCCCCAAGTGGCCAAAAACAAATTGCAGGTTTAAAACAAGAAAGGAAAAGATTAGGATCCAGTGAGTCTACAGTTAGCTTGGACATCCATGTTAGTCATTTATATTTTCAAGTGCTGCAGTCATTTAGCAGAACAAGGAGGATTTAAGAGAAATTAGTAAGATCCAGCCGAAGTCTTCCTATACAGAAGCAATGACAGACGTTTGGATCTTTCTCTAGGCTGCAGGAGGCAGCACCTCCCACATGGTGAGCTTCTCCTACTTCAATGCCTTCAACGCCCTCCTCAACAACATGGAGCTGATCCGCAAGATTTACAGCACCCTCGCTGGCACTCACAGAGACACACTTGTTACCAAAGGTACACCTGAGACACTCCTGACACCGCTGAAATTAGTCATGTGTTCGTTTCATGTGTGATATGAAATGTAGCTGTGCGATCACATTTTAACTTTCTTGACAGAGTGGTGTGAGTGAGCACACATGGAACATTTACTGTAGCACTAAGTTACAAAGGTAAATGAACATTTTAAACTTGGTAATCAGATCACCTCCTACATGTAGACCTGTGTAACTGATATCCATGCTGTCAGTCACATCTGCTCCTAATTGTGTTTCCCATTGAGATGCAAACTGTAGACTGTTCCTCTACTTTCTCTCCATCGTTTTCCTCCTTCTAGAAAAGACTTAGAAAATAGTATTTGCAAATAATTCTTGCTATTTGTATTACCAAACACATCACACGGGTGGGTTTTAAGTGTAAGGCAAACACTCACATGTCAGCTGTCAGTCACGGAAAAGTATAACATTGCAGTACTCAAGATCAGAGAAGCAGGCTTGTAACCGAAGGTTGCAATGCTTGGACCTGACAGGAAGGTCTTTGTGAGGGAAGTGAATAACAAACTCTTGTCCCTCCTTCAACAATAACCATTAGGTTTCTTCTGAGAAAGACCACCTGATGGTAATAGACTCCTCAGCAGGCGACAGTAAAGAACTGAATATAAAGCACGTATAAAAGAGTGACGCAGCATGCTGCTGTGAGAATGCATGCTCAGTTAGTGTACTCCAGGGTAAGGAGGTAAAGCACATACAGAATTGATTTAATGGTTTTAAATATCTTTCTGGAATCTCCTTAAATATCCTATATAGCATCCACAATAAGTAAGTAAGTAAAGTTTATTTAGTATAGCACCTTTCACAGAGCAAGATCACAAAGTGCTTCACAAAAATACAAAAGTAAAAAATAAGACCAAAACACCAAAACAATCAAGGAACAATATTTGCAAATACTATTTAATACTAGCCTGCTGTAGAAAATACCTGACGTGGCTAACCCCTCAGCTTCCTGTTTGACTTTAATGTATTGACGGCTTGCATTGACTGAAGTCCTGTTTGCATTGTTTCATTTCCTCCTCTCTTTATTGCATTGTAGAGGAGTTTGTTCATGCTGCAAATAAGTTTGGTCAAATCACTCCAATGGAGATTGACATCCTGTACCAGCTCGTTGGTCTCCACTCTCACTCCGGGTAAGATTCTGAATTACTCTGTTTTAACCGTCTGGAGTCCGTCCATTCATCATCGGCGAATATACAGAACATGTTTTATTTACAGTAACGTAACTTTATTTATACATCATGTAGAGCGAAGCTGAGAAAACCAGTTGAAAGTAGTGATGTGGGGTTTACACACACTGTCTCACTTATGTCTCTAAACCATAAAACATTTGAAAGGAATTTTTAAAACTCTGAATTCTTAATAATTTTAGTGATTTAGACTTTCAATGAAAAAGGAGTTGAAATAAAATCACTTTACATGTAAATAGAGTGTATTATAGTTTTATTTCTTACATTTTTCCTGCTGTATTTGTGTGTATAAAGAGTGAAACAATATTTTTTACAACCTAGAACTGTTGACTAATTTCTCATGTTTTGACTTACATTTCTAACATTTTTCATGTATTTTGGGTTCCTGGCAGCTTAATACTTTGTTAAGTCGACAAAATGAGAAGTCAGACTAGTAGTTGAGTTTGTGCTGAAAAAAAAAACAGGATGCCATGCATGTGGGGGTAAGAACAGTTTAAAAGTTGCTAAACAGACAAGAGACAAAAGTCAAAAATGTGTAGAAAGTCAGCAAAAATGAACCAAAATCAACCTGGACTCTCATCACCCAGGTAGGTTCTGCTGCTGTTCCTCAAATCCACCAAGTGTATTCAAAACATTAATACAAAACTGTGTTATTTTTTTATTCCACCATGAATGGAATAAATATGTTGCAGGTCTGTTTACTGGCTGTAAAATAAAGTTATTGCTCATTCAGTTTAACAACAGTGGCTCCACTGGCTGATTTACAAGAGAAACATAAAACATGGATACAGACTTTATGATGCGTCAGGCCAGTGGGGAATATTTGTGTCTCAAACATTTAGTAACAAAACACTTTCATTTACTTGTTGGGCCACGGGCACTCATCCAGCTTTGTTTGTCTGTTGTTTATATAAGCTTAAATTAAAGTTGCAGTAACTTCGAGTTATATGCCAGTAAAAGGTCTGTGGAAAATCTTACATCACTGGCTGCTGCTCGCAGGGGATGCAGGGCTCTCTGCTTTTTCCTGGCCTAACTCCCTCCCTCCCCTGCTGTTGTGCGTTAAGGCGGCTGAACCATGCAGACATCGAGAGGATAGCCCCGCTGGAGGAGGGAGCCATGCCATACCACCAAGCAGAGGCCCAGAGACAGGTAGCCTGATTGACTCCTCTAATACACCTCACATCCTCCTGCCTTTTATCAAAGCCTTTTCTGCTTCCTTCTCAGAAAGGAGCCAAAAAGGGAGAATGTTCAGTCACTGAATTAGCAGAGTGCCCATGTTTTTCTTCCCTTGTGAAGTGCATTACTTAAACTCCCAGATAAAAGTACACCAATTATAGTTATAGAAGAGGAATGGATTGTTGCGTTGCACCTCTCCATGAAAGGCTCTCCCCATTTTATTCAGTATAGCGGCACATACACATCAGCTGCAATCACACATCTGAGAAGCTAATAAGAGGCTTTTATCAGTGTGGGGCTTGAGGAGTTTTAGGGAGCCTTTAGCAAAGTCTGCAAATGGCAGGAGGGGAGTGGGAGTCAAGGTGGATGTGGGAGAACAAAATAGTTCCTGCCTCTGCCGGATAACACGGCTCTATATCAGGCTGTGGTCAGAGCTTTCAGGCCACTCATGCTCCTGGGACTCATGCTCAGAGGTCTGGAATTTGATTCCTTTGGGGGGGATGCTGAAATTCTCAGGGCTGCCCTTTAGTGGAAGTAGGCTAATTGTTTAAACCCTTTGATCAAGACCTCAATCTTGTTAGCATGCAACCCTCTGTGGAAGCATCTGGGAAGAGGAAAAGACTGATCTGCTCTACTCCCATCTCATCTGGTCTGGGAGAAGTTACTCACCGCCTCAGCCTGCGCACACACACACACACACACACACACAAACACACACACTTTAACAGAGTCTCACTCGGACTGTGTAATATTCATGTAGATACTTATCTGTACATGGAAAAGGCTTGTGGGGCTAATCTGTTCCCCTGCACCACAGCGAAAACAAAGGGGCTCTGCTTTCAACATCAAACATCAACCCAGAGATCAAGTAGATAAGAGAGAAATTATACTTTGTTGTAAAAATAAAAGAAGACCTTTAGCTTGTAGCCTCCCACATGTAGCATGTGTGGAAAACTCAGCTACAGGTTCACACAGTCATTTACTGGATCCAGAGCTGGTCTGTCTGTGACATTTAATACCGGCTGATGATGAATCAGACGTTATGTGACATGTCCACATTCCATCGCCTTCCTCCGTCGTTGAGTGCTCCATAGCATTTTTCTTTCCACAATGTATCTGGTTCGCTATAGTTTAATAGCTAGCCGATTCATTCCCCTTGTCTTTCTCCAGATTCATTTGACCACTGGTGTCTTTTTCTCCTATACAGCACGCTCACGAAATGTCTCGGCCCGTCTGGCTCCAGGCCGCAGAGTCTGCCTACAGGTTTTCTCTGGGCTCAATCGCTGGAGGTGAGTGACATGTCTGCGGCAGAGCCCCCGGCCCGCCCGAGGGGTAACCTTAGCCGGGCCAGACTGGCTCGCTGAGGCCCCGGGGCCGGCCATTGTGCATGCAGGGAGAGAGGGGTTGTGATGTGAGGCTCCGGCATTGTGCTGCCGTGCCACCGGTGGCTCCAGGCTGTCGTTGGAGTCGGAGCTTTGGAATGACACAGATCTTCCGGAACCGCACTCTCTGGAATCTCCGTCTAATTACACTGGAAGGAACTGATACACGGAACCTCTGACATAACTGCCCCTCAGATAGGAACACACCCCGACCCTGTGTGTGTGTGTGTGTGTGTGTGTGTGTGTGCTCTCCCCAAACACGCAAAAACGTATCAATCTTCACTCACCAGTGGCCAATTCAGCCGGGGTCAAAAAAAAGATGTATATATCATGTGGCGATAATGAGCTGTTTCTCACCCGGCCTCTGTGCTGAGCATGTTTGAGAGAAGAGTCATACAGCAGCCTTTGATGTCAGACGAGACATGGCAAGAAAAGCTGAGAGCAGGAGTTTAGTGCAACTTGCTGCAGCGTTGCCTCCCCAAACACACAACAGTTTCCCCACAGTTACCAGACTTCCTTCTCTGAGCTTAATAAAAGTTATATTTAGCTATATTTATTTCTCAGTGTCTTCCCAAACATATCTGCAGAATTATTATTGTACAACTCAATTGTGTAAGACACCAACAAATGAATTAGGATGACAAGGTGTCTTATACGCACCAAGAGGACTGTCCAAGAGCTCGAAAATACTATTTTAGAGATTCAACAATGATTTAATCGATAAGTTGATCAACAGAAAATGAATGAATGAATTAAAAAATGAACTATTTTGATAACTGATTGATCGTTCCTTTAATTTTTTAGGCAAAAAGGCCAAACATTCCCTAGTTTCAGCTTATCAAATGTGAGGATTTGCTGCTTTTCTTTGTCATATATGATAGTGAATTGATTATCTTTAGGTTTTTGTCAGGCAAAACAAGGAATTTAAAGATGCCACCCTGGGCTCTGTGAAATTATAAACCGCATGATAAATACAATAAGCTAATGAATTTGTGTTTACATAATTTGTAACATGTTGTTCAGATGGTCATAAATGCTGGCAAAACATTGTTTCTAGGAAAACAGAGCAAAGATTTCAACCAGTGGCAAATGTGTGTGTGTTTTGTAGCCACCGGTGCCACGGCTGTGTACCCCATCGACCTGGTGAAGACGCGCATGCAGAACCAGCGCTCCACAGGCTCCTTTGTAGGAGAGCTGATGTACAAGAACAGCTTCGACTGCGCGAAGAAAGTGCTCCGTTACGAGGGCTTCTTCGGATTCTACAGAGGTAAATCCTGCACAGATTTTATAGCACGTAAAAAGGGCCTGAAATCTGTGTGCAGGTCTTGTGCAAAACAAAACCGTCTGATGGGAGAAAGCATTAGGATTTGTCAGTGTGCTAATATCAGCAGCATGGTTTGCTAATTGATACCAGAAACCTTTGCCCTCCCTGTTCAGCAGTGAATGAAGCAACACCCAGGGGTCGCGTTTTCATTATCTCAATACCTGGGAGAGCTCCACGAGGAAAATGACCAGCAGAATTCGTGTAGTAGCAGTGTCTGATCTGCCTCTGCGCGGGTGGTGATAATGGTGCTGAAGGCTTGTGATATACAACACTTCTCCCCCCGGGCTGTTCATATGAAGGAAGTCAAGACTGCCATCTACTGCTACCTCCACCACTGCAGCTCTTTGTTGCTCTGATCTGCCTCCCTCGGCCTTCCTTCCTCCCCCCTTGCACATGATAAGAGGGTGATTGACTCAGAGACAGACACGCTCGGCTGTTTTCTGGCTGCATACCAGCAGCAGTCACTCAGCAGCTCCTTCAGAAGTTTATCTGGCTTGATGAAGGACAGACGGTGAAACAGTATGGCGGTTATCGCCACCGTAGCACCCAGCCCCCCACCACCCCCACCCCCCTGATCTTGTCCGTGACCACACAGCTCTCTCTGTTCCCAACCAACACTGGGATCAGGCCTCGACAATGCTGATCCCAAACGCACCAGCAGTGTCATATTTTTGGACTTTTGTTCAATTTCAATGGAACCCTTTGTGTTGTGGTGCATCAGATGTATCAGCCACATCTGTAAATATTTATGGGTTTGTTTTACGCACACAAGAACCCTGCAGCTTACATTGTTCTAGCTGTCAGTGGATGTATTCATTCAGCAAAGATAAAAAATGTGCATTCATTTCGGGCCAGACTTTGTCTCTCTCTCTGTCAGGTATTCTAATGGTATCCATGAATAATATTTTGCAGGTCTCCTCCCGCAGCTCATTGGCGTTGCCCCGGAGAAAGCTATCAAACTCACGGCAAGTCATTCCACTGTGTAGCTCAGTGTTCAGAAAAGTTGCTCTGAATGATTCCCTGTGAATGAAAAACATGCATAGAGCGTAGAAGAAACGCACTCTTCGCAATCAAGATGTGACTGCAACCACAAGTTAACATTAATGCCCTGCCATCAAGATTGGGATCTCATCTGCCTTCTTTCTTGATGTCTTCTTCCCCTTTTTTTTCCTTCCAGGTGAATGATTTTTTCAGAGACAAGTTCACCAGACAAGATGATACCATCCCTCTACCTGCAGAGATTCTCGCTGGTGGATGTGTAAGCATTACTTTAGAGTGACTGTAAATTCAGTCTGTAGATTAACTCCAAACCAAGTAAAGGAACACCTAAAAGATGTGCAAAATATACAGGATTTCAAGTCATTAATGTGGGAATAATATTGGAAATTATTTTCTGTCTTTTACTGGTTTATCATGAGATGGTTTACTAAAATACATACTTGCTAACAGTTATTACCAGCCAAAGTAGCTGCTACATTTTTTAACAGAAACTTTTGCTCACTTGTTCACTTATAAGGTGGATAATAAATATTTTAGTTCATGAGAAAGTACAAGAGAAATCAAACAGCATGAAAGCATTTTAGATGTAAAGCATACTCCTGCCAACACTATATATAAAACATATATATTATGATAATTATTATGAAATGTTTAAGTACCTGCAGGGTCAGATAGCTATTTGTTAACAGACAAAATCTAATGACTATATACAGTGGTGGATGAAGTATTTAGGTCCTTTATTTAAGTAAATGTAGCAAAACTGCAATATAAAATACTCCGTTACAAGTAAATGTCCTGCCTTGAGAATGTCACGTAGGTTAAAGTATTATTAGCAAAATGTACTGAAAGTATCAAAAGTAAAAGTATTCATAATGTAGAAAAATGCCCCCTGTGAGTGTAATACTCTTATATATTACAGTATTGGTGTATTATTACTGATGCATTCATGTGTAAATAGCATTTTACTGTTATAGCTAGTCGAGGTTTTCTCTATTTCATGTACTGTTGGTTAGTTTATAACAATATTCATCATATTTTATAAACTCATCATATGTTCAGTATGTAAAAATCTTAGATAAGTTTAGTGGAGTAAAAAGGACAATGTTTCCTTCTGAATTGTAGTGGAGTAGAACCGTAACGTAGCATTGGGATTGGAAATACTCAAGTACCTCATATTTGTACTTAAGTAGAGTACTTGAGTAGATGTACTTAGTTACATTCCACCACTGAGTATACAGCTAGTTTATTTTTTGCATTTCAGCCAAAGACACATTTTACCAGCATTTTAAGCTTTGTGAATTGGTAATTATAGGGAATTCTGATTAATTGTGGTGATTTATTTAAAGTTTCTTTTTTTTTCATTTGCTGCGACTTAATTTATCAGCATATGTTCCTCATTTAAAAAATTCCATCAGTAGTAACTAATTTATTTAGTTTGTGTGAGAGATTATAATTATTCAGCTTCTCATGTCAACTAATCTTCAGACATCCTACATGGGTTCCCTCGATACAAAAGTTAACGTTCGTCCCTAAATCCTCTAAATTGAACTTTTATTTTTCATCCCGGCCAAATTGCAATATTATAACATCTTTTAAGTGCAGCACCAGATTACAGATGTTATTCCTTCACTCTGCCTCTCCACTGGCTGTGGTGAAGTGAAACAGGCAGGCCATGCAGCAGAGCCTGCACGTTACTCACAGAGGAGCGGGGTCTGCGGGGTCATGACCCCTGTCAGGGTGTAATTGTAGGAAGAGGCCCTGGAGGGTCCTGGATGTAGCTGGGTCTAGCTCAGTGTGATTGAGTTTGACAACGCGGTACATACCCGAGGCGTGGTCACAGTGCAGGTCCCCACACAGGACAACGAGGATGTTTCCAATCCACGCAGTTAACTGCTGATACATCACGTCTATGGCCTGTGTGCCCATGAGATTTATACTCATTTATATGAACCGGACGACATCCGCATGTTATTTTCTGAAAGTTAAAAGTCTGGTTAATCTGACGGCTTGTTAAATTATCACTCCCATCAGAGGAGAGAGCTGAAGCAGATAAAAGAGAGGGGACGAATGCATCAATCTTCAGAGCAGCGGATATTCCCCCTCCGCTTTGAAAATGACTAAATGTGCCAGAGCTTTTTTTAGACCTTTGCTCGGATGTTTACAGATAAGACCCCTGCCCTGAGTGTCACCAGCAGCCATCCTGGGGCCTGATTAGATTTGGGGAGGGTGATAAATGTGCCTGAGTCAGAGGGTGCTGTGCCTTTAGGGCATTGCTTTCCTGGACCCCGAGCCGTCCGGGTGATTCAGCGCTCTCCCCTGGGAATGGGGGTGAATTGGGGAAGTGTGCGGGGCGAGGCCAGGCTGGGCCGCTCACCCTGCCACAGGAGGTGCCTCGGGGGAGGCGAGGGGGCAGAGGGCCGGTGCCAGGGTCAGAGCCTCTCAGCCATGAGCCGGGGCTTCTACTCACCCTACGCCTGCTCTATTCTGACCCCAGTTGTTCTTCTATCAATGCCTGCTTTTTCCTACTCCTGTCAAGGCCATTCTGACTATATGAAATCAGAGCGGGGAGAAAAAGTACCTTTTGTGCTGAAGTTTACTGACATAATTTGAAAAGTCTACTACTAGGGAGAAATGCTTACACATCATTACAAAGTTCACCCCTCAGATGTGTAACGCCGCTCACTCTTAGAGACCTGCATCTGTGCATATAAACCACCCGTCAGCTGTTTCTTTTTCCTGTTGCATCCTGCAGGCTGGAGCTTCCCAGGTGATTTTCACCAATCCTCTGGAGATCGTTAAGATCCGTCTGCAGGTGGCTGGAGAGATCACTACAGGCCCCAGGGTCAGTGCCCTGAATGTTGTGAGAGACCTGGGCTTCTTTGGCCTCTACAAGGTAGGTCAGCACCTCTGCAGCACCATGACGTCTGCAGCATCAACCTCTGTTAACTGTCATACAAGGGCAGTGAAAGGTGTTTATTTATCGTTCACTTCAGTGTATAGAGTAACAATGGAAGAAGTTTGGTGGAAGACATTTTCTTAGTACTAGTACTAATTTTGCAGAGTGTTAGAGTATTATATTATTATACATTACTTTACTGGATTATTGTTAATGATGCATTAACTTTTAAAAAGCATTTTAATGTGGTAGTAGGTTATGGTGGTTACTTTAGGTATAGTTTCATCTATAACAATGCATCATTTTTTGTGTGTAAAATCATAATCTGCAAAATAACGAATCACTCTCACTGTCAAATACAGTAAATGTGGAGTAAAAAGTACAATCTTTCCCTCTTAAATGTAGTGAAATAAAAGAGTAAAGTAACATAAAAGAGAAATACTCAAGTAAAATACAGTACTTGAGTAAATTGACTTTACTTTCCACTACTTTATATTAACATATGATTTGATTGTTTTCCTGTAATGATGCACAGATGAAAAACTTCTGTATTTGAGCAAACATTTGTATGTGTACATAGACATAATGGAGGTCAGGATCAGAAATGTGAAGATCAAACAGTCCTTTTTGATGACTGTTAGCAATTTTCTAAAACAGTGTTAAACATGCAAAAGGAGCTGTGGCCAACAACCAACAGAAAAATATTGAGGGATTACGCTTTGCTACCGCTCCTTTTCCAGATCCTTGTGGGTTTACTTACAGCTCCAGTCATGTGTTCATACTCCATATTTTAATGAGTAGCAGACAGTGTGTGGCTTGTTAAAAAAAATAAAAAAAACAAAAAAGCTGACTTCCTCTTGGCAGAAGAAGCCAGCACAGGCGGTGTGTGTGTGTGTGTGTGTGTGTGTGTGTGTGTGTGTGTGTGTGTGTGTGTGTGTGTGTGTGTGTGTGTGTGATGGATTTCTCTCTGGAGGCCCAGTTCTGCAGCTCTGCCTGGGGCTCTTTCGCTGCATCATCAACACTAAAGCCCCCTGTAGGTTGAATAAGACAGCTCCCAGGCCACTTAATCCCCAAGACAAACCTCTTATGACTGGACTGTAGTCAAGATGTATATACTATATTTAAATTGATCCTTTTGTGTTTTTTTTTTCTTTTAGGGAGCCAAAGCTTGCTTCCTGCGTGACATCCCCTTCTCTGCCATCTACTTCCCAGTTTATGCCCACACCAAGGAGAAATTGGCAGATGAGGATGGAAGGGTGGGGGCACTGCAGCTGCTCACTGCTGGAGCTATTGCAGGTACCAGACATCTGGAAAGTTCAGGGCTGCGTTCATCCAAACAGCAACATGTCGTGTTTTAATTGAGGGATGTGTTTTCTGCTCCAAGAAATGCATTTTGGTTTCCTCCTTGTTTGAACTGAATCTCACAATGCTCTGGCTGTATATACAGGCCTTTTGTCATACCATACTGTACAGCTATACTCATTTCAAGCCCTGCATGATGCTGCAGCAGGGATGTCAGAATGTGTCACCATCTGTGCATAGTGAGAGCGCTTCATTACGTCTGTTATGAAACGTCTCCTAAGGTGTACCGGCGGCTTCGCTGGTGACCCCTGCTGATGTCATCAAGACCAGGCTCCAGGTGGCGGCCCGAGCCGGCCAGACGACATACAACGGAGTCATCGACTGCTTCAGGAAGATCCTCAAGGAGGAAGGTTTCAGGGCATTTTGGAAGGGCACAGGAGGTAAATGCACACATACATACACACACACACACTCAAGAGTCCTATAAGTGGTTCCATGACTGGGAAATGAGGCACACTGTGGTGGCTGTAATTGTCTAGAAGGCACCGCAGGAATATTAAATCCCACATTGTAATTTTCAAACTATCTTCCATTAGCTCGCGTCTTCAGATCTTCACCTCAGTTTGGTGTAACCCTGGTGACCTACGAACTGTTGCAGAGATGGTTATACATTGACTTTGGAGGACAGTAAGTACTTTAACCCTGTTTGCACAACCTCTCATCAATGTCAAGAAGTGCATCTTGCCCTAATCTGACTCTCTCCTCAGTCGTCCTACCGGCTCTGTGCCCACCCCCAAACCCACGATCCAGGACCTTCCTTCTGTGACTGCAGACCACGTAGGCGGCTACCATCTAGCTGCTGCAACCTTTGCTGGCGTGGAGAGGAAGTTTGGTCTGCACCTGCCCAAGTTCAAGCCTTCTGGAGAGGTGACAATCAAACCAGCGGAGTCCAAAACGGAGCCGCAGGCTTCATAAACCTTCACTCATCGTGGCTGCGAGGGCTGCATGCTCCTCCAGTCATCATGTTCCCTCCAATATGGTTTTATTGAACCACGTTTCAATCAAATGCATTTGAGCGGTTGTCTTACTTTGAATGCTGCATGAGTATGGCTTTATTGCATTTTCTTTGCATAGCTTGCACAACTTTATTGTACATATTGTACTTCTCTACAGAGGGACATTATGGCATTACAAAGGATTGTAACTGCGTTTTCTGGTGTGCATTAGCTTTGGTGTGCATGTGTCAGTTAGATTTCACGAGGATGTACAGACGTTTTCAAAAGTAAGTTGAAATCATAAGTTTTGAAATCATGAACAGGGACTTGGGAAATAATTTAAATGTATTTATTGTATTTTATTGAAATAAATCATTCAAACTGTTTCTACTGTGTGAAAAGTACATTCTCAGTTTTGACACCAAGCTTTGAGATTCTTCAGGGGAAAAAAAACAACAATCTCTGTTCAGATCCTGTCAACATACTGTACAGATGTGGAAATCACTGAGCAGTTACAGCATACATGATCATCTTCTTAGGCATTGAGGATATTCCAACTATCTCAAGTCTAACCAGCTGCACTGATTAAGTGAAAACCGGTGCAGTATAGAACAATATAGAAAGTAGAAAGACATCTGGATTTTGGACATTTCAGTATTTTACAAACAAGTGAATATTTAGTTTATCAAGTCTAAAAGGAACAGAGATGACAACATGGGCTACAGTTAGAAGAAGTTTACATTCCTGGGTGATTAAAGATGTGATTGCTTTTGGTGGAAATGGAGCTCAGCTATGAGTGTTTTTCATGAATATGTGGACCTATTTGGGTTGAAAAGCTTAACTCAAAATTAAGGCTCATGTTAACATGCCCTAAATGAAGACAGGTAGGTTTACAATCAAGATTAAAATTAAAGTTTAAGGCATCTGGTTGAAGAAAGGACAACTGGTTTGTGTTTGTGAATATGGCTTCATGTTAGTGTCTGAGGTTGATAGCCCTGTCGCGTGTGATATACCAAGGAAGACTGGTGATGGTCCAGCTAACTGACAAGGAAGAGTTGTCCAAATAAGAAGATGTAAGAAAACAAAATTTCCATTGTTATTTTCTGATCAAAACTTCATCTTTTCTCTCCAGTCATGTTGTCATCGCATCTTTTCCTCCCATCCAAACGGAGCTGATATTAACAAGCGCGCCACTGGTCCCTTAAACATCTCGTCCATGGCGAGCGGATCAGGCAGCCAGGCGCTGAGCTGCCAGCTCCTCTGCATCATCTCTGTTCTCATTGATCTCTGCCAGCGTGCGAACAAAACGGGTCCACTCGTCGTTTCGTGGAACCGCAATTTGCTGGGGGGGGGGCAACAGAGGCGTGACTTAAATTAAATTCAAACACAGACTTCTACCAGCACAGACTTCATCACAGGTAATGCTCTTAATGCATATTTATGGACAAACGCTACATTACATACTCAAACCATAAGAAATAGCTTGACTTGAATCCACAAGACGCTCTTCAAAAATCTCACTAAGGGGAACTGCCCACAGTTATGTTGTGCAGTTAATCACTACAGTACAAATTACAGCAGGTAAGAGGCTGAATCATGTCTGAAACAACATGCCTAAGTGATTATGATTAAAAAATAGAGAACAGTCAAGAAAAATGTGACATTAAAAAGCTGAGTCATGCCTGCTCACCTCTCCAACATCGTACACAAGAACTCGGCCATCAGAGTCTCCCACAGCGATTTCTCTGCCAGTATGAGCCCATCTGACCCTGTTGAGGGCTGGGTTACCATCTACTGTGACACTGGCGGTAGGAACCTAAACCAGAAACACCATAAAACACGTTAGAAGAGTGGAAACATGCTCTGCAACCTCTATGCTGCTCCCATTCATAGAACTTTATTTAGTAAAAAAAAGAAAAAGAAAAAGGGATAAATGTCTAAGAGATTTGAGTGCGACTCTCCTATAAAAAAAAACCTTTGTCTCCTCTTAGGATGTAAAGAAAAACAGATGTGATGAAATGCGTGTATGCTGTCAGGGGGATTGTAATACCTCGGTGTCATTGTTGAGGTTCCACAGGTCGAGATGGCCCACTCCGTCCACGCAGGCAAACAGAGCAGGGTGAGTCGGAGACCACATGACATCATACACGTAATCCGAATTATCTTCAAACGAGTAGAGCGGCTTGTTGTTCTGCAGACATGAGGGGAAAGGAAGATAAAAAAATAACATTTAAATCACTTAATTTATAGAGTTTAAATGTTTTACTGCATAGGAGTCTATCTATGTATCTATTTATACAATGATCAAACATACTTAATGAATACAAAATGTGATTATCATGTTTTCAGATAACATTTTTAAAACCCCAATTTTTCTTAACATGTTCAAGTTTTTAGCTACACTAGTGGCGGGGTTCTTGTGTGGCTCCACCTCTTTAGTCCAGAGTCAAAGTATCTTGACAAATATTGGCTGGATTGGCACAGAACCTGGTACAGACTTTCATGTTCCACACAGGATGAATTGTAAACTTTTCATCTTGTGCTACAGTCAGGTCAAAATATTCAAATATTTGATTTGATGTTTAAAAACCTGCAAAACAAATGACATTCTTATCAGCTGTATTTGTATTGAATGCTAATTTGCATTGCTAAACGAAGGAGGTAAAGATCATCTGCTAAACATTAGCATCTTAGCATTGGCTGTGCTCCATAGCAGTAAGTGCACATAAATGCAGTGCAGGCAGTAGGTATGACGTTGAATCTCCATCAGCCGATAATCAAACAGCAGCAGGTACCATGAATCAAGCTGTGGTAACAATTCTTGTGCGTTTGAGCCGTTCATTGGCTGATCTCATTCCCACATATGGCAATTCCCCTAATTGTGTCCTCATTTCTTCTCTTACTTCTCTCCCTCCAATCAGCTGTCAATACTCTTTAATCTAATAATCTGTTGTGATCTACTGTCCAAACAGTGTGCTCCCTGCACCTTTCCCCCCCTAATATTTACTCTGAAACCACCCTCTGGCTGGTTTTTACCTTTACCTTACCACGACTGCTAAGAACTAAAAAAATTATAATAATTGGACCTCCACTTACAATTTGGTTATCTTTAGAAGAGCACTGTAGCCTCGCAGAGCCGTTAGTGGCTGTAGACTCTTATGCTTGTTAAATTAGAGGTAACAAATTACTTCTTTTGGCTAATCAGGGTTTACAGTAAAATTGTGAGCGTTCTGGTTGTCAGGACTTTTGTCTTCAAATTCAATCAAAGCCCTTTTAACAGAAGTATGTGACTTGAAAATCAGCAAAAAAAGAAACATTATTATTCGGAACTATAGTGCAGTGAACAAATGAACAAAAGCTGGATTATAAGGAACCTTGTAGAGACACAAAACACACAGAGGGAGGAAAGTTTTTTCCTACACACAGATGGGTCTTTTCAACCAAACAAAACAATCCTGAGGTTTTCTTGGACCTTAAAAATGCGTCCTAGGTCTCCCTCATACCTTGGTGCTCCACAGCTTGACAGTCCAGTCGAAAGAGGAGGTAACAAACAGGTGGGAGAAGTCCAGGGGCCCAGGAGCTGTGTGGCAGTCGATCCCTGTGATGGGCCCATGGTGGCCCTCAAACATCTCACTGATGCCCGCTTTGCTGTGGAGCGCACAGATGAAGTGTGGAGTAAGTGCAAACGTACTGACAGAATGTGACAAATTTAATTTAGCAAAAGCAGCAGATGTTGAGTAATGACCTTCAGTTGCGATGATGTTTGAATACACATCTCTGTACATTGCATGAAGGAAACAAACAATGACAACCCAAAAGGGTTACCAGTTAGCACTCATTGGGGTGTTACATTAAGCATGAAAGAACAGCCACAGATGGACCTCTGCTGGACGTTTTCACATTAATCATTTACTTATATCATGTGATTGCCAGCAGGGTGGCAAAAGTGCCTGCAACCCCTCAACCACATGTTGCAGAGCTGTTACCCAACTGAGGCTCTGATAATTAACGTAGAGAGGTAAATACTCAGCATGAGTGATGCTTATGCATTATTAACTGCAATGAGAGTATCATACCATTGTAAATGAGGTGGAAAATTATTCCCCCAATTACGGAGGTGATTCTGCTGCGCAAAACCTAGCAGCTATCCCCTCTCTGCGGTCTCTGGGCATACTGCAGGACATTTAGCGTGGGGCTAACGCGCTACTCACTGGCAGCTCTGATTCAAGCCACATTTCTTTGCTTCTTTACCAGAGGACCATCCACCGCTCTCTTAAATGAGAACATTGTGGGATGAACTGCAGTTTTAATTCTCCCTGGGACGACCGACTGTAAACAAACTCTCTCACCCAGAGAAACATACTGAGAAGAAAAAAAAAAAAAAAAAAGGACAGGGAAAAAATGATTTGTTTCCCCTGCATGTGTGCCCTGTTTATGTTGAACGACCTTTACAAACACAACTGACAAGCGGAAAAGAAAAACAGGATGGCTGGGCAGGAGTGAAACCTCAAACAGCAGGAGATCAAGTGTTGGATTTGTGTTGCACTGGGAAGTGAGTGGGCTATATTTATTTGACACTCGGTCCTAGGTGGGCCTAACAAGCCGCCTCAGTTTCCTGGCGGTATTCGGGAGGGCCGCCGGGGGCCGCGGTTGCTTATGAACGCACCTTCCATGACGACACGACATGTAGACAGAGCCGTCCTCGCTGCCCACCACGAAATTGTTGACATCTCCGAGAGGGAAAGACATGGAGGTGACAGCTACAGCTTTGGACTGCTTGAACACCAGCTCCATACTGTCCTGTGGAGGGGAAGGCAGCATGGAACAACATCCTTAACAAGCTCCCTGCTCAGGCTTTATGTTAACACACATTCTGCCAAGCACAACCTATAAAAATCACTTGACAGTTTATTAATGTTTAATCTAAATTCAACTAGCACTTTATAAAAAAATGGAAGTTTGACATTGAAGTCTTGGCAGGGCAGATGAAATGACACAGCTAGCAAAGTTAATTTCCCTGAAAGTGAAAAATGAGTTGAAGAAAAAAAATAAGGGTAAAGTCGGGGGGAAATACCAAACTGGAATGCTAAAACGAAGCAGTCTGGCCAAAATGCTTGACATTTAGCATGAATGGGAGGGACAGGAAGTGTGTGGAAAGTGAAACTGAAGAGACAAAGTACACAAAATGTAAAAGCTAAGACCAACTCTTTAAAATGTGATGCATCATTAACATAGCAATTAAATGTTAAGGTTCAATCTTAAATCCTAATTCCTCTGACCACCGTAGGAGAAAAGCCCACACACACACACACACACACACACACACACACACACACACAGTATGTTACCTGCGGCTGAGAGAGCATGTCCAGACTCCAGGAGCACATCTTGCCATCAGTGGAGATGCTGATCAGGTTGTTGGCGTTCTGGGTGCCAACCACATTCACACAGTATACTGGGTGCTGCAAAGAGAATGAGGACGTTTACTCTTCTGCTGTATTAAAATAAAGCACGAGCCCGCTGTGTCAGCTGTTGAGTGTACCGTATGTGCTGCTGCTGACAGGGGAGTCCTCTGCACCGGGGTCCTCTTGTTGCTCCTGTTGTCCCACAGTACAATCTGCCCTGAGTATGTCCCCCCCACCACAACGTTAGGGTGGAATTTGGCGAACGCAGCCGACATAACAGCAGACTGTCAGAAAGAGGGGAAAAAGAGAGAAAGGGACAGGCAATGTTTAGCCTCTCTGGTGAAGAAGAAGTACATGTTTATAGTGAGACAGCCCGGCGGCAGCTCTCTAGAAATGCACCAACATGTCACATCCAATCAAAGGAGCAAGAATGCATCCAGGCCCAACTCATGCAAAATCTGTGTGGTAGGGCTGGTCAGTACGGCTCAATTAATATTATGCCTTTTGACATTACATAACATCATGATGCCCCTTAAACCGTACATATAGTCCATTAAAATACCATAACATAATACAATCCATTAATTATCCCCATGTTTGGTGTGAACCCCTGAATTTGCCCCTGAAATGAAAAATGGTCCTTTTAAAAAGGTACAAATGAAGGGGCACATGTAATGTTATTTTGTACCTTTTAAAGGGGTTTCTATCCTTTAAAAACCCCTTAAACCATGCATATAATCCATTAAAAATACTAATAATAATACCTTAATATATTAATTAATCCCAAATTTGAGGCATAAATACCTTAATGCTGTTTGGAATACAAAACCCTTAAAATATCAATTCATTTTCACTCAGTTGCCAGTTTATTAGGAACACCTAGTTAAACTTAATGCAGTCTAATAAAACAGTCCTGCAATAAATCTTTCATGAAGGCTATAATGTTCAGTTTTTCTGTAGTAGTTTGTGGTGCTGTTGAACTGTATGGCATTATACAGAGAGGCGTTTCTGTTATTTAGCCTACCCTCATGGATATAAACAGGGTGGACAAAATAATAGAAACACCTGTCAGATACAATACAGTTCAACAGCACCACAAACTACATTGTCCAAAATGACCACACAGTTGAATCAACACCTACAGCTACAACAAAAACTGAACATTATAACCATCATGAAAGATTTATAGCAGGACTGTTGTATTAGACTGCATTAGTTTCAGCTGGGTGTGTCTAATAAACTGGCAGCTGAGTGTATGTATCCTCTCTGAAATGGCTTTTCCATTCAGAACAATAAGAACTGCAATCGTTTACACAGACCAGGACTGAAAATGAATGGAAACACAAATCTAGCGTCAAAATAACTTGGGTGAATTTTCCACTGAGGTAACTGACCACAAGGCAAAACTGTATCAAATCAAAGTTCTGGCTAGATCGTGGCAAAATACTGCTATATCAGCAACACTTGATGTATTCAAAGTTGGCAATAATCAGAACACGGGAAGCATCAACTTGAACCTGTTGTTTTCCTGCTTCATCTCAAAGTTATAGAACAGTTCTGTGCATGTTCCCTCTTTCCCAAAACACAAACAAACACATCTTTCGTCACTCATGCCTCAGTTCTTACAGTGCCAACGAAACAAACCTCAAGGCAGGTCAACAGGACTTTTATTTACTTTTGGATTATGACTTGATTCATGAATTTGAATTACTTGAGTTTGTTTTTTTTAGGTGGCCTACATGCACTCATCGCTTCACCTATAACAATCTTAGCTCAGTGTTTTTTCTAGCTGACTTGGAGGCACGGAGAAAACTGCGTTCACACTTCTGTTCAGTTTTATTCATCTGAGCAATACGCCTGCATCTACATCCGCTCTGGAGGCAACAACATGTGGTTCTACTCAACTTGTCTTGGTGAAGGAGCCTCGGGGCAGGCATTATAATAAGGCTGGGCAGAGCGGAGGAGCTCTGCTGCTCTCCCTGCTAGCTCGTCTGAACACAGGGCCCTTGTTTAGATGCACATGATAACCAGCCCTGCCCCACACACTTAATCCTGCTGCAGTGCTCGGATTCCATTCAACTCCTGCTGCACCACAGGTCTTCTCCGGCGCCTCACGAACATGTGTTTGTGGATAGATGTGGCGGAGGTGGATGCCAGTACGGTGAACTCACAATGTAGATGGAGGCAGGGGGGTGAGGGGTGTGGGAGCAGAGGAAGAGGGGGGACGGGGGAGCAAACAGGGGTTGGTTGGCGGTGTTCCACGCTTGTCCCCACGTCCGGGTGAGGACGTGGGGAGGGGTGGGAGAAAGAAGGCTTTGCTTTGGGTACCTGACAGTGGAAGACGTACTCCGGTGTAGCCTTCTTGTACTTCATGTTCCACACCAAGGCCACGCCGTCTGGCTCGTGAGGAGCGTCCTCGTTGTTGTTGTATGAGGCAACCAGGAGTTCAGGATACTGGTGACAGAAAAAAAAAAAAAAAAAAATCAGCCCAAATTAATGTCGGGGGGGGGAGGCAGACATGCCCCCCAGGCTTGGCTCCATACGGACAAGCCTCGCTTGCCCTTTGCGGTGCTGCTGAATGCCTTAAAGAATGAGTAACCATTTCCTCAAGATTTATGGCTCGTTTAATTAGCTCTACCCCCCCCCCCAAAAGAACTTTGGTAAATTACGTTTTTATTTCCTTTCATAATTTTAACCAAAAGCTACAGTTCTGAAAGCGCTCAGAGGAACAGTGGTAGACTACATCAGAGCAGCTCATTGAGAATCTAAAATTGAAACCCAGTGAAGTGCATATTAAAAACGCAGAGAATGACTACAGAAACACTACCCAGATGTAAACAAACCATTAACCTCTGCTGCCTCCAATACGTGATATGAGATTTACAGTTTGTGAATTCATAATTTCAAATCACAAGGGTATGGATATCGCTCTGAGCTAGCAAATGCTGTGAACAAAGAGTTGGTGTTCAATCATTGTCAAAAGTCATTGCAGAATGATGCATTAAATGACCTTAGACACCAGAGGAAACAAATCATTATGGCCTCCGACTAAGTGACAATCTACGTGGGACATAACTTACTTTTCCTGAGGGACTTGTGGCTAAAAGTAAATGCTGTCAAACTCAAGCTATGTAATCATAAAGCATTATGGCTGTGCAAAGTTAAGTTGTTTCAACAGCTAATTAGTAGCAATTATACACTATACACAATATTACTTCTATTTTAGCACAAAAACACAATAAATTCATTTTGAGGATTGACACTTTGATAATTGCGAACAACTTCTAAATGGTGCTCTGAGAACTGTGTTCAACTGTTTGGTTTAATTACAAAAACTAGACTGACCTGGGGAGACCAGTCCAGGCAGGTGACGACACGATGTTTGGACCAGCGCTCATCCATGAACTGCCTGTTGAGAGAGAGCTTTGCTCCGGCCTGGATTTCACTGGGGAAAACAAAGCACCATAAATCAATAAAAACACTTCTTCAAAAACCAATTACAAGTTTAAAAAAAAAAAAAAACACTACTTGTTCAATTATTACCCCTCTTTCTCCTCCAGGTCACGACCACTGTAGTCAAAGAAGAGGTCCACGTGCTCTGATAGAGCCCGCTCAATAATGCGAGTGCTTTGGTCGAAGAAATTCACAAACTCCTCGGAGTGCAGGATCTGGAGTTTTTCCTCCTCCGTCAGCTCGTGGGGGGGTACTATACAGAGAAATACAAACTCGCTGAAATGTAGTGAGGATCCCCACTGCTCATTGCCATTATGATATAGAATGTGATGCTCTGCTTTACAGGAATAGAAAGCTCTTTGTACCCAGCAACAATTATTATAAAATCCCAAGAAGAACTGAAGCGGCTCAATTTCAGTGGAGTATTGCAAATATGCATCAGCACTGGTAGAAGAGTACCTTCCTCCTCCTCTTTCTGGTCTGGTTTCTCAGTCTGAGTCTCGACTACCGGTTGAGATGGAGCAATTTCTTCCTCCTCTTCTTCCTCTGTTGATCAGAAAGTGAACTATGTTAAACACTGGAAAATACACAGAGTTAAGTTGTATACACCCCATGTCGGAATTAACATCTTCTTACGCAAGAAATTGTAAATAATTTTGGTTACGATATCAATTTGGTCAAAACTTCAAATGTAAACAGGGAATCAAAATCAAAATTCACACAACAAAAGATCATCCCTCCATACACACGTTTCATACCTTTCGGTCACTACATCTTCCACCTCCATTATTTTCTTTTTTTCAATAAAAGCTCCACCCAGTGATTACGGGCACTGATTTTGTATTTCTGCCTTGCATTTGTTTGGTTTGTCAGCACAATGTCGCCTTTCAAAAAGAACCTGCTCTTCTAAAGCAGGGAAGTTTGTCATTTGTGTTAGAGGGACACAGCGCAGCGGGTGTCTTGTTGTCAAAGGGACCCCTGTCTTTCCCAACTGTTAATGAGACCCTACCCATTCAATAGAGAGTCTAGCTGTCAGTGTAGCCATTTCCTCTGTGTCCCAGTAGCAGGTTGCCCCCTTCTAGGCCACAGGGCAGCGGGGCAGAGGGTGTAGAGCAGCTGCCGTCCCATTGGTCTGGCCAGATGACGGCATGGTGCAAAAGCAGATGGTGATGTTGGGATTGTCTTGTGCTCTTCAGAGGTGGCATGGGGATGGCACAGAGGTTTTCCGCCTGGCTGCCCCGAGACAAGCTTCTCCCTGAACAGCAAGCCTGCGCAATTACCATCCTAGCAGGAGGTCCTGCAACTCCTATTCAACCTCAGAGAATGTACAACAAAATACAGGCCAGACCAGCTGGCAAACAGCACACCGGTTCTACCTCGAAGAAGATGAACGCGCTTTTTCAAAACATCTCTTAGAGACGGTATATAGCCTATGCTTTCAATGTAAAAAATAATAGCAACGGTAGGACAAAACAGATTCATGAGGAGAGGGGAAATACTCGCCTGGTTCCTACAGGCATTTATCTTGCTATTAGCCTTATAGTTAATCTAAGATGACAGCACCACATGCCAGAATTTGCTTCCTACCGAGATAATCTAAATGATAATGTCATCTGTCACTTTGTCCATAAAGTGATTTATCCCCTTTCTCAAATGGAGGTTTGGGGAAGAAGGTTATTGGGTACGCTGATGAGTTTACAGAACTGGGTTGATGACACAAGCTATTTCAATGTACGGCCATACTCTGCAACCAACAGGACAAGGTTAAAATCTTTCCTTTCAAGGGCCTCAATCAGGCTTAAAGGAAAACAGTAATCACTGTCTTTCAGCTAGTCCCGGCCGTGCTCGTCAGCCCTTTCCCTGGTGAGGCAGCCAGAGCAATCAACCTGCCAGGCATTAGGAGCGGATAGACAATCTGAAAATAAAGGGTATAATGCACCTGCCAGCCAAAATGGCCATTTGGAGAAAAGCTAGTGATCCTGGTGACCCCGCTGGGGATGTGTAGGGGGGTAGTAGCGCCTAGCGAGGGTGGGTGGTGGAGGAAGGGGGGGAGGGGTTGCATTTAACAGAATTCACCCGGATCACCGATGTCCCATACACTGACATCTCCTCTCAAAGCAGGCCCAATTATGGCTTTTGTACCACTTAAGAAATAAAAGCTTTTTTTTTGGGGGGGGGGGGGGTGTAATCACAGGTCTTAGTCAGTGGACAATATATTAATGCAAACACGTTATGTGGCCAGTGATGTACAAGTATAAAACTAAATGACCTTTGCTCTCCGCTGCAGGTGTCTTCCACTTTCTATACGTCCACACAGAACAAAGGTCTGACTTCAGCACGTGCAACAGGGTTTTTTTCAGCTGTATAAAAGGCCAATAATGAAACCAGAGGACAAAACTCAACCAATACATATACCCACACACACACAAATATGTGCACTCCTCCTCCTTGTTTCCTAAAATAGACTACCTCTAGCACCAGTTTACAAAATGCAGTTCAAACATTGTGATCAACCTTTTCCACGTGGTACAACGGCAACATTTGTGGTCGTAGTAGTGTAGCAAATTGCCGCAAGGCAAATAAAAACAAAGACATCAGTCGTCAGACTTCTGTCAATCTGATAACACTGTTCCAGACTTAGTCACCTGTGAAACAGGAGTCTATTGTTTTCAACTTCTTCAACATGGTTACACACGTCTCTAATGCCAATGAGGTCTAAAGATCAACAGACCAACGGTGAGCAGAAACCCAAAGCCAGCACTCTCCTCCTTTTAAAAAAGTCTGTCACAGATAATATATAAACTCATAATCTTGTTAAATAAGACTGAAAACAAAAACCAGACTGTAAAGGTGCAAATATTCAAACCATACACTAAGAAGAAAAAAAAAAAGGAGAATATACCACATTTTCCGTTCGAAATGATTAGCTACTGTATGACAGAGGGATACAATAGATATTTAACAGTACTAATCATCAAGTGCATAAAAGCTGACCACAATTACAAGTGGCACTTCACACAAGAAGGCCATTAAGGGCTTTTGTGATTAAAAGTTTTGACCTACCTCTGAATTCAGAGTGATTAAAACAATCACATTCAATTAAATATTAGATTTACTAAACTGCTCCACATACTCATATTCCTGACAAGCCTTTTTAAACGCTGTACCAGACCAACCACTCCACACACACACACCCCACCCCCCCAACCTCCAACAATATCTTACTCCATAATTACAGTCTCTTGTTGAGGAGTGCATACTGATGCTGCATATTACCTACTAGTGCAGTCTGGGAATACTGTTGCGGTGGCACAGAAATTCACATCCCTGATGGCTTAAAATCACGACATTTCCTGAAACTACCTACACATGGAAAAGCACTAATTTAAATCTAAAAAATGCGCCTATGTTGTCTGATGGTCACAGACTTGGCAAATAAAGATGTAGGCGAATTAATATCAAAATTGTACAGTCAGACACCTGAGGGGAGATTTCAGGGCACACTAGGCTAACAAAGACTGTCCAGTTCATCTTGTGTGGTAGAATGAGGCAATACTGCCACCATTAATAACAAACAAAACATATAACCCGAAGATGTGCTCTCCTCAACTCTTCAGGGGTTTTTCTTTGGGTCAACAGGGCAGGTGATATTAAAATCTTAAATCTTTTACTCCTTTCTCCGAGGTGTCTTGCAGACACTGTGGGAACCCTCAGTTTGCAGCAGCCGGGGCACGGCTGCCGCTCCCTCTAATGCCACCGCCTGCTGACCTTGAGAGTGCTGCGCCGTTGCCTCCTTTTGACAACATGATAAATCGCTCAATCAGAGAACAGGCCTGACGCCACCCCACACATCAAAAATGCACCGAGGGGAGCAAGCTGAGAAAGGGGATGCCGTCTCATCGAGTGCCAGAAGTGATGGTGTGAAAATGCACAATGTCACTGAGTGTGTTTTGTTATGTGCCTGTTCGGTGAAGGGAGAAGACAGGGAAGCGAGGGAGTTGATGAAATGATTACATAGTGGCAGAGAGGATAAGGGGGCCTCGTGTTGAACAGCTGGCAGAAACCATCATTGTTTAACACAGTTTTACAATGCCCAGTAGAGTCCAGAGTAAAGAGCAACAAGGAACAGAGGGATGCTCTTCATCCTTCACTAGTTCTGCTCATAGTTTTCCACAAAATCACACAATTTTATCTTACTCGCGCTGCATGCCACCTCCGAATTTTCTACACGTCACCTGATAGGACAACAACCAACAATCAGTTCACTGTTTAAAATCCTAACCAGGCTTTCGAGGATGCTTAAATAGATGTGTTAGCTGATGCAAATAAATTGAGCAAACAGCTAAAAAGACAGACTCATTCCAGCAGCGGTGGGAGTTGGAGGTTTTGCAGGATCTGTGGCTAATTCTGATATCTCTTTAGAACCCCCCCCCAAAAAAAATAATAATAACACAAAACAAAAAACCTAATCAGGATTTCAGTCGAGCACATTATTCGCCATCTGTCATTACATAAATCAGCCAAGAACAAGCAGCACACCCACAAATATTGCATATTTTATGGAACATGTGTTCAACATGTGGATGCTGGTAGTAGCCCAAATATTCTCTTTGGCCAACCACATGAAAGCTCCAGTGCAGCAATTACATACATATCGACATGCTTCAGAGGCAGTGAGCAGTTGTATGTGCAGCGCTTCATATCTTCCCCCCAAATCGCATTTCTCCTTCCTGTCACTGCATTCCTCATTCTGCTCATTAATTATACCAAAGCGAAGTTGGTTGTGAGGTTCAGAGGAGCAGGGCGTGTCTGAATTTAATCCCTCCTTTGACTTCTTATGTTTCCTGGGCCTCATTTTTCCTTTACTTTCATCTCAAATCAAATCTCTTCCACTTGCTGTTCACTTCCGGTACCCACTTGTACGGACCACAATACCCCTGTTACAAATAATTCTCAAGACGTGATGCACCCCTCTAGCAGCAAAACAAACAGTTTGTTAGCAAAGAAGCTATACATTTTAATGGACCACTACATTTTTGTAAAGCTCTCTATGCATCCACATGGTCAATCACACAGTTAGGTTCATGTATACACAAGTTTTGTCCATTTTTCAAGGTTAACCTGTATCATATTATGTGAGAATCACCTTCTTTTTGCTGGGTCATGACAGGTGTCTGGGTCTCTTTTGTGTAGGACACAGTTTCACGTGGAGGGAAGTCCACTTGTGTGACTTTGGCCATTCCCAGTTTCGGAGTTCCACGCCTAAAAGCACAGAACAACTCAAACACTGCACAGCCCAATATCACTGCAAAACAGTAATGATTTTACCAAGAAAAAAAAAATCATACAAAACAGCCATTCTACTGTACATCTTCTCATCTGTTTTTGTAACAATTTTCACCTCCATGCAAGTGCAAGAATCTTGTGCTGATCGCAGTAAGTCAGTGAGTGTTTCATGGGATGGCAAAGACTTCAGATTAGTTTAACAACCAGTGTGAATTTATTATAAGGTTCTGTCCGACCGCTCTTGCATGCACTGTTTTCCTGGACTGCATTAACTGAATAATGACTTTGAAAGACAAAGTAATCATGCCATAGATTGAGAGAAGGGAAAATGACCAGGAAAGGAGAGAAGAGAGTGTCCAGTACCCCAGCTCAGAATCAGAGTGAAGTTGAAGAGTGGACGGGTCAGAGTCCCAGTGCAGAGTCCTGGTTAGTGTCACAGCAACAAGGCAGCATTAGTGAGAGAGACAAGCAAGCACAAATGAGGAGAGGAAATAAAGTTAGCATTATGGCACACAACATGCTGAGTGGATCCTATGTCACAAATCAGTTAAATTTACATGTTATTAAAACACACTTCAAACTGGATGTTTTTTTTTCAGTTCAAATCAAGCTTGAATGAGCCCACACAAAACTCAGATATGGAAGAATGTAGCTGCTTAAAATGCATGGATGCACGGACCCTCAGAGTGGGATGACAGGGTGTAATGTGCAGCCTGTGGGGCTGATTCAGCCTGAACTGTGTCACACCAAAGGCTCTGAGTGTTGTGTCGACAGAGAGGGAGGGAGAGAGAGAACCCTCAGGGAGAAAACATGACCTCCATGTGTGTAGGAAATGGCCGTGCTGGTGAGGGAAATGAGTCAACACGTAGGGGGAACAGCTCCCTGGGCCTGATGGGACACTGGGGGAGCTTGAATTTCAGCCCAGGGAAGGGGCTCTAATTAGGGGTTAAAAAGTCCCCCAGGCATCACAGCAGCCTGCTGTTTTATTGTTAATTTAGGATCGTCCTAATTCAACGGCACACAAATTAAATAAACATGCACTCAGTTGGCATAAACTTGTCATCATTCACTGTATTGGTATGAGACTTTGCAAAAGATTTTAGCTCAGTTGTTCGTAATGTAACCATGTTTTAAATATATTCACAGCTTTGTCTGGAGATGAAAGTGATGCAAAGGTTACAAAGCAAAAACAGACCTAAGTTTTTCTAAGCAATACTCAAAATACTTTGCTACATAACACATCTGCAGTTTAAGTGGCTTGAGAAGCTGTGACAAGGATGCTGGAATCATATTCTTGCTGGCACAAGCATAGATGTTGTAGTAAAGAGCACAAAAAGACATATAAAGCTTATAAAGCACTAAGCATTTAAACATTTAGCTTTAGGTAGAGAAATAGCCCTTAATTCTTCCTAAATAGGGATGCTGGCATTGTTTCCACACTTGTAATGTACTGTACCAGAAGCGGGGAAAGAATGTTGTTACTCACACTGTTTGCTGAGGAGTGTGTGTGTGTGTGTGTGTGTGTGTGTGTGTGTGTGTGTGTGTGTGTGTGTTTGTACCTGGGTCCCACGGCTCCATCAGAGTCTTGGCTCCCTGCCTCACTTGGTGTGCCCGCCGATTTGGTAGTCGGAGACATGGAAGGAGGGACTACACAGTAAGACAGACAATAATCATCTGTTACACTAAGCTATTCACAACAGAGTACAAATGCATCCATGTTGCTGGGGTAGCTTTGTTGTTTCAAATGCTGGATGAAGGCTATCAATCCTAATGTAGATTTCCTGACACCGACTTTAGTGAGAATGTTGTAATGCCTGTAAAGCCCTGACATTAGTAGCAAAGCAAGTGAAATATACAAATCAGCCTGTATATAACAAACGTAAGCTGTGGCAAGCTCAACACATATTAGGAAAAAAGCTTAAACAACACAATTACACTGACTTTGTCTTTATTAAATGAATGTTTGAATAAATGCAAGTCTATTAAAAACAACAGCACAAAACTATGATGTTTTTTAAATTCTGTTTCAAGTTTGTCTGCATCCTGTGAGACTTATGAAGATTTCTGTATGGATCTCTTCTGCCACCTGCTGTTAGCAACATGACAGTGTTCTAACAATCCCGCTCTGGATGGACTCCAGTATAAACCAGCATTAATACAGTCTATACTGGTATTATTTTACAAATATTTGTTTCTTTTATCAGTGCTTCCCCTTGTACTGTTTATGGACATTTTTGTGAAATCTACTAGAAATATTAGAAAACTCAGTAACAATCTGAATTTTTCCCCCTTTCCAATTGGTTAGTTATCTCACCATAGAATTCTGTCTTCATGACATTTACGAATTCTCTGATAAACAAATCTTTCAGTGGCAGCTTATTAGGACAGCGACACATTTTTGTTGCTTTAGCTCTGAACTCCAGCACATTGAATCTGCAGTTACTGTGATGATGCTTTACTGTGAGGGTGTTTGCATCTACACCAGATGAACAGTATAAAAACGATTATATTAATCCAATTTTAGGGGACAGAAAGTAAAGTAGAACAGGTGAACGCAAACTTAAAGTTACACACACATCACAGTCAATGACTGTCTGAAGGTTACGACATTCACCTCTGGCTTGTTTCTGAGCTTTCTGCTTATAGTCTGGTCATTAACAAGTCAAACACATGATCAGCTGAACTGAGGTCAGGTGACATTCCACTGTTTGTCCATAAAAAATCTGTATGTTCTGGGTCATTATCCTACTGCTTAGATCTGCTTTGGGGGACATGGACTAATAAGTGCAACGATTCCTACACTGTTCATCCAGTATGAACGTGAACACCCTCAAACCCTCGTCAAAGAGCCTGAAGAAATATTGTCCTAATACAATGACTGCAGAGATATAATGGCAAATGAGCTACTGTAACTGTTTTGTTTATAAACAGGTATATGAGAGGATATATAATACAGGATATTTTAAGTCCAGGAACCCTGTGGACGTGCCTGTTTTTTTTCCTACGGTTATATAATTTAAAAGCAGATATCACAGTAGCTAAGTATGCACAATCCACCAACAGGAAATATAAAACATACCAATAGGAATATCCGAGGTTATGCCCACACTCTGTAGAAGAGCATCAGCCTCACGTCTTTTTTTCTCCAGGTCAGAATCATCCTGGTGAAGTGCAGCATCTTTCAACTGGTCCGCCTAGAAACACAGCAATTTGTCACCTTTTAATGCAGTCTCTAAATAGGCACACTGTATTGCTATGATCTCAGACAATAAAGTGTACAGAACCCTAAACTTGTCTTGTTACAAGAAAATTTATATAAATAACTTTATGTTATGATTCTGAACAAATGACAACTTTTTTCCATGACTCTGTGTTGGAGGCGTAGATTGTTTCTACCATTTAAAAGACCAAATCGCAAGGAGAAAAGGTTTTATAAAGCTTTCCCCTCTCAATGGCATTATACTTCACACAAAAACACTGTAGCTTGAGATATGAAGACAGGGCTACTATTTTCTTATCTTGGGTAGAAACTGTAGAAACTACTTATCATTGTGGTACGTCATTAAAAATAACTTAGACACTTAAAATTGACTCAGTTAGGTACTACATGACACTAAACAAGGACTAATTTTACTTGGATTGTTTTGTTCTTATTGGATTATGCTCAAATTGAGCATTTCATTTCACTCTACTTATTGTTAATCAACTGACAAAAAACTATCCTTGAAAAACGGTCTCCTGCAAACTTTATTTTGGCATCTTAGATCATCATGGTAAAGTGTATTGGCTACACAAATCACAGACATATAAAAGCAAGAAACTGAAATCCTTGATAACAGAATTATGACAGAGTGTAAATTAAAAACACGTTACTTGCTTAACTTACTTAATTCTGTAGTAACATATCAACTTTAATAATTGATCTGTGTCTCAGTAACAAGAGAAAATACAAACCAGACGTATTATTTAAAACAGTGCCACTAATTGTGAGATCAACGTGCCAATTTTCTCAGGAGAACCCTAAATCTTTGTAAGAGGCCTTGGAACATGTTGTGTATGTCAGTCAACATAACCAGCAGTTGTCAAGTTTTCTTAGGCTCCAAACTGCATTTGACTCAGATGCAAATAGTGGCAATCAATGATTTCTTGCAGCCTCTGGGCTACCAAAACTCACAAAAAATTAAGCGTAGGGAGACAATTTGCATTTGAATTGAAAAATGATTTTGCAATGCTCACACTGAGCCATTAATGGCGTGTTCGTTCTCCATATTCATTTCTGCATTCAGTATCGGCAAACACTCAAAACATTTATAAAATGTTAAAGTACCTCTTTCTTCTTGCGCTCCTCCTCCTTTCTTTTCTTCTCCTCCCTGATTTGTGCCAAGCGCTGCTTCTTCCTTTCGAGCTCCGCTTTCAGCTCACTCTTGTCAGACATGATGCCACGGCTGTAAACAAACCACACGTCTCCATTACGAACACACTGCAAAAGGGTCGCATTTTTAAGACTCACGCACACCAAACAAAAGCCAGGCGTCAAGGTGCGTTTGTGCGATAAAGGCAGCGCGTAAAACCAGCCGATGCTCTCAGCTTCAGCGCCACCTTGCACAGCAGCTGAGACACGGTCACCGTGACCGTCCAGCACTCTGCAGCCGACTGAGATGCATTTATTTGCCGTTTGGAGACAAATAACTTCTCAGCTACGTGCAACTCGCCCGGCTGACCAGTCGTCGTCGGCTAGCTAACAGAGAGCCCCACCCTACACACCCGGTCAGCTCAGCGAAGGGTTTTGTCCTACTCATTTCAGCTATTTGTCTCTGGTTCTCAAACTACACGCCTTTTCCGCGTCGATGTGAATGTTTTAATTTGTCAAATCATACCGCGGTTTCGTAGAAAACGAGCACCGTTAGCATCCAACGCTAGCCTTCCTCGTTATGACTGGCTACACGACCTAGCTTAGCCGTCGTTGTTGTACATTTAATTAATACTTACGAAGACCACACGCAGTTTAATGCAATTTCTTTAGTAAACAATACGTTTTTTCGGAGTGCGTGACACTGGTGTGTAGATTACAAACCTTAACGCAGGTTTTCGACCTGACACCAAAACGCCTTCAACCAACAAACAGCCACAACAATCCGACTACAGGCGCCGAGAAGAGCCAAACAGAGGCGCTGCGCTTCGCTTCTGTGCTGCTGCCGTCTGAGGCCGAGACTGGCTGAACCTCAAAAGGCAGCGTTACTACCGTGAGGACGAGTCTTCGGATATAGCACTTAATGTTAGTGGTTCATATTGTGAATGAACGTTACGATATTATATTTGAAAGGCATTAATGTTGAGTTCAGTAACAGGAAGCCAGAGCACTAATGGTTAATGTGGTAACTACAACAACCACAAATTGGTGCTCATATTTATTTATTGTGTGTTCTATTGTATTATTATTTTCATCTTCTGCAGCCAATAATTATATATTAATATATTTCTAAATATTCATGGACTGGAAGATGTTAGAAGATGCAAATATTTATTGTAAAATACATGTTCTGCACATATTTTAAAAACCCAGATATAAGAATACAAAGGAATTAGAGTATAGAAAATCAGTCAGAATTATACAGTGCATGTTAATAAAGTGTATTCCCACATGATCATCTGAATCCTGTTATAAAGTAGCTCACCATTATTTACATGCGCTTACAACAATAAATGTTAGAAAAAAACAAGCTCAAAATGCCAACAACATGAAATACTTCAATGTGCAAGGGAGAAAATACAGAAAGATCAGCAAATATAGATTTATTTTTGACTTTCTCTGGCCAGTGTAGACTAAGCGTACATACATTCAACAAAGGAGAGAGTATCAGCTCCAAGTCAGTTATTTTGTAATCATTCAGCCTCATCATCTAATTTGTTACTCCTCCTCCTGACATCCCCAAAGGCCTCAGCATCGGTTCCTTCAGATAGCTGAGACAGGGCTGGACCGACTTTGGTGCTGTCCTCACCTCCTCCATTGGTATGCAGAGTATGCAAGATCTGGTCCCTGGGCCGTTTCCAAGATGTTCGAGTGGCAATCCAGAGGATTAGAGCTCCGAAAACCACTAGGAGGACTCCCAGAACGTTTACAAAGACTGCCTCTGGAGGAGAGTCCTTATACTTTGGGTTGCTCCTTAGTGATGAAGTACAAAAAATAAAGTTATACCTACTATAAGGCAGCACATTAACACTGTACATCTTGTTTGTAGCTTTTTATGAAATATTACAAGCCTTATATATATACATTTATTTATTTATTTATTTTTAAACTTACAGGCCAAAAATGAGTTTCTCGGTTATGCCCATGAGTGCCACAGCTATAACACTGGCAAAGAGTAAAAGACCGCTGTAGACGTGGAGGGGCATAAACGCTGCTCTCCAGGACGCAGGTGTAACTGGTATCAAGTACATGCCAACTCCAAGAACAAGCTGCTCATTGAAAGAGAAAAAAAAAACATCCACTTGTCAGATATTAATCAAGAATGTTGCTCACTGTGACTTGGCGTTTAAGAAAAGACCAGAAGAGTAAGAGGCTATTGTTTGTTTTTGTTCTTAAAGAGAATCCCAATATCACATGTGTAAGACACTGTCCTTCTCTATATGTGTTGAACCAGTCCATAACTCCGTAAAAGACAGATTAGCAAAGGTGGTAAAGGTACAGTGGTTTGAACACTGAACAATAAAGCTTATTTAGGTGCAAAATGTCAAACTACACTATTAGTAACAGCAATATCAGTACTGCACCACAAAACCAGGAGCCTTGCTTTATTATCCATGACCTCAAATCATTTGAAATAAGTTTATTTACCTGTAGACCGTACAGTATCACAGCTATCAGGCCCAGCCAGCTGTGCAGGCTGTACATGTTGGGAATTTTGGCAGCATTGTGAAAGTCAAACACTGCCACCATAGCTATGACAGCAAAAATGAAGGCTAGTAAGTTCAAGCCGGCATGGATGAACTTCATCATCAGTTTGCTGCACTGCCAGGTCCAGGGGAGTCTGTAGACAATGATTGCTGCAAGAGAAGATCATCCAGTGTCATTCCACCAATTACTGATGTAACTGTGATGCATATTTTTAGATTTTGGCAATATTAAATAACAGTTTTCCTACGCAACACTACTATTGTCATTATATAAACTCACTTTACATCACACGTCCCTGTTTGCGGTTGCTACACTATACATACGACCCAAGCTGAAAGTTAACTATTTTTAATAACCACAGTTTCAGAGTTAGTTGGTGGACTTCGCTTTTGTAATTACTCATCAGTGGTAACCTCCCCCTAACATCCTTGAAAAAGCGGACCTTGTGCGACTTGAGCAACACATTCCTTAGTTGTTTACAATTCCTCAAAACAACGCCCAAATCCCACCACATTTCTTAAAAGGAAAGACTTTTCTCACCGATTCCCTGCAAGAAAATAAACCCGGTGACTATTAAGACCGGATGCCAGTTGAATTCGGCCAGTCCTCCATCCCAGGCTAAACCTTCTTTATAGTGGAGAGCCCATCTTAGCACGAATATTATGGAGACAAAGCCGGCGGCGGCGGCGGCAGACAGAGCGACCAGGAACTGTTTCAAATTCTCCATCGCCATCAGTGTTAAAAGCAGCAGAAACACACGGAGCGACCCGACTGCAGCAGCTGTTGACTGTTCCTACAACTTCAAGTGGTGGCTGGTGAGGACGGACCACGGTCACATGACCCAGGGCTGCGCTAATGTTTGGAGGAAAGGCGTTTTGTAACTTTTTAGTGGTTACAGAAGAGTCTGGTAACTGTTACAAAAAGATGTTTTCGTTTTAGCGCTGCGTCATCCCCTGTGACACGTCTCTGTAAAGTCTTTAATAGTTTGAGCTTAAGGTGTAGGTGAGTCAGGCAGGGCAGTCGCCTCAGATTCCTTTCTCAGTTGTGGCGTATTTCATATTCAAGTGTCCCAACAGACTCCAATGCGAAATGGAGGGAGAAGACCCAAAATCACACGAACAAGCTTAAATCCCCTTAAAACTTGGTTTCAAATGTCCGATATTTTTCTGCACGATTAAAGCCCCCCTCTGCTCAAAAATGTGTTTCGCTTATGTGACTTCATTTGTATCTGTGAACATGTGTGTGCAGAGTTTGACACTAGAAGGCTGTTTTTACATTAATCTGCTGAAGGGGGGGGCGTTTCTCTGAACTCACCTTAAATCTGAGTTTAAGATGTGTATGTCAGAGCTGGATTTTGTGACATCACAACTAGTTTGGAAGCCAATCGTAGTCCAGTATGCAACTTGCACAAGTTTGATGTGGAAACTTGAAACCTCCAATGCACAATCAATATCCATGTCTTAAAACGTGTCTGGAGAGAATCTTTAAATATTCATGACTAAATTGCAACATTTAAAGTGCATTATTCATCTTAGCTGTACATGTTCTTGCAACAATGCTCTTGACTAACCCACTGATGCTTTTGAGTAATAGGAGAATGAAGGTTATTTACAAGTTTACGTTTGGGGGAAAAAAAATCCTTGTGTATTATTTATTAGTAGTTAATTCAAAAACTTCACCAATTTTGCACCGTGCAAGCAGAAATTTGCAACAGAAGATAATTTCCTCTCCTGTTAATTTAGACACTTTTCACTAATCAAAACAAACACAGTTGTGACCCATGCATGAGGGTGCAGAAACCCTGTAGGACAAATTTTGCTGGAATTTGCAAGCAACAATCATTTGTGAAATTTGAAGCTGCCACCATTTGCGATCTGCATGAAAGCACTGCTGGCAAATCGCTTTTGTGAAACAGGCCCCTACTTCATCACAACTGTGTGGGTGTGGTTTCATCAGATTTGATTGACAGTAGCCTGGCAAAATGAGAAAACAACCACGACTGTGATCCCATTCTGACTCAAATATTACTAAATTCCCCCGCCCACTTCAGGCAGAAATCTCTGTGAAATAACCAAAACGACGAAAAATAGTCACTTCATGTAGGACCCCATCCATCACTCACAGTAAGAAGCTGATTGACAAATGTATTTTCAGGGCCTTTAACATACTACATTTGGATTCAACTGCAGCGTGATACACAACCTGCAATTTCAAATGAATAGCCAGATTGCACCGCCTTATTGGTGGAGTAAACTAACATGTTAAAACTGGGGGTTGTGGAAACAAGTAGCCGATAATGCACAATTTTGATCACATACATATTACATGGGAGCAACTTTTACATATCTTAATATTTGAATGAGCATGATGGAAACAGAGGGAGGCAGAAATACAATATACAAAGTAACTTGGAAAAATAACATTTTAATTTAAGAGAAACAGTGTGAAAAGTCTTCACAAGTGTGAGAAAGAACATGGTAAACATTAATACAGCACAGAGACAAAACAGCATTGAGTTTTACAGAAAAGCTGTACAAAAACACAGGTTGGAAACAAATATTTACATAATCTTAAAAAGTAAATGCTTTCCAGGAGCTTAATTCACTTATTTTCTGGCAGCCTTGAGTTTGTAAACATGGCAGCAGAAGTTGGTGTTCTTTTGCTCAACAAGAACAATTGTGTCTTTGTCAAAGAACAACTCATGTCGATAAGTCTGAAACAAAAGATAAGAGCACACATGAATCCCCATACACAGACACTTCAGCTCAACGTTGGTACTGTCAGGTCACTCACCTCATCCCAAGGTTCAACCAGATCAACCGTCCGCAGTAACTGCCCGCTCAGGTTGTCATGCAGTCGGATGTGAGCTCTTCCTTCTCCCTCCTCACCATTAGTTACAACTACTGCCAAAAGGTCCAGCTCATCCTCATATTCCACCATGCGGAAAGTCTGTAAAAGTAAAAGGCTCATTGTTGTGAACTCCTCATCACAGAAGCAGCGCGGAGTTCTATTTATAAATAGTGATGCCTATGCCAATTACGTACGAGAGCCCTGTATCCGGCTACTAATCGGCATTTTCTTTAAAGAGCAGCTTCACAGCAACTGAAAATCTTGTCTTTGCTGACCTCCAGTGGTTGAACTTCACCTTGCTACACAAATGTATAAGTATACTCGGGGTGTGGTCAGTGCTTTGACATCAGTGTTGGAAATGGTTACAGGTACAGCCAACAATATGCGTTTTTTGTCCCAAACAGTTCTAGGGACTCCCTGAGAGGAACTGCCCACTGAGGAGCTCCCCCTGAGCACTACATACCTTCAAGGGCTTTTTTCTGAACGCTGAAGTGACGTAAGCCGGCTGGCAGTTGTTATAGCAACGTTTTGACGAGTCAAAATCGCGTTGTATTACCCCCGTCGCATAAACGCTCAATAAAGCCTGGACTTCACTGTCGATCCATTTGTCCGTGTTTTGGTCCATTTTTTAAGGACACGGTTACAAGCTGTTAATGGCAGGTTGGCTAATACGTTCGACCAATCACCGTACACTTACGTCACTCAAGGTTCCTCTTGTGCTGGGAGAGTACCTACTCTGAAGTGGGAGCTAAAACAATCCCTCTAAGAACTATGATCATTCCCAAGTCTTGCTGTGCGAACACAATAAAGAGGGGAGGGGTCCTCCAACTGTTCTTAGAAATATGAAAAAGTTCCTCCAGTCTGAAAACATCTAATGATGTCGCCAGAAGAAGGAGACAGTTCTTTGAAATGTGTTCTTGCCTTCTATCAAGATGTAGTACTTGTTACATCCGGTCTGGTGTTGCTGTTATATCTCAGACATCACTTACAGATTTTGTAAGTTAAAGAATTAAGAAAAATATAGAATATGAAGAGACAAAAAAAGTATTTTGTTTGCAGATATTCTGGATCAATGTTTAAAGCGTAATCACTTTGGTACCTCTTGATCTGGGTCATCATCCAGCTGATGAAATCTTCTCTTCACTGTGCGGCCCGATGACGTGACAGTGACTTGTGAGGTAGGCTGCAGTAGATGGAAAAAACAGACACATTACTTTTTAACTGCACCAAGACTGAGTAGACCCGAGTTATCGCATGGGATTTCCCACTGACGTCATAGTTAACATGTGATACATACATGAGGCTGATTCATGTTCAAGGTAAACTAAGTCTGTAGTGAGTACAGCACAGAGTAGGCCTATTAGGCAAATAAGCACAACACTTACATTGTTGTTTCGATGGGTTGTCATAGAGAAATCCGTAACTACCTTTGATGGCAAACCACTGTTCAGTTCACTGAGGATTTTTCGGACACTTGGAGAAAAAAACAGAACATGATATTGTTGCTTTTAGTGCCAAGGGCAAATGAAAACCACTTTATTCAATAGGAATGTCTCTGAATTCCTTTGTTTTGGTATATTTGCCTCCATACCACAGACATTTTACCACTGTTCCCTTGCACAGTCTTCATAGTGTTATGTAAAAGTTGACTGTAGAACTCACTTTATGGTGGTAGGTCCAACATGAATGATTCTCCCTGAGTCGTCAGGGTGGAAGATGATACAATCACTCTCCAGAGAGAAGCAGTCCATGTTTTGTATTCCATTTGTTGCCTAATGTCATAAAATTACAAAGCATCACAGTAGTAAAGTATTAACTCATTAACTAAGAGATGCATTACTAACTGTACAGCAAACTGCACATAGTACCATGAGTACATAACTATTTCTAGGTTTCCTCTTGCAGTTTTAAGAAAAAAAAAAAATCAAAAAGAAAATTTAGCAAGCGAGATAAATATGAAACTTTGTTACTTTGAATATAATGAAAAAGGTTTTTTGTGATGTGAAACTGGATTTGTGCGCTTCAGAGTTTGCAAAGCATCGACAACTTGTGCACACACCATTATGGAAAGGCAGCACTTTGTTTATTAAAAAGTGATGCTCCACCCAAACTTAAATGTTTGCTTAACCACTGTAGACTTAAAAGCCGGTTGTGTCAAAAGGCTTCAAGCAGTGTGATAGTGCTGTTTGATACTTCACTACTATCAGTTTAATAATTAGGTATCTGCTAATGATGTTGTCTGTCATACTATTTCAAAATAATACCATAAATGTATTTCTCTTTTACACTGTAAGCTTATGCAGTATTTTTACCAGCATTTCAGGCACACCACATTGATCAGGGCAAACAAAACTGCGGTTTCTTGTGTTTTTGAAACTGTGGTGGCTTAAATGTGATTTAATGTTTTTTCCACACAATTTGTTATGCAGCCTTAGTTGCTGTCAATTGTCTTTGGTAAGAAATAAAAGTGGGTGTCGTCAAAGAAACAAAATCTGGAATAATCTAGAAAACATGCAGAGAAGCCTGTGTTACACATGCAGCAAAGATCTGCACAATACTGGTTGGTTACTGGTTTTGTGGGGTTTTGAATAGTGATTACAGGTTTGGTTCTGGCCTGCTAGACTGTCACAAACATCTGTGGCCTGACACTTTCAATAGGCTCTGGCCAATTTGGTGGCAGTTAAGTCTATATTTATCTATTATAGCCAAGCACATGCTACATTTTGTACTCAAAATACCAAATTATTATTGAAATGTCATGTTATAGTGTATGGTTAAAGAGGATTCTTTAAACTTACCAAAGTGCTGTCCTTGAGTGAACAGATGTGGTGAGTCCCCTTGTGATTTTTATGCGGTGGTGTGTAGATGTAGTGCCATGGGTAACCTCCAATCTGGACACCGTTACTAGAGCACGCCACCTCGAAAAGCACTGGAGGGCAATCTGTGCAATAAGAAAAATAAAACCTACCATGTTTACTTTGTAATGAAAGACATTCCTTCCCACAGTGGCCAAGTAGATCAACAAAAATCTTTACCACAAACACAACTGGTCTACACTTAAAAACAGACTCACCCGTGATCTGGATATTTACTGGGATACCAAACGGAACATCTCCCACTGTTTTGCCTCCAGGAAGTGAACTCTGCTTTCCAAGCGTTAACTTTTCTGTCAAGTACTGAAAACACAGAAAATATTCATCAGTGAGATGAGCCAGAAGGATAATGAAGCACTGCATACGTAAATATTCACAGGTGCATAATTTTAAACAAATGTATCTCTGATGCAATGTTTAAAAATTGGATTAAATAAAATATTCAGCTTGCTCAACTCCATGTTGAAAGTCTTTCAGGATTAAAAAAATACATACCCTTTGGACAATGTGCTCAAAGCTGTACAGCTTCACTGACTTGTTGCTGTAAGACACCGCAAGGACACCTTGAGACAGAACAACGTCGGTAACACCATTTCCAAACACCTGAAAGAATAAGATTTACATTTTAATAGTAACATATCACTACCGTGGGCACATTTGAAAAATGTAATAAACTACAAACAAATCTGCATACCTTTTTGTTGATCTCCAAAATGCCCACAATTTGCAAAGGGAAAACATGAAAGATGGCCAGGTGCATCACTGTATTCTGAGTGATACCTGCCTGTGAATTAAAAAAAAGAAAGGAGGTAGAATTCTGTCATTTCTTCTCCACATCAGAGATCCCGCCCTGGGACAAGTAGTAAAATGAATAGTTGATTAATCGATTAGTCAATCCACAGAAAATTCATGGGCAATAATTTAGTCATTTATTAAGTACAAAATGCCAATTTTTCACTGGTTCCAGCTTCTCAAATGTGAAGATTCACTGCTATTTTTCATGTTCTGATTATTGGACATTGAATATCTTTGGTTTAGAACTGATGGTTGGACAAAACAAGTGATTAGAGGATGTCATCTTGAGCTCTGAGAAACTGTAATGGGGATTTTTCACTATTTTATGACACCTTGTAGACTAAACAATGAATTGTCTAAAGAGTAGTCAACAGATCAACTGAGAATGGAAGTCATTAGGTGGATCCCTTGACTATTGATAACTAAATTCCTTGACTGACTCATTACAAAATGTTATATTTATTTTCCTTGACTAATGCAATGCGCCTATCAAAATTCATGAACTTAAGAAATTCCATGTACAGCAAGATCCTAGACTTTATTATCATTTATAAAGTGTCCTGTCAGTCTTCAATAAGGCACAAATCTTAAAATAATAATATATATATATATATATATATATATATAAATAGATTGACCTTACCTGTCGTGCTAAAGATGTTCCTTTGTTTTGGACGGATTTAACATAAAACGTCTCTTGAGAAACATCCCAGCCAAGATACCTACCAGAAAAAAACGACATAGAGTTAAAGAGTTAAGGTTAAAAGGTTTTTAAATGAACTAAAACTGAAAATAAATGTATTAAGCTTCACTCAATGAACAGATACCTGAACTTGTGGTTTGAAGAGAGGTAAACTCTCTGCAGCTCTTCTCCCGTTTTAGCTGAAAGGCGATACAGCCAGTTATTGGCTGTCAAAGCCAAGAGGCTGGGTTTATGATCAGAGTGGGAGGCTAATGTTTTGTCCTGTCAACAAGACAAAATGAAACAATAATCTGAACCTGGGTTGTTAAAATCTGGTCACTGCTGGTTCAGCATTAATCCAAAAAAATGGTTTTTGATGTTTAATTTCACTTACAAGTGGGCTCTGGCACAGCAAGGCATCTTCAAATTTCTCCAATTTAGACCTCTTCGGCAATTTGTATAGAACTTGAGGCTCTGAATGAACACTGAAACCAGAAGATTTAATCATTCATTGCGTTTCAGAGTATAAAGATTTTATTCTGTTGTCAGTGTCCCTTACATTTTCACACCATGTACATTTACACTGTACACTGAATTATTGTTGTCTTTTAGTAAGTAAATGACCTGCGTCTCACAGCAGTGACTCTCAGATTTTGATTTCTTCAGAGATGCACAAAAACAGTGTGCACTACTTGACTTACGTATTATGTGACTTTTGTATGCCACTTTTGTTGTTGTGGCAACTTATCTGTGGCTCCAAGGCATTATTTTGTGTTGAATGTGTGCTGAAGACTGAAAATAATTCAAGTTAATTATTCATACTCACCAGCTGTAGCAGTTCTGGTAATTTTCAAAGTAGATTTTACCATTCTCATACATTATCGTGGATTTTGAGGTCTTGCTCCATACTTGAATGAAACTCCTGCTGTCCTACAATATAACAATAATAAAGAAGATAGTAAAGCATTCATTGAAACCAGTTAGCTACAGTGAAGATTTGAACGCATCGTCGTTTTTACCTGGAGGAGGATACCTCTAAGGACCTTCATGTTGTGTCTGATCAGAGTCCCAGCATCCCGGACACCTCTGCTCCTCCGGATCAACAGCTCAGCGGCGTTCACGGTTCTTTTCCTCCGGCACGGCGCCATCAGCAGGCGGCACCTGCTCCTACAAGAGGACCGCCCGGCGGCGCCACAGCCTGAGCTGACCCCAAGACCGTCAGAGCCAGGTAAGGGCAATATGGTTTCCCAGTCCGAGGTAGCGAGGACGCTAGAGCCCCTCGCCCACTGAGCCTCCTCCCTGGCTTTAACGTGGGCTAACACGAAAAGTTAACAGCTAACTGAAGTTCGCGCTGTTGAACCGGAGCGCCTCGACATCTCGGTCACTTCGTCCAAAAGTCGCAACGTTTCCTAGCCAGTTCGTTATTTACGACGCAGCGTTAGTTGTCCAAGGGGGTGAGACACAAAGACGTGATATCAGCAGAGAAAGTTGGTGGACAATAATGTGGCATTATTTAGCTAGCTTCCCTCTTCCGCGCCATTTTTGTAGTCCTCGCACGCGTCTTCTTCTACTTAAGGAATTAAGGCGCACGGCGTCCGGCCTGGAGCAGTAGCGCCATCCTCTCGACTGTTGGCACGTTGAACATGGAGAGTGGACGTATAAACCAGCCCTCAACATTTAGTTGACCCCTTTTTACTTCCCCTTAAGTAGCTTTAAGGGTGGAAAAATAATATTATTTGACACGGTTTGACTCTATTATATTTATATATTCTGTATTGGCTTGCTCCAGCTCCCCATTGAAGCTGTATGATGTTTACGTTGACCGAAATATTCAAACTAAAACACTCACTTCACAGTTATATCAGATGGACATGTTCCATATGTATTGTGCATCATTTTATTCACATTTTCTCAAACCTTCAGCCTGACATTTGGTGCCTTTGGAAACTTTGCGATCCCCACTAGAATTTGAAATAAAGTTTTGTGGGTTTGAACAAACTTTGGCTGCATACCATCAGTTTGTATTAACTGGCACACCGGGGGGTCAGTGCGGACATGAGGTTAACAGGATTGTCCTTAAAACCTCCATGAGTATGGATCAGATTCCTCTCAATGTCTCTGACTGTCTCCCCTCAAATAACCTACTACAGTGTCACTCTTTATACTAAGAGATTTGGTCTTCCTTCTGCATAGTAATCATACTGAAATGAAATATGCTATTTAGTGAACAGTGACCACATTTGCCTGTTGGATGCTTCACCATTAATTTCGGCTGTAATTTTTGTTTTTAGATGCCTTTCATGATATCTTGTTGATTGATTGATTTTATGTGTCCTTCCCATTATGGTGCAGAGCCTGGCTTACCTCCATTCTATGTGAATCACTGACGAAATCAGAAATGACAACGATAGTTCAGAGCTCTGGCTAAAGATGGTTATGTAATAGTTCTGTACAGTTCCACAAATTCAGAAAGAAAACATTTCAAAAGATCCAATTCACATAACAGTAACAGCCAAGGATAGAGGGCACTCTGTCTTAACCTTATATTAATCTTGGCGAAACAAAAACCTCCTTATTAAAAAAACCTCTTCAGTTATCTTCAGACAACCAAAACAAATCAGGATTCTTAAACTGGATTTTTTTTTAAATAGCAACTCCTTACTGTGGCAGTGAAACACAAAATGATATTTGTTCTCAAAAACACCAAGATCACAAAAAAAGAAACAACAAAAATGCTGCTTTTGGGTTCTTAACTGAGCACACAGGGACCTTTTGTATTACCTTTAAATTATGTTTAATATATGCTTCTGTGTAGTAGTCTTATTTGATTGGAATTTAATTTCTAAGATTTGTTCTTTATAATTTAATAATAATTTTTGCTTGAATGGATTTATATTAAACTGCAGATTGTTCCTGAAAATAAAATACATGTGAAAAAGAAAAAATATAAAGATGTTGATGACTATATCCAGCTGCAAATGCAATATTGTTAAAAGAGTAAAACAGAATTGGCTCCAGCTCCCATGAGCCATAGGTGCACTGTCAAAGCATTGTGAAATGTATTCAACTCTTCCTGCATTTTTACAGCGTAAATGCATAAACTGCGGAGCTTCTCTGTAGCCAAACTGGCTGAAGTTTTCAGCAGATTGTCTTCAAGATTAAACAGCACAGGAGGAAGACCTTCAGCTCCACTGGGTTCACGGATTCTGACCAATCCCGATGACATCTTTAAGCACAACATGTGGTCAGTGATGTACTGCAGTTAGACTTTAATTTGTCACCCATCTGTAGATGCCTTTTATGGAGACAGTAGGATTACAGTGTAGGTGTGCCTACTTTTAACAGCTGAAATTTAGGGTTACAGTTAAGAGCTTTCTGATCAACTTCAAAACGCAACGGTGGATTTATATGTTCTAGTTTTGTATTTTATTTTATTTGATACAGTTGTGAGTAACTAGTTTTAACAGGTGTATCAACAGTTGCTTTTGTAATGCTTTATATTTTAGGGATCATGTACAATGGACAGAAGAGGATAAAGAAAATGCACGGCAGAAGGCAGAAGAAAATTCCTCTGTACAAATTCCTTTAAAGGAACAAGGCAAGAATGTATTCCTGCAAAAAAAAAAAAAAAATTCAAGTTAGATTTGATTAGGGTCACATGGCAAATAAACCTTTGTGAAAATATTTTTAAATCTCCTCCACGCAGGTAAATTTGACACAAAGGCTTGTCAATACTGGGACACGTTTTATGAGATGCACCAGGATAAGTTCTTTAAAGATCGCAAGTGGCTGTTTTTAGAATTCCCAGAACTGCTTCCTTCAGGTGCAAAAAGCAAAGCCACAAACATGTGTCTGGGTGATCAGCATACGGCATTCCCGCTGCCTACCGGATCCAGCACAGACACACAGACCAGACACCAGCAACACAACGGCCCCACACATCATCACAGAAACATAGACCCCTCCAGTCATCAGGAATCCTGTCAAGGAGCAGCACTAGAAGAAAATGAAGCTGCCATACAGATGACTACTTACCCTGGCCAGCATGCATCTTTCAGGATCTTGGAGGTTTTCAAAACTGTTCACATGTATTAGTTTTAATTAAGATTGTTTTAATGTAGACTGTTGCATGTGGACCATTATTTGTGATATAAAAAGGAGTAGGTTGTAAGTTGCTAATAACAGCTCTTACAAATTTGCTTTGCCATGTTTTACTTGGCAGAAATATCAACAAAATCAATTTTTTTCTTCACAGGTTGGATGTGGGGTGGGTAACAGTGTGTTTCCCATCGTTCATTCCATAAAGTGAGTAAACAGTTTGAGATATTTCCATATATTCCATTTAAGTTAACCATTTCAACATCATTAATGTGTAGAGATTGCATTTGTACACATTTTGTTGATTCAAGAGTTCAAGAAAAGAAAATAATAAATAAAGGTAAAATCTTGGCTTCAGTGCATAATCCTAATAAGAGCTCCATGAAAGGAAAGGTGCGTCATCACACAGTCGGACTGTATTTGTACTGATTTAAGGGTTGTTAAACTGGCTGTTAATGTTTCACAGGAAAACAGATGCATTTTTATACTGCTGTGACTTCTCCCCATGTGCCATTCAGCTGGTCAAGGTAAGCATTTCTCATATTGTTTGGTATGAACATGCACAGTATGTACCGTATCGAGGTTAATACATTTCTTCAAAGCAATACTGATTAATATCACTTATATTTAAAGATGACAAGCAAAGCTGTATAAAATGCTAGGCAAACTAGCGGTGATGTATTTTTAGTACTTACTGTGGTCAATCTGTTGAGGGTACTTACAGTCATATCAGATTATGATTAAGTCCCCCATGTCATAGACAGATTACATTAACATTTGATGAAGTAATACATTTAATTTATTCATTGTAAAGCTGTTGTTAATGTCACTCTTTGAGCTTTACAGAATGATGATTCAAATTGGATTTTATAGTTCAGACCATTGTTCCCTCACACAATGTGCATACTTACAAGTACTGCAGAATAACTCAAAGCTCTGCCTTTTAGCTACAGCTGAATTAATCAATTAGCATGTGAAGAAGCTGAAAAGAGAAGCTGGTAATTTGTAGATGACATTTTTGCACAGCTTTTAACAGATCTTCATCTGTTTGAATATGTTTTTGTCAGTAGAGTAAGAGCATAAAGCCAAAATGTCAAAAGAGTGATCACAATAGATGTGTCTTATTAGATCTAATGGATTCCAGTAAAAACGGTTTAAACTCATCAGTAGGTCTGTGTGAAATTTGGTCTCCAAATGTGACACAGACATAAGAAATCACAACATCGTGAGCAGTAACAGCATTAAATAAAAAGACCTCAGCAGGAGTATATAATGTATATTAGCACAGTTAAAAACAGTCTCATATGAGGAAAGTAATTTCACAAATGCACAAGAGATGACATCATGTGTGCAATATGTGCCATGTAATTAGTCGTCTTATCATGTGAGTCAAAGTAAAGATAAACCAAAATTAAACTGTATATTGCGTGTGTATTTATTATATTCTTTATTGAACTAGACTTGACATTGACCAATTGAAGAGGAAGAGATGGATTTAGTACATTACAACAAAAAAATTAACATATAAAATTGCCTTGATATAGACAGAGATGTATCCATTACCTAACTTAGTTGATTATTCCTTGTAACACTGGATGAAAAAGATTTGTAAAAAAAATGTCTTGCATGATTGGGATTTAATTCATTTCTGTCTATTATACAATAATATATTCATTGGATTATTTATAGCAGCATTCGCAGTGATACTGTACAATTACATTTTAACCTGACTTAAAATAAAATAAAATTTATACTGTATATGAAGCAGCCACGTACAGAAGGAGTGCAAAGGTCAAAATGCCCTTGCAATATTTAAAACACATTCAATATGATAGAGAAGTGATGGCAAGGGAGAAAGGGGAAATTAGTTGTTTCAATACCTGTGAAATTTGGAAATAGTGTTAAATAGTACAGATAGTTGCAATACAAACACTGAACAGTTTCCCAAATCTGTATCTGAACTACCATTTGCAAATGTTATTTGTGCGACTATAAGACAGTTTGGGATATAGCCTGCTTTATTTTCCTCCATATAGGACCATCCAGACTACGATGACTCCATGTGTCATGCCTTTGTCCATGACATTTGTCAGGAGATGGCCTCCTTTCCCTTCCCTCCTCAGAGCCTGGATGTTATTCTGGCAGTCTTTGTGCTCTCCTCCATTCATCCGGACCGGTAGGTGAAGGTTACAAGACAAAGGAGAGCCTGATATCATTTCTCACCTGCCAGACCCCCCACACAGCCCCTATAATACTGTACCCCCAACCCACCTTCACTTTGCCCAGGCTTTGTCTGAATGTCATTACAAAACCCAAATATAAATCCAACTGTATTATGTCACAGAGCACAACATATTAACTGTACAGTGGTTTGCTTGACATTTACGGTATACAAGAATTTAAGAGGTGGCAGCATACGTATTTAAATTTTTAGGATTACCAAATGCACTTACATTAGTACCTTAGCACTGTCCATTAAAGACATTTCAGCTTGAAATTTACTTTTTTACCTGTTTGTTAAATGTTTTGAGGTCTCAATGAATATATTCCCATATATCCTATATTTTGTGGTTACTTGAATCTTCATTATCTTATTGCCCCATTAATTGACATCTCATTGACAGAATTCAAGGAGTTGTGAACCGACTATCTACATACTTGAAACATGGAGGGGTATTCCTCTTCCGTGATTATGGGAGATATGACTTCTCCCAACTCAGATTTAAGAAGGGTGAGCCTCCAAATAGCAACACACACCTGAATACAGCCATTTTATCTACTTGACCTCATTTGTTGTATATTCTGTTACCCCTCTGTGTGTGCGGAGTGTTTTTTGACAGTTTCATTTTTAGTCGTTTAATCTTTTAATCTCTTACAATCAGGACAGTGCCTATCAGAGAATTTCTACACACGTGGAGATGGAACCTGCGCGTACTTTTTCACTAAAGGTAATTCTGAACCAGGAGATCTGCATTTTCTTCCATGTGGAGTAAATAGTTGCTGACAGGATCGTAACTACTGAGGACACTGTGGTCATGTCTTTTTTCTGGGAATTTGGAGTTCTAGGAACCTGGGGGAGTTTACATTGTACATGTGGGACTGCTGGAAATCATGGTATATTTAATCTTGACTGTTTTAGGCCAATTATTTTTTCTCACCAGAATTTTACTCCTGGCATGTGAGGAAAAGACTTTAAAATAGCATTTTGACCTTCATGTTTGGAAATAAAATCTAAAATATATCTGAACAGTTAACTAAATACTTTATTTCTTTTTTTGGTGTCTGTTTGGTGGACTTGGACTCATGACCTATTTCAAAAATCCTGGCTACACCCCTGGTTACTGACAGTGTTATTATATATATATATATATATATTTTTTTTTTTTTTTTTTTTTTTTACAGAAGAGGTTCATGATTTATTTTCCAATGCTGGACTTGAAGAAATTCAGAATCTGGAAGACCGACGACTCCAAGTGAACAGAGGAAAGAAAATTGCAATGCACCGGGTTTGGATGCAGAGCAAGTACAGGAAACTATATCCACCTTCACCATCTTAACACCCCACCGTGCACAGCCTAATTTGGAGCTAGATGCCTTTTTTATACTTTGCTATTTATTTATTCAACCCTTAAAAAACATTTTTTACACCAAAGGAGTATATGTACAACAACAAAACTGTATGCAATAAACTTACAAAACATGTTGTCATCTTGTTTTATATACTGTAGATCACTGTATTAATATCCATGAGATGAGTATATTGACTATATCGAGAGAACTTCTTTAGGTCCACGGGGGGGGGGGGGGAATACAGTGAACATGCATTAGACTTTAAAAATGAAAAAACTTGACTGATGATTATTTTCATTCCTTATTTTCATCTTTAAGTTAGGCTACATATTACAGAACAAAAAAAAACTAGATGGCAGTTTTTGCAAGATAAAAATACTCATGACAAGTCAAAATTATGAGTAATTTTTTTTTACTTAATAGGTCAAAATTATAAGGTACTACATTTTGAAAAAGGTCAAAATTATGACTATATGTTTTTGACTTCCTATCTCATAATTTTGATTCAGCAAGTCATAATAATAATAATAATTAATTGACTTCTTGATTTTCTTGTCTTGGCTGAAATGGCCTTCCATAACCTTTTGATACTGTCCAACGGTTATTTAATCTCTTTAAAGGAAAAGGTCAGATATTTCTTTCAAGTTTTGAACGTTATAATTTCCAGTCTGCGACTTGTACGCAAAATGCGGTTATGCATAGTTCACGCGTGCAGTCTTGTATGATTTAAAAGCTGGCTTTATGTGTGCATGTTTTCCCTCATGTTGTCATTGTTGAGAAAAAAATGCATCACCCTCGCGATAAGAATTTTGCACACGATGCATGACGTTTCATAGGCAACCACTTGAAGACGGAGAGGTGGCCCTGGAGCCGGGACGCGCTGCTGGGGTGTGGAGAGGTTTGTGCCCTAAAAGCAGAAAAAAATTAGACATTTTCACCCAGTGGCAGTCACTGTACCAAAGTAAAAACAACCGTGGTATGCCAGTCGGTAAATTACACAGTCAGTGTGAAAGCCTAACCGTGTGCGCTGCAGTGCCAACACACGAAAAGTAGCTTGATGAGTGTCCAAAGTAGTGGAAGTTTGGAGGGGACGCCATCTTTGGTCCCAGCTCTCCACGTCCCCAACACGGACTGTGTTTTCAGCAACATACCACGGCAGTGGTGAAGGCCCGGGAAGGTACTGTTAAACGTTTTAAGACCCCGATGTCTTTTCTACTGGCTCGTTTGGGTCATGTTGTGCAGAGCGAAAGGAAATTGTGTTAAAATGACCGAGCAAATCTTGGTGTCGAGACCTGCTCGTTAGCTAACGTTACAGTAACGCGTCGGCTCCAAAGTCAATTGAGCCCGTTTGGCTAGCTGGTAGCAGCGGAGACACTGGACCGTCTCTCTGTGGTCAGGCCAGTGCAGTAACCTAAAGAAACGCGTCGACGATGGCGATAAACCTGTACGAGAGCAGAAAGGTTACCGCTGTGGTCGGTGCGTCCTCCTTTAAGCATGCTGCCGTTGTAAGAGCCAACACTGACGTTGGTCAAGTTACACATAGATGTACTGGTGGATCAGCAAATGCAAGGAAATAATCAAGCATTTTTTGGTGGTGGTTAACGTTATATCACGGGACTGGTAGCAAGCAATGCATAAGTTGGGTTGTGCATCGCACTGTTGGCGATCCTTTGTGTGCAGACTGGTGTTTCCCTACCAGCAGTGTTCACAGTGCCTGTGCATGTGTAACTGTCCGCTTTAAACATGCCGATATGTAACGTTATCTTAACATTAAGTGTAGTTATGGCCCTGTGCTGTAGATGCTACTGCACTGGATGGTAGCTGGCCTTGTTTGACCTTTTTTTTAGTATTACTAACTTAAAGTAAAGAGCGCTCATGTAACGTTGCCCCAGCCGAAATGAATGGACACCCATGGGATACAGGCTGCTTCGGGCTTTGCGACAAATAAATAATGTTTTTGGTGGCGACCTAATGTAGTTATCACATGTTAATCACACCTCCTTGCACCCTCAGTAGTTTTCACTGGATATTTCAATGATGGAGGACTTTAACTTAGCTTTGGACGTTGAGGTTGCTTCTCAATTTGTTTGTATTATCAGTGCATTGATTGACATTAATCAGTGATGGCTGCCTACATCACTATGACACTTAAAATATTGAAAATTGGGAGGCTATTGTTTTTTTTAAAGCTGAAATTGCCAATGAGCAAACCTAGGTGGACGTAATCCAACCCAGTTTATGCCAGATATTTTTAAGACTTTCCAAGTGTCTGCCATAAACAGGTGGTCACTGCTGAGCAGCACAGCCTTAAAATGACATCCACAGCAAGAGTTGTAAGGGTTCAACCACTTGTTCCTGCAGGGGCTTGAATATAGATAAAAGTTATGCACGGAGGCCTTCATGTTTGAATAGCTGCAGAAGAAAGTGTTTTAATTAAGCTACAGCTTCTCATAAAGAGTGTGGTTTTTATAGGTAAAATCTGAATTTTAACAGGGTCGGTTGAACACCTACAACAGCCGCTTCTAGTGAATGTTGGACTGTTTATGTTGACGTTATGATAAAACGGCAAACACTGAACGTACCAGTCATTTATTCACTACACGAGTTATACTTGACGGTCAAACTGTAGTGAGGGGAAAGGTGAAAATTGTGTCATTCATTTGAAACGTGCCTCTGTATGTCTTGGTGATCACAGGGCTAAATATTTAGTACTGCTGTGTATAGTCTTGCTAGTTAATGACAAGATGCTAAATCACACGTTTTGTAGTCTTTTTCAGCTTGTTGTTTTGCTCTCAAGTTGATGCAGATGGCACATGCAGTAGTTGTATAAGACTGATAACTGCGGTAAATGTCTTCTTCAGCAAAATGGACTGCAAACTTGGTTAGAAGCCACAGACCCATCATGGAAAATGTGACAAGCCTACTTGATGATTTAGGAAGAGGAAATGGACCTGCTGCCTGATTGTTCCCAAGATTTGTCCTATTAACATTTCTTTGTGTCTCTAAGCACAGGAGGGAAGTGACTGTTAATGTGATCTTTAGGTGTTATCAAGGAAAAGGGTGTTGGCAAAGGTTAGTTTACACTGTCAAGCTCCTGAAAATGTGATCTCTGCTTCTGTAGAGTTTAAGGTGTACTGGGGATAAGAACAAAAGAGGGTTGTGATAAACAATTTAGGTTGGCAGCCGAACAAATACGTCTTAATCCAGGGAAACGTCCTTCATTAAACCATATCGTTGTTATTTTAAGTTCAGTTATAACTTGCAGTCAGATCGTAATTACAATGCATAGTTCTTATGTTTAGACAAATATATGCATCTAATAATTGAATTTCAGTCAGACAAGTACTGAATGTGGCCTACATTTCTTTTGCTTCTGTATTGCTAGACTTGCCACTTCATTGCATTTCAGTGCAGTACTTCATATGGTGTGCAGAGTATCATTGGTAATCATGACTATCAATGAATGTGGTTTTAGAAAACTTACATTAATCGCAAGCCCGTATTCATCCCATGTAGCCCTGTTAAGGAATACAGACCAGTGACCAACAAGTTACTCATTATTTCTGTAAAAACAATCCTAAAGTTAATCTAAAATTTGTCCAAAGCTATCATCATGGTGGCTATTTAAAAATGTGATAAATTATTTATCTCTGCTGCTGGTCGAATTCTGATTGTATACTATTAGTGGGTCAATATCTGGTAACGGTTTCATCGCTTGTTAGCTGTAGCCAGGTACTAGCCTGTGATTGTGTGAGTTGAGTTGTTAATAGGTCATAAATAAATAATATTAAACAAACAAACACAAACAGAAGTCACAACACATAATAGTTATCCACACATCTACACACATAAATTGTTCAAGAATTTATTGGAATATTTATTTAACTCTGAAGTATAAATACATTTTGCAGTTGGTTTTGTGGATCACATTGATTGACCCAAGGTGATTTGATTTAATGACATGGACCTTTTTTTTGTGCTTTTTTTTTCTTTGGACTCCTAATTTATCGTCTTTCTTGTGCTGATGTGAAAAATAGTCACAAGTCAGTATTATTTAGTGAGTCGGCTGTATCATAACTGTTTACGGCACATTTCTCAAACGACCTCATGTTGCACTGAAGTGGGACTGCGTGCTGGCCCTGCATTGTAATGCATAACAATAGCTGACAATATTTTTGTTTTAGATGATATAATGAATGGCTTTTTGTTTGTGTCATACATCTGCTGGACATTACATCTCAGGGCCTAAATTAAGTCCATATTCAGTCCAGTTCTAAGATGATTGAAGTTTATTTTGAGATGTGAAACTTGGTATGTACGTGTGTGTGGTTTTATTTATTTGCATATGTCAGCAAGGAAGGCATTACACGCAAGTAGTATTTGACTTTCCACAACTTCTACTTATTGAGTACATTTGTTAAGTCCGTTTGTTAAATAATAAACATACTCTAAATAAATTAGCTGTTCAGACAACCACATTCTGATTACAAGTATTGTTTCCCTACATCTGAAAGAGACTTTTTTCTTTGTTTCATTATCAGTCATTTGTGTGTCGGTTCCCCGGAGCACTGCTGAAATGTCCGCCCTGCCTCACGATTAGCTGAAGTCACATATATCTTATTTAGTATTAGATGGTATCATAGCATGCCTTCTCCAGTGCGTGTGGTGTATTTCGCCTTCTGCAGTTCACATTCACCTACTGGTATATTGCAATTAGCTTTTGGAGGTGAAGACGAACTCCATATGCTGCTGTCATAGTTGATTGGTATGTGGTTTTAGAAGGATGTTAAGAGTTAGCATGTTTGTCTATATTTGGAGCACATTCATCATTTGACTAATCTTTGTTTGACCACATGTAGGCTCTATTCCTAGCTGCTGGGATTTTGTACTTATTGTTAAGAAGGATTTCTCAATGTGTTGTTTTCCTCCACTTGAACTGATTCCTTTGTAGATTCAAAATGGCTGTCTCGTTAAAAGCACAGGTTTAGTGGGCAGACCCCTCTGAGTCCGCAGCAACACTGAAGCCCAGGGAGCTCACGTAACAGTCCCACAGCAGCACAGTATTCATCAGTGCCAAGCAGTTGAAACACTGCTCCTGGTCTCTCAGGATAATGGTGTTTGTGACACAGAAATGCCTATTACTTCTGGACTTCTACTCTACACTTTGAGTTGTAATAAATTATGTTGGTGACTTTATTTAGTGTAGTAGTAGTAGTATTAAACTGCTACTTGTAGATCTGATGGTGGTAACAGGAGTAAACATACTGTAATGAAAATCTTGCTTATCTCCTCGGTGCTACTCAAATGTAGAGTGAAACCTGTGTTTGATATGCCACTAGGCAATGGGCATAAATTTGGTCTTATTTGTCCTATATTCTGGGCTAGACTAAAATATTATCACCTGTCAGGGTTTGAGATTGTATAACTAAATAAATTTTACTTATCATAACTCTGCTCTCAAGCTGTTTGCTACTATGTCATCTGCTCTTCAGTGTGCATTAAAATCCTTCAATTAAGCTGATCCGTGAATAACTGGGACATACTGTGAATTGTTCCTAATCCTCCCAGGCACCATGGAGGAGCTGCACAGCCTGGACCCCCGGAGACAGGAGCTGCTGGAGGCACGCTTTATGGGCGGGGTCAGCGGCAGCACAGGGGGCAGCACTGGCAGCACAAGTGGGGGAACCAAAGTGAGTGAATATTTAGCAATGTCTGTGTTTGTACATAATAACTGGTCAAAATACTGTTTTTAGTGTCCACACCAAGTCTTATCCTAAAATAATCTCTTTTTTTCAGGGTTTGACCAATAATGAATGTTCAAATCACAGTTTTGGGAGCCTGGGATCCTTAAGCGACAAGGAGTCAGAGGTACACTAACCTATAGATGCTAACTACATTTACACGGACTAGAATAATCAGACAAATAATTATTTTAAATCAGTTAATAATTTATATGTTAACATTAATATTCCATTCATATTCTTGCTTATTGCTGTAGAGCCGAGCCCAGTTAATGAGTGACAATGGCCTACCAGATCAGAGTTTTCCTCAGCTGGGATGTAGACCAGCATGTAAAGGGTTGTTGTATGTATCATAAAATACCTGAGTCATAGTGTGACTGAGGTGTATATAATACGGTATGTCTGCTGTCTCAATAATGGTACCAAACTTAAAATATGCAACATATGCTTAGTCCGGTGATAACTTTATTTGCATTATGCTAATCAGAGAAAGCTGTTTATGAGGCTTTTTTTCCCCCATTAATCTTAAACAGGTTCATATTTGAAAATGGCATTCTGTGTCTTTTGTGCTGTTTCTTGGAAACCAGTTCCCGTTAAAATGGAGTTTTGAAAATAGCCACCCTTTTACTAAGGGTCTCATTTTTTTGTTTGTTTGTTTTTTGGGTGAGGGCATTTGCGTTAATGCACCTAATGCATATCATGACCACCATCATCCAGACACTATGACAAATCTTTTGATAGATCTCTTAAATCATCTGCTTGGCCTTGTGGCTACATAACTTTGGGACCCTCCATCTGGCAATTTAACAGACCTAAGTCTCCCCATTAGGTAGCGTGTAAGACGGCATTCAGACCAACAATGGCTTCCTCATTCATTTCAATAAGACCACTGCATCAGTGCAGTGTAGGATGCCAACCACCATGCTGTGTGCTGGTATTTAATAAGCCTTCAAACTGGAGCTCAATGTTCATATTCTTTGTTCTTCCTGTATGCAGTGGCAGCCCTCTCCCACAGCACTGCAGCCCCTTGTCTCATTTAGCAGTAGTGCTATTGTTCATCTGAATGCCCTTTTAAGGCTGCAGTAACACATTTTTGCAGCATTTTGTAGCATTTTTTTAATCCAGTATTTTGACTGTAGTTGAATTAACATTTACACACTGCTATTTATACAAACACTTGAAACCGCTGTTGCTCAGCACTCCCTTATGACAGTGTTCCTAATGATGCACAAGGGACAACTCTGATCAGACCAGCACCTGTTGACAAATGTTGGAGGGATTTTGGTGGTCATAAAGTTTGTGAAATGGTAGTTCTTGTGATAAATTAAGGTTATGAGGACAATCCAGGATTGTGACCAATTTGCCATTTGTTCATTATTTCTTGCTCATCCTTTAAGAATTGTCATAGATCTCTTTTTTTAATAAGAGTCTATTTTTAATGAAGTACTGATGTAGTAAAAGGTCTTCTCTGCTGGTTACAGCCAGATGTTGCTGCTCTTTTTAATGATGTTTGCTTAAAACTCTTGTCTTTCCCACTTAATAGGGATCAGATGTGAAAAGAGGCAGTTCTCCTGCTTATTCGGTAGGTATAAAATGAAATCTTAAAATGAATAGTTATCCTGATAAGGGCTGTTGCTGTTTAATACAATTAATTGTATTAGCCTTTATGTATTCCCTTTTTTAAATGTAAATCATTTTTAATAATTCAGAATATACTTTATTGCACCAAATCTTATAGTAGATCTAGTGTTGGTGGTACAGGCTTAGACTATATTAATAACGTCAATGGACAACTAAGAGCTGATTATTCCTGAAAAACAAGACTGATATGAAACTGCAATGAGAGCAGCTACACAAGTCAAAGTACAATCCGTTATTGTTTTGGCTAAATCTGTCATGGTCATTTTCAGCAGGACTTTCACAGTTAGTGATTTGATTTAATGTTGGTATAAAAAATATTGCTTAATGTAGCTTCAGTTTATTGTTATCTTGGTAAAAAAATAAAAATAAACATTTGACTTTGTTTAGACTATCCCCACTGGTAGCTTCACACAACCACAGTGTTGTGATGCAGTTGCAACAGCAGCAAGTCTTTGTAAAGGTCAGAACAGCTTTTTTGTGAAGTAATTGTTTTGTTCAATAAAATTTCTCTTTCAGACCCCAGAGAAGAAACAGTCAGAAACAACCAGAGGCAGAAAAAGAAAACCTGAAATCCAATCCGAGAGCAGCCAAGGTGAGTTTCTTTGTGTTAAACTGGTTACATTTTGGCTCTTGCTTGCAGTATTTCTGTGAAATATTTTGATCAATCACAACACTCTTTCCTTTCTTTTTCCTTCACAGGGAAATCAATTGTGCGAGGACCCAAAATAAGTGATTATTTTGATGTAAGTTTTCAGTTTGGTGTCAGATGGTTCATACATTGAAAGGAAGTGATGAGCAAATAATCCATTTCCTGTCTCTAAAATAACAGCATTGTGTAAAAGAAGGGAGCCACTGGTGGGTCTTCTGTTATCAAATGTTATGCAGTGATTCAGTTTTCCTCTCTTAATCTTTTAGTTCCAAGGAGGAAATGGGTCCAGTCCTGTGAGAGGTCTCCCACCAGTGATTCGTTCTCCCCCAAACTCACATTCCCACTCCGCTCAGGGCACAGCTGTAAGTTACGCCAAAACTCGTACTCAAAATCTCCTTTGCTGCTCCATTTTGGCGTTGCCCTGTCACAAAAGAAGTTCTCTCTCTTCTGTTGCAGGTTAGACAAAATAGCTCATCGCCTACTAGTCTGTCTTTTGGGGACCACATGACGCATCCAAAGCAACAAGCAGTCAAATTTGTTCAGGTGAGGGGGGGGTGACTGGATAAACCGGACTCCACCAGCTCTTTTTAATCGCTCTTAAATGTGTTTGAGATTGCTGGCTAAGTTTTTAAACAACTTCTTTTGTTGTTTTCCACTCTAGACTGACCTCACAGTGTTGAAATTGGCTGCCCTTGAAAGCACTAAGAATCTAGACCTTGAGAAGAAGGAGGGGAGAATAGATGATCTGCTAAGGGTAAGGAGAAGGTCTTACTCTGTTGACTACCTTTACTACTGGGCTGTGATGTTACTTTAGTGCAAAACAAATTGGACAACGTCAACCAAAGTAATGTTTGGTAATAAAAAATACCTGAATTTGTATTGTCTGTCAACATTATCAACAGCAGATTTGAATTAATTGGTGGATTGGGAGAATAATCTAATCTGTGCAGCTGCTGATTTATGCTTTTTTCCACTTCACAGGCAAACTGTGATCTCAGGAGACAGATAGATGAACAACAAAAATTACTTGAAAAGTACAAGGAACGCTTGAATAAATGCATCACCATGAGCAAGAAGTTACTCATAGAAAAGGTAAATACTTTTTTTTTTTTTTTTGTACCTTTATGAACACTCAACATTCACGTGTGTCTGCAAACCCGCATGCAAACCTATGTTTTGTATTGTTCTTCAGAGCACCCAGGAGAAGCAGGCCTGTCGGGAGAAAAGCATGCAGGATAGACTTCGTTTAGGCCATTTCACTACAGTGAGACATGGAGCCTCATTCACAGAACAGTGGACTGACGGCTATGCCTTCCAAAACCTTGTGAAGTAAGAGGCTTTAAGTGAGATTGTCTGTCTTATTTATCATGTTGTTAATTTTTGGTTGTTGTTTTACTTATTTTTTTGTTATCAATATATATTTTTTCATTTTGTAAACTTTATTTATCCTTAGAAAAACAATCTCTTCAATCCCTTGTTTCTTTACCCTAATGCTGCGTTCACACATACAGATACAAAGTAGTAGGCAGTCCCTGGTCTCGGTCTATGAAACTGTAGCACTGTGTGTTGCTTTGAGCATGTGATTTACAGACTCTGCTCCGACCAGACAGTTGTTTTCTGACACTTTTGCTGTACTGCACACGGGCAAGTAGTACATTTTCTGTTGCACAGTGTGTTTCTCGAGCACAGAATATTTTTGTTTGCAGTCTTTTTTTTTTTATAAACCTTGCAGTACGCATTGTTGAGACTGTTTTTTAATGCAACAGTGATGTCCGAGTGTGCAAGACTGATTGACATTGCGGTCCTGTATCTATGCTGGAAGCGATCCCAACTCCTCTTGTGGAGCGGAGACGTAAACAACTCTGTACTTCTGTTTCTGTGGGCATTAAAGTAAGCGCGATTGGCTCTGGCCTGGATGTTGCTCACACTGTGTCAGAGGACAGTTGCATAAAGTTGAGCTTTTCTCAACCTTGCCCTGTGGTGCCGCTGGGTGCCATTTTAAATCTCTAGTTCAGCAGGCTACGCTGGGCTGCAACGCCAGGTCCCATTCCCAATGAATAACAGCCTATTGCTCTCAAAGCTTTTGGGTCTGTATGTGTGAATGGCCCATAATTGCCACTCGCTCTGATTATTCCACTGCTGAATGAGTTTGGCTAAACTACCAGGACCAGACTCTGGTCCCACCCACTTCCTTTATCATCTTGTGTGACATTGCTGTCAGGAGCCATGCAAGAAAAGCGCTCTGCAGTATGTTTAGTTTTTATGACTGAACGATGATTAGGACATGCCGTTTTTCTTTTGCATTCACATTACGGATGTTGCCCAAGTAAGATGCTAGTAAAGGCACTAAAGCTTGCATCTTACAAGTAAAACAAGAGACTTCATATGTAGGCTATAATAGTTCAACTGTAGTGTAATTGGGTGGAGCTCCGCACCACAACCCCACTAACCCCAAATATTGTAAGCACTGGCCCAAATTGGTGGATCAGATTCAACTTAAAGTAACGTTACAGCTTTCATATTTGCTGATCGTCTTCATCATGTTTCATCATCAGTGTTTTGATAAGATGTGGTAGTGGAACACATGTAGGAAATGGTACTAATCTCATCTAACAAAAAGCACTGCTTTCTGTCTGCAGACAGCAAGAGTCGATAAACCAACAGAGAGAGGACATTGAGAGGCAGAGAAAGCTTCTAGCCAAGAGGAAACCTCCATCCTCCAGCAATTCCCAAGCACCAACCACAAACTCGGAGCCAAAGCAACGCAAAACCAAGGCAGTGAATGGAGCAGAAAGTGATCCCTTTCTAAAACCCAGCCTACCTCAACTGTAAGTTCAGGCCTTGAGTAAATTTACAGATATCAGAGCAGCCATTCCCCAGGCAAAGGCAGTGTATAAGATTCAGTGTAGTTTTGGCTTTATTCTTTTGCATAGTCTGAGCCAGTTTAACGACTGTATGCACAGTAAGTAAGTGACTGACTGAATCAACTGAATGTAGTAATCTAAGTAAACATGGAGATGCTGTTAATGAATACAAATGCTTTTTTCCGTGTCTCTCTCATCCTGGAAAGGCTGACACTAGCAGAGTACCATGAACAGGAAGAGATTTTCAAACTGCGACTTGGACATCTCAAGAAGGTAAGCCCAATGCTGAACCTGCAGCAACAATTTTTTTCTTTTGTGGGGTGGGGAATTTGTCTTATGTATTCATTCATTTCATAAGTTACTCAATTTATCCAGGACCTGGTATATGATAAGGATAAAGGGAGCTTAAAGTTAAAATCTAATTGGATTCAGTAAATTATTAAATGTAGCAAATCTTTGTTTTCTATATGAGGATAATTGAACATACTGTTTCTTGAGCTGAACCACTGTTCCTTTTGTGTGAATCCCCCTAAGAATGGAGTGAGCCTGTAGTTTGTGGATGTATTCATTGTTTTCCCGATGAATAAGCATCACAGGCAGCCCCTGACAGACTCTGTAGCAAGTCAGCCGTTAATATTTAATACAGAACTAGTCAGCTGTGTACAAGTGGGTTTTGATGAGCTCCTCTCCTTGTAGTCAGAGCTCTGACATTCCTTGTGTGCATTTGTGTGTTTGTGTGCTTGAATCATTTATAGGAAGAAGCTGAGATCCAGGCGGAGCTGGAGCGTCTGGAGAGAGTGCGCAACCTTCACATTCGGGAGCTGAAGAGAATAAATAACGAGGACAGCTCACAGTGAGTCTGAATCAATTTCTTTGACAGTTACTGCATTGACATTGGAACATGATGTACACACGAGGCCAGTATCCTCGCCGTAGTGGTGATATTAAGTAGCTGCCCACTGGATGAAGTTTTCTTGTCTTTTTCCACATTGGTAATTTTTTTGGCACAGCAAATCTAATGCAGAAGAATTTGTCATTGACACGTACTGTAGGTCTTTATCTTTTTTTTTTTTTTTTATTTATTTATTTTTTTTTTTAACCAAAGATTTAAAGATCACCCAACGTTGAATGAAAGATATCTACTCCTGCACCTTCTAGGAAGAGGGGGCTTTAGTGAAGTTTACAAGGTAAGTCATTAAATGTTGTTCTCATAGGATACAGAACAAAATAATATTCTTAGCAGGTGTTGCTTTTCAAGTATAAGTCAACCTTTTGTGTGTATGCTGTGCAGGCTTTTGACTTGATTGAGCAACGATATGCTGCTGTGAAAATCCACCAACTTAACAAAAACTGGAGAGAAGAGAAAAAGGAGAATTATCACAAGTATGTTGGCTCATGTGGACATATTTAACCTCACTTGCAGTACAAGCTGTTCTGATGTCCTTTGCTTTCCGTGTATTGTTATTCCTCTCCATAAGCCCTAATGGCAGGCTGCAGAATACAGCACCTGCACCTTCATGCTTTGGTTGTTAATAGGAGTATAATTACCTTCCTCTCCTCAGGCATGCATGTCGAGAGTACAGAATACACAAGGAGCTGGACCACCCCCGAATCGTGAAACTTTACGACTACTTCTCACTGGACACAGACACGTTAGTGCACTTGATGAATTCTTGTTCATGCACCTCCAGCACTTTTCAGTTGGTTTCTGTTAGATGTGGGCCATAATCCTTAATAAGTCTTTTTTCCATTCAATAGGTTTTGCACTGTCATGGAGTACTGTGAAGGCAACGACTTGGATTTCTACTTGAAACAGCATAAGCTAATGTCTGAGAAGGAGGCACGGTCCATAGTCATGCAGATAGTGAACGCACTAAAATACCTGAATGAAATCAAACCCCCCATCATCCATTATGACCTTAAGCCAGGTAAACGTGCCCTGCTGGACAACTGATGACGTGCATCACATCCATTTAAGAAAATATCAAGTTATTCTACATTAAATCAGATTGTGCCAATTAAGTGGTTATCTAGTTATCTAGTGGTCTGAAGCAGTTATCCAAGTGATGGTATGCCATTTCTTCTCTAGCGCTGACTTATTTTACTTTGATTTCAAGGCAATATCTTGTTGGTGGATGGCACAGCCTGCGGAGAAATCAAAATCACTGACTTTGGTTTGTCCAAAATCATGGATGACGACAACTATGGCGTAGACGGGATGGATCTGACATCACAGGGTGCAGGGACCTATTGGTGAGAAGAAATGTCCCACATATACACGCATTACATACAGTATACGGACATGGACAGTGGTGGAAGAAGTATTGAGAAAATCTACTTGGTAATAGAAGTAATACCACACTATAGAAATACTATCATAAGTAAAAATCCTGCATTCAAATTTTCAACTAATGAAAGTGCGCAAGTATCATCAACAAGTATCAGAAGTAAAAATATTGCTTATGCAAAATTATCCCTGTCAGTGTTATATTATTATAGTATTAACATGTAAGCAGTACTTCAATGTTGTAGTTGGTCGCAGTGGGGCCAAGTTTAACTATTGTATGTATTGTGGGGTAGTTTAATCTCCATAAATAAACGTATATGTTTTGTGTAAAATCTCGATATAAAAAGTAACTAGTGACATTTGTTAAGTAAATATAGTGGAATATAAGTACAAAGTGGCATAAAAAAAGAAATGTTCAAGTAAAGTATAAGTACCTCAACATTGTACTTAATTACAGTGCTTGTGTAAATGTGCTTAGTTACTTTCCACCACTTGACATGGAAGTGTATAACAAGCTGCTAGAACAGATGCTAAATAACGTTTTTTTGTTGTTGTTCTGGTCAGGTACTTGCCTCCTGAATGTTTTGTAGTTGGTAAAGAACCTCCAAAGATCTCCAATAAGGTGGACGTGTGGTCTGTGGGCGTTATCTTTTTTCAGTGTCTGTATGGAAGGAAGGTAAGGAGGGCAATACAGATTCTATCCTTGAATGTTTGTTATTTATTGCATGATGATTAAGCATCGTCCCTCCCTTTTCAGCCTTTTGGCCACAATCAGTCACAACAGGACATCCTGCAGGAGAACACCATACTGAAAGCTACCGATATTCAGTTCCCTGTCAAGCCTGTTGCCAGTAATGAAGCAAAGGTAGGTGAACTTGCATACAAAAGGGATACAGCTATTTTTAAAGAAGTCGTTTTAAAGAAAAAAATATCTAACACCTTACATAGCTGATTGGCCTGCTAATGTTTGATGCTATTCCTCCCCCCTCCAGGCCTTCATAAGGCGGTGTCTGGCATACAGGAAGGAGGATCGGGTTGATGTTCACCAAATGGGGAGCGACCCCTACCTGCTCCCTCACATGCGGAGGTCAAGCTCCTCTGGAAATCTGCAGATGAGTGCTGCTGGCTCAGGACCTGCCTCCTCCAGTATCATCTCATACTGACAGCCTTGTACTGTGACAAAAAGGCAAACTGACCAAGTTGCTCCCCACCTGCAGAGCTTCTCAGAGGCTTGGGCTCGTGGGAGAAGGAACAGCCAGCGAAAGGAGGAGCAGGACACTGGTGGGGAGACCTCCTCTGACCTGTGCCAGGCTTCTACTTGTTTACCAGGGCTTGATCAATGGAGGGACAGTGAAGGGATGTTTTAAAAGGACATGGGTATAAGGATCTTTTGAGGGTCTGACAAAAGCACTGAAACTGACAACGTACCTTGAAGAAAATGTGACTGGACACTCGGATGTTGCAGATGGATAAAGCCTTAAAGGGCCGAAGGGAGACTTGGCAGCCCGCCGTTTGGATTTAATAACATGGTCCTGCCAGGGTGCAAATGATTCAGCTGCTAGAAGTTAATTTACTGTGAGGAGATGAGTCATCGTTATGTAGAACTACAAATATTTCACTATTGATTTGGCTAAATGTTTGTTTTTCACAAATGTTAGGCTTTAATTTGAGTTACTTAGCCATGAGAATGTAATGTGTAGCATACAAGTGGCATCTAGTGACATGTAGGTTGGGGCAGCATACTTACATTTAATGCACAAAGTAACCAAATGTAGAAAAATGACAATGTATAAAATCCTATGCAGGAATATTAATTAACATAAATTGGAAACCGTATATGCTGTACAGGTGAATTTTCAAATTTTGAAGTGCAGCAGTAACATGTACAAAGAGTTAAAATTCCCCCATGTAAAACTGGTTTCCTGGAGTGTTTCATTTTGCTGCTTTGTTGCTCTTATTTTTTTCAAGGGCTGTATGTTCCACTTCGGGTACAAATTGTACAGTTCTACTAAGAGTGAATAATAAATGCGAGGAAACTTTTTCCCCTCTCCCAGTGAATGATACTGTAGAATATATCAGCCTGTTCATTCTAGAGTTAACATCTGAACTCATCACCTGGTAATGCACTGTAAATTGTTGGGTGCAGTCTGCCAGCATTTGTCTCCATTTTCTGAGATTATACTGACACTCGGTGGCTTTGTTTGGTACTGCATTGTTACAGGTCATACCAAGGATGCTCACAACATGAACCACTGAAGAGAATAAAAATACAAAGCCGAGGCTCCGATAGAGAAAATACATCAGTTTAATCAAGGTAACGATATCTCACTTTACAAATGATTTTTTGTACAAAACCAAAACAGTTTTCTATATTTGATGCCTACAGCACTGCAGCAAGCAAGCCTGCTTTTTCTAAAGGGAAAACCCCGAGCAGTATAAGTTAATGCCCCATCTTCCCCTGAAGACCTTAAGTGGTTTACGCAGTCCCCGAAAGGTCACGGTGGGTTACCGAATGTGTTACATTCCCTCTAATCCATAGAGAACGGCTGAGCCATATTGTGATACAGTATTGGGTATTATGTAGTAGACCGCTGCTGGTTGTGAGCACAGCGTGTGGCCACACCCTCACCTGGGGCTGGCTCAGGCACAAGTCTATCATTGCAACTGTCACATCATCTGTCCTTTCTGTTTTCCTAAACTGGCAGTGAATAATAATAGACAAACTGTTCCTATGGATCAAGAGGAATGCAAAAAAATATTGCGAGGTAACGCAAAGGTAGTTCAGAAAAATAATTCCCACCGCGACCCTTCGGGGTCTCCATAGTAGTTTGACCACTAAAAAAAGATGCAAAGATACTGACTTGCACACTTAAAAGTAACCTGTTTCCCACATATTTTACACTTTTTGAGCCAAGTTCAAAAAGCCCCCATATAGTTTGTGTTAACACACCTATTACTATGATTGAGTGGTGAACTATTTAAAAACGTTGTTCTGCAATAGAGTGTATAGAATGATTCTTGTAATTCTCCTTTCACAGCCATCAACAACCTGCTCTTAAGATGCAGGGCTGCTGCTGCCGGATACACATTTACAGGAAAACTTGAGTATTGCTGTATGTGAGAAGACCAGCAATGTAGTTCCAGTGTCCTCGAGATACTCAAGCTCGTACAACAATCCTAACGCTGTGTAGGAGCAATTTGTCAGCTGAGTGGTGCAGCGAACAGACTGGCTATATTGTGTTAAGACTTAAGAGCAGGCTGACAACCTTAAATAGCGCTCTCAGCTAAGATGAGTCTGCAGTCATTGTGATATTTATTGATTCACAGGTGGTCACTGATGATGGGATGGGGGTTTTGGTCAGTGAACTGTTCAGTTGGATATGGGAGGAGGGAGCTGTATTAGCAGTGATTGGGGGAAGAATAAAGTCAGACGGAGTAAGAGTTACACCGGGGACTACACCTGGCAGGGTGAAAGGGGGAAGACCTGTGGAGCAAACACAAACAGAAACTTACCTACTACTGCATAAGTGTCTTTTAAATCATTACCTACAGTAGAATAACCCATTTCAAACTGGCAACACTTTAGCGATGTATTTTTTCCCTTGCATTTTTGGTGATAGTTTAGATGTGGTGGCTAACTACCTAGATTTATTTTTAATCGCTTTTTAAAATATTTTTACCATAAATCGCAACAATTTCTGTACGCTACATGATTTATCTGGAGAAGACATACCTGTGATGGTACGTGCTGCAAATATTAACGGTTTAAGGAACTCATTGTTGAATCATATCTGAGGATGTAATGTCTCAGTAGAAAATAGCATTCATACATTTGTTCTAAAAACCTTTTGAGGATGGAGCTGGAGATATTCTGTATTTCTATTACTGTCATTTCAAATCCCATGAAAAAAAACCAATGAATTAGTACGTCTCACAATACTTCCCCCAGCCTGTCTGTGGCACTTGGCCTAACTAAGCATACCTGTTTAAAAAAAAAATTTTTTTTTTATATATGTATATAATTTTAAAAAACAAGTAATTGCCTGCCAGCTGGGCACTCTAGTTTTTAGCAAACATGAGTACATGGTACATTTGTTGGCAGATTTTAGATTACTGAGTATTTACGGCAGCAGGATGGTGTATATGAGATTAAATCAAAATAAACTAGTGGCCATGTACATCTCTGAGGCAAAATGTCACAGTGTGGCTCATTGATGTGTTTTTAATAGTTTTTGGAAAACAATGGGTCTATGGCACAGAGGAATGCGTTATATCATGCTTTGACTACACATGCAATACTTGTTAGTACAATCAATTCATCCTTGGTTTTGGTCTTTTCATGGGATTTGTGGACAGTAAGAAAAATGTAGAATAACACCAAACTTATCTTTTACGATTATTTACATCTAACCCAAGCATACTCCAGAGAACAATACAATACCTGCATGTTGTAATCTACCAACTCCAGGTGGCAAGGTGATATTTAGATTTGGCAAATTAGGAAAGGGTGGAACACCTCCAGGAAAGGGCATTAAACCTGTGCAACAAATATTTTACATATTAGACGACGTTAGGTTAGCAGACTAATGTCATGCAAGTTTGGCTTTCAGAGTAGCTAGCTTTGGCAGCACACCCCCAAAATAATTTCTACTAACCTGGTAGTGTGGCAGCAGGACTGACAGACAGGGGAACGCTTTGTGAGGAGGGGACATGGCTGGGCAGTGGGACAGTAGGAGCTCCTGAAACAATTTTTAACAAAACTGTTATCGTCATGTTACATGTTAACAGAACAATGAGTAGAGGTATTTAAGTGTCTCTTTTCTTGTGTGCTGTGTATTTATATATATTTTTTAGTTCTTCAAGCAACATCTTAATGACAGAAGGTAAACATAGAACTATCCACATACATTTCACTTTATGTGCAAATTGTATAGCTAGATCAACCTCACATCAAATCAAACAGGATATTTTTAAGTCAGAGATTATAGCGTACCTGTCTGTAGATCGCTAACGACAGCAGTCAGGTTAGAGCTGACTGACAAGCCGGCGAGAGACTGCTCTAATCCAGTCGATGCAGAAGAAGACACAGCAACTGGAACGGTTGGAATGACAGCAGAGAGGTGGACCTGGTAACCAAAAATACCTCATCTCAATAAAATGTTCATGATGAACTTATTTCTTTAAGGTGCTGAATTACCTCTGTGAAGCCATCTTTAGGTGGAGGAGCTGGTTCACTGGGAGTCTGTGCAGGGAAACTGATCTTCTTGCCCTCTGCAAATGGCAGTGTAGGAATCCTGTGCAGGTAACCATAGCCAATCCCACATCCTAGACTGAAAAGACAGAAATACAGCAGTACCGTGAGGGGAAAACATCCAAACATTTCACAGTAACCTTTAAAGATGATGTGAAATGACGACTTTACACTCCCCCCAAGGGGATCCAAAACAAAAACATGGACCATAGCCATAAACTGCAAAAATAAGACAAGTTTGTATAAATATAAAATGCATTAAAATAAAACTAAATAACTGTTTTTAGTTTCTTTGTTTATTTTCAGGATCAAATTTTTTTTTACCAAATGCTAATTAAAAACGTAAGTAAATAAATGTAAATTTTATTTAAATATGTTATTAGAATCATAATTACATTGCAAATATAAAAAATCCTGTTCTAAACATCACTATTAAAAATACTGAACCAAGAACTGAAAATAAACTAAACAAAACTACCAAACCCAAACTGAAGACAACTTCTGGACTAAAACGGAAAAAAATTGTGTAAACTCTAGTTGTAAAAGGTGTCCTGACCAACACCTGGCAATTCTTATCAGGTAAAATTAGCATTTATTGTTGAAGTTATGCTATTTGGGATTATTTTTTGTCATTTAAAGTTGATGCTTAGTTTAGTCACACAGCAAAGGTTGAGGGCCAGGTTTGCACATGGAACATTATGGTTCCATCGTACTATAGGTGCCAAATGAGCCAGTAGAACTGACTGAACAGTGCATTCTTTAAGGGTTTCATATGTGCCATCATTTTCCTAACTGAAAACAACATCAAACCAAAATTCATGGCTTTCAAGTGGCAACAGAAGTCAAATTCAGGTAGATGATTTCCTTGATGACTGTCATACCTGCCCTCTCCACCCCAGTCACAGTTTGGAGTGATGACCACCTCGCGGCAGTTGTCTGTATCCGTGTTGTAAACATAAAGCTTCAACTCTTTCCCTTCATGGGTTTCAACGACGGAGAACAGATCTTCACTCTGGTGAAACAGCAGAGATACACGGCAGGTCAACCTGTTACCAACTTTTTTTAGTCAGCTAATCTATTGCTAGTCTGCAAAGCAAGTACCTCACTCATGACGGTGTCGGCTCCTATAATGTAGTCAGCGTGCGCCCTCAAACCAGCCAGGGCTGCAGGGGAGTTTGGCTCCACTTCCTGGACTCAAACAACATGCATACACATATTAGGTTTCTAAAAAAGCTCATTCACATTCATCTTTGAATGTTATTTTAGACTTCTGTATTACTTTTAATGAAGGAGTTGCATATAGTATGTATAAAACACACACATGTACTTATATGCAAAAGATGTTTTGCCAAATCTGTGATGCTCAGTATACAGTTAAAACCTCATGAATGTTTAAACACCCAAAAATCATATATGATATCTAAGCAGCATGCAGACCGGCACACTCACTAAGACATGCCAAACATTTTCATTGGCTCCTTCAAAGCTGCAGAAGCGAATGCTGACTCCCAGAAGCCCCTGGCCGCCCCACATGTTGCTGGGTATGACGGTTGTCTCCCTCACTGCCAGCGTCTTGCTACTGTACAACAGCATCTTGATGGGCTTCTCCACGTTCATCTTCAGCAACTCTTTTAGGGTGTCATTGTCCTTGTTCTATCAGAAATCAAAACATTCAGATCATCTGTCATAACACTTGTGGCTATATGAGAATTACTAAAGCAGGACCAATAGCTGCCACAAGTTTCATTATTGCCATTATAGTAAACTCACCAGTCTAGTGTCACATATGGAAAGGATGAAATCAAAGAATGGCTCCAGTCCTGCACGGTGACCGGGGGAATTCTCTTGCACCTGTAAAATACAGCATCACAAAGATAAGACAAATAAAGCTTTGCGAAGAGCGAAAATGGTCAGACACTGTGAAATGGTTAATTCTGATATTTAGCTAGTGGATGGATAATTACTTTTTCTATATTATTCTTATTGCAGACGATATTTTATTAAAATAAATCTGAGCTTGACACTGTTGGACATCAGATTACATCAGAGTACAAAATTATCATCATAATGAGGAAATGCAATCATCTGCTGGATGTTTACACACAGTACAGTTTAGGTACACCAGTACACCTACTCGTTAATGCAAATATTCAATCAGCCAATCACATGGCAGCAACTCAGTGCATAAACGCACACAGATAGCAGGGACAGAGATTGGTGTGGATCCATCCTGCCTTGTGTAAACGGTTCAGGATGCTGGTGGTTGTGGTGTAACGGTGTGGGGAATATTTTTTCTTGGCACACATTAGTCCCCTTTACACCATTTCAGGGTGGTTTAAATGCCACAGCCAACCTGAGTGGTGTTGCTGACCATGTGCACCCTTTTATAGCCACACTCTACCCATCTTCTAATGCCATGTCGCAAATCACACCTCATCTCAAGCTTGAACATGACTATGAGTTCAGTGGCCTCCACACTCACCAGGGCCCTGATAAGTACACACAAAAATATGCATAAGCCATTTCCCCCACATAAACTGGTGTTTATAACAGAAGAATATGTGATGTGAATGTGTGCACCTCACAAATACAAATACAGACCAGGCGTACACAGTTTTCTAGAGATAGCTGCGGGTGATATGATAAGGTCAACATGAAATATAAGGTGAGAGGAATAAGCTTATATAGTAAAACAGTTTGTTTAGGTTGTTTGCTGATTTCACCGATTGTGTTGTTATTTTTGCAGTCGACAGTGTTCTGTAAAATGTCAATCAAGGCACATAAACTTTTTAAATTATTAAATTATTCTGATAAATTTGATCACTCTTTTTACTTACATTGGAGCCATAATGTCCCTGTTAATGATCTTTTCATTTGATCCTGAATTGTGAAGCAGTTTCTAAAGTCTGTTTCAATATGAGGTCTATAAATTATTGATCATGTTTAAATTAGAATTAGAATAGATATGATTTAAACATCCACAGAAAGACAACCTGTATAATACCGCTTTTAAAATATTAACATTGACAAAACACTAGAGAAATATGCTCCCTTTAGACTAATACATGTCTTATTTCAAAAATCAAAAAGGGATGGGAAATTTCAGGACATCGACCCTATTCTCATTCTCTCAAAAATCAATTGGTTGAAAGCAGTGATTCCCAACTTGGGGGTCAGGACCCCTAAGGGGTCACAAGAAGACTTTAGTTCTGATACATTTAGGTATTATTTTTTTCCCATTTGAAGAGATTAAATTAAAAGGTTTTTTTTTGTCTGATTAGTATCAAAATATCTGTCTTTGCTTCTGAATTCCTGGACAAATGTGACAAAGAGTTCCTTTCTGTTTCATCAAAACAGACACAATCATCTAGTTTTCAGGGGTTTTTGCCTAGGACCAAGCTATTCTGAAAGCAAGAATCCAGTCATTTGAATCCAGTCTTGTGGAAATAAGTCTGACATGAAACTTAACCGGTTATCTCACTTCTTGGAGCAGCCCTCCCTCCCGTCTGCTGTTTGACTGTCTTTGTTCTCCCCCGACAGCTCATGAGCCGCACTGGATCCATCCCTTGACACACACTGTAGGTATTCAGGAGGCTTTCTTATTTAGACAAGAGTCTTACAATTTGTGCAGCAGCTGACTAAGTGAACTTTGCTCAAGCACTGACAGATTAAACAGAGAGTTTAGTGTTGATGCCACAAACGTTATCAAAACAAATAAAATAAACAGCAACAGTTTTAAAAGGGATGCACTTATCCAACTTTTTCTCTCGTGATACCAATTCACGATCAATATCGCCCAATACCTTAATTAAGTCAGTATTAGCGCTGATACCAATCTTGTGTGCAGGATCAGTGGGTCCCTAGATTTCAATAATTGATTTATCTTTTTAATTTATTTGAACAAAAATGCCTCAAGTTTACAGGTTCGAGGTTGTCATGTGAATATTTGCTGGATTCTTCTATGATAGTAAATTGAATATATTAAGGTTTTTGGACTGTTGAGAGGTCAAAACTCCAACAACACTTTATTGCAACTTCACTGCAAAACTACCATATTTTGGCTTGTGGCCTTCATCAGGGTCAGGGCTGGTGTTCTCTACCCTAAAAGTCTCTCGGGACTATTTCCCTTCTCCTTGCAAGTTGTGCCAGAAAACTGGTTTTGACTGATCAAAACAAGCTATGTGAATGTTTCAACATTGGTTTTAAGGAGATGTCATGTGTATTTTCCACTATTCTATGAACGATTAATTGAGAAAATAATCTCCATATTCATCTATAATGAAACTAATCTTTACAGGCTAAACAAATAAAAAAATAAAAAATCATTGGTAACAGGCGTTAATTCATCGCCTTTTTTCTAAATGAAAACACACACCCATCTTCATAGGTTGTGTACTGTAGACACACCGGTTATTCTGGCAACATCAGCAGAGTTATATCCTGAAAGCTCCCAAAGAGGCGTTCACGGACAGCCCCGACAACAGAGGCAATCAGCTGGTGTTGTTAACGACAACGCGCGCTTGAATGCTAATTAACCACGTCAACTCACACGAATTCACGCGGCTTAAAAAACACCTGACAAAAGAGCTGTTATATGCAATGATAACTGAAGTCAGTTCACGCATAACAGGCTCACGGCTCGATGATAATACACCTGAACGAGTGCGGGGCGTTAACGCCAACTAAGCTAGCTACGACACTACAAGCAGGAGCGTTCATTAATACACCTCGGCAGTTAGTTAGCTGGTAGATGCGACGACAAATCAGCAAAACCTCCCTGATGTCCTGTCAAATAACCGCCACTGGTTGAGTATCAATATCTAGCTGCAGAGGTCGATAACTAAAACATTAGCTGGCAGAGCCCTGCTCCCCGGTCTCTCTCACGGGCAGTAAATGTGCTGCGTTTCACCGCGACATGAAGACTGCTCTTACTCTGAGGACGTGGTAGCCTTCAGTTCCTCCACCCGGTATCTCGACGCTCTCAGACGCTCCCATGTTTCCCTGGACGTGTGTGTTAGCAGGTAGAGCGTTTGTTAACGGGAGGCTCTACGCCAGAGCATGTCCGTAAAGGTGCCGTGCTGGTGTTTCCTGCTGCGGTTCCTGGTTCCCAGCACTTCCGCTGTGGTGCAACCCCCGCCCCCCTCCCGCCGTGGGAGATGTTTGATGACAGCATGCAAACAGCAAATTCATAATCATCCAGGTTTAATAATAAGCGTCGTGGTGGAGGGCAGATTTGTTTATAACTGTGTTGCAAGGCTGGATTATCAACTGCCTCAGGGGCCCCCACACCCTCAGGGGCCCCAAAGTGCCCCAGGTTCACTTCATGTCTGCATGCATTTCCTTTTGCATATTCGCATTCCCACACATACAGTACAATTTATCCAAGAATAGTCCTGCTTGTGGGCTTGTGTCAAAATCTAGTGTTGGACCTTCATTATTTTGGGTTATATTGTGCTCACATGGTGCATATTCCTAAAGAAGTATGTGTTTAATCAATTTACCACAAACTGACTCACAGAAAACCTGAAGGCAGGTAGCAAATGAGCACGTGAGAACTGGTTAGTCTCTGGGTGTACAGCGTAATGAAGCTGCCATGTGTGAGCTGCTGTGTGCACAGATAGGCTACTTAATGGAAACTTGGAGGTGATACACACAGTGCACTTAGCACAAGCTAAATCATTAAAATGTTAAAATGCATCAATAACTCAACACTTTCAATGTGGTATTCTTCATAATAAGTACTTTACATTTTGCTGCTAATACATACTTGTTCTTTAAAGACATTTGAATGCAGGACTTTTGCTTTAGAGTGGAGTATTGTTACCTTGCAGTATATACTTATGCAATAATACAATACTTAAGCAAAGGATTTGAATACTCCCTTCTTCCTCCCGCACACACAAAGACACACAAATAACAATGCTTTGCTCAAGGGCACCACGGTGCTGTGTGAGAGTCTGAAATATTGCTGTGCTGACAATGTCTGCAGTCATTTATTGTTCTGCCTCCTTCTTGTAGTTTTTATTGTCTGGCATGTTGTAGTTTTGCTGCTTGAATGAGGTTCTGTGGGGAACGAGTGCTGATTAGAGATGGATGTTTAATAAAGACCCTACCTTAGATTTTCTGGAAGATGAGTAATGGGCCTCTTAGCCAGTAACTTCCTGTCACAATCTATAACCATTAACATAGCAGAGTAATATCAGTGATAACCTCGGATTTATTTTAAAAGTTGTTTTTTTATTCATATCCCAGCTGCTTTTTGATTTGATCGTATAATCATGTCAAAGCAGAAACGAGAGCCAGGGAAGACGTGAGAGAATAAAATTGTCCCTGCGATCACACAGAGATAATAAGGGGCATCATCAGTGCTATAAAGAACATGGGCTCAAGGAGTAGATTAATGTATATGTAGTTGAATATCTCTGTAGTGCAGCAGCTCTTATCAAATAATTTGAAATAAACTTGCTCAGCATCGTGATTCTCCTCATCAATCATCAGTTATCCTGTCAGTCTATGTGTCCGCTGGAGCTCACCTTGATTTCGTCTCTCTGCAGGCTGCGCTGGATGATAAAATGCACCCTCATTCAAGAGAGGAGATCAAGCATTGGTGTGATATATTCTGACAGGAAGATTTTATTCTGCACGTTGTGGTCTGAACCAACACTGTGATTCATATAATCACTTTAGAATAATGATGCTCTGCAATTATTATTTCACACTTTGTCTCCTGCTTAAAATGTGGAAGCAAAGAAAGAGAAAGGCAATTCTTCTTCATTTGACTGTCAATTAGAAAAAAAATGTTTTCTTAAAACATTCCTGAAAATCCCCAAATTGATACAACTTTTCAAAATGACCTACTTTAACTGCAATGATGCATGATGCAACAAGGCGATCAGTCTAACAACATGACACACGCAGAACATGAATAACATGTCAGTTAAAACTATTGCATCAACACTACAACCACAAAATTCACCACAAAATTGCACCAACAGATGGAGACACTGATGCAACACATATTTATGTTTTAGCCTCACGAAGCAACACTAGGATGCATAACCTGTTGTAAGCACCAGAAATGTTGTTTGATGAGAATATTTCACCCTTTCCTCACATTTAGACAGGTTGAACCAAAATCTTGTTTTAAAATCCTGTCAGTTCCAGAGGAGCATAGATGATCAATAATGACACACATGTTGCTACATTGTAACAGACCAGGTGCACCCTAGGTTACCTGCACTCCTCCCTTGTGGTGTTACCATGTTCTAAGATGATCAAATTCAAGTGTGGATTCACAAGCATTTAGAGGAAGTCAAACTTTGCATGTTGCTAGATCATCTAACATTTATGGGGAAAGCTGAAGAATTAAGAATTAAGTCAGTTTCTGTCTTTCCTCTGTGAAAGATGTGGAAACTTCTTAAAGAAAAGTCCAGTAGAGTTCAGGATGTTTATGACCACGATACAAGAAGTCGTGAAGTTTTTCTAAAGTCACATATTGGCCTGTTTGTTTGTGAAATATTTAATACTCATATATTGTGATGACCCCTGTATGTTTCTACTGTAAATTCTCTACAGGACTCGTCATCTCAAGGAGTAATTCTGTATTTAGGTCCTGAGAAGCAAAGCAAAAGACAGTAGTTAACAGAAAACAATAGCTTACATGATTTTTTTTTTATCATTTGAGATTATTTGGATCTCTTCTATTGGTATATACCTACAGAAAATTAATTGTCAACTAATTTGATAATCAATTAATCAATTGTGTCAACTTTCAAGCAAAAATGCTAAACATTTGATGGTTCCACCTTCTCCAATGTGAGGATTTGTTGCTTTTCTCTGTCATTCATTACAGTAAATTGAATATCTGTGTTGGATGGCTGGTTAAGGGGAAAAAAAGCAATTTGAAGACATCATCTTGGGCTCTGGGAAATCACAATGTGCATTTTCCACAGTTTTCTTATGATTTAGAGACCAAATGACTGATCAAATAATTGAGAAAATAATCAGCTTATGGATCGCTAATAAAAATAATCATTAGTTGCAGCCCTAACATCAGTACAATATAAATTTGAACTTGAATCATTCGTAGTTCCTTTGTGTAACAGATCTTCATATCCACTATTTACTACCAGTGAGAAAGATACTTTACACGGTGACACTTGCACCTTCAAGAAGCAGATAAATAAACTCTGTATTTCCGCAGAAGCTTGCTGACGCCTTCAAACTCTGCGATCACTGTTCTGGATAGCTCTCTCAGATTTATACTTCTTCAGTCCTCTAAGGAATTTACAACTAAAGCTGCAAAGCTCTGTACTTTTGTTCAGGCATTTATATCACAGACACCACAAGCCTGAGGAGGCGAGGGAGACTTTAACAAAGGAGTGGCCAGAAATTAAAATGTCCATAGTTTGATAAATATCTATAAGTCCCCCACACACACTGCATTTGTACACAGTAAGCAAAGTCACAGCTGCAAACATCATAAGCTGTTATTGTCAGGGTTAGTTGCTTAATGCCGTGAGTCTGTGAGAGGTCATTTTTTGCAGGATGAAAGGGTTGTCTAATAAATGCATGCTCTGTGCTGACATAATATACTCTGTATTGCTGGGAGGCAGAGATAAAATGCTAAGTGAATTAGAAAAGCCTGTGTTAAGGTGATGGAGCAGCACAGCCAAACACCAGTACAAGTAGTTATCGCGTCATTATTGTTGTTGTTTATCATTTTAATTTCAGCAACATCAGACACATGTTTCCTGTCCTGTCCTGCCCCATAGTTCCTATTCAGGAAAGACAAAATGGCAGCGGGCCGCTCTTGAACGCTTTAGAGCTACTAGATTACAGTCATGTGCTGGAGGTTGTTTTGTTCATTTAGCATGCGTGATAGCAATCACCACACACAGAGACTTGGTTAGCTGCAGTGTAATTGCTCCTGGGCTCATGCTTATTCCTTCAGAAAATGTCCAACAGAGACATTTACTAGCAGCCTTTCAACTTTAACAAGCGCCACATTAGGTTTACACTCCCCAGCCATAGAGACAGGCAAGTTACAGTCTCTGGACTATTAATCTCCTGCTTAAAATTTACTTTCTGCCAAGATTAATCAAGCCGTGGACACGCAGTCAATAACAGGAGGCTATTTAGATAAGTGTAACCCATTATAATTACTTTAGAAGTCAGAGGCCTTAGGGTGTTACAATTGATTCTGTTATCGCTGTTTTTTTAATGTCAAGCACGCTTGCTATTTGGCTTGAATTTAAGAACAAAATGAACAGATTGTGGTGGCACATAAACACCTTTTACAGCACAAGAACACATAACTATTGACCTTTAAATTTAACAACTATAAGCGCACAACTGCTGCCCATCCTGAAATGTGGGTTGCTAAGTAAATAAGGTTGAAAAGGTAAAAAAAAAAGAAATTGCTTTCAGGCTAAATTGTGGCTATACAGTAGCTGCATGTGTGTACTAGCGCATGTGTGGAGAAGAGGGTGGAAGGGCTGGCATGCAGCCCGCAGTCAATATCATCATCATCATTTCATTAGACTTGCCTTACACAATGGGAACGTCAGTATCTATCAGGAAACTAATGTGGCAGTGATTCCCAAGGGTGGGAGATATATTTGGCGCATCGGGAAACCACTGACAAGATTCTTGGATATTTAAGAGAGATTAGCAACACACCTGAGAGAGGATAGATGGGCGAGAGACCTATTGTGTGTGAGAGGAAACTTTGCTTCAACCACAAAAAAATAAAAAATAAAATAAATGTCCATAATGGAAATACAATTAACACACAGGAAGAAAAGGCAATGCAATGAGCACAATAAATGTGATGGTCTTTGTTTCATTAGCGGTATTCTAATGGGTGCTGAATCCTTCGTGTGTGTGTGTGTGTGTGTGTGTGTGTGTGTGTGTGTGTGTGTGTGTGTGTGTGTGTGTGTGTGTGTGTGTGTGTGTGTGTGTGTGTGTGTGTGTGTGTGTGTGTGTGTGTGTGAAATGGAGGGTGAACAGACTAGTGCAGAGACAGACATTAAGTGTTTCACAGTCTGGTGTTCAGAGCCAACTCCCACCCACCCTCCAGAGACAGAGGCTACTGCAAAAACAGAACTGCTCCAGCTCATTATTTTACTGGCCTGATCTCCTCTTCATCAAAGTTTAAATGTGCTTGTAATTAGAAATGATGGAGATACTGACTGATTAAAGCGATGAACCCCTTGAAATACTACTAAAAATAAATATTATAGTCTAAATCAGCAACGAACCTGTTCTTTCCATACTTTATTTGCCATTAGATACCAAATACAAATCATTTTCTGAAACATTTTGCATTCTACTGAACAGACCGACTGATATTTGTATAAACTGATTGGTTCAGTGATTATATTACTTACTTTGGGCGGCCATTCATTCATGTCTTGCAAGTTACTAAACTGTGACAAACCATAGGAGCTGGTTTCATTTGCATTCAATCATTGTAAGATTCTCCAGCACCTGCTTCCAAATTAGCCATGTCATTACGCTTTGGCACGTTTAACCGTCAATGATTCTGCTGTCCTTAGAGCAACAAACAAACAAACAAATGAAAAATCAGTCTCCCTTTAGATGTGACAAGAAGTCATGGGTTATTATTTCTATTACCCCATTATATGAGTAGTTATTCCTTTAATCCTCTGTTCCCTGTAACTTTACAAAGCAGCCAGTGACACCAGGTCTGTAATGATCGCAGCACTGAAGCATGAAACAAAGAAGCAGCGTCTGCCTGGTGGAGGATGGGAGCAGAGCCACTGAAACAGCCTGTCCTGCTCTTCGGCTGTGTCGAAATAAAACGCAACCAGGCAGAGCCTTGAAATAGGCGCCTCGGAAAAAAAAAATGTTAAGAGAGCACAGTCTAATGCGTTTTATGAGAAATATCTTAAAAGTGTGAGTAATGAGAGGAGTGAGGGAATTGGCAGGGGGTGCTTGTGAAATCTCAGCTGTGAGATGATCAGCCAATAAAAAGTCCCTCCAGGGTGATTAATCTGACCAATGGCTGGTGACAGCCAGGTGCATTGAAAAGATGTACCAGAAGAAAAGAAAGACAAAAAAAAGATTTAAAATGGAGAACATGCACATTTACTGTAGAGTTTTGTGTAGACAATATCAGACCAAAATTGATTAAATTCTACCACACTGTGAATTCTTGTCCATATATTGTACGTATTTTGCATATATTTGTCCAAAGGTTGGATACCAGTACAGAGACAGTTTTCTCATCTGTTAACTGTCAACTCTTCAACACCTTGATGCACTCAACCTGTCTTTGGCAGTAACTGATGAACAGCCAGGGCCAGAGAATGAGTGTCTTTTAACCCTAATGTTCTGTAAAGAGGCCCCAAAGACCCCGGGGCCTCTTTACCAGCTTAAAAAACACACTTAATATCTTTTCATCACCTTGATACTTAATGACTTCTCCTAATTTTATGAGAATTACTTATTAAAAACATGTTTAAATACAGTGGATTTTTATATGCTGTGTGATTAGTGTTGGCAGTATTTGGCAGGTCTATTTGGATTTCAGTTTGTTCATAAAAGGTTGAACCTCTCTCTCTGTCATCTAATTGACACCTAATACATTTCTTTGTCTGTCAATGACTTTTTGGCAAACAAAAGGAATATATATTTGCTCGTGCACAGGCCATATAATATGTAGAACACGATATATTTCTCTTTTTGGTGTAACAACAATGCTTTATGGGCATTTCTGCATTTTGTCATCTTCATCAAATGTGCAAGTCTAGTTTGTGGCAAAGGGAATGCTTACCACTACAATACCACTTTCTTCATTTGACGGGAAAAAAATGGTGGATTTCACAATTATTATTATTTTTACACGTACAGCAGTGGAGTCTGTTGGACCCCAAACGACAAGTAAGTAAAGCTAATGTCAACTAAACACAGGTAAGTCTTCTCCAGTGTTGTTTCGCCATACATATTTATTTGTAAAGTTCAAATGTCCTTTTACAAACTGCAAAAAATTGTGGCCACAGATGTTCTACAGCTCATGTCTTTATTGGTGCTGTGGATACAACAGTAATACTCTGCAAACGATGGCGTAAAGTTAAAGTGCCTACATTGAATTTAACTAGGGATATTTCCTCCCACTAATTCAGGAATGTACAAATGTTCAATAAATCTTATTACAGTAGCAAACACTGTGCATTTCATTGTTCAAGCAAAACTCTTAATGATAAATAATCCCAGTTTCTCACGTTGTTTTTCTCAAAATAAAAGTGTGTAATATAGTGAGCATATTAAGACAAACTAAACTTAGCATATTATAGTTTTACTCCACTTAACACGTTATAATACAGACAATCATATGTCCATGGAATAAAAGCTGCCCCATGATAACGGTTTAGCATTGTGCTTTCTATCATTAATAAAGCACCGGCAGTAGCCGCACTGCCAGTCATGCCTCCCAAATATAGCAAAGTGTCTCGACAACATTCAGTCAGTGAATCACAATGACATTGCACAGTTACACAACATAGATTGCACTAAAGTTAAGGGCGGTAAGTTAAGTATTCTTATATAAACATCTGAATGCATCCATAAGGTAGAATAAGGGCCGTGTACATGATCAGAAATGTAACTCAACCCTTCTTTGGTTCACAAATACACTAAAAGACTTCAATGTTATTCAAAACATTGTGATATTATACAGCAGAGTTTCCAAATAGGAAGAAGGAAACATTACAAATGGAACAGAACAGCAGATAACCTATTCACAATTATAATCTCTGGATATAAATAAAGTGATTCATCTATTACATACTATACTGTATGGCCGATTTACATATAGGATTTTCTCACTGTAAAACTAGGACACATTTGGCACAAAGGCAATGTAATAATACTATACACAATCTACACAAAAATCTCTAAAAACACAGCAAGTACAGAACTTGTTACAATGACTGTTATATATTTCCACCTATGTAATATCAAAGGGAAATAACAGCTAGGGTACAATGTGGCGGTGCATCTGGCTTGATAATTACATAGACGACATGGAGCACCAACAGTCAGTACATCATATATATATATATTTTTTTTTTTACATGAATACTGTTTATGTCAATGCAATAAGGTTCCCTACATTGTGCTCTGTTACTTGTGAAAAAATATTTTGATCTCATTCTGTTTTCAATACTGATCTTCATATGGTACAACAGTAAAATGACATTCTTTATAGCTGCTATAGAAAGAATCATTCAAGTGCTCAGATATTCTTGCTATTTCATAATTACATGAAAGGTAACCAGGTGTCAATCTCATTTAATTGACATTATATTAGGTTTATTTCCACTTAACATGCGGTTTAGCAAGAATACCAGTGTGCTTTTGTGATTCTCTCAAGTTTTGACTTATGTCCTTTTTACTCAGATACTGTAACCTTGTGTGCAAATGTTTTGAACAGATGTCATCGCGGCTAAAGACAGAAGAGACAGAGAGGAGACACACAGGGCTTATTATTTGTTGTGCGTTGCCAGAGAAGACCTGTAAGCAAACATTTCAATGTCTTTATGAGACAAAAGGGACATGAAGCCAAGCTCAAGGCTCTCCAAAGTCGGAAAAGACCAATGTTTGGTTGTTTGTTGTTTGTTTGGGGGGGTTAGGTGCAGCTCTTACAAGTCATTCCCCAGTCGTTCGAGCTCCTCGATCAGGAAGTCGATATCTGACCTGGTAGCAGCGGGATTGGAGATGACCATTCGGAAGAAGTTGACCTTGTCTCCTTGTGGCTGGTAACCCACCATTGTAGTCCCAGACTCCATCATCATTGCCTTGATCTTTGGGGCCACCTGTTGTGGAAAACATAGTGTTACCATCCAATCTCTGCATATGCACACGCAATCATCTGTGACTTTACTTTCTGTGTGAATCCCTAAATCTAAGTAGAAACTACATGAATCAATCTAAGAGGGCAGGGGAACTAGAAATGCAGCTTAAAAAGCAGATTGATGAGTGAATCATTACCTTGTGCAACCTCTCCCGCCTCTCGTCACCATCGGGCAAGCCGCGCAGGCTCGGCGGGATATACCAGAAACACACATTAGTGTGCTGCGGCTGATAAGAGAAAATGGGAACAACATTTGTAATGAGCGATAAAAACGGCCTTCTGTAATTTCAGCTTTTCTTGTCAACTTGTCAGCAAAGCAAAATGGTCCAATCAATCCTTAAACCAAGCTAAGATTTTAAATATATTGTTGTCGTCATTTATCACAAAAGAAAAAACAGGTGTTTCGTAAAGTAGAAAAGCCAAAATAAGAATAGTATAGACAGTTTTCCTTTGTTGCTGCAGCTGATCGTCTTGAGTATCCACTGAATTCTGATTTATATACATCTGATAGCTCAGTACGGTGAATATTTGAGTGTTCATTTGAAAAATATTTGCTGTGTGTGGAAATAATGATCTCACCTCTCCGTCGAACACCATCTCGTAGCCCTCTCTGTTTTTTATTTTATTGTAGAGGTACGCCGACAGATCCAGGCACTTGTCAATATGCTGTTCAAATCCTATTGTTCCCTTTTAGGTAGATTGAAAGAAAAAGTTATTACCATCATATTCTAGATATGGCAGCAGGGTAGATGGAGCAACTGCTAAAATGCACACCTTTGCTTTCCACATGAGCCAGAACTTGAAGATGTCGACATGCCGTCCACACTGAATGGCCTTGTCACCTGTGTCGTATGTAACATCATACTGTTTATCTGGCTGGAAGAGGTAACCAGCACACATGGAGTTGCAGCCTTGTAGTAATCCCTGCAAAGGAAGAGAAACAGTAAGGTCACCAAACAGCAGCAGAAACCAGCGTCTATGTTTGTATGTGCATGCATCTGTGCAGGAGTGGTATCGTGTGCAGCGGGTGAGTGAAAAACAGAAGTCTCACCCTCTCTCTGACCAGAATGGCGGAGCACTGCAGCGGCACCCCCATCATTTTATGAGGGTTCCAGGTGACTGAGTTGGCCCTGCAAAGATATTGAAACAGTAAACACAGCTCTGTGAGTGAGTGTGTGGGTGTGTGTGTGTGTGTGTCAAGTCTAGGAGCATTAGTGGTAATCTAAGGAGACATTGATCCTTTCAATTTTCTCAAAATAACTGTGCATGAGTCTTTTGAAAGATATAGTTTGATTTAGTTCTGTGGTCATGTACAAGGTGACTAAAGATCTGAGATCGTACACCATTTTGTCCCAGATTTTAAAGAGGCACTCCAGCAATTTGTATTGTACTTCCATGAAGATTGGGGGGATTGGGGTGCCCTTGTGGCCTAGGGGTTAAGGTGCCAACCATGAGCCACAGCCAAGTCCCCCGGTTCCAATGTAAGGGACTTTTGTTGTTAGTCATTCCCCATCTGTCTCTCTCCTCTCATTCCCTGACACCTCTCTACTGTGTGCTATCTAATAAAGGGATCAAATGTAAAAAAAATAAAAAAATAAAAAGATTTGTCAAAATTGAAGCAGCAGAGCCCAAGATATCCTGACTTTTATTCTCAAGAATGGGTCAAGCCCCCAAAACACAGGATCCTACATTTCCCACAATGTATCTCGTTAGCGTCTATGTTAGTCTCTCTGCCTGATAAATGCCCATGTCTTTCAAACTCAACACCCCCAGTTTAACACAGTTTCTTTTCTAAAAATGAATAGTCTCCGCTCCAAGCCCATGCCAAAAATAACCCTGATGATGTCATCCAGACTGTTTTCACAGGCTGAGGTGGTGGAGTCCTCCTTTAAACAACATGTTTTCCTGTACTTCATTAATTGTCATTTATATGTCGTATGCATTGCGTTCCGTTACCTCTCTACTCCATTCAGCTTGTGCCTGTGTTTCCTGGACATTAGCAATCCTCCTCCCCATGCACCCTGCACAAGACAAAACACATTTATAACAGTAAGTATGCTAATGTCTACAGAGGCTTAACAGCTGATATGTACAGCTGATGTTATTTTTTTGTATTGTAAGATTATCGATATTCTCTTACGTCCACATGAAGCCACATGTTGTACTTTTCACAGATGTCTGCAATTTCATTGATAGGATCAAAGGCTCCATAGACGGTGGTACCAGCGGTGGCATTCACAAACATCGGAACATACCCCTGCAAACCGAAAAAAAAAACACTGGCTACAATTCTGGGCTGAAATCAATTCAAGTTGTTATGTTCATTCTCTTCCTGCGATTGTTGACATCAAAGAGAGGGGCTAAAACACAGTTCTCAAATAATGCACTCTTCCTGTCTGCGCATACTGCTTTCCAATTTCTTCTAGTCTGCACATCACTCTACCTTTGAAGAATTACTTCCAGGAGAGGTACTTTAGACTGGGGCAGCATCACATGTGAGCAGACAGAGGCATTAACCTTACTGAAATAACCTCTCTACTCTGGCACACATAAGTGTTTCCTTTGCTGCAAGTAAACTCCGCAGCTCAGAGGAGTGTTTCTCATTGTGCGGAGTCACTGATAGAAGCAAATAAACAAGTTAGAGAGGACGATGTCTGAGTCATTGTTGCTGACATTCACCTTTTGCTTGGCCTCTATTACTTTGGCTTCTAAATCTGCAGGAATGACTCTCCCCCTGGAAAAGAAGAAGACATAATTCATCCAGATATTTGACCTTTTATCAGACTGTCTGCATGTGGGTCAGGTACAAAGCAAACCTCTCATCTGTTTTCAAAAGGATCAGGTTCTCTGTCCCGAAGCCCAGAGCTGCGCTGGCTTTCTTGATGGAATAGTGGCTCTGCAAGAACAGATGTGGATCAGTCACGATTCAGGTTGGATTTACACTTAAGATACTGATATTAGTTGTCAGAGTTCAGGATAAAGGTACTTAAAAGAGACAGTGTCAGACTAACATGCTCTGAGGTGAAGAGGACCAGCCTGGGTGCAGCTGCCATGCCTTTGGTCTTGACTTCAGGGAAGAACTTGTACCTGGCAATCATCACACTGTACATGTTGGAGATGGCTCCTCCTGTAGAAACCAACAGTGGTAGAAAGTAAGTACTGCAAAACTTTACTTGAGTAATTCTGTTTTAAGGTACTTATACTACACATATTTTGGAGGCAAAAACCACTTAATTTATTTGATGGCCTTAGTTACTAGTTACTTTGCAGATTCAGATTATTAATACAATATGTGTTCAACAATTAAATTACTGTACATTATTATAGATGAAGCTACCCAGCAGTATATAAGGTGGTTAAAATTAGCCCTACCTTTCCATACTGCAACATTAAAGTCATGCTTATACATTATTCAATAATTATAATCCAAAAAATATATTATTCTGAAATGCGCCTTTCTGCATAATGAGTACTTTATTACATTTTGATGCTAACACTTATGTACTTTTACTCAAATAAAAATTTGAATGCATGACTTTTACTTGTAAAAGAGAGTATTTCTACACTGTTGTATTGCTACTTTTAAGTAAATGTAACAATGGAAACGAGATGAGATCTTTTAGAAGTGGAAACTACAGATTCAGAACCATAGCTAAAAAAAACCCCAGAACATCTAGTGGTATCTGATAAAGTTTTACATAATAACAAGAGTCTGACAGGTTTGCATAAGAGTTATTGAGCTCCTGTTCAATCACTGGTTTGGCTCTCACCTGGAGAAAATATTCCATCGCCCTCTCCAACAGGCCAGCCAATAATCTCTCTCATCTTTTTCAGTGTCAGCTGCTCCATAAGCACAAAGACGGGGGCGATCTCATAGGTAAACCTGGAACAAACAGAAAAAAAAAACATTTTAACATGTGATTTAAAGTTAAGTAAAGCCTTATTTTATTGCTGATTGAACATCTTCACTTTATGTTTCTGCTTTGTTGTGTGTTAATTGGACAATAGTATATAAATACTAGTTTTCTCTCCATAGTTTCATTCACGTAAAATTCCAGTTCACCTACAGACTGCAGGAGAGACTGATGGGATCAATTTGAAATACACTGATATTTAGCAACGTGCATTTGTATAATCTAATTGTGCAGCATGGTTACTGAGCATGCAGCTCTCAATATAAATGGAACAGATACAGCATTATGTACACAGTCACACTTCAATGACACAACACCATCTTGTTGTTTTAGAAATGGCCTGCTGCTGCAGTGAAATGATACAGCAAATGCCACACAGTCTTAGCTTCATTCTTAAAGCATCAGGAGCGTGTTTTGTTGCAGAAAATTAGCGAGAAATGTGATGTTAGCCCAATGAGAATATTCAAAATACAAACAATGTACCTTTAATGTGATTAACACTATTAAAAACATTGGAGAAATAATGAGAATTCTCTGCTGTTACACTTGCAAAACAATGTAGTTTCAGGTGCCTTTAATTTCCTCATTGCAGGAAAGTTTTTATCCTCTCAAGTATATAATTTTTTTCTGTATCATCAAAGTACATTAAAAAAAAAAAAACTCAGCCTCAGAGGAGAGTACAGTCGATTTGAAATTACAGCACAGGCAGGCTCATCCATCTTCTCCTGACCAATATTCTTCTAATTACATAAGTATCTGTCTGTTCATGCAAAGAAAGTAAATGAATCAGAGGAACATTACAGAATGTCACATTGTGCCCCACAGCATCTTCAGCATGTATGTATGTGTGTATATATGTATATGTATATATATATATATATATATATATATATATATATATATATATATATATATATATATACATACACACACACACACACACACATACATACACACATATATAAACACACAGTAAGAAGGAGGGGGAAAAAATAAAGTCAGATGCCTCTTCGCAGATGTCGCACATTAATTTCACCGCATTCATTCATGCAGACAACGCTCACTCATTCTGATTATGTAAGACCTGGATGTGATTGTCAGTCTATTAGTGTCAGTCAATATCTGCCAGGGGTAATTAGATTTGATGGGGTAATTAATAAAGGTAAATTACAAGTATGTAAGCAACATCCACCCTCTGGTTCAAGTCATCCTCGTTGATGTCGCCAATAACACCCGAGCTAACTATAGTACTTCTTTGGGAGACGGACTGGAGGCTGAACCAGCAAGAAGAAACAAGGCTATAAAAACATGTTAGTATACGTTTAAGGTTTGTAACAGAGCCTTATAATAAAGGTTCTGTTACACACTCAAAATCCTAATTTAATCTGATAAAAATGACAAGACCGCACTCATCACAATAAATTATGGCACCACCCTCTAATAAGGCACCCTTTATAAAGGGTTTACAAGTTGTAACTAATGGTGTTTATGCTTTCCATTTGGTAATAAGGCATTTATAAACATTAGTAATCATTGATAAATGCTTAATACGTTGTTAAAAAATCAGTTTTGCTCCAGATCTTTTGCATGTCTTTTCCAGAAGGTACGTGTCCATACAGTCTAATCAGTCAAAGGGCTTTTTCACAACCTGGCAACCCATCATTTGTTCTTATGAATGGCTTATAACTGATCTATAAAGCATTTAATAACCATTCTATAAACCCTTTATAAAGAGTGCATATTTAGAAAGTGGTACTGAAGTTGTTTGACAAAGTCTTCTTTATTTTTATATTCTTTATTTATAAGCATTATGGAAATATTTTCATCTGTATTGTCATTTACACAGTGAATTTATTGTGATGCTGCATGTTGTATTTACCCCCTAAAGTGTACAAGCTGTAATATTTAAAAAAGTTCCCTGAAGCTGCTTGTGACCCCACTACTGTCAGTTTCTTTATCAGTTTCACCTTTATTTAATGGTTTACAATAATGGGAATGGGAAACATGGTGGGAGGGAAAGAGGTATAACTTGCAACAAAGACCCTGACTGCAATCGAACCTACAGTATGGTATGGTATCCATCTTGGACCACAAGGCCACCAGGATGTCCTAGAGATCGGGCCAAGTTTTATCCCCTAAGTTAATCCTCATCATTGAGCTACCAGTTTTTAAGGTACACTAGTAGAGTTTAGTGCGATTAAACACAATAGCCCTGCAAAATATGTTTTGTTCAACCGCATTTACATACATGAAGGGACGCATGTACACCTCTCTATATAATACAATAAAATGCAATGCCTCTGTAAACTACAGCCTCCAAAATGACGACAGAGATGAATCAACACCTCTCTGACACAGAGTCATGATAAACAAAAGAAAGAGCTCATTGCTGAGACAGCAGTGATGGTTGTTCACGTTGTGTACAGATGTTGGGAGGGGGAGAGGCTCTTTTCCCCTCCTGGCATTGTTATGTCACAGGAACTAGCATTAGATGAAACAGAGACACCATGTAAACCGTGAATGCGAATCAATATGCAATTTAGTTTGCCTGCAGGGCTGAATTATGTGACCACAGCCCAGGCACAGGCCAACATTGACAGTACTGTGGGGGAGTAGCTGTACAAATGTCGTCTTCTGGGCTTTTTATTTTCTTGCTTGATTGACAGTCTATTAGAGCATGTAGAGTATTCTTCAGCCAAAGACAGTAATTACTGTATGTCACTTCAAGCATTCCTCTACATGAGAGCCTCCCTTCTACATGGGCTGTTTAAAAACAATACGAACAAAAAAAGCTTTTAAAAAGTAGAATAAAATGAACCTAATTGGATCTAATTCTTCTCAATTATTATCTGCATGACTGTGTTTATGGAGTGCAAAGATTATTTAAAAAATGAACTGATCAATGACTCGGTATCACATGTACTCACATGTTAGTATTGGCTGTAGAGGTAAGCCACTCTCCTGCCAGCCCAACAATGTCTAACCCAGTGGACAGCTGGTTAAAGAACCTGGGGTGACCTAAAATAAAGAGACAATAAAGCAACATGATCCCCAGAAAACAATTAATCATGTGAGAATCTGAGAGAGAAAATGGCTTATCTGTAATCATTACACTGGCGTGTAACATAATGAGAGCTATTGATTGCAGCAGGCCGTGCTGCGCCTTCAGGCCTCTTTGTTCTCACCTGTTCTCACTCCATATTTCAGGGTGTCCCTGCAGTCCACCAGGATCTGCTCCAGAGACTCGGGCTGGTCAGAGAGCTCCAGGTTGAAGCCCTCCATGCCCTCCAGCAGCTGGTGGGGGTGGTGGAAGTCCAGGACCTTGGTGGATCTGTCAAAGGTCTTCCGCACGTAATTGGTGAGGATTTCCACAACCTCCAGCAAGAACTGCATGGTCTGCTCCTCTCCATTTTTGGCAGGCAACAGATCTACAAAATAAAATACATCCATTAACTCAGTGTGTGCCTGTGTATCTTGTGGTTATACTTAACTTACAGCTGAAGATTGCTCTCATGCTGAGAGTGTTTACAGGTAATTTTCACAATTTACTGTTGAATTTCCTGTGACCTCTGGGTTTCTCAGCAAGTTGATAATTACTTTTACTCATTTATTTTGAGCAAAGTCTCTAACAGTTGGGTTGAAAAGGAATTCATACACACCAACAAATGCAATAAAAGGTAGTTTGAACATAACATTGCTGGATCATTTTTGGCATTAGCAATCTGATTCATCAGCATCAATTTTACTTTTCATTTTCAAAGCATTACTTGCATGTTTGGTTTTCAGAATTCAGATTAAAATGTCCACACAATGTTGGATTCCTCAGAGTTTTATATTCTATGTTAAGTATATCATGTTTAATTTTAAAGGTTAAATACAATTCGCTTCGATCATCTTCTCAAGCCTACCTCTGGCGAACAGATTGGAGAAGTCGGTCTCGGTGCGTCTGAAACGCGCGTCTCCGCCGATGTTATCGCAGGACAGCAGGTTCTTGGCTGTGCGCTCCTTCAAGGAACTCACAATCCTGGTCCTCTCCTCCAGACTGTTGTTCTTCTGCAAAAATCCTAAACGTTTACAAGAAGAAGAGGAGTCCGCAGGGTGATTACACTTCCCATACATGTTGAGAGCTGCAGCGTTTTTCTTGTTTTTTGTCTGTTTTTTTTTTTTTTTTTTTTTTTATAAATCAGGCCCACTAATAATTCTCCTCTACCATTTCTGACTTGTATCTCCTCTCTCTGTCTCTTTCTCCGGGAATCTACGCTTCCACTTTCTCTCTCTTTATGAGTAAAGGGTCCCATCCTGCTCAGGGAGTCCTATTTATGGGCGGAGGGCCCTGTGGGAGGTTGAGCCCGGTGACATCAGCGTCAAACTCCAGCCAAGCAAAAACATATCGCTGTCATGTAGCGGCTGTACATTCGTATTAAAGCTCCTGCGACAGTGCACACTTCAGTGGGGAGCAAACAGCACAGGTAGCCGATAACAACACAGCACAAAGGCACATTGGATAATACACGTGAATTCACCAGTAAAGCCAGCTGGGGAGAATATAGTCAACAAGTACATTTTTACAGAAATCTCATCTGAAATGTGTGCAACACGCTCCTTTTGAGACATTAAACCTACTGTTTCCCCTCTGATATTAATCCAATCAGAACCCAGTCTTGTTTTTTCCCCCTTTGTGTTTTGTAGCTTTATGAACCAGTGTAATTAAATGGCCTTAATGAAACCAGCAGAACGTGTCGGTCAAAAATACCAGAAAATTGTACTGCGCACTGGTGCATGACGTTCACCATTATGGTAGATGTCAGCCCTTCTTTGGTTGGCGCAGTATGAGACTGAAATAGACTCTCATAGTAGAAATCGGAAAATCCATCCTGCATAATTCCCCCTTTAATTTCATCAGCTCCAACTCAGGGATGAATTGATGCTTTTGGCAGTTGATGCTCCTGGCATTTTTTTCATTTTGGTTAAATTGCCGACATCAGGTGTGATGGTAATTTAATAAAGCTAAATAATAGCCTATTGGCTAATCTAAATGTTTAATCCTTGTTTGGATGGTATTTCAAAATCCTGTTCGTCCAGAAATCCGTTTCCATTGAGCTGAAAGTAAAATGATGCAGGCCATGTGTAGCCTGCAGTCATGCTTGGGTGGAAACCATCGATGTTTGATCTCTCCCTGACAATTTATTTTTTGCATAATTTTATTTTATTTTTTTAAATTTGAACTTACCACATATCTTCATTCCCAATTTTCTAGTACACCCATGAGCAACTCCACACCAAGCATCATAGCCTGAAAATATATTTAAAAAAAACAATTAGAGGGCCTCACAGAAGCCTAAAGAGAGAGAGAGAGAGAGAAAAAAAAAATCCAATTTCAGATTACATTTTTATCTTGAACAATTGAATGTTGAAAATAAATGGAGAGACGTATGAGGTCGAGTGATGTCGCATGCTGAAACAAAAATAGCCAGCATGGGTGTCATGGATTATTTTAACATTAAACCGCACTCCCCGGGCCCCTGGATCTGGATTAGCCCATTTGCACTGTGTGTCACCGTTCATGACCTATAGGCAAGGGCTTAAAATTAATTAGGCATTTGGATCTATGCCAGCCTAAAGATCCAATTGAGTGAAAAGATACTGGTTAAAATGCGCGCATCAGTAGACATGAGGCGGCTGGCCAGTGACAGATAGAGAGAATTACTGCGTTATCAAGGGCTTCCAGCCAGAGAGGGGATGGGGCACCTTGAATGGGTAGCATAGACGAAATCCTCAAAAGCAGCAATTTAGGGGAGGAGGGGTGGGAGTGGGAGTGGGAGTGAGAGGAGGAGGAGGAGGAGGATGGGAGGGCAGTCCCATTCCCACATCCCAATTTAACCCCTTACTTTGGATCATTAAATAAATCATTGGCCTGCACAGCTCATTGGACGCACTTTAACTCAGTCCTCACAATGATTTTCTCCAAGCCAGGGGAAATGAGATGGGCAACAAAGAGACAACTAAAAAAAAAAGGAAGAAAAGGAACAAGAGCAGATGTGCTGACACAGGCTAGCATTCAGACTTCAGACCAGACTACACATTTGCAGCTTGAAGGCTACTGTAGCTGCAGGCAATTTCTGTATGGGCCTCACATAATCTAACGACTGCTTTTCATCAGACACACAATGCAAAGCCATTCCGATATTAAAATCAAATATTGGAGAGAAGAAATAGTTCATGTTTACACTGTACAGAAATGTAAGAGCATGAGATTTTATTTTTAAAAGCTAAAATTCACCAATATCCTTTATTTGTTGTGTCAGGAGCACATCTACACCTGTAACGTGGTTTCAGACCTCTGTTCATGGGGAGAATCAGGCTTATTTCTCGCTACCAGCTGACAATGAAAGGACTGTGGTGACTGTATGGTTTCTGCAGTGCCCCTTCTCGAAGGCTACAATGCTTAAGTGTGCCATTAGTGGCAATTTAATATGGCTGAATTAACAGCCACTTCAGGGGCAATTTTCATTTTTCCATGCATGCACTTTCTTCAGCCGGAGCACATTTAGCCAAAACAATGAAAAAATAAAACAAAAGAACATGAATGCATTAAAGCAGCACCCCTGATAATAACAATAGCCTAATAATAATAATTTGTTTTGTTTTTTTTTGCAAATAAATATTAAAATATTCTAAATATTTTTAGCCTTTCTGATAAGATGTTCCGGTGCTGCAGCCTCGGGCTGGTTTTCCAGGCTAATTGCCTTCAGTAATGTTAGCAGAGGACATCAGCTTCTGACAGCAGCGTTCGTCTGTCACGCAGAAGCCGGGAGGTCCGTCTGCTGAATGAAATGCAGCGGTGATTTGTGGCGAAGGAAGCCTTCTCAAACGGCAGCGGATTTGTCTTTTTCTTCCCCTCTCTCTCCCTCGATGAAAATGATTAATGGCGTTGCCCACAAAGTAAATAGCACACGTGAAATGGCATTATATCTGTGGTGGACCTACTTGAGCCCGGTGGTCGTAAATTTGTCGAGTTGGGATCCGGTTCGCCGCCAGAGGAGGAGGGTGCAGACGCCGCCATCACTCCCGAGACCTGGTGCCAAAGTCCTCACCTCAAAAAGCCTGGTCACTTTTTCTTTTCTTTCCTTTAATGCCCCCCAAATCTCTCTTTATGCTATGAAATATGAAAAGTAAGGCTCACTGGCGGGGAAAGAGAGAAAGCCACAGGATGTATAGTATTTTAAATATGCGCCTCTTGCTGTGCAACACTGAAAGAGATGCTCAAGTTGGCTACACAGACCTGTAGACAAGGGCACAGTCTGTCTTACAAGTTGGGATTCAATTAGTCGGCAAAAAGAAACATTAATAAATGACAGTTCAGTTATAAGATCAATCTTCCTGCACCTACTTTAACCATCTGACAGGAGCACATTATTTCAGCACCTTGATCCTGCTCAGGATGGACGATGGTTAACAGCCGCCACACAGCTTCAGGTTCCTCGTCATAAATAGCACATCACCCCTAATTGTTCTAGCTAAGGCTGTGAAACACACAGCTGTCAGATCATCACAGTTTGGCACACATATTGAATATCTAGAGGTAAGGCCATGTGCAAAAAAATGCATATAAAAGCCTACAAATTAATTTTTATTCTATCAAATTCATAATATGGCCTGTATCTGTATCAGTAGCTTCGGCTTCACAAACTTGCATGACAAATCAGTTCAAGGTGATTATTGCACCGTGATGCAGGTTAAAGTCACCCACAGACAGGGACGACGTGCACCCCTCTTTCCAAACCACCAACCGGTTATTAAAGGCTAAATGAGAACAACATAAACAGTTTCTACACACATGCAATCTACACACAAACTACAGGCCAATCTTCGTCCCTTAAACCTATTATTCTGCAGGGAGTAAACATCATAAAAACACCTGTTAGAGCATCTCCAACGACAATAAAGAAGAGTTCGTTTAGTTTAGACTTGTTATCCCCCACAAGAAATGAATAAAGCCACTTACCGTGATTATGTGGGTCCAGGTGAACAGGTGCAGTCCAACAAAAAAAAGAAAAAAGAAAAGAAAGAAGTGAATTTACCACCAAATTAAGTCCTGGAGGAGAGACTGCTGCGCTCTTTGGTACACTCCAAGAAGAAGAGGAAGAAAAAACAGCAGACCTGAGCTTCAGTTCTCCGCTAGATCCCACACAAGGTGACCTTGTTTTTCTTGAAGTAGGTTTGATGCGCTGACATTTAAAGCAAGCCTTGTCCGTTTATTGTCATTGCGCACGAATGAGTCACGGAGAGTACACTACCTCCGCCGGTGCTGCATATTTGTGGAGCAAGACCCGTCTGCTGGCTGTCTGCAGGTTTGACTCTGAACGGCGCCGCTTTCGGCCCCTGAAGTGTCACTTTTTCTTTTCTTTTTTTTTTTTTGGAAGTGTTGATTGTCTTCGGATCTATATAGGTCTGGCTTAAATCCTGCTCCCGAACATGGACCTGAAGTTTGATGCTATGAGCAACACATTACGTGAGGAGGGCTTAGGATCGCAGAGGGGAGGGGTGAGACATCGCTGGTTTTGTTCTTGTGGAAAAAAACAAGAGCACAACAGTAAAGAAAGCGCCACACGCACCGGCCTAAATACTCCTTTAATTGCTTTTATTTATTTATTTCTCCCCCTCAAATCCCATGAGTGATTTTGCCATCTCTGCATTATAGAATCGAAATCTATAAAAAATGTTGCAGATGATTTTAACGCTACTTGTCATTAAATCTACAATACGCACCTGTCATAAACATCTTATTTTCCCACTTTTCGTGCAGACAGGATGGGGTTTGAATGGTGAAGATGTAACCTATACGACATAATGACACGCTGAAAAGGACGAAAAACCCCAAATCCACAAGGTGGCAGTGAGAAACCAAGAATGACTCCTGCAGGAGGCAGAGCACACAAACGGGCCACTCCAGAAATACTTCAGGAAGCTAATTATACACCGACCCATTAATCTGGAACACGTCACCATCATACATGACCGCAGGGACATGAGTGGACACACACACACACACACACACACACACACACACACACACACACACACACACACACACACACACACACACACACAAAAGACAGCCAATCACAAGCAATCACCCATAAGTCTCAGGGAGATTTGTTATATCTTATATCATGAATCTGATTTAAGGTCATTTTTATCATGATGTGACACTGTTGATATAAAACACAAAACTGAACATTACATATAAAGACAGCATTTGAAGTGTTTTCAGCACCAGGCAGCTCCACAGCCTGCTCATGCTTTTAAAGGCTGCTTCGGGCCCCCCTTGACTTCCTGGTTCCTCCCTCTAGGGCCCCCCAGAATTGCTGTGTGTCATATAGGATTTGGTCATTTGACTAAACATATATTTATTTAGGAATATTTAATATTGTGTAAATAGTAATAAAGACTAGATTCAAAGCAGGACTCCTCTAGAAGATAGAACTAGTTCAAATGCAGGACCTGCCTTAAAGGGTACGTTCACATTTTCTTCAAATCTCTTTTAAAGCAATACTCACGTGCACATTATGCACTTTGAAAGAGTCATCAGCAATTGTTCCTCCTGTCCGTACTGGCCTTGAAGAGATCCCTTCCTAACATAAAGGTTCAGCCTTTTTAATATGAAAATCCCTTTTTGTTTCACTGCAGCTCAGCACAGGAACATCGGTGGAAACACAAAGAGGGACTTTCATACTAAAAAGACCCACTAACTCAGACTGCTGAAGACTCATTTTAGCCACAGCTGATCTTAATAATGCATCTTTACACAGAATGAGGATTTTGCCCGTCTCCATCTCCTCACTGGAATCACGTCAGGAAGGGATCTTTTCTGGACAGGAGAAATAATTACAGTGACCAATATCTTTTTCAATGAGCACAGGGCATGTGAGTATTGTATTAAAATAGACTTAGGAAAAAAATGTAAACCTATCCTTTAAGGCCCTTCTCGTTCCAGTTATATTGTGCCTAAGCAAATTTGCAATTAATCAAATTACAACAAACTAATTGTCACACAGTGAATTTGGGGTTTCAGGGCCTCTGACAGTCAAAGTTGCCGACTTATGCCTGTTTGATAGTCTAGCTTTGTGTACAATCAATACTCCTCACAACAAAAGCATTTCTCCTTGTCACACATCTATTGGATACCTGTCCTCTGCCGATATCTGTCATGAGGTCTTTGTTAAAAAAAACAAAAAACAGTGGCAATGACAAGGCGAAAAGGTTTTTCTGTTTTTTGTTTTTCAGCTGCAAAGGAGTGGCATAACAAAACAAAACCCCCCCCACAAAAATACAACAAAAGATGTAAAAAAACAACAACAAAGGGGTGGGGTTGTCTTTTACCAGCAGCTGTATGAAACTGTCCACAAGATGGGGCATAATCCAAATGTAGAGAGTGAGAAAGAGAGAGTGGGGGGTTCAGGGAGACAGGCTATTCCTGTATATGTATTGACAGTGATTATTTTCACTGCAATCTCTGAGATAAATCTGACTTAAACAAGTCCAGCTGTCTGAATTACCAGAGACTGAAAATAAGCAGAGAAAGAAATATGAAAACTCCTTGAGAGAACGAACATTGCCTGGTCCTGTTGTTGTGTCTCTCTGAGCCTGCAGCTGTCAGTGAATTTCCCTCGACTGTCACACGGTGTCCCACTGGTGTCTCCCTCATCTTGTAAACTTTTCATCTTTTCACCCCTCTCTCATCTCTAGAAGCACCCATGCACACATCTGGCTTTATGAGTCTGCCTTCAACAAATAGTCCCACAACAATGCAAGTCATTATGTTTAAAAATAAAGAGGTAAATGAAGTACTTTATGTAGCAATTTACAAAAATTGAATTGCGAGTTTGATAAAAGTTATATTCCAAAAATCAGTCTATAGACAACTATTCTAAATCTCAGCCTCGAGCAAACAGACACCTGCTGAGAGAAGACGCATGCTGGTGACGCTTGACTCTTAACCCAGAGCTCAGCACTTAGGATTAAGGATAAAATGGGCCAACGCTGCCCTGTGTGAAAAGCCCTGTTTGATCTTGTTAAAGCAGGTGACGCTATGATAACATCAGCAGCCAACATCTGGGACCGATTCAGGGCCGTAACCAGAATTTTAGAAGAGCTGAGGTCACGAGTCCCCTTCCTCCACTTTCCCAACACCAGAAAGAAAGTTTTTAAAATGTGTTATGTTTCTCTCCTAAATTTTATTTATTCAATTAACTGTTTAATTGGTGCACTTTACAATACAGTAGGGGAGACAAAATACTAAGGAATGAGTGAGGAACGAATCGGGAACAAGATAATAATTAATGAACAGCTAACAAGTAGTTCCTGAATAACTCAGAGGACTATAAACAGATGATGAGTTCATTGAAAACAGACTATATTGATTTATTTAACAGTGCTTGTACTTTACTTAAGTATTTCCATTTTATTCTACTCTATTATTCTACTCCACTACATTTCAGAGGAACTACATTTATTTGACAGCTTTAGTTACTAGTTACTGTTCAGATTAAAACCATTTAAACCAGTGGTTTCAAATCTTTTTGGCTTTTGACCCCTTTACAAAAAACAGTGTCTAGTTGAGGCTCCTCGTCATGTTTCAGATGTCTATGAGACATTTCCCCTCTAAACTTCTCACATAGCTTCATTTAATCACCAGTTTTAAGGCTCCAAGAAGTACAACTCTCCTGTATTTCACAAAGAGGCAAAAGTCTGAAAAATGAATCAGAATTTATGTATTAAAACTTTGTTTTTATTTCTTTCCTCTCTCATTAATCATCTCACGACCCCTCAGATTTAGCTTGTGATCCTTTGGAGGGGGCCTGACCCCTAGGTTGGGAACCACTGGACTAAACTACCTACCTGTATATAAAGTAGTTAAACGTAGCAACACCTTGACCAGCTACAACAATAAAATGCTGCTGACACACTGATGCATCAGTATTAATAATGCAATTTATTCTATCAGTCACAGGGGGCAGATTTTCTTCAAAACATGTACTTTTATAAAGTACATTAATAATGCTTCTGTACTTAGGATTTTAAATGCAGGACTTTTACTTGTATTTTGTGTGGTATTGGTACTTTTACCTAGATAAATGATCTGAATACTTCTTCCACCACTGTTATTCATAGATATCTGTAAATTGACATTAGTGAGTCATTCCTGATTATCTCTGAATCACCTGCACAAACAAGCGCAAAACATGACAACTCATTCATTTCTAATTACCGGTAGCTACAAATCAATCATTGTACTGTCCTCCACACAAACCATGTGCTTTGACAGTCAGTTAAACATCTTTCTTTCACTAACTTCACAGGCATATGGACTTTGCATTTAGGAAAGGGTGAAACTGAAAACACAAACAAATGCATCCCAATGAATTTGTAATAACATAAGAAGTTAGATAACATTAAACAGCCAACTTCAATACTTTTTGTTTTTACTAAAATACTCATCTAGGAAATAAGGTGTGATGAAAATAAACCAGTACATACAGACAGGCTACCACAGGACAGAGGATGGCAGCAGGAACAGATGGATTGTAGACAAACATCCAGGTGAGTCTGAATGCCTGTGTCTCTGAACACCTACTTCCTGTAGACGTCACATGAGAGAAAATATAAGGCTTTGCCACTAGAAGGTGCAGAAAACAAGCTGAATGTAAACCACACCAAACTGGAACAGGACAATCATGTGCTGTTTGTGGGGTTGTCATTAAAGAACTTACTGTGAATCCAACCAGTAAAAATTCAGTAGTTTGTTAGTTTTATAGGATGATGTTAAACTTTACCTGAGGGGACACAAATCATAAGTGATGTTAATGTAACTAAGTACATTCACTCGAGTACTTCACTTAAATATAATTTAGCTGTACTCCTACTTTACAGATTTCCATTTCCTGCTACTTTATATAAGGCAAATATTGTGCTTTTTACTCCATTACATTTATTTGACAGCTATAGATACTAGTTACTTTACATTTTATTTACAAACTGTATAATCGACTCATAAAATATGATACATTGCTTTTGATTAAGTTAACTGACAGTATGTGAAATTGTTAAAATGATCTCAAACTGGACCAGATGTAACATTAAAATACTGCGTGAACATGAATGCATCAGTAATAATTAATATGTGATAACATTACAATGACAGGTGCCATTCAGCAGCATAATGGGTGTTTTGTATTATTGATACTTGATACATTTTGATGATTGTACTTTTACTTAAGAAACATTTTGAATGCAGGACTTTTGCTTGTACTGAAGTATTTTAAAATTGTGGTATTGCTACTTTTACTTAAGTAAAGGATCTGAATACGTCTTTCACCACAGGGTAATCGTGAAATAATGACAGACTGACAGTAACTTCTCAGTCTGATGCACCACTTTACTTGCGGGGTGGGGGGGTGCTTTATTTGTTTGGCCAGAAAGTGGTCAAAGTTGCCGAACCTGAGAACGTCCATGACTGCAGTAATTGTTTTTATCCTGTTATCTGGAGATCACAGTTCTCGTTGTCTTGAGAAAACAACTTCTTGTTATTTTAAGATAACAATACATTTTTCCCGTTATCATGAAAAAGCAGCTTTATTACTCCGAGATAATTAACTCTCAATCTCAAGTTAACAAGATTAAAAACTATATTGCAGCCATGGTCGTTCTCGGCCTCGCCTCAGAATGAATTGATATATTTTGAGTCTAAAAATAGTGGAATCAGCACATAAAATACCCACCATATGCAAGTTTTTAAAGGAATAGTTCGACATTTTGGGAAATATCTGTGTGGTAAATATATATCTGAAGCCAGCAGCAGCCAGTTAGCTTAGCTTATACTAACTGGCACATTGTTTTTTGTACTGATTAAAGAAACAAGTTATAACATGTTTATTAGTGAGCTTTAGAAGTGCTCGTAGGGGGTTTTGTTACCTTTGGACAGAGCCAGGCTAGCTGTTTCCCCCTGTTTCCAGTCTTTGTGCTAAGCTAAGCTAATGGGCTGCTGGCTGTAGCTTCATATTTAACGTACAGACATGAGAGTGGTATTGTTCTTCTCATCCAACTTTTCATGTTATTGTAGAGAGAAGGACATGGACATATAGGAGGCTATTATAATACCTGAATAAATGTACCTTTTTTAAAAAAACAACAACAACAAACAGGGATGTTTGAGGTTTACAGAAGAAGAAGTTTTGAATAAGGTTTAGGCTCAAAGAGCGTGAAGGACGGCGTGTAAACAAGGTTGGATCCTGAACACTCAGAGGATAAAAACACGTCCACAGGGAGCAGCTGGTTCAAGCACTTGCACTGTGTTGTATAAGTGGGCGTACACTGTGACGCTACGTAAATGCTTATCTGCAACTAAACATATTTATGTATTCAATAAAGAGATGGAAATCAGTTATGAAGAAAAATAACATGTTTTAATTACATTTTAATCACTGTGCACTGATGTATAAAACATGGAGCCCATTGTGAGACTGATGACCTCTTACACATAAATCTCCATTCAAGAGACACCATTGTAATCACAACTGGCATGAAATTTCCTTTTTATCACAACACTTTTATATGTCTAGATATAACAAGTCAAAGTTAGGATGTAATTTAACAATTTTTCATGGTTTAAATACCCAATAACTTCTTTTTTCTTTAAAAGCCAATTAAAATATGCAAAAGTACAATCCTTTAATTTTCTCATAAAAATGTAAATGACTCAAAATGGCTAGTTACAATCAGAGGAATTATTTAACAATGGAAAATAAATCTTCACGTCTCCATGAAATTAGAAAGCAATGACATCTCTGTCTAAGTTAAAGTAACACAAGTACATTAAATAAACTGAGGAACAACAGGGATCTGCTGTTGTGCTTTGCAGATGGGATGAGATGCATCTTTACTCTACAAAACCAAGTTTATTGTCTTTGACTGAATGAGTCTGTTGTGTTGTCCTAAACGGGTCTCCTGTGAAACATGAAAACCCCCGATCACCTTCTCACAGCTAGAGACACTTAAAGCTCTTGTGTGAACACACAGAAGAGTTGAGCTTGAATCTTAGTCCACTTTAAAGAGCCTCTGTATAGCAGTTGCTGGTGCCAGGAAGCAGCGACCTATTTATTCCTGCACAGGTAAGTCCAGGGTAGAGGTGGAAATTATCAATCACTTTGCTCATTCAAAATAGATTCGTAGTCACTGACTATGTCGTTTGTTCGCTTTTATCTAAGCCAAGTGAACGCATCATTGTTCATAACAGTGATGCATTCATTGTCTTTAGTTCAGTAGCAACATGTCCTCCAAATAAAACAACAAAATACAGGGTTTGTCCATGCCCTCTAGAGCGACACAGACCGTTTTCTGATCTGATGCCACTCTCGCCAGTACGACATAATTTGTCTGTGCCTTCCAAAACCGTTACAAATAATTGAAAAATAAATTAGTTTTATGATGTGACAATGCTGTCGTTAAGGTTTGGTTAGGTTTAGGCACAAAAACGTCTTGGTTAGGTTTAGGGAAAGATCGTGGTTTGGGTTCAAAGAAGTACTTTGTTAAGGTCAGAGGAACAATGTGGTTTGGTTAAAATGACAACTCCACTAAGGTTAGGGGACCTCCATCGTCATGGTAACAATAATAAACACGCTAAGGTTAAGGTTCGGGAACAATCGGTCCTGAATCATTCAGAGTTATCCCCATAAATATGTTTTATATCAGAATTTCACAAATCCTTTAACATGGAAGTAACGTACTGTGAGATCCATATTTTTCCAGCTGAGCTGACAACGGTGCTCTCAGTCACCAGTAAGTGGAGCTCCACTGCTAAAAGCTACCGATTCAGTGTAGTCAGTTCAGTTTGATTCTGTGTTAAAGATTTGTTCATACATGTACTAAACATCTCTTGTCCAGGGCCTGGTAGAGAGCCAGTTTCCCCAATAAAATGTCCCTTTTTTGGGTCAACAAGACAAAATATTTCTACCAAGTAGGAAGGTTTAACAAGCTGCTTCAGGTTTGTTACAAAACCACCACGACTCCAACAATAGACCTGGTCTGGACTATTTGATATGAGTCACAGCACAGAGTTATAAAACAAAGCAAACCTCAAATCTATAAGTGATGTGCTAGAAACTGAGCTACTATGTACTACTGGCACAGTTTAGAAGCAAAATTAGCTGAATATTATATTAAATCCATCATAACCAAATGTATTATCACTCCATGAGTGAATTCAACAAATATAACTGAGATCAAATGTTGTTCTTCACTAAGCCTGTCCATCATGTATCAGCATGTAAACATCTGCACCAGGGTTTTATTACTGACTACATGACTTAAAATCACAAATTAGTATTCGGTGCTACTTGTGCTCATGATTTTGCCTTTTGGTTCCTATTTTAGACTCGTATTAGCCAGAACCTATATGACACCTGAAAAGGCAAAATATTTGTCTTGCCTTGTAAGTGTTTCAGTTTCCACAACGGGAAGACTCTGATCTTAACATGATGTTTCACCTACAGCGTCATATTTTACTTAAAGGCCCTAAAAACCTATTTTGTCAATCAGCTTACTGTGAGCTATAGAGTCCCATGAACACAACATTTTCTGACAGTTTTTGTTTTGGCATGAAGATTTTCTGTAATCTTGTCTCGTTTGTAAAAAGGTGATGTCACTTATTTCTGTGCTCCAATCAGAGGTTAGCAGTATTTGAATAAACATCTGATCACAGTCATGAGGTTGATTGCTTCTGCTTTCAATTAAATCTGGTCAAACTACGTCCACACAGTCTGGATGAAGCAGATTAGATGAGGTTTTGACTGTTAACCTCTTAATAAACAATACCTAACATTTGTTTTTTTTTAATTGTTCTTTTCTGAACTTTAGCTTTGATTGTTGCACATTTAGTTATGAATATTTAGTAGATTTACTACTGAAATACTTCAGATTTGAAAGGTGTTTTCAGTGGCTTTAAAGGCACAGAAGCATTGACGAGAGTACAAAGATGTTTCTCAGACAGTCCAGCTTTTAATAATTATTTATCTAAATGTCCAGAAGGACGTTTTTCACTTACCACACTAAATGTAACACCAGCTGCAAAATTTCAGGCAGTACATTCAATAACTATCCTCCATAGAGTGCAGCAGCGCTGTTGACGTCAGGGATCTGATTCATGCCACTGCTTGTCAGTCATGTTATTTTGAACAGCCTCTGCAGAGCCATTGCAGTGAAGCAGGATCATGTCTGATGAAAGAGTCTGTCCCATTGCTGACTGAACCTGATCCCCATAGCTCACGGGACTCCAATATGATTCCTAAACATTAAATATTTGAATATGATTTCTTTTCTAAACCAGAAGTGTAATAAACTTCTTAACTCTTCTTTCATTTCTTTTAATAAATTGTCTATAACACAGTATAATGTAGTCGTAAGCAGATATAAGGGCGTTTTAAGGTGTTTATTACTGCATTACTGTAACTTCTCCCTTGAATCACCCATAGCTAAGTTAATCAATGATTGATAACACAGTATAACAAAGCTGCAATTATATTTAATGATACATGATTACACACAAACAAATTTCAGTGTGTTAAAAGCATTTGTTAAAGATTTAGACGCATGTAAAAATCATTCACAGACAGGTTTAAAATGGTTTGATTGATGTGTTTAAATCTCATGCAGACATGTTGAGCCTGAAATTTCATTCTTGTCTTTGGAAATAGTCGTTTACTTACTTATTAGATTGCTTCCTGAGCTTTGAGCTGCATCCTGTGGTCTTCATCAGTGGATGGTGTTTGCAAAGTTGTCATGGAGAGAGAAAAAGTATTTTAAAATTAAAATATGAAGACATATCTTACATGATTATGTGTTATGTTTTATATTTTATTGTTTGGGCTGTTTTGACCCAGTGTTAGTGTTATTGATTTATATTACTGCTGGGTTATTTAACCAAACTAGTCATTTTTGACCCATTGTTAGACACAAGTTTTACCCTGAAACGATCATAAATGTATTGTTAGTTGTACAAAATTATGTGCATATGAAGGATACACATATTATATTAACAATCAGTCACAAATGGTGACGTATAAAGAGTAAGAGTAGATCATAACTGTTCACAACCATACCATATTTTACTTTGGGTAAATAACCCAACAATAATATAAAAAAATTACACTAATACAAGTCAAAACAGCTCATTGTTTTCTACCTATGGTACTGGGTAAAGTTATTATTACTCTGGCGCCATATTGACCCACAGGTTTTTAGTGTGTATAAACCAGTTATATAGATGCTTTACAGGAGTTATAGTTGATGATAACATATTAAACATTAATAAACACTTAAAAATGTATATCTGCTAACAACTACATTATAGTGTGTTTTAAACCATTTACAAACTGTTAATATACTGATTATACATATATACATATATATAAGGGGGGTTGAAAAAATTGTAACCCTGAAGGGAATGACATACAGAATGAGATAATTAGGAATGAGCATTTAATCTACAATAATGCTTATGCTAATAATATTAATGATGCTTTTCTTTCTATCAGACAGTAGAGACTAAATCGATATAAATCCTTCATGGACAGGCATTTGTAATATGAATAAATGAAGTTCTTAAATATTTCATTCATTTTTAGAAAATAAACTTAAGCCACAACATATGATACCCGTTCTATGAACAATTAAGCATTATGGCCTCCTACAGCGTTAAAGAATGGTGACTCTGTCTTGGACAATGAAGCCGAATCAGAGCCGAACATTGCCTTTGTGCAGAGCCAGTCTGGTGCGTTCAACACATCCATCCATAGGCATCATTTTATAATAGGATCATAAAATTTGGATAAAGACTTTACAGTTCAAATGGTCACATCTCATCGTACCACTGTAGGTTTTCCCTTCATGCCTCCATTGTTGAGATTTATGTATGTTAATATTCATGCAGATTGTTCATTCTTGGGATTTGATAAAACTCTCACAGACTCACTTGCACGTCTACAACCAAGTGCATATAGCAGCGCTTGTACGACAAGGCCGTATATAGAATATAGTGAAGTACAGTGCAGTATAATCTGGTCCAAATACTACAGCTGGTAAATATAACACAAAATGACAGCAGACAATTCTAACGTTTTGTTTGTTTTAAAGGGCCAAACAGTCATTTGTGACCATATAAATTACAGGTACATTCATTGTATACTGTATTTAACTGAAGCATTTGACTTATAGATGAAAACTCTGTATTTTGTGTGTTTTTCATTTGATGATCATTAAAAAATATAGATCTGATTTGCTGCTATTTACAAATATGACAGACGTAAACAAGCCTTTAACATCACTAGCAAACATAATGTCTTTTATTTAATTGTTGTCTAGCGTTATATATTATTTATTTGTCAGTTTATTTAACACATATTGCAAGTGGAAGTAGTGCAACAAATATAAAGAATATGGGGCTTCTAGCTGAGGCTAATTTGCAGCACCCGTACTTAGGCTTTTAAACTCAGGTTGAAGTCAGTTTGGGAGTGAGATAGTTCAATTCCTGTATTTTGAATTTTGGTGTGGAAGCAACTCCTTATGTTTACATTTGGATGTTAAATTGCATCTTAAAGTCACTTGGTTGCACCTTTAAATCACCAGATGAAATGAGTTGTATCAGGATAATTAGGTAAACTAAAGTGGATTTCAAATAGGCAAAAACTTTCTGGTTTATATAGTGGTGAACTCTATATGTGCACTGTTAGATAAAGGTTGATTTATAAGAACAATAATAAAACTGAGCAATACAATGGACTCAAACATGTTGAACCTTCCAGGACAGAGTGTACGACAACACCTAAGATGCAAAATAATGGAAAAAACATCTTTCTCTGAATACAAATGTAATTGTCTTTCTCTCCAGTAATCGGTTACATTTGTCAGAATAATATTTGTCTGCTCTGATGAACCACTGAGGCATCTTACAAAAGGGGGCGCTGTTGAGGCAGAAAACTGACAGTTCAAAATGTCAATGAATGGCAGCAGTTGTTCTCTTCATACTGACATTTTCAGTGATCCCTCATAAAACAGACAGGACAACAGTGTCACTGCTGGCAGGCAGCAACGCTTCTCTCTGCATGATTGAGTTACTGGATTGGATGTTTGGATCATTGTTGAGATTTATTAGATACCGAAGAGTTCACAATTTCTTTGTGTTGATTAGTTAAGTGGAAGAAATTGCTTAAACGTTAGAAAATCAATGTATTTTTTTCCTAGAAGGTCACTTTAAATCCCCCCAGTCACCATGGGAAAATCTGGGTGGAGGAAGTCAACATAAAACACTGATCAGTTGACTGCACTTTGAGTGTGGCACTGCTGTGGTGGAGCAGTGATCAATATTACATGACACTTAATGTAGGTGTTGGTATGTCACAAGTGTATCTGCAAGCAATCTGCCCTACAATTGCAGTTATTTCCCCACTCTGTTGGACAAAAAAAGAAGACTGAGTTTTTAGCAAATTAGTTTGGTCAAAAAACTGGACTGTCGTCAACTGTCCATTAAGTCTCTGAGTAATTCAGTCAGACAGGTAAAACATTAAAGTTGCTGCACATCCTGAGTGTAACATGAATCCAGTGGTATTCCAGCTAAAAGGCAAAGTGTTTCTCTGTTAATGGGTCTCATCTCAGCCTACGGTGTCACTGTAAAGTCCTCAGAGGCAAATGTAAAACGCAAAAACTGTGGCACAAAACCAATACACCACATCTATTAGAGTGCATTAACAAATTAGGGCATTCCTGCAGTTGATTCTAATGGAAGAAAAATTTACATCAGCTGTGAAGAAAATGTGAAAATGTGTTATTCTCCAAACAACTTAATGTAAATTTTTTATTTATTTATTTTGAGGGTTGTTTGCATTTTTATCCATGAAAAGGAGCATTTCTTTAGTAGAACCTCTCACCTCATAATTTACTGAAGTTAATGCCCTCCATACTGAAAAGGTAGAGTTTGGAGTTTAATTAAATGATGTTTAAGAATATTAGCACCTGTATGCACCTTTGAAGCGCTCAGATTTTAAGTCAGATTTTACTTAGTTGACGGTCAGATTTCAGGGCTCACATTCTTTTTTTCACTGTTTAACATTGTATTGTATATTTTTAGACAGTGTGTGTGCATGTCCAATTATTTGTATGAATATTTTCAAATACAGTCCAGACTTCTGTCACCTCTTCGCTACTTAAATATTGCTTCACTTTAAAGGTTAAACATCAGCAATAGAGTAGCAGGGCAAAAAATGAATTTTTAAAAAATGCAGATGTCTTTTTTGTCTTCAGTATAGCCAAAGTAATATTAAACATTGTTCTATTTTGGGTGAATGTCTCCTTTTCAACAGCTGGAAATTAAATATTAGCACACTTTTTCCTGCAAGTCCTCAGATCACTTAAAGTTTAGATTTTACTGAACAAAATAGTTGGAAATGAATAACTGGGTTGACAACAGTAACTCTGACAACAATTCACAAGGCACACTAATCCAGGTAATACTGAATCTATATCATTGGCCATATGACTGAGGGATATTTTAAATGAATTATGCTGAGTTGAGGAAAATGTTATAATCTTTATTCTCACACAGTATTTGGGTCATGTCAACAATAGCAGATCTTTTCAAGAGCATGCTTAAAAACACCCCATATGGAGCAAAAAACTGACACTTTCATTCAACAAAAGCTATTAAATATAATTTACAGGGGAGTGAAATCTTCCACCGAAGACAATGATCAAAACACAAGTTGAAAACTTGTCTTCTTGATATGATATAGACAGTGAATTCAAACTCATGAGCTATAACTCCTCCATGGTCCCAAATTAACTTATGAAACTTTATATACACAAATGTGCTACACAGACCAGCAATGTTAGAAACTATCCTCAGGATGTAAGAAATCAACCACCAAAATAAACAAAATACCCTATAAAAATGCAGCTTACTGTGTACTTTAACTAATGTAGGACTGACTGTATTGCACTAGTGATATCTACTGTTTAAAACGACTACAAGGTGTGTTACAACATATTCCTCGTGTCCTCCCTTTTGACGTGGTCAAGTGTCTTGTCGTGGCACTTGCTTTTTTTGTTCTGGTGAGTTTTGACATGTTTTGCCAAGTGGTCACTCCTCATGAACCTCTTGCAGCAGTCCGGGCAAACAAAGCGCTTCTCCCCCGTGTGAGTCCTCAGGTGTCTCTGCAGCTCATCCGACCTGGTGAAACTCTTGCCACAGAACAGCCAGTTGCACACAAACGGCCGCTCTCCAGAGTGCCACCTCAGGTGCGCTTTGAGGTGAGAAGTTTTCCCATAAACTTTCCCGCAACCCGGTATGTGACAAATGTGTTGTTTCTTCTTCCCAGGCTCGTCGCTGGACGTGGAGGACTGGCAGTTCGGACACCTGCACCTCCTGCACCGCCTCGCAGTTGCGAGAGGGGACTTTGTGTGCAGCAGAGCCGCGATTTGCGTCTGATATTGCGCAAAGTCCGTATGTCCCAGAACCAAGCCCCTCTGCAGCTGGAAGCGATGGGGACCAAGGGAGGAAGTGTGGGTGACATGATTCCCCTGCTGGAGGCTCCACCACGGAATATCCTCTCCAGGGTTTGGGGACAACTGTCTCTGCTGCTGGTGCACAAGGCCGGAGGGTCCCGTGACAAAACTTGGCATTGCGGGCGGAATGGGAGTTGGGGCTGCGTAACTGACAGCGGGGACGTAGGTGGGAGGGCAGGTGGACTGCAGAGACTGCATGGAGCAAGGTAACATCTTCACAGGGGAGAAGTCATAGGGATACGAGGGGTCCGCCGGAGGGGTGAGGGGCAGTTCGTGGTGAGAGCTGAAGGAGCTCTGGATGTGCGCAGACAGCTGGGGCTTGGAGGAT